>OZ024862.1:26836932-27426932 GCA_964017155.1 Oasisia sp. SBJ-2009 | reverse complement strand
GCCGAACGAACGAACGAACGGCCGAACGAACGGCCGAACGAACGAACGGCCGAACGAACGGCCGAACGAACGAACGAACGAACGAACGAATGGCCGAACGAACGAACGAACGAACGAACGAACGAACGAACGAACGAACGAACGAACGAACGAACGAACGGCCGAACGAACGGTCGAACGAACGGCCGAACGAACGAACGGCCGAACGAACGAACGGCCGAACGAACGGCCGAACGAACGAACGAACGGCCGAACGAACGGCCGAACGAACGGCCGAACGAACGAACGGCCGAACGAACGGCCGAACGAACGGCCGAACGAACGAACGGCCGAACGAACGGCCGAACGAACGAACGGCCGAACGAACGGCCGAACGAACGGCCGAACGAACGGCCGAACGAACGGCCGAACGAACGGCCGAACGAACGGCCGACCGACCGACCGACCGACCGACCGACCGACCGACCGACCGACCGACCGACCGACCGACCGACCGACCGACCGACCGACCGACCGAACGACCGACCGACCGACCGACCGACCGATCGACCGACCGACCGACCGACCGACCGATCATTGACCAATTAATATATAAATTATATCATTATATCGATCGATCGACACTTTTTACGTGTCGAGTCTGAGATTTCTCTCGAACCAACCGATAAGCCGAACGGCGAGAGGCGAAAACGCAACCATGCATCTACACACACGCACGCATACATTCATGCATACATGCACGCACACAAATAGTTAGAGAAACGTGAAAAAGATCGAGCTCATATCACTAAATAGAGTCGTGCCTGCCATATGTTTTAATAAAATAAAATGAAGGAACGTAAATACACAGCTGTGTACCTAAGCTCTGGAGATTTATGTGACCTCGACGAAATATTTTCAAACTGATAAAGCACATTAAAGTAATTGAAGGAAAGTATTTGAGCGAGTAACATATTTTATTTATACAAACTGTACAAATCGTAACGTCGAGAGGTAGGAAAACGTAACACATCATTCCAACTATGCATATTATAGTTTAAATGTGGTGCCACTTCTGACACACAATCAAAGGAAATATAATGATGCCACTCCGAAAATTAGTGAGTACATGTTACATAGGATTTTGAATAGAGAAGAACAGGCAATCAGCGCGCGCGAGCGACAGAGAGAGAGTGAGAGAGAGAGAAAGAGAGAGAGACAGACAGACAGACAGACAGAGACAGAGAGAGAGAGAGACGGAGAGAGACAGAGATACAGACAGACAGAGAGAGAGAGAGAGACAGAGAGACAAAACGAGCAAGAGGGAGAGACAGGGAGAGAGACAGAGAGACAGAACGAGCAAGAGACAGAGAGAGGGAGAGACAGAGAGAGGGAGAGACGAGAGAAAGAAGAAAAATAGAGAGAGCATGTTTGTCTGTGTGAAACAGAGTGGGAGACAGACAATTAAAATGCGCGCGCCTACTCTCTCTCTCTCTCTCCCTCCCTCCCTCCCTCCCTCCCTCCCTCTCTCCCTCCCTCCCTCCCTCCCTCCCTCTCTCCCTCCCTCCCTCCCTCCATCCCGCCCTCCCTCCCTCCCTCCCCCCTCCCTCCCTGCCTCTCATATGCACGCACGATGATGGAGAGAAGAGTAGGGAAACGAGACGTAGATACGGGGGGGAAGAGAATTGTGTGCACGGTGAATGGAAGAGTGAGAGAGAAAAGACAGAGAGAAAGACAGACAGCAGACGGAGAAAAGAGAGACAGAGAGACAGAGAGACAGAGAGACAGAGAGACAGAGAGACAGAGAGAAAAGCCGACTGCCAGCCAACAGAAAGAGACAGCGAGGAACAGCAGAGTGCGCGATGTGGATCTAGAAAGAACACAGCATAGCAGGTCGTACAATATAACATCACCTGGACCAGCGGACTATAATCTCAATGAAACCTGAAACAAACTCATTTCGCAATGCAAACAATCTACCAAACTCGGGGGAGCAACTCGCTGTCTGTCGCATCGAGAAGACGACCAGCGACAAAGTGTCTTCAGCGACGTACTCTGAGATGACCACAAATCGCCCACTGGGGTCGTCGTGTTGAAGTCGTTGGACGGAAAGACAACGTCTCTATTCGGGGTAACACGTGTTGTTTCGGTCTTGATTCGAGAAAACATTCTCCATTCCTAGCGGACAAATACCCCAACGACATTGCTCCAAACAACGCGTCGGTTGCACTGTTCGGGCGGTCAGTATGTACAAGTGGACACGTTGAAAGACGCCGACGTGACACCGCAGTGCCTGAGTATTGTGTGGACACAAACACACAGGGCCAGACAGTGAGAGGGACGGATGGATGGTGAGAGGGACGGGTGGATGGTGAGATGGACGGGTGGATGGTGAGAGGGACGGGTGGATGGTGAGAGGGACGGGTGGATGATGAGACGGACGTGTGAATGGTGAGAGGGACGGGTGGATGGTGAGAGGGACGGGGGGATGGTGGAAGGTGAGACGGACGGGTGGATGGCGAGAGGGACGGGTGGATGGTAAGAGGGACGGGTGGATGGTGAGAGGGACGGGTGGATGGTGAGAGGGACGGGTGGATGGTGAGAGGGACGGGTGCGTGGTGAGAGTGACGGGTGGATGGTAAGAGGGACGGGTGGATGGTGAGAGGGACGGGTGGATGGTGAGAGGGACGGGTGGATGGAGAGAGGAACGGGTGGATGGTGAGAGGGACGGGTGGATGGTAAGAGGGACGGGTGGATGGTGAGAGGAACGGGTGGATGGTGAGAGGAACGGGTGAATATTTGTTGTGGTCACATTTTGCATTTCATCTGTATTTTGTGACAATCTTTTCTTTACATATTTTAGATGCGATCATGAGTTGTACGATGTATATCCTTTTTAAGGAGAGTAAAGTGAATTGAAATGAGAGGGACGGGTGTATGACGAAAGGGATGAATGAATGGCGAGAGGGATGAGTGAATGGCGAGAGGGATGAGTGAATGGCGAGAGGGATGAGTGAATGGCGAGAGGGATGAGTGAATGGCGAGAGGGATGAGTGAATGGCGAGAGGGATGAGTGAATGGCGAGAGGGATGAGTGAATGGCGAGAGGGATGAGTGAATGGCGAGAGGGATGAGTGTATGGCGAGAGGGATGAGTGAATGGCGAGAGGGATGAGTGAATGCGGAGAGGGATGGAAAGAGAAGGGAGGATATGAGAAAAGGAAGTAAATGGATACAGATGCACATTTTACAATGTGAGAGATCTACTGCCAAACAACCAAACAGAGATCGATAAAATGTAGATATAATCGAAGTGAAAACAAACGGGGAGTCGCAAAGATACCATGCACTAGCAACGGCAGGTACAGTTGACGAAACATCGGGATTTTATAACAACTGCATAACACGGGCATGCCGCATTGACGAGACACCCGGACACGATAAACACGGGCACGTGACCTCGATGGCGCTGGCAAATAACGGACTCGGCTATGGCAACACAGGCACGTAGCACCAACGTTAGACTTGGCCATGGTAAGTTAGGTAACACAGTCTAGCAGACTTGGCCATAGTAACATAGGCGTAGAAAATCGTCGCAAGACTCAGACTTGGTAACACAGGCACGTGCAGTTAAAGTAGGACTTGATCGTAATAACTCTGTCAACTAGAGTTATCACGAGACTCTACCGTATAGTAACACAGACTGAAATTCGACATGATCCTTGGCCTCGATAACACAGGCATGTAGAGCCAACGAACAAGTCGACGGAGCAACACAGACAGAGGAAACCACGTGGCTCATTTGACGTTATTGGAGCCGGCGTGGTGCTCCTCGTCGATATACGGGATGTTTTCTTCCGCTTCTTCGATGATGCTGCGAGGTCGCGTGTGTCCGCCCGGCACCGACAACAACATGGGTGTGTTCTGCGCATGATCAATCCGTTCGTCCACTTCCTCGTCGTCGTTCGCCACTGTTCCCTCGTGTTGCTGCGCGTCGAACTTCTTCTTGGCGTTGCGCCAGCACAGGTATGCGAAGAGAAACGTCAAGAAGATGTAGAGGATAACGCCGAACAGTATTAAGAGGTTATCGGTCCGAATGAGAGGTATGGTGAAGAGTTGCGTGCACTGCCTGTGCGGCGTCGACGCGTTGCTAAGCGACGCGTAGACGCACACTTCGTAGTCTGCGTCGAAGATCAGGTCGGTCACTTCGTACGTGCGACTGTCGCCAGGCAACGGCATGCTGCGCGTGAACGACTTGCTGCCGCGCCTGCGAGACTCGACGACGTATTCGGCGACGTCATATTGCTGCGGTACGATCCAGTCGATGACGATGGTTGACGTCGAGCTGTGGCTGTGGACGACCTCGATGAAGAACGAGTCATTGGCCCGCACTGTCGTGTCGCGTCTCTCCTCCGCCGTCGCCGTCGTCAGCAGTGACGTCAGCGCCAGCCATGTTGACACGAGAGCGAGACACATCTTCCTCACTTGCGACGCGCCGATCATTGCGTCAGATCTGCAACACGAAATGTCAGTTTCGTCACAATACATACTTATGCCCGACCGTGGGGTTGAACAGTGACCAGCGGTCATCACTGTTATGCCACTTTAGGCGCTAAACCCATTCCCATTTATTGTTAGCTGTTAGACATGCATGCAAAGTCACAGTGACTAGCGAATGCCACATAACTTTTCATCAACTCTTTCTATCGTACTTTAACAGGAACATTATACTTGCCATACGTAAGTAAAAACACACATTCGTCATGGACATAACATGCTACATCTCTGTAAATAACTGAACAATATTTGTCATTTATGCTAAACTTCTTCAGATGTTGTAGCTTCAACAGTACGCCAAATGTCATCAACATCAGTCAACAACTGTTCTAGTTATATTGATATGGCATGTAGCCTCAATTATTCAGGCTCCGTGGGGTGGCAGCACTTTAGAGGCCTACATATCCGCCTGGGAAGGTCATGCTCCGCATTTGTGACCGCCAGGGCGGCCTTGCCTAAGAATGGGATGGAAACGCTGATTGGCTGTCAGGCTGAATTTGAAATAAACTTAAATAAGGATGTCGTTTTTATTAGATAATACTATATTACAAAACTACTCAAATTTACGTTACACCGAAACATATCCCACAAAAATTAATATGAATGACAATTTTTCGTTGTTAGTTTTCTTCCCCTTTTTTACTACTTTTGTTGTGTTTATATATACTGTATTTTATAACCTACTATCGTAATCAAAAGCAAATACTTATAAATATGAATTAATATTATATATGTAAACATGTCAATTAAACTAAAATAGTTACGGCTTCGAGGTTAAGGGTTAGATAAGCAAAGAATAAGATTATCTTCTTAGCTGACTTGTTTTAGTGCATTGCCACTTTAAGAGATGCTCAAACTCAAAACTCAAACAATAATTCAAACTCAAATAATAACTTAGTTTGATGAAACGTTAATTAAAAAATGTCGTGTTTTCCATGAGCAACATGAAAGTGTTATAATTATTTGCTAGTGGGAAAGTCGGTTAAAATCCGCAGTGCTAAAACGCTTCAGACAGACGACGTTTTCTTGGGAGCCGGCGTGTCGACGTTTTCCGTTTTCCAGCCCTGGCGATAAAAAGGAACATATGTTATCGCGAGAGCTGGGAATGTTGTTAGTCTAATATGTAAACACGACGCGCCTGTTTGTTAGGTTCAAAGCAATCACTCTGGAAAACACTACTGTAGCGTTTTGAACACTATTTGTAGCTTTTTGAACATTACTGTACCGTTTTGAAAACGTATTTTGAACATTTCGGTAGCGTTTTGAACTCTACTATAGCGTTTTGAACTCTACTATAGCGTTTTGAACTCTACTATAGCGTTTTGAACTCTACTATAGCGTTTTGAACTCTACTATAGCGTTTTGAACTCTACTATAGCGTTTTGAACACTTCAATAGCTTTTTGAACTTACGGTGTTTTTTTCAACTCAAATTCAAAACACGAAATTTTCAAAACAGATCTCTTTCATGATAACATCTACATCGTTTTTATTATATAATTGTTTTATTAATTTCATCGGTAAATGTTAATTTCCAACTGAATACTAGTAGGATTTTAACTCAAACGTGACGTTTAAATGCGAAAATATGAACGGACGCGTAGAAGAGTGTGTTCAACTTACAACATCATACCATAACAATCATATATAGTATTATATCGTGATGTCATAATCACTCTATCTACGAACTGTCGTCTTTACATTTCTTGGGCGGCAAGACGTTTGCAACATGTTTTCGTTTATTTAATGTTCATGTCGCAAAATAGTGGTTAGCACATCCAATTATTATCTTTGAAATGTCTTATCCTATGTGTTGGACGGAAAGAAAAACAGACGGGGCCTGAATCTTAAGAAAACACAATGGTATGTCCAACAGCTGCACGTGTTTGGCTGCCATGTGGAAATAGTGACGTGTGTTGTCGCTAGGCAACACTGTACCTGATGAATGGGTAAAATGAACAATAAGCGACTTTACTGATACAGAACGTCGCCACAACTATGAATTTGCTCGATCGTTAAGTACCACAAATAAACGAATAAGCCTTTTCAACTACTGTGACCTTGTCCTGTTGTCTATGTACGATTACAATTTCATGCAAATGACAAAGATGTACGTTGATAGAATTATTACGATATGGTAGACCTTCGATGGTAGGGGCCTGAGACAGACACGGACTGTTGTTAGAAGGCACGGTTGACGTGTCGATCAGGTCGGGAGAGGGCAATGGACGGGATAGACTGCTGCAGTCGGGCCTAACATTCTACGACGTGTCGACAGAGCTGCTAGACCCGTCGGCGTCCGGACCATGCATCCCATGAAGTGTCGACAGAGCTCATCGACCTATTGCTGTGTTAGTTAACCAAAGATGCTGGTTTTGCCGCCGCCAGTGGTGTCTGACGGTGTGATTTGCTCCAACGTAGAACAAGGCTAGGAGTTAGTACACTGAAATATATTTCCGTAAAAACGAATGTCATATATATATATATATATATATATATATATATATATATATATATATATATATATATATATATATATATATATATATATATATATATATATATATATATATATATATATATATATATATATATATATATATATATATATATATATGCGTGTATGTATATACAGTGTATGTTGCTGTGTTAGTCACGGTTTCTGGGTTTATTGTTGGAGATATTGTGTCATGTAGTGAGGGGGTGTTACAGATGTTTGTGATGTCTTGAGGGTGTATTGTTGCAGACTTGTTGTGGTGTCACTAGGTAGTAGTGTACGTTGGGGATTTTGTTTGCGGTGGAATTCCAATATGTTTAATCAGGCAGTAGTAGTGAAGGTCTCCTGCCTCAGCAAGGGGTGTGTTTGCACTATCCAGGGGGTGTGTTTCCACCTTTCAACGAGGGGGCGTTTGAACCCCGTAGCGAGGGGTGTTTTGCTGCACTTCACGCTATCGTACGGATCAGGAAACACAATACAGGAGGCGGATCGGGGAGCAGTAATACGAACAGCCGCGAGTTGCTAACTCGTACAGCGTCACGCTGTGCCGGCAGCAGACGCCGCCACTACAGGTAATTAGTGCCGCAGCTTTGGTAGCAGTAATTACACCTCGGATTACTTCGAATGGCAAATTGTTGCGGTGAACGATACGAGAACCATTGGCCTTGCCGCCACAGATTGTCGCTATCGCTCCGTGCACGACCACTGCTGCTGCATATATGCATGGGGAACGTTTTCTATTCAGAATCGAGTACCAAAAATCGTTAATGATATCGTTCATGCAGCGTTCTCAGTGCAAGCTGTCGGGCTTGCAGACGGTCGTTCTCAGTGCAAGCTGTCGGGCTTGCAGACGGTCGTTCTCAGTGCAAGCTGTCGGGCTTGCAGACGGTCGTTCTCAGTGCAAGCTGTCGGGCTTGCAGACGGTCGTTCTCAGTGCAAGCTGTCGGGCTTGCAGACGGTCGTTCTCAGTGCAAGCTGTCGGGCTTGCAGACGGTCGTTCTCAGTGCAAGCTGTCGGGCTTGCAGACGATCTTTCTCCGTGCAAGCTGTCGGGCTTGCAGACGGTCGCTCTCAGTGCAAGCTGTCGGGCTTGCAGACGGTCCTGCTCAGTGCAAGCTGGCGGGCTTGCAGACGGTCCTGCTCAGTGCAACCTGGTGGGCTTGCAGACGATCTTTCTCAATGCAACCTGGCGGGCTTGCAGACGGTACTTCGCGGTATGTGATAGTCGCGTTCCCACCTTAGGGACGTGGCGGATTCGCTGCGGTTTATTTCCGGACACATGTTATCAACATCGTTGCTCGGGACCAAACTGTCGCCACCGTCAGCTGCACATAGGCCGTGCAATGACGCACTTCCTTCGTGTTTATCTTCACGGGTCAAAGTGTTGGCGCTGTAGCTAAGTGAATGGAACTTCCGGCTCGTAATTGAAAAGTCTGTGAGTCGAGTTGCTTTGGTCTTTGAGCAGTTTCGTTCACTCGATGTGCGCTCGACTATATAAGTGACCGGCTACCGACACGCAGCGGTGGCTATAAAATAGGGGAGAATGGTATTCGCGAGATAATTTTAGCGTAACTGCATACTTCTCAGAGAGGTTGTGTTGGTGCAGTGTAGAACGGCTTCGTTTGCTGGGATCAGCACAAAATGTACCGTTGACAAATAAAACGTACAGAAGCTTCGATATAACAAAACATAGTAGTTATACCATCAGTTGTAAACAACACAGAAAGCAACGTTTCACATTGATGTCTCCGCGTGAAGAATGTTTGATGCTCCCAAGAAATCGGTCAACGCGACATCAATTTGTCATAGGTCTCAAATTAAACGCGGCCACCTTGACGCTTTGCCGTTATCGACGTGACGAGCCGAGGCAGACGTGCTAGTTGTCACGCCACTATACGAGCAGTCTGTGTGACCTCACACAAAACAACCGTACAAATCGATTAAATAGCTCGACGTCACTTGAAATGTCGTTCAAACACACAGGATTAGTCGGGTAAATATAACTATAAAATTTCACATGCAAATCGTGACCATTCGTAACCACAGTCCGCCTGGCCACTGTAATAAAACTCATATCTTATCATGACACCGGTGCTGGCCGGGCGAGAGTGCCGAGGGTCGCCGGTGCCTGATGACTTACCGACCGACGGACACTGCCGAATGCCGATGTGAGGCTCGTCGAGAATTCGGTTTTATTTCTAGAGTATTGGTAGGTAGGTAGCTCCCTCGCAAATACCACGCCACCTGGAGCCGAGCTATATGGGGCAGGCGACCTCACGCAAACTCTTTCGCGATCTGTTTCTACGTACATTTGCTTAAGACGTATGCTTGTAGACCTACGTAGGCCTATAACAATGTGTCTATGCATTTCACTTCCTGTTTCTGTTATACTATTACAGGCAACAAACAATTGCAAGCAAAGTGGGCGTGTTTGCTTCACTGACCATAACGCTAACTTTACACGCCTGAATCGCCCCACCCACGTAGTCACGCACAATTGAATACAAACGTTATCCGACCGATAAATCTCGCGACATGCCCACATACTGTGTATATCTATAAGCGCACTTTTCATGGCGTTATTTACAAACCCAGAAACAGCCCCCGTCCCACTCCATGCTCGTTTGGTAGAGTCCAGCTTGTCTTGTCTGTATCGATGAGAGTAGGTCTACGTGCCAAATGCAGATCCCGACTTCCTGCGTAAATGTTCGCAGACAGAAACACTTGGAGCTGAGCGTTGATTTTGAATAGACCACTCTCAGAGCGGCGACTATCGCGCCTTTATATTTGCCAAAATTTCCAAATATTGACTGATATAAGACCACCTACTCAACTATACCGGAAGGAACGCACAGCTGCAGAGATGGCACGGACAAAACAGAGTGGTCTGTCGGTGATTGGTGGATATCGCATTGTTTTACTACAGCCCCATATGTTCTGTGACTTCTCTTGTTTCTGTACGAGACCCATATCACCCTTCACACGTGTCCCCATGCACCTCTGAGGCTTTCCCCGGCTGGTCTCCGCCTCTGGCTCGGCTTCCCTTCGGTTCTCTCCGCCTTCCCTCGGCTCTGCTCGTGCAATCCCCCACTCGTCCCACGCGTGTCCGCTGTCAGTGATTCGTCATCGTCCATCATCGCGGCTCTTTCCCTCTGCCTCCTTGCTAGTCCTGCTCCCATTGATTCCAAAGGCTCTTCCAGACGGTCGTCGGCGACATTACCGATGGTCGCCTGCTCGCTTAAATGTGAGGGAACACACGACAAAACTGTATGCAACGTTTTGAACGGGATGTCACCACGTGACCAGAGCCGTATTTCGTCTCAACTACACAGCACACACACACACACACATACACACGCACGCACGCATGCACGCACGCACGCACGCACGCACACACACACACACACACACACACACACACACACACTCACTCACCCACTCACTCACTCACTGTGGCCCTGTTGCTGTCCATTTGGGAGGGAGGCTGGTTTCATTTTGGAATTTACCTTCTCTTTCGATCATTCGCCCACACAGGTTGAACGCCTCATCCGTCCTGCAAGTTGCCCGCGGCTTAGAACTGACTGGGTCATTGTGTACCGACCAGTGGGCCATGCACGCACCTGTGGGGCTCTAGGCTTCACCCAGAACCCTCGCGGGTTAACCTGGGGGCGCAAATTGGGCGATATCTCATAGGGGAGGTTAATATGGCTTAGGATCTTGCCTATGGAGAGACCATTTGCAAGCCGATGAAGCCTGCGCGTTCGTATCCCGTTGTAAAACAAATAATACAAGAGAGTGCTCAAGTAATGGGAATAAGGCATGGAATCTTATAAACTATTCAGAGGAAAAATATAATTAATGGCGTTATAACGTTACTGCAGGTCGTTATCTGTAAACACGGAAGGGTTTAACGTCATAACGTTACTGCATGTCGCTATCTATAAACATGGAATGGTTTGGCTTTACTGGCAGCTCGCTTGATATCTGTGAACCTGGAATGGTTTGACGATATAACGTTACTGCAGGTCGTTATCTGTGAACACGGAATGGTTTGTCTTTACTGGCAGGTCGCTCACTATCTGTGAACCCGGAATGGTTTGACGTTATAAAGTTACTGCAGGTCGCTATCTATAAACACGGAATGGTTTGGTGTTACTGACAGGTCGCTCGCTATCTGTGAACCCGGAATGGTTTGACGTCATAACATTACTGCAGGTTGCTATCTATGAACACGGAATGGTTTGGCGTTACTGACAGGTCGCTCGCTATCTGTGAACACACGTTACTACAGGTATCTATGAACACGGAATGGTTTGGCGTTACTGACAGGTCGCTCGCTATCTGTGAACACACGTTACTACAGGTATATATGAACACGGAATGGTTTGGCGGTACTGACAGGTCGCTCGCTATCTGTGAACACACGTTACTACAGGTATCTATGAACACGGAATGGTTTGGCGTTACTGACAGGTCGCTCGCTACCTGTGAACACACGTTACTACAGGTATCTATGAACACGGAATGGTTTGGCGTTACTGACAGGTCGCTCGATATCTGTGAACACGGAATCGTTTGGCGTTACTGACAGGTTGCTATCGGTGAATTCTGCATAGTATGGGGTTACTGATAGGTCATTCGCTATCTTTGAACCCGGAAACGTTACTGGTGGGTTGCTATAATTATGTGAACCCGGAATGGTATGACGTTACTGACAGGTCGCTCGATTATGTCAACGCGAAATGGTTTGGCGTTACTGTCGGGTCTGTACCGTTTAATTGGCAGGAGATCATTTCCAGATCAGCCGTCAGTGGCGTGGAGACCAACTCCAGTCCAGTCAAGTATTCACTTTATTAGGCGTGTCACAACTGTGCGGAGATTAGCTTTGTTCTGGCCGTCGTTTACCGCAGATAGACCGCGGACAGTTGCGTAATAAAGTCAATTAGGGCCGTTAATTTGAGGCACGTAGACAGCGAGACGAGTGGACGGCGGAGGTTCCCTGTTCACATCAAGGCTTCCGCAGTCGCCGTAACCAGCGTGTGTAATCGACATCGAGACAAGCGCACATTGAACGGCTCGTGTGGTAACTCCAAACGACGGTATTAATGTCCAAGTGTTATTGGCTGGTCGAGTCCGATTACGTCGGCGAGTCCTTGAAGTGACTCGGCTGTTTGAACGGCTGCCACGCACCATTGATTATTTGTGCGAAGTGGCATGTTTTCCTGGCCTACTTTGGCGTACTTTGTCAGCCGCCGACCACATTAATCCGACGATTATACATGGTGCCAGTTACGCGTAGTCTGGTTGTCTGCTTGTGAAGTGAACTGCTATGCATTTTGTCATTCGATCCGAACGAGGTGGCCTCGTTGTGACATTTTCGCGAGTAGCGCATGTCACATGTCACATGTCATGGATCACGCTGGATCTGTCTGGGCGTGCGTGCGTGCGTGCGTGCGTGCGTGCGTAATTAAAGGGAGACAACTCTAGTCCCTGAAACTCCCCATTTCATAGACATCCCAAACAAAAGGCACAAAAGCACCCCGAAAATGTCCCGAAAATAATGTCCAAGTGGGGCGTTGGGATATGCCTGTTTACCCTAGTGGATAAAATTCCTACATAGCAGCTTTGAACATATGATAACAGATTCACCGTTGAAGACAACGACAACAACTGGATCTAATCAGTCTTAGTTTTATTATTTGTAGGCAATTGTAGCATAACGCATAGTTTGGTCGTGTTGACGTAGCGACCAGTCAATGATCTGGGATAACCCAGGGCTATGAATAAATAGTAATAGTACATGATACTCGCCGATACCAGCACATGCACGATGTACTAGACTACTGTGTCTACGCCCGGATGTCGGTAGCCACTAGAGAAGAGCACTAACTACACCGAGAGAGAAGTAACAACCATAAGAGCCGAGAGGCGACAGCCGCCAACAAACTGCCCGAGTGATGTGTGCGTTAGTCCATGAGCCGGCGGTAGTTGCGCGGGTTGTGGCGTTACTTAGTTCGTCTACGACGGTGCCTGCGATCTGACGGTGATGCCACACTGAGTGCCGCGGCTCCCGCCACTGATAACATCAGCAAGGTGCACCTGTGAGCCACGACCACCGCAGCAACAACAACAACAACACGGACATCTTGACGGAATCAACGCTCTAAAAGTATGCCATTAGCGGCCGTCCGTCCGTCCGTCCGTCCGTCCGTCCGTCCGTCCGTCCGTCCGTCCGTCCGTCCGTCCGTCCGTCCGTCCGTCCGTCCGTCCGTCCGTCCGTCCGTCCGTCCGTCCGTCCGTCCGTCCGTCCGTCCGTCCGTCCGTCCGTCCGTCCGTCCGTCCGTCCGTCCGTCCGTCCGTCCGTCCGTCCGTCCGTCCGTCCGTCCGTCCGTCCGTCCGTCCGTCCGTCCGTCCGTCCGTCCGTCCGTCCGTCCGTCCGTCCGTCCGTCCGTCCGTCCGTCCGTCCGTCCGTCCGTCCGTCCGTCCGTCCGTCCGTCCGTCCGTCCGTCCGTCCGTCCGTCCGTCCGTCCGTCCGTCCGTCCGTCCGTCCGTCCGTCCGTCCGTCCGTCCGTCCGTCCGTCCGTCCGTCCGTCCGTCCGTCCGTCCGTCCGTCCGTCCGTCCGTCCGTCCGTCCGCCCGCCCGCCCGCCCGCCCGCCCGCCCGCCCGCCCGCCCGCCCGCCCGCCCGCCCGCCCGCCCGCCCGCCCGCCCGCCCGCCCGCCCGCCCGCCCGCCCGCCCGCCCGCCCGCCCGCCCGCCCGCCCGCCCGCCCGCCCGCCCGCCTGGTCCAATGGTACTCAATGGTATTCAGTGGTATTCAATGGTATTCAATGGTATTCAATGGTATTCAATGGTATTCAATGGTATTCAATGGTATTCAATGGTATTCAATGGTATACCATTGGCACTTTTTTGTAAGGGAAGGTTGCAAGGTGTATGACGTTCTGTCGATTTAGCGAAAGAGCCTTAGCCGATATATGACGTCGTCCGATCAGTGAGAGCGAATAAAAGGCCAATGGAATTACGCATTATCTACTGTATGAGTCACATTAATTCTGTTTATGGTAATGTGTGTGTGTGTGTGTGTGTGTGTGTGTGTGTGTGTGTGTGTGTGTGTGTGTGTGTGTGTGTGTGTGTGTGTGTGTGTGTGTGTGTGTGTGTGTGTGTGTGTGTGTGTGTGTGTGTGTGTGTGTGTGTGTGTGTGTGTGTGTGTGTGTGTGTGTGTGTGTGTGTGTGTGTGTGTGTGTGTGTGTGTGTGTGTGTCTGTGTGTGTGTGTGTGTGTGTGTGTGTGTGTCTGTGTGTGTGTGTGTGTATAACTGCCATAATAGTAATTGTCGAGCTAATGAAATTGCCAGATACTCCCAGATACACACACCCCGTAGTAAGGCGTTGGACCATGAAGAACAGGCACTCATGCGTAACAACGTCACTACAACAGTAGCGAGGTGGGGAGACGAGGTTATCATCGACAAACCCAGTCACGGACAGTCCACATAGGCGACAGATCGCATTAGCCTTTCACTGGAAACATCAACTTCTAACGAGGGCTTGCTTGACGATGCTTATCCATAACTACTTCACGGAGGATCTGTCCCCTCGGCTAACATTTCCTGTAAGGCCAACAGGCGTCGACTTAATTATGCCGCCAAATTACACAGACTACGCCAATTTCACGTAGCGGCTGTCAAATTCAGGCTTCAGCTGGTTGGCCTATGCACACAGGAAACGAGACAAAACAAAGGCTTCGCTGCGTAATCTGCCAGCATGATTCGTCATCAACAACACCGAATAATCTCATCACTGCATGTGATGGACTGGTTTTCTCCATAAGGACAGTGCTGCGCTGAATGGTAAAGCGTGAGTTTGTTGATAAAAAATACAAGGATGTTGTTCGATGGGGCACTAATAATTAATAAATATGGATGATTAGTCAAATCCCGCAGCACTTTTTAGAGTGTGTAACGTGGAGCATGCGCGGTGAAGTGGGCGGAAATCGTAGTTAAGTCAACGCTATTTCTGATATTAATGTCACACAGACATACGTGGCACTTATTTGGGGCCGGGATACTTTTCCCGGGCAAAGGATGGGGTCGGATCTCGAGTAGAAAGCCTTTCCTGAGTCCGTTTTAAAACAGACGGCCAGGCGTGGCCGACATACCACCCAGTGTTTACGTAGTCTGTCGCCGAACGTTGTCTGTCGTCTCAACGAATTCGCCGTAGGTGGATAACGGCAGCCTGTTGGGGCGAACACATCAATAGGTCTCTCTCTCGCTCTCTCTCTCTCTCTCTCTCTCTCTCTCTCTCTCTCTCTCTCTCTCTCTCTCTCGACGGGAACAGGCATAACCACAGCTGCTGTTTATGAATCTGCATTGGTTCTCCCGAAATAGTTGGCTCAAAATAGAACTCTTAGCATTGCATAGATCCTCGTCTGAGCTGCACGACTTTGCCTGTTTCAGTGGGTGGCTGCAAACGTGACCGACTCTGGCTCAGACTCGGGCAATATAGGTCTGGCCAACGGAGTGTTCGCATTCGAAAGCAACTCATCGAATCGGCGTTTTCATGCTAGACCCGTAAACATGGTTAACTGGTGCATCAGAACAGAATGTTTGACTTAAGCAAACGAACTCCAAAACTGAAATAGTTAATGCTTAGCTGACATGCTTTATAATAGGGAGCAGCGAAAGTCGACGATGTGAATAGACAGTATATGTGTATGGGTAGTTACATCTCGCATTCACGTCACGAAATAAGCACATTTATAGTTTGTCTGGTGATTTTAGCAAAACTACATATAAATGTAACAAAAACGTACTAGCGTTTTGTTGCGTATGTTTGTATTTTCGTAATTTGAAACGGGTCATAGAAAATATGCTACTGAGAAAACAAATGTAATGTGCCATCGTTATTGTCATTTGAGTCAGGATACGAGGTGTGTGTTAGTGGTGTGGCTGTTGTCATGGGATGTATGCGGCACTTGAAGGGAACAGACCCGCAGACAGCACAACCGTTGCTCGGTGTGTCGGATCTAACAGCAGACTAAACAACTGGACGAGTTGTTTAGTCTTGCCGACAACAACTGGTTCCGACCGGGACACCACGCGTCACTGCACAGTATGTGGGTAGCTGGGATGCACGACAACGTTACACCAACTGTAGCTGAGATATATACGAGAAAGTTACATTGAGTATAGCTGAGATACACGAAAAAGTTACACCAAGTGTAGCTGTGATATACACGACAATATTACACCGAGTGTAGCCGAAATTCACGACAATATTTCACATAGTGAGCTGAGGTACACGAAACCGTTACACCAAGTGTTGCTGAAATACACGACAACATTACACACAAAGCGCGCAGACTGCCCACAGCGGGAGGCGACCCTATATGTATGACGCACGACATACGACGTACAACGTACGACGCGCGACGCGCGACGCGCGACGCGCGACGCGCGACGCGCGACGCACGACGCACGACGCACGACGCACGACGCACGACGCACGACGCACGACGCACGACGCACGACGCACGACGCACGACGCACGACGCACGACGCACGACGCACGACGCACGACGCACGACGCACGACGCACGACGCACGACGCACGACGCACGACGCACGACGCACGACGCACGACGCACGACGCACGACGCACGACGCACGACGCACGACGCACGACGCACGACGCACGACGCACGACGCACGACGCACGACGCACGACGCACGACGCACGACGCACGACGCACGACGCACGACGCACGACGCACGACGCACGACGCACGACGCACGACGCACGACGCACGACGCACGACGCACGACGCACGACGCACGACGCACGACGCACGACGCACGACGCACGACGCACGACGCACGACGCACGACGCACGACGCACGACGCACGACGCACGACGCACGACGCACGACGCACGACGCACGACGCACGACGCACGACGCACGACGCACGACGCACGACGCACGACGCACGACGCACGACGCACGACGCACGACGCACGACGCACGACGCACGACGCACGACGCACGACGCACGACGCACGACGCACGACGCACGACGCACGACGCACGACGCACGACGCACGACGCACGACGCACGACGCACGACGCACGACGCACGACGCACGACGCACGACGCACGACGCACGACGCACGACGCACGACGCACGACGCACGACGCACGACGCACGACGCACGACGCACGACGCACGACGCACGACGCACGACGCACGACGCACGACGCACGACGCACGACGCACGACGCACGACGCACGACGCACGACGCACGACGCACGACGCACGACGCACGACGCACGACGCACGACGCACGACGCACGACGCACGACGCACGACGCACGACGCACGACGCACGACGCACGACGCACGACGCACGACGCACGACGCACGACGCACGACGACGGAGGGTCACTCTGACCGTTGGCCCAGTTTCTCACAATACTGTCCAGTCGTAATGCGACACCGTGACCTCCGTTATCCGGAATCACCTTCTCCACGGGCGTACCCAGGATTGACATTTTAGGGTTTTCCCAAACGGGCATCAATGTAAAACTAGATGTTGCATGTTCAGTCGTTGGTGGGTTTCCGGGCAACGCGTTGGCGCAAGAGAAGAACCAAACAGAAGAGGAAACCAAATATATTGAAAGTCATCAAAACTCTTAAGTGTAGCCAGCTCTGGTCAATGTGGTATTGCGGTACTCGTTAGTTGCGAATAGATATACGTAGGTTTCGTTTGTCTTCATTCCTACCACGAACTGCCTAGAAGTTTAGTAATACCACGGCATTTTTTGTATATCTCACTAGAATACAACAATACAACATCGAACTGTGAGGTGGTCTGTGGCGATAAACAGTCGACGACCCAGCGACGTGAAGCGATGTACGTTCAAGGTTTCATGCTGCACTCAGCCGCAATACAGCATTGTCCTATTGATTCCAGTCGAGAACACGCCAAAATCTATGGTTCCATAGAGCCTCCGTTGGTATACGATGGTCTACGATGGTCTACGATGGTAGAATCGTGGAGCATCGTGGAGCCCATCCTGGGTCGACGTACGATTTTGTGGCCACCGAGGGTCATCGTAGGTTGGAAAATCATATTTTGACATGTTCAAAAGCTGGTTCACGATAGATACCGTCGTAGACCATCGTAGGACCGTCGTACGACCATAGTCTGCAATAGTCTGCAAACCATCGAGCTTTCCCCAGATGGTTTCCTCCCTCTTTGTAGCCCTACTCAGTCCCGACCTCACAACCGTTGTTGTCAAATTCATATTTGTTAGCAACATTAGCGTTCTGCTCTAATGCTAGCGTCTTAATTTTGAATTTTGAAGATTCTCGGAAGATGATCTGATACGACCTAATAAATGTTATGTAAACGGGACAGTCCAACTCTGCCCGCTTCAGCGATACAGGGCATGCACGTCTCATTTGCCGCTATACCATTGTTATGTTATTTTGCCATTTTCAGTCATGATCCGTTCCCTAACGACTCGAACATTCTTTCGCACATGGGCACACCAATCGAAGCCTCCGTTTTTATAGGTTTCCACCTCAAAGATGTGACAAGTAGAAGTTGGAAACTATTATGCAGAAAAGTTATTATTTTCAAATTGTTTGCGTATTGCAGTAGTTTTGACTTTGAACACGCTTATGAACAAGGAAGTGGGGACCAGTTGTGTGTGGTCTCGTTTTGTATAGCTCAAATGGACTGGAAACGATGATCACTTGCGAACTCTACTGCCAATAAAACGTGTTTTTAAACTGGGTGTACTGTTTACTATGTCGACTGGCTCCTGTTGTCGTACTTGTCACATTGCGAACACGCCAACAGGTTTACGAAACTAATTAAACACAATTTGGAGCGCACAATACCGTCAACATAATTGTATAATCTCCATAGAGAATATTAATTAAATAATTAATAAATAAAACAATTACGGACATACTGCCTGCCTTAGAATGTAGTGTAATGTATAGACAGTGCAGTTGTAATCAGAGTTGACGGTTGTAATCAGTGGTGACGGTTGTAATCGGTGGTGAAGGTTGTAATCAGTGCTGACATTTGTAATCAGTGCTGACAGTAAGCCTACTCTCATACCAGTTTCCCGTGGCAGTAATTGATACCTCACATGACACGACACCCGCCAGTGGCTTAATCGCGCAGTGTGGATTAGTGCATGGTGTACATCCAAGTAAACCCGAGTAACACACCGAATTGTTGCTTGCTGTCGTTTGAATCATGTCAAGAACTGGATTATAATTTTGTTTTCTCCAGAATTTAACCAGTGCTATTGTGTTACAGCCAGCCCTACGCTAACTTCATTGAAACACGGAGCGCAGATATTTCCGCCTCGCACGGCGTAGATCTATTGAGCAAACCCGAATGTCTCGTGCTAAACCATGACAGGAATTGTTTCACAACATTTGTGAATGCGAACAATTTCACGGTGCCGTGAAGTGTCACACAACGTTATCAGATTTCAATTGAACGTTTGTACAAACAAGAATTTTTAAACAATCGTGAGGTAGACTGTAAAAATTTATAGTTAATTTAGACCATTGTTATTCAAAATCTTGGAGCGGGGAGCAACGTATTTCAAACTCGTGAGGTAATTGAGACAAAAGAACCAGCTCGTTCAGTGATGGCGGAATGTTGACTTCCGGTTTGATGATGACAATAGACTCACTTCATATTACCTAGCAGATACGGTCGTCTCTTTCACCCTTGCATCCGATATTTTACCTAGACACTCTCTAGACCCTCTTCACAACCTACTCTTGTCACCACCATGCCAACTCGCTACAGCAACAAAATAAGACTTCTAGCTAATCTAAGAGTCACGTGACATTTCTTTGAACGCGTCAAACTATACAGACAACACGTACTGTGTACGCTACACACGTATGTGGGAACTTGGCTGTATTGTACCGGCTCACGGTGGGCAGAACAGACGCAGTCGTTTAAACACAATCGCTGAATCAGGCATTTTATGTCCGGTACGAACAGCAAACGAAGGACACCCGACGAAGTCGTGCAAGCAATACCAATTCATCGCGCATAATTAAAACTCTATTTATAGGAAACCTTACAATAAAACCGACGCTCGCAGGTAATTGCCAACGTGTCCTCTGTGCAATCAGGTTGCTTTTTGATCTTTGTCTAAATGCGCTGTGAAATGAGACCGGGCCGCTGTCATTAGGGAAGACGCAGGAATGGTGGACCGCGGCGAACTTGACCCCGTTTGTGTGCTCGTCTAATTGGGCTCACAGATTTTGTGTGCGGGGTTGTATTTATAACACTCCTGGTCAAACTACGTGCTCTGGCCCCACGTATCTTCAAAACTCTCCAAGACCGATTGAAATCCCTTTATATGAAGAGGCCGAGTAATCGGCCGAAATGACAATCGCTGCCCAATACAAGAGTAGGTCTGCCCTATATACATCTGGAGGTGTGTGTACAGAACTTTGTCACATTAGATTTGCTCTATATCTTTGCGCTTTGGTAGATTTGTAATGGGCTAGGCAAAGCATGTTCTTATAATGCATTCGTGATGTTTGATAATATTATGTACTCGCATATTGATTTAAGATGGTCTGTGATATTTTTGTATGGCGCCAATCATAGCCTTCCGCTAAATGCATACTGAATAGAGGCAATGGCGCATGTTTTGAACTTGTCGAAAATATGCATGAGTTGTGCTGATCGTGTTTTTGCCAAATTAGGTGTTTATGAGTGCAGACGGCGTGAACCTCGACAACTGCTGTGTAGGCCGGGTCATCGTGCGTCCATGCAGGATCAAGGTTACACTGGCTTGACCACTGCGCCAACTTCAAAGCAAACAGCAAATAGCCGCGATCTCGACATCAACACCGCCGCTGCCAACCACCATATACCACTAGCAAGGCATCCACGTATCGCGGCCAAGTCTCCGGCTGTTATTCCTAATAATCCGCTGCAGGTATGCGCGAGGCACTGGGCACCGCTTGCACTGCCTCGGTGCACGGCCAGCCAGTATCGAGCCCACACCCGGCCTCGCTCACTGCTCGCGTGCCGCAGTCGCTTCGCTGGCTCCCCGGGGGAATGACGACATCGCACGCACAGAGGCCGAGCAGCGAATATTTAGTCCGTGTAATCCCGCCGGGTGAAATGTTTTTGTTTCGGAAATTGGTAAAATCAAGAAGCGTGACATTGATTATCGTAAAACAACGGATCAGCACAAGTCTGATTTCATTTGAATTCAAATAGTTATCGACTTATCACTGCAGTTACGTGTCACATCATCGCGTGTAAAACGTCTCGGATTTGGAAAAGAACACGTTGTTTCCCTTTTTAGTGTAACATTTTATTCAAATTTAAATTATATGATGACCTAGGCCTGTATATTTTCCTCTGTTCAAATAAAGTTTACATAAACACCATAAAGGCAAACTTAGCGCATTCGGACAGAATATACGTTTCATGTTTTGCTAATTCCTGACAAAGTCTGTCGGATTTGACGAATGCGTATTTCACAACCAGGCAGGAAATAGCGAAATGTGATATGATTATGGATGCCACGTAGACGGATTAACCAATACAAATGTATCATGAATTCACGCGGAATTTCAAGTGCACGATGTTAATTTCAACCAAAAATATTTGGGATGTATATTACTAGTACGTAGTGAATAGACGAGCAATACCGGTTCATGCAATAGGTAATGACAAACATGTGAGCGTCTTAACATCAGCACAACAAGACTATGTAATCGCGTGGGTGATTTCCGGCCACTGTCCAATCAGACAGTTAATTACGACCCCTGGGAGATCGTGTTGACGGAGGATTTGTCCGGTGACAGTTGAATACTGACGCGTTTGTTCTGACAGTTTGATTAACCATCGATGCTGGCAGGCACTGCACCAGCGTCGTGTCGAAGATCGACAGCTGTGCTGGCCTTGGGCAAGCGTGCAAAAACATAGTACAACATCGGCTCGGAGAGTTCTAGTATACAGCGCCAAAACACACGGGGCTTTGCATATGAGCTGTATATACAATATACATGTTGCACGTGTAAAGTGCAACATGTATATTGCACTTTACACGTGACTTCCAACATCGCTATTACATGGCTCGGTAAAGTGACCCGATTGGAGAGGTGGTCGTATTAGTTACATTAACTTCCTTTACTTTTCTATGACAGAAATAAGCCTGTACTATCTTACGGTGACTTTAATTGCGAAGTGGCCGCAGTATATTATCGAGGTGATCATAAAACAGCTTCGGCTGTATTACAGGCTCAAAGCATTCCGTGTGTAATATGAACATTTAATTAAGCCAAGCACAAGAATGGTCATATGTTCTGTTGTTTTATGAAATGTCACACGACGTGATAGGACAGGGAGGGGATAAAATGTCACTGGTGACGTTGGTTTGCGTCCATTCTGCCCTCCCCGGAGACCGATGCGGGCAGGGACCGTCCAGGTGGCGCCATCTCCCGGCAGACTGTCGTACTCACCACGGCTGGTCTTTGCCTGCAATGACGTCAGCAGTGCCCGACACGCGGTTATTTCGGCGTCTCCTCCCTTGATCGGGTGTTATCATCTTACTAGTGCTCCGTGTCCCAGGGGTCAGGGAGAGGAGAAAGGATCGCGACACACTTAAATGTGTGTGTGTGTGTGTGTGTGTGTGTGTGTGTGTGTGTGTGTGTGTGTGTGTGTGTGTGTGTGTGTGTGTGTGTGTGTGTGTGTGTGTGTGTGTGTGTGTGTGTGTGTGTGTGTGTGTGTGCATGTGTGTGCGTACGTGCGTGCGTACGTGCGTGCGTGGAACAAAACTTGTGGTCTTGCCCAATCTGACACGAGCGCCAGTTTCACCCGCCGGCGGTGCAAACTCTACTTTTTTCAGCCTCGTATTGACATTTCGAACACCGCCATTCCAGGCAAGATGAAAGGCACTAAGAATTATGCCACATTTTTGGCGAAAGATGACGTTTTGCTGTCAGCTGAGGTGTGCTAGACTCACCGCTAGTCGCTGTCACGTCACTCGCACCGCGTAATACGGACGATAATCAACAACAAACTGATGCGTCTGGTAAATTAGTTGGAGCCAATTTAGCCCGCTTTTCGACGACACTGGTGCCGATAATGACTTGCCACACAATAGACCTCCTCGAAGTATAGCAAGGTTACTGGGCGTCGCATTTAAATATAATTTTATTTGCTCCGATGCAGGTTTATATCCGAACTGTCAAAAGCTATAGGTTGATTTTGCATCTGTGGGGCTTTGCATGTGAGCGGCCGTCTGCGTTTCTGTTCTATTTCTTCATCAATCCTACAATTAATCTAACTGACAAGTATTTTCCGACTCGGTAGGCGGTGATCCCGTCTCTGCTGTCAGGCCCGATCGAGTTTACAGTCGGCAGTGGGCCGCACTCGTGACGGCCGGGTGAATAATGGCGCCATGAAAGTGCACTTTATTAAATACGTTTTCCAGAATCGGATGAGCGGTTCCCCGCGGGACACGTCGTGGCCGGCACCAAGTCACGGCTCACTTCGAAGACGTCCTGCAAACGTCTTGCAAACGTCTCTACATAGTCCACAAAGATGCAGTGTCACTAACGTAACTCAAATGTTTGTCCGAGACGATGGTCTCCTTTGAACCACACCAAAAGTAGGATAATATTTTTGCTTGCGCCATCCGCAGTTTTGCTATACATATTACTGCTAAATGGTAATGACCTGTGTGTATGTACAAGTTAAACCAATCGTGTTTGTTCTTCGTGTCTTAGTACACTGTTTGTATACTACTGCAGTAGCTACATTGGTGGTATACTGTTCGACAAACTGTGCTTAATCAGTCCCGAACATGTCAACAACTTGAACGTAGCGCTGAGATGTGGATACTGCGTGTAGAACATTCGCGGTGTCAATAACGGGACGAAGGAAAACTGATTCAGACAACTTCCTGCTAATAATTACCCAGACTGACTTGAGAGGATGACTCCGAGTGACGAGACAGACCGTGGCTCTTTAACTGCGAGACTGGATGTCCGAGACTGTGTAAGAACGCTAGACGCGATGGAAAGATAACCGTGTGTGCGTGTGGGGGGGAGGGGTAGTCTCTCTCTCTCCTTCTCTCTCTCTCTCTCTCTCTCTCTCTCTCTCGCTCTCTCTCGCTCTCTCTCGCTCTCTTTCTAGCTCTCTCTCTCTCTCTTCGCTCTCTCTCTCTCTCCCTCTCTCCCTCCTTCCCTCCCTCCCTCCCTCCCTCCTTCCCTCCCTCCCCCCTCCCTCCCTCCCTCCCTCCCCCCCCTCTCTGTCTGTCGCTCGCGCGCGTTGTCTGCCTGTTTTACTAATGTCCTCCTCTATTCAAAATCTTACGTAACATGAACGTGAATGTGTATATGTGGGTGCGTGTGTGCGTCAGTGAATGTGTGTGTGCATGCGTATTGCGTACGTACGTGTACCTGCGTACATGTTTGTGTGCGTGCGTCCATGCGTGTGTGCGTGCGTGTGTACTCTGCGCACGTGAGCTCGCGAGGACCAAGTTGGCGGACCGGGGATCAAACGTCACGACGACATCGATACGTGTCGCTGGTTTCCCTGGGTACGGCCGGAAATTAAAGTCCAGTGGTCAAATAGAGCGGCTGATTGACCGATTGAATTTGAGACATTCCCTCGACAATTGGTCAGTTCGTATTATTAGAAAACTATTTGCGTCCATATCGTAGACGTTGTGGCTGTGCAGGCGCAGGTACATTCCACGCTTCTGTATCGCGAGAGGTCAACGTTGCTCTTTGAAGGAATGACCACAGACGGACTTGACGCACGGGCACTGAGAATCTATTCTTACACAACACCCTCACTGTTCGTGTGTCCGTTACATACTAACTGTTCGTGTGGTGTCCGTTACACACTCACTGTTCGTGGGTCCGTTATTGTTCGTGTGTCCGTTACACACCCACTGTTCTTGTGTCCGTTACTGTTCGTGTGTCCGTTACACACCCACTGTTCGTGTGTCCGTTACACACTCACTGTTCTTGTGTCCGTTACTGTTCGTGGGTCCGTTGCACACTCACTGTTCATGTGTCCGTTACTGTTCGTGTGCCCGTTACACACTCACTGTTCGCGTGTCCGTTACACACTCACTGTTCGTGTGTCCGTTACACACTCACTGTTCGTGTGTCCGTTACACACTCACTGTTCGTGTGTCCGTTACACACTCACTGTTCGTGTGTCCGTTACAAACTCACTGTTCGTGTGTCCGTTACACACTCGCTGTTCGTGTGTCCGTTACATACTCGCTGTTCGTGAGTTCGTTACTCACTCGCTGTTCGTGAGTTCGTTACTTACTCGCTGTTCGTGGGTTCCTTACTCACTCGCTGTTGGTGAGTTCCTTACTCACTCGCTGTTCGTGGGTTCCTTACTCACTCGCTGTTCGTGTGCCCGTTACCCACTCGCTGTTCGTGGGTTCGTTACTCACTCGCTGTTCGTGGGTTCGTTACTCACTCGCCGTTCGTGGGTGCATTACTCACTCGCTGTTCGTGAGTTCGTTACTCACTCGTTGTTCGTGGATTCCTTACTCACTCGCTGTTCGTGGGTTCGTTACTCACTCGCTGTTCGTGAGTTCGTTACTCACTCGCTGTTCGTGAGTTCGTTACTCACTCGCTGTTCGTGGGTTCCTTACTCACTCGCTGTTCGTGAGTTCGTTGTTCACTCGCTGTTCGTGGGTTCGTTACTCACTCGCTGTTCGTGGGTTCGTTACTCACTCGCTGTTCGTGAGTTCGTTACTCACTCGCTGTTCGTGGGTTCGTTACTCACTCGCTGTTCGTGAGTTCGTTACTCACTCGCTGTTCGTGAGTTCGTTACTCACTCGCTGTTCGTGGGTTCCTTACTCACTCGCTGTTCGTGAGTTCGTTACTCATTCGCTGTTCGTGGGTTCCTTACTCACTCGCTGTTCGTGAGTTCGTTACTCACTCGCTGTTCGTGGGTTCCTTACTCACTCGCTATTCGTGAGTTCGTTGTTCACTCGCTGTTCGTGAGTTCGTTACTCACTCGCTGTTCGTGAGTTCGTTACTCACTCGCTGTTCGTGGGTTCCTTACTCACTCGCTGTTCGTGAGTTCGTTACTCACTCGCTGTTCGTGGGTTCCTTACTCACTCGCTGTTCGTGAGTTCGTTGTTCACTCGCTGTTCGTGGGTTCGTTACCCACTCGCTGTTCGTGAGTTCGTTACTCTCTCGCTGTTCGTGAGTTCGTTACTCACTCGCTGTTCGTGGGTTCCTTACTCACTCGCTGTTCGTGAGTTCGTTACTCACTCGCTGTTCGTGGGTTCCTTACTCACTCGCTGTTCGTGAGTTCGTTACTCACTCGCTGTTCGTGGGTTCGTTACTCACTCGCTGTTCGTGGGTTCCTTACTCACTCGCTGTTCGTGAGTTCGTTACCCACTCGCTGTTCGTGGGTTCCTTACTCACTCGCTGTTCGTGAGTTCGTTACTCACTCGCTGTTCGTGGGTTCGTTACTCACTCGCTGTTCGTGGGTTCGTTACTCACTCGCTGTTCGTGGGTTCGTTACTCACTCGCTGTTCGTGGGTTCGTTACTCACTCGCTGTTCGTGGGTGCGTTACTCACTCGCTGTTCGTGGGTGCGTTACTCACTCGCTGTTCGTGAGTTCGTTACTCACTCGCTGTTCGTGGGTTCCTTACTCACTCGCTGTTCGTGAGTTCGTTACTCACTCGCTGTTCGTGAGTTCGTTACTCACTCGCTGTTCGTGAGTTCGTTACTCACTCGCTGTTCGTGGGTTCCTTACTCACTCGCTGTTCGTGAGTTCGTTACTCACTCGCTGTTCGTGAGTTCGTTACTCACTCGCTGTTCGTGGGTTCCTTACTCACTCGCTGTTCGTGAGTTCGTTACTCATTCGCTGTTCGTGGGTTCCTTACCCACTCGCTGTTCGTGAGTTCGTTACTCACTCGCTGTTCGTGAGATCGTTACTCACTCGCTGTTCGTGGGTTCCTTACTCACTCGCTGTTCGAGAGTTCGTTACTCACTCGCTGTTCGTGGGTTTCTTACTCACTCGCTGTTCGTGAGTTCGTTACTCACTCGCTGTTCGTGGGTTCGTTACTCACTCGCTGTTCGTGGGTTCGTTACTCACTCGCTGTTCGTGGGTTCCTTACTCACTCGCTGTTCGTGAGTTCGTTACTCAATCGCTGTTCGTGGGTTCGTTACCCACTCGCTGTTCGTGGGTTCGTTACCCACTCGCTGTTCGTGTGTTCGTTACCCACTCGCTGTTCGTGAGTTCGTTACTCACTCGCTGTTCGTGGGTTCGTTACTCACTCGCTGTTCGTGGGTTCCTTACTCACTCGCTGTTCGTGGGTTCCTTACTCACTCGCTGTTCGTGGGTTCGTTACTCAATCGCTGTTCGTGGGTTCCTTACTCACTCGCTGTTCGTGGGTTCCTTACTCAATCGCTGTTCGTGGGTTCCTTACCCACTCGCTGTTCGTGGGTTCGTTACCCACTCGCTGTTCGTGGGTTCGTTACTCACTCGCTGTTCGTGGGTTCGTTACCCACTCGCTGTTCGTGAGTTCGTTACCCACTCGCTGTTCGTGGGTTCGTTACCCACTCGCTGTTCGTGGGTTCGTTACTCACTCGCTGTTCGTGGTTTCGTTACTCACTCGCTGTTCGTGGGTTCGTTACCCACTCGCTGTTCGTGAGTTCGTTACTCACTCACTGTTCGTGGGTTCGTTACCCACTCGCTGTTCGTGAGTTCGTTACTCACTCGCTGTTCGTGGGTTCGTTACTCACTCGCTGTTGCAATCGACCACGGATAATCTCCACACGGCGGTGCATCGTCGTCGTCAAGACGCGATGACACTGGTCAGAAAGTTTAGTCCATAGTCCATGGTCAGTGAGCTCTGGTGATGACATCTTCTGTTCACACATGACACGTGGTGTAGGACGTTACTGCGTAAGCCAGTAATATAATACTTTGCAAAGAACGCTTTGCTAAAGTCGGACAAGTTAGCTCGTTTCGATTTTCCGAGAAGCCAGAGCTCGAATGATGTGTCGGTCAACATTCCGCAGTCAAGATATTTTTAAACATCCCATGACAATTTGCATATACGTATGAATAAGCTTAGACAAAACGTGACTAAATTGAAAAAATATGTAGTATTTCAAACGAGGATTCGTAGCCATGTAGAGAGGTTGTCCGATGCAATGGTTCCTCGGAATTGAATGCGAACTTTTTACTTTGGGGGAGATCCCACGCCCCCGGTAAAACCCGCCCAGGGGGAGGCGTCCGAACGGTTGCCAGACAGCCGGCTGCAGGTAAAATCAGTTGATGTTCCACCCAGGCGGCACTGCCCGTAACGTACCTGTATAAGGGACCTACGAGCCGGCGATATGTCTGGTCCGCGCAGCACACGTAAGGCCGGCCTGTTCCCGGGCTATATTTACGATACCTGCATGGTTCATATTACAGGGACAGAACAGTCTTCCAGCTTCTGCGTTCCTAACTACGCTAATTGTATCATTGTGCTGCTGGAATATTTGCACAGGGGACGTTGTGTGCGATCCACCATCCACGGTTGTATTTCCTCGCCTCGGTAATCTCTCAGGCCGCCTGGCACGGTGTAAACGGAAGAGGAAACATCGCGATAAATTCCGTTCCAGTCGTTGCTGCGATACACGCATATAATCGCCACGGGTACCGGGCACGCTTGGCCAGCGGGAAGCGAACGAGGACTGGAGATGAATCGCGTGCTTACCACCTACTGCTCATGGCTAACACTCGTAGCACATAGGCCTACATGGAAAAGGAGGCCGCGATCCCAACACCTGAGAACGGTTTACTCGTATAAATTTGACACCAGCACCCAAATCAAACACGTATAGTTTGCTGTGTAGTAAATGTACTTACTACTTAAGGTAACAGTGTACATCTACGTCTGATACAAGAAATCAATAGTAAATACCAACCACGCAGGTCTGGTACATTTTGAACACATGTTACCCTAATTGTACAAAGAGAGAGCGAGGGGGGTGACTGGGATTTCTCTCAGGTCACACACTACCTCATGATAGACACATGTGTATCCCCGATAGAGGGGCAGTTGGCAAAATACGCGAACTGGGCATCGTTAACAGAGATCAACAAACAACAACGTACGACAATTATAAAGAACAAAGCTTATTCCTAACAGAACATATTATTGATCGATTCAATGATCCATTCATCTATCCATTCAATAATACATCCAGTGTAATTCATTGGCGTTAAGCGATGACCCGCGTGTTGTTTCAGCATTAGTTCCCGAGAGTAACCAAGGAGATTCCGACGCAGTGAAAGTGGATACTTTAAGATTACGCTGCGAATCTGGCATATACATGGTCTGTATTAAATGTCATCCGACTACTTAATCTTCTGCGCATTTACTTTCATGATTGCGTGTCATCGATATCTGATAGACACCTAACCTTATATATATATATATATATATATATATATATATATATATATATATATATATATATATATATATATATATATTATTTAGTCCTCCGGGCGCTTTGTACTCCACGCCGTTGCTGATTAATTATTTCGAGCAACACCTTCTCAACTTCTAAAGGAAACATTCAGCCACGCTGCAATTGCTACGCGAAGATTATAAGTACACGTACATATACCACGATCTTTAGCCGGGTATTCCTTGAATTACCTGTTGTGGAGTCATGAGAACGGACTCGCCTACAGTTCAACATCAGAGCACAACAATTCGAACCTGTAGTCACTCCGGGGATAGGGGGAGGTTCTAACCTGCGCGCTCCCACGCCTCATGTCGAACCTGGCACTAACGGTGTACGGAAGTGTTGTGCCACTAACACAGGCCGCTTACTTTCGCCTTACTGCCAACGACCGACAAACGTAATGTGGTGGAGATAAGATACAAGGGCGGCCTTCAGACAGGCGGATGCGTCTAACTCTGCCTCTTCCCCGACCTCTAAAGCATTGATCTTTAAACACCGGTCTACCCCTGCGCACGAATGCATTGTGTGATGAAAACGTGGACGTATACATTAAATAGCTGCACTTATTCTTTGTTCGTGTTGGAGATGTAGCTCCAATCTAACTCTAACCATAGCTTCCTGTTTGGTTAAAGCGGCGACGCATGCGCAGATGATATCCTTACTTCCGGTAGGGTAGATAATTCTGGATTTATGAAGTTGAAGCAATCGTCCTCGTGACATCATCACGCCACTGGGAGCTAGCTGATCACTGTACCAGTCTCACTGTCCCTGGCATAGTTTTAGTCTTTATCAAACCAGCTCGTTGCCCCTCTAGAATTTGCGATTTGGATTTGGCCAATCACGGCTGTTACATGTTGTGTTCGGGAAGTAGACGTAATAATTAGAAAATGAAATGTGAATTGTCGGAGTGGTAATTGGGATAGCATAGAGTTACCCTTTAATGTGGGATGCGGGCGTTTGCAGCTTTCCAAGGTCGCAGTTCCATGCGAGGAAAAATTACAACTGATACATTGAGTGGGATATCTGCCAAAGATAATGGATGCACTGCCAACCTCACACGTGTGGACGGGGAGGGGGTTCCAACGAAGACTCGTATGGAACAACTACAGTAGCATGAACATTCTTGGATACTGAGGTTAAAAACAAAACAACCAGTATCTGGCACCTGGACAAGAAGGGTTGAGATGATCAATCTGCACCCGATGATTCATATGTTCTTTATACAGGTGCTCGTTTGTTTGTTTTGGTAAATATATAAATAAGATCGGATCTAAGTATGATGTAAATGTGTGTGTGTGTGTGTGTGTGTGTGTGTGTGTGTGTTTGTGTGTGTGTGTGTGCGTGCGTGCGTGCGTGCGTGCGTGCGTTTGTGTGTGTGTGTGTGTGTGTGTGTGTGTGTGTGTGTGTGTGTGTGTGTGCGAGCGTGTGCGTGTGTGCGCCCGCGTGTGTGTGTTTGCTTTTATGTTTGCGGTGTGTGTGTGTGTTTGTGTGGGGGGGGGGGTGTGTGCGCGCGTGCGTGCATGCGAGAGTGAGTGCATGCGTGCGTGCATGTGTGTTTAAACCATTTGAAGGGCGTTCCATAGAAATAGCAAGACCCCCAACCGAGCTACACACCGCCGCGACATCCATAAAATCCATCGATCCTGATCTCACGCGTCCAATTCGGTTCGTAAACACGATACTGCACACGACGCCAAGTTTGAAACTCTCCTACATACTCGCCAGAAGTGTACACCGCTGACAAAACGCGTTATATCGAACATCCATGACACCATGGAGCAATGCACACATACACACGCACACTCACCTGCTGTTCTCTCGATTTCCCACGACTGGTCGATCAAAGAATCCCACTTATGGCGCTGATGACGCAGTGGCCTCGCCGTGGCACTGAGGGGCGGGCGGTAGGACACTCAGAGCGAGCGAGCAGCGACTACGAGAGCGTGTGCCACGCCGCTGTCTCAGGCACGAGTGGTTCCCGGCACTCACGGGCCGCTGCTACCGGCGCAACTACGGGCCACTGCGGCTTGCTCCACCAACCAGGGGCTCGCCACTCACGCCTCGCTTCCACGCGCTCTCATAGGTGAGTGACGCTGCAGCGAACGGCCGTCGTAATAGATTACGACGCCCGGTGCTCGTTGGCTGTGCACTCACTGTACAGGCGGCATCCAGCTACCTCTCGGTCAGCTGTCGCGGACTCGCTACTGTCTGTCGCTATTGTCGCCTGAGTTCGTGAACTGACCCCTCCGTGGTATAGTGTAGAGGTGGGCTTGTATTACACAGAATGAACAATACAGAAAAATCAGAGTAAATGTAGCATAGTGTGTTGTGGCGTGGCGTGGCGTGGCGTGGCGTGGCGTGGCGTGGCGTGGCGTGGCGTGGCGTGGCGTGGCGTGGCGTGGCGTGGCGTGGCGTGGCGTGGCGTGGCGTGGCGTGGCGTGGCGTGGCGTGGCGTGGCGTGGCGTGGCGTGGCGTGGCGTGGCGTGGCGTGGCGTGGCGTGGCGTGGCGTGGCGTGGCGTGGCGTGGCGTGGCGTGGCGTGGCGTGGCGTGGCGTGGCGTGGCGTGGCGTGGCGTGGCGTGGCGTGGCGTGGCGTGGCGTGGCGTGGCGTGGCGTGGCGTGGCGTGGCGTGGCGTGGCGTGGCGTGGCGTGGCGTGGCGTGGCGTGGCGTGGCGTGGCGTGGCGTGGCGTGGCGTGGCGTGGCGTGGCGTGGCGTGGCGTGGCGTGGCGTGGCGTGGCGTGGCGTGGCGTGGCGTGGCGTGGCGTGGCGTGGCGTGGCGTGGCGTGGCGTGGCGTGGCGTGGCGTGGCGTGGCGTGGCGTGGCGTGGCGTGGCGTGGCGTGGCGTGGCGTGGCGTGGCGTGGCGTGGCGTGGCGTGGCGTGGCGTGGCGTGGCGTGGCGTGGCGTGGCGTGGCGTGGCGTCGCGTCGCGTCGCGTCGCGTGGCGTGGCGTCGCGTCGCGTCGCGTCGCGTCGCGTCGCGTCGCGTCGCGTCGCGTCGCGTCGCGTCGCGTCGCGTCGCGTCGCGTCGCGTCGCGTCGCGTCGCGTCGCGTCGCGTCGCGTCGCGTCGCATCGCATCGCATCGCATCGCATCGCATCGCATCGCATCGCATCGCATCGCATCGCATCGCATCGCATCGCATCGCATCGCATCGCATCGCATCTTATACTACAGCACGGTAGGGCACAGTAGGATACGATACGGTACGGTACGGTACGGTACGGTACGGCACGGCACGGCACGGCACGGCACGGCACGGCACGGCACGGCACGGCACGGCACGGCACGGCACGGCACGGCACGGCACGGCACGGCACGGCACGGCACGGCACGGCACGGCACGGCACGGCACGGCACGGCACGGCACGGCACGGCACGGCACGGCACGGCACGGCACGGCACGGCACGGCACGGCACGGCACGGCACGGCACGGCACGGCACGGCACGGCACGGCACGGCACGGCACGGCACGGCACGGCACGCCACGCCACGCCACGCCACGCCACGCCACGCCACGCCACGCCACGCCACGCCACGCCACGCCACGCCACGCCACGCCACGCCACGCCACGCCACGCCACGCCACGCCACGCCACGCCACGCCACGCCACGCCACGCCACGCCACGCCACGCCACGCCACGCCACGCCACGCCACGCCACGCCACGCCACGCCACGCCACGCCACGCCACGCCACGCCACGCCACGCCACGCCACGCCACGCCACGCCACGCCACGCCACGCCACGCCACGCCACGCCACGCCACGCCACGCCACGCCACGCCACGCCACGCCACGCCACGCCACGCCACGCCACGCCACGCCACGCCACGCCACGCCACGCCACGCCACGCCACGCCACGCCACGCCACGCCACGCCACGCCACGCCACGCCACGCCACGCCACGCCACGCCACGCCACGCCACGCCACGCCACGCCACGCCACGCCACGCCACGCCACGCCACGCCACGCCACGCCACGCCACGCCACGCCACGCCACGCCACGCCACGCCACGCCACGCCACGCCACGCCACGCCACGCCACGCCACGCCACGCCACGCCACGCCACGCCACGCCACGCCACGCCACGCCACGCCACGCCACGCCACGCCACAGCACAGCACAGCACAGCACAGCACAGCACAGCACAGCACAGCACAGCACAGCACAGCACAGCACAGCACAGCACAGCACAGAACAGCACAGCACAGCACAGCACAGCACAGCACAGCACAGCACAGCCGTGCGGAAACGACAAGACAGCATAAGTTCAAACAAGACCGGTGTGTTATTGAACGACGGAGTTGGAGGCTGACAATGCCTGGTCATGCAAGAAGAAAATACAAGACACGTATTTATACCCTTTGGTAAAACTAAGTTTTTTTCATCGACAGACACGCATTGCAGCGACATTGTTAGAAGGCATTTCAGGTGACAGGTCGCGTGCAAACATGAACATGAACAGCGCGACATGCAGTCGCTCACGCGCATTTACACGTCCGTGCCCCGGCAGCATATGTACACGCACATAATACGTTCCACGCGCACACGTACACGCGCGCGCGCGCACACACACACACACACACACACACACACACACAAGCATACACACGTACACATGCACATGCACATACACATACATACACACTGCACATACATGAAGACAACACACACACACACGCGCGCGCGCAAACACACACGCAAACACATACATACACCATACACACACGCGCACACACACACACACGCGCGCGCGCGCACACAAACACACACACACACACACACACACACACACACACACACACACATACACACACACACACAGCGTTCGCTGTTGTCAAACAAAAGAATAACTGTCATTACTCGAACACAAAACAAGCGTATCGTTGTGTCTACTCGCTAAAAATAGCATTTTCCTAATGAAGACCGAAGGAAACGACCTATTTATGTCTACAACCCTAGTTTATTATGAACATAGTGAAATAAACCACACAATGTAATTACTTATGTTTGCTTGTAGCAATCTTGTTGAGTGTTACTTAACAAGATTGTTCCTGCGCACGACACACGACACACGACAAACGACACACGACACACGACCCACGACGGCGAGCGGACGAGGACAAGGACATCCTCGGATTACTGAGAGTTTTTGTATAATTGTAATTTATGTGAAAACGTCCTTTTGTGATAGTTACCAGTATACTGTTTGTAACATATTAAAACTGCTAAAATGTTCACGATTGTGAAAATACTATTACTACCACCACCACTACTACTACCACTACTACCACAACTACCACGACTACCACTACTACTAGAATTATTACGCCTGCTACTACTACTACTAGTACTACTACTACTACTACTACTACTACTACTACTACTACTACTACTACTGCTACTACTACTACTACCACTAGTACTACTACTACTACTACTACTACTACTACTACTACTACTACTACTACTACTACTACTACTACTACTACTACTACTACTACTACTACTACTACTACTACTACTACTACTACTACTACTACTACTACTACTACTACTACTACTACTACTACTACTACTACTACTACTACTACTACTACTACTACTACCACCACTACTTCGACTATTACAACTACAACAAAAATTATTACTACTACTACTATTCTACTACTATTCTACAACAACAACTAATAATTATTATTATAATACTACTACTAATAATAATACTATAACTTATACCGCGCCTAAATCCTAGGAAACCAACCTCGTGTCGACAACAAAATACGCCAGCGAGCTATGGTGGATGGGCAGGGTTATAGAGGTACGTTTTTAAATGACGGCGGAATTGAGCAATATTTTCAACTGATCTGGCGCTAGAAGTAAACATATTCCAAAGAGAAAGTGTAGGAAAGGTCGAGTCCCAATGTAAATATGCCCTAGGGACAAAAACAAAATCAGAACTAGATGATCAAAACTGGATAGGTTGTCTTACTGGAGTAAACAATGAATACGACGATTGTTTACATGAACGTGCATGCCAAGTAACAATAGGCCCTACCACATAGGACAGAAAGCCAATGCAGAGACTACAATTGGCAAAGAGCGATTGAAAAGTGGAGATCTACACCCAGCCTTTGCTAAGCAATTCAGAACACGTAATTATTTGATATCATTAATAGCAATATTGTGAAAAATAGAATTACAATAATCCAGTCTAGTAGTGACTAGCGCAGTTGCAACATATTTTGCAACAGAAAGAGGCAAATATCAACGTATTCGTCGTTACTAACTAATATAGGCCTAGTAATAACAGGTTCACCAAATCTGAGAACTGTATTATCTAAAATTAAAGTTGTCATCAAAATTACTCCAAAATTCCGCGTTGAAAATGCAGACGTAAGATAAGACAAAGTTGGGGTATATATAGGGAAGACATTCCTAATTCCTTATCACTGTGTTTTTTTATCTGCATTTAGCTTTGAAGGAGAGGGGTGAAAACGCTCAAACAACAATTGCTCAAACATTAGAACATTATAATTTACAGAATGTGTAACCATAACGGAGCCACGGTATAGTTTAAATATTTGTTTTACAAACTTGGATATCATTGACCATTAATCGTTCAAGCTGCATTTGGTTTTGACTAGCTCCTATCTACTCAAAGGAAATTTTCGATTTGTTTGCTATTTACTTCAGCACCCGGTCGTCTGTTTTCTTTGCCAGCCGATCTAGCCCCAGTCCTTCTACATGTTCCGCCCAATTTCGCCATCTTCTCATCATTTTCGTCTGTAAGCATTATTTTCAGTCTAACCTAAATAATGTGGTGCTTAAATGCTACCCAACTTTGTCCGCCAGCACATAGGTGTCCTGCTTTTTTTTAATAGGCATGAGATTACACACAACATTTTTATTATACGATACTATGAAAATAACGTACGTTATTTAGTATTTATTTATTTCCACCAACATCGCCTGCACGTCAAGGCAACATTATCACAACTTCTGCGAGGTGATACCGTTACACAACGATAAATTACCAAATCCCTGTTGCACTACACAGTTTTCCCACCGTATATGTTATAAACGACTGTTTTCTCGTAAGAAGCAACGCGATGTGTCAGTTATTATGAGCCAAATACGCGACAAGCAACGGCGGCGACAGGGGTCTATCGTTTGTGAAGATAAACCAGGAAGCGAGGGCATCTGGGGTTTGGTTTATGCGGCAGGTTGATGGAGTTGAACGCACCAGAATAGCATCGTATATTGTTTTCTCAGGGATCAGTTTCAAGTTTATTACTCATGTTCAAAATCTTCCACTACCAAACTGCTGCCTCGTTCAGAAACATTTTAGTACCTGCAGACAGTATAGATTCCAACGTCTTTGGCGCGATAACCAGCTGGGATTTACCTAATGTAAACCAGAAAATGATTCTATATCGGTCACCATCTCCCTTTACGAGGGTACTCTATATTCCGTTGGCGCCGTGATGTTACGCGGGGTTGTCTTCTAAGTTGGCGGGACACAGTTCCTGACAACGGTGACACTGACTCTCACATCATCCTCGCGAAGTAGGCGCTGATTTCAACCTTTGTGATCGACCGAGTCAACTGACCAGGTTTTCTCCGCAACGCCAACGCCAACGCCAACGCCAACGCCAACGCCAACGCCAACGCCAACGCCAACGCCAACGCCAACGCCAACGCCAACGCCAACGCCAACGCCAACGCCAACGCCAACGCCAACGCCAACGCCAACGCCAACGCCAACGCCAACGCCAACGCCAACGCCAACGCCAACGCCAACGCCAACGCCAACGCCAACGCCAACGCCAACGAAAACATTGTAGGATACTCTCAGTCGTGGTTACCAAAAATAAAAAAATATCAACGAGCGAAACGTATCAGCATCTTAGCATTTAATATAAATTGTCATAAATAATGTCACAATTTTTATAAGCCGATACTTTGACGTTGTCGACTTGAACTGCAAATCATGGACTCTCCTTGACCTTGACCTTGGGCTTGGCCTTGCAAAACAGTTTGTTGAAGTTATACTTATAGCTTATGCGAACAACCTGTAAATGTCATAATTTGTTTCTTCTTTTTGCGCTACTCCCTAGAAATAACGTTCAGTCTGTTGAACGCTGCTGGTAGAAGTAGACATCGAAGAATAATCAGTCAATTCCTCTAAGACTCCAACAAGAAGAAACACATCCACCAAAGTCCGTTTCGTACGAAACTGTAACCGTTGCAATGACGTCATCGTCAATTGTTCGAAAGCGTTGGCGGTTGGACCGGTCTACGTCATCGGTCTTTACGTCATTTATCTGTTCGGGGATCGGGAATTTTGCGGCTGCGCATTTGCGAACATGAACATGTGGGGAGCGCTTTGTGCAAAAAATACATCTGCTTGGATAACGGACTAATTATCATGAACTGCAATTTAGTGGAGATATTTATAGATTCAGATCAACATGATGTTACACTATTTTAATTTATTTGTTTACTGCGGCGGGAGATGTATTAATACTCTATGGCTTAGCTGTAGGAACTATGTTTTGTGGCGCATCAATAAAAAACAAGACATGAGTTGGCTGGTCTGTAAAAGACGTTCTACGTGCGTACGAGTAAGTTTTATGCTTAGATGATTGAATTCATAATTATATCTTACCTCAATATCTTTCCTCAAGACCGGTCAGTAATTGCCCAAAACTGAGCATTGAAACCATCTCAAGAGATTGTTTTCTGATGTTGTTGTTCTCTATTGATTATATGTCCATGAACAATAATTACAATGAGCAGGTTCTATTCAAGTGTTGGCCTAGCAAGAGCAATGATGCCTGCATCTTCTACACTGCATTGTGACATGTCGTCCCGGTTGCGCCAAGTGAAAGCCACCATTTGCATTGTATGTTTACCAGTATTTCTATCCAGTTTACAACATCGAAATTTTCGTGACGTTTTGCGTACACCAAGGATTGCGTGTATTGCTGGGAAAATATCCGCGATTATTTACACTGTTTTACGTGAAGCACCTGGCTAGTGTCTCTCCGAGTGGTCGGCTTCCCTCGACGGCTCACACTGACACTTGTCGCGTCGACAGACGTGCACAAGACAGCCCCGCGAGATGAGTACGCTCCTTGTTGGGCCGTACTTCGCACATTTGCAGGTGTTATTAAACAAATGTCAACGTTATAGTTCCACAGCATCTGGCAAAAAAAAAATCTACTCTGCGCTGTCAGGCCCGGACACAGAATGCCACAGAAGAGGCGCTCTTACATTTTTCCGGTCGTTATAAATTTGCCGATTGACATTTCTGCGCATGCGCGATAAATGTAAAATCATCAATGTGCACCGAAACTACAAAGTATAAATGCCACGAGCTATTCTTTAACCCTCCTATGATGATTACTGTGAAGAGTTGCTTAAAATGTCGTTCAGTACAATAAACTATTACTTTTGTTTAAATCATTGTCACGTATTATGGCGCCGGAAAAATGTAAGCGCTACAGCGCCAGTCTATAGTTGTCGACATCACAGAATCAGCTCGGCTATTTCTGTTGATCCACGTGCGTATGACTGATATAAGTATGCGTTACTCGTCATGCGCTGAGAACATTCGACGAAGCGGTGTAATTATGATGGATGCGTTATTAACACAAAAGGTAAACGTAGCTCAAGCGGGCGATATGTAAAGGTACATCGCGCAACAGTTATCAGCGACAGGGTCAACTGACGTGTTTAATTATTAATAAATTAATTGCAATTAGACCTGACCTCTATTCCATCATCTTGAGCAACGTTGTTTATTGCGAATTATTGATACGGCTGTCGGTGTTGGTGTCATTGTCATTGTAGTTAGGGGCGACACGCACGCACGCACGCACCCTCGCACGCACGCACGCACGCACGCACACACACACACACACACACACACACACACACACACACACACACACACACACACACACCCTTTGACGATATCCGGTAGAAATATTATTATATTGATCAACTTGTGTTTCATTATCTCTGCGTGGTTTCTTTACATCTGGTGTAAACCCATCGCAGACGATGACGACCAACTGATGATTGTTTTGAGTAACTGTGAGAACATTTTTCCGAGATGGCAGTGAATTCACTGCCGGAAGGATGAAGTGTCAACATCTCTCCCTGGTCCCTGTACCAGAGTCCAGGGGTGTTGGGAGCTTAATAACGACACAACCGCTAGAGACTTATGGTCCGCTACAGACTTATGTTCCGTTAGAGACTTATGGTCCGCTAGAGACATATGGTACGCTAGAGACTTATGGTCCGCTACAGACTTACGGTCCGCTAGAGACATACGGTCCGCTAGAGACATATGGTCCGCTAGAGACATATGGTCCGCTAGAGACTTATGGTCAGCTAGAGACTTATCGTCAGAGATTAATCGAATGATGTTTCTGCAGTGACGATGACAATGAATGTGATGACATATAGAGGGGGGGGGGGTCTAAATATATATGTTGCAATAAAATACACACACGCGCACGCACGCACGCACGCACGCACACGCACCCACACACAAAGACACATGTATGTATCACTTTGTTGTACTCGACCATCTGTTGTCCCATTGGAACCCTCAAATGCCAAAACATTTTTCAGACCCAAAACGTCATAATCTAAGTTGCACAGCAAGGAAATCGTGGCCCATTTTGTATTACCGGCACGTATCGTGGATATCAGTGTGGCATCGCGCAATTTCTAATTCAGTAGATCTTCTAGTTCTGAAAACCACTGATAGATTCCACTGCACCGTTCAACCCAAAATCGAAGTTCGGCAACAGGGCTATAGCGTTTGACACAAGCCAGCGTGTGTACTAATGCGATCATAAGCTATTGCATCCGGTGTCGCTAAGCAGACGATTTCCTGTCAGCGGCGGGGAAATGTTTTTCGCGCGGCAGTGACTCGAGTGTGCGAGACAACATCACTGATAAATCCCTCGTAAACAACGCTTGGAGAATCGGCGGGGAATAAAGATTGCACTATAAGACAAAGTACGCCAAGTGTTCGTAAAAACGGCCAATAACATTTCCAGTGTTTCCTTCGTAATGAACACTGTCCACTGAAAATAATAGATATTTAGAAGGCCATAATCGATCATCTCCCAACATAATGCTGTCTTTTTTCACCTCACTTGTATGTGGTGGTCCATGGAACTGCCGGTGGACTGGTTATCGCGAGTGCACGAATAAAATAAGTTGACAAATGTTAAATGTCCGTGGCGTGTTTCTCGGTTGGGTGGAAGAACATGGGCAAGTACAAATCGGTCAATAGCAGTAAGATAGGCGGCTTAAACTAGGAAGGGCTGGCGTCCTACCAAGTACACTTAACGACGGAAGGTCATAAGTTTAGCTTACGATAGAAGCTAGATTTCTCTACCAAGAGTTATCAAGTTCATAATTTTTTCTTATACAATTCGGTTCATACCATGTACATGTTGGCGTCACTTTATATACACGAATTGCTCTCCTGACGCCGAACCATGGCTACCAGTGATGACGTGTGGACGCTACTCTACAACAACAACAAAGCGTTGGTGAATGTTCGGGGCCGAGTTTTAGACTATTTAACGGATCGTCAAAACGCGTACAATTGCTGACAACATTACATATATGTAATCATGAGAATTTTATCACACACGCGGACGCACACACAACCAATTAACCTGACGCTAGAGAGAGAGGGGGGGGGGAGGGAGAGAAAGATATTGAGAGAATGAGAGAGAGAGAGAGAGAGAGAGAGAGAGAGAGAGAGAGAGAGAGAGAGAGAGAGAGAGAGAGAGAGAGAGAGAGAGAAAGAGAGAGAGAGAGAGATGGGGGAGAGAGAGAGAGAGGGAGAGAGACGAACGAGACAGGGGGGGGGGGATAGCAACTGATGCAATGCACATAAACCTAATCGCCTTCGTCACTTATCAAAGGAAGATATTCCCGGTGCTGTAGCATACACGTTTACGTTGTATATAATAAATGGATCAATAAACCCACCTGGCCTGGTGGTCAGTGCCGCCAGAAAGACGTCACACCGCCCAGACCGCTAGTGTGCAAACCATCAGGATGCCGGTCTTGTAAGCGTCAATAAACTTAAATATTTGTAAACACGTAGGTCATTTTCACGGCAATATAATTCTGGAAAGCGTTATTTATAACTTGATCGTTGCAATACATAATCCCTGCTGTATGACACAACAACGCCACACGTCGATCTGACAGAGAACACGTACACTCATCTAAATGTGAATCTTTGACATGAAAAACACATGTTGCTGTTTGTTTCATTGGTGTATGAAAGCGTCCCAGGTACGTTTTGCAGGCATTTCAATATAATGTCATAAGCTGCCAATCACAGACGGTGTGATACAGCTACAGCCCGACATCCTACGATACATTCCTCCACTGAATAATCACCATAAGAGCTGTGTACCGTTTGTCGCTACACGGTACGTACCGTACATTTTATACGGTACACTACGCGGTTTCGTGTAGACGCGCTCCACGTGCTATGTGCAGGAAACGTAAGGCTATGTAACAGTGGCGCCACACTGTGGCTTGATTGGACAATGTCATTGATCAACGTGTACGGAAGAGGCCAGGATGTGTTAAAATTCGCATTTTCTTTAACTTTTTATGAAGCTTACACGGTTATGGAAAATTCAGAAGACATTTTAGTAATCGTCATTGTCAATATGACATACCGTATGGATTACAGGTTGTTCAAAACGGTATAAAAAATACTGGTTCAACTGTATATACCGGTAAACAGTTCTCTAATCATTACACGTGTTTGATTTTGCACAGAAAGATGTGTTCAAAGACATTTCCTTGACTCTCAAGGTGTATGAAGCGTTCACGATCCTTTTGTTTTGCAACAACAATTAGGCAGACTTTTTAAAATATATTTTAATACAAACATGCAATAGCACACAATTTATTTATAAGTACACCTGGTTCGTTTATAATAACAAAAAACGGATTACAACATTCCATGACGTCATAGCGACAGTATGTTGTACATATAGACGTTCACAGGTAACCTTGGCAACTGTAACACAAACAAACACAGCAGTATCTACGATGTCAACATATCGACCGGACGCGAATGTGCTCATCATCGTGACCCTCCATGCTTCCATCCATCCACGTAGACCACACATGGCAAATCCTTTACGCGAAGTACGGATGTTAGCCGTGAGCGATTTCATTGGCTGATCTTAAAAGAGGAGCTTTGCAAAGGGTCGTGCCAGTGATACTCTGGTGGCTGACGTAATCAACAGCAGCGACCCCTGGCGCGCGAGAGGATGCTTCCAAATGATACATCTAGTACCGTTGATATCGCGGCACATTAAACCGTCCAATTTGGTATCATTTTAAAGGCATTATTGATCAGACACGGGGTTTTACTTAGGCAGACAAACGTTACCTTATTATATTGCTTTGAAAGAAAGAAGGCATATACAATCCTGCTCAAAACCCTCGCGTTTTTGCGTGTTCATCTGAATGTCTCTGCTTCAAATGTTAACGTTTAGTGCATAAGACAGCATATATATATATCACATGATTTCTTAATTAAAATGTGAAAATCAATTAGACGACCCATCGGCTTCACCCACGACCTGAACGTCAAAATGAGTTGATACAATGAGACCCGTGTCGTTGTGGACGGTCACGTGGTGTCATTTACACCTGGAACACCATGGCTCCTACGACGACGACAAGCTCCGTGAAGACTGGAAAGGCACTGCAGATTGCGAAGACGTAGTAGTAGTTGTAGCACTTCCACACGTCCACGATGAAATAGGACAGCGCGATGGAGGCACCCGCGTGGGCAAACGTCGCTGGACGCAGGTCAAGGAAAACTGTATTACTCTCTAGGCAAAGCATCCGTTCTACATTCGAACTACGCATAGATGAATACGTTCCGATAGGCATGGACGTAAGAAGCGCATTAATCCCACACGCATTAATTAATGCATTAATCCCACATGCGGTACGACATTAACGTGTGCTCAGACGTCACACTCCTCTGTGGAAGAAGCACACGCCAAAGAAGATGATGCACTCGGTGAGCATCGGGAAGGTGCTGCAGAACCCGAAGATGTAAAAGAAGTCGGTGCATTCCCACTCGTCGACGACGAAGAACGAGAGTGTGAGGGCGGCGGTCGCGTGGGCCACGGTGGCTGGGCCGAGTGTCAAGGAACTGTACAGGAAGCACGCTGGCTGACAGCGCCAACACTCACTAGCACGCCCTTGCCGTGCCCGAACGGCGGCATGGTCGCTGAAAGATGCCACGGGAACAGTTGCCCACAGCACGTTAAGCAATGCTGTACAGGCTCCCAATTATGTGTAACGTACGTAGTCCGTGAACAAGATGTTGCATTAAGGTTGTGTGTGTGTATATATATATATATATATATATATATATACATATATATTACGTACACATGCATACATTAATATATATTATATATACATTATATATGTATATATTATGTATGTATATATATATATATTATGTATATATATATATACATATATATATATATACATATATATATATATATATATATATATACATATATATATATATACATATACAATTGAAATTAACTCTATCAAAGTAAGTTTGCGATTTAGTTGAAAACAGGGCGGTGGGTGTAGTTAACTTGATAAACAAATGATTAATTTGATTGAGAAATGTAGTTGACTTTTCAAGTTTACTGTCCCGTGCCTGGTCTACAGAAGCATTACAACAGCTGATATAATTGTTGATGAGGGTGGGGGCAGCCAGTGACTTTAGCACAGCATATTGTTACGAGCCAATGAACACAGTGATGCTTGAGCAAAAAAGGCAGTCATCTGCACTAAAACGTTAAATAATTACTACCCCCTGAAGTCCATGTCAAATGTGCTGGCAAAGTACAGACTTATTACAGAGCACTTCCACAATTTCGCTTCTGGAAAAGAGTCAGTACGTGGACTGCATTGCACTCTGATTGCACAATACGAATACAAAAAGTGGCTTAATACAGTTAAATAATAGCATATTCAATATAGTTGTTTAGTGCACGAGGTAGTCAATGAAGGTATGCCCGTGAATAAGTCTTCAGCCTTTCCTGTTTCAACATTAAAGAAGCAAACGCTGCACATTTGGGGGGCCAATCAGTGAAAGGATACAGATGAGGCCCTGGATGGGCATGAACATGGAGATCCCACTGAGGAAGCAGACGAACTCGATGCCGAGGAAGACCAGTGTCAGTATAAGGCCTACCATGAGCCTGCAACCAGATGCATGTTTATCACAGCTGTTCACAGACGGATACAATCTCTATTAACATGTCCATAGTTTCATTCCTATCTATGTAGATTTATTGGATTTAATTGTAGTAATAGTACTCGGTAGACAAATTAATTGAGCTCAAGTTCAAACTAAATGCATGGTATGTGTAATATCAAAGACATGTACACAAGTACCAGTAGCAAAGCCTTCAAAAACATATATGTGGGTATCTCACGAAACAATTTGCCATAGCTAGTATGAAAGATTTAAAACAATCAACTACACGTGACCCTCAATTTACCATGCTTGTGGTTTCAGTTAATAAGAACATTCAAATCCTATGAACTATTCATACAGTCGCTGACACCTAAATACATAGCAGTGACAAGTCACAATCCAATTGAACTCACACTAAACATGTAACAACTTACACCATTGCCATTCCTGGGGTTGAGAACATTGAAATAACATCCACACAAGACACATATTAATTTGTTTAAAAAATATATCTACAGGGTAAGCATGGTAGGCAAGTATTGCCTATTTTGTAGAAATGTAACAAAGTTCTGAATTACATTTGATCTTGGCTACCTTGCACACTTTTATTAAGATTTCAAACCATTTTTAACCAGCATACTTGCATGAATAATATTAACGTTTGCTACAGTTTTTTCTACTACCAAAATATTTCATAAGCCATACAGGTTGGTGTTGAAATCGTAATCCGCAGATGTGTGGTCTAGAGGCAAACAGGCTGTGACATTTTCATCCTGCAAACAAATTAGTATGTGACTATACATAATACCTTTGATACAACATATATACCAAGCATGGTCTTCATATGGCCAGGTCTTAAATATCAAGTTTGTGCATCTCAAGCAAACACAGAATGTAAAAACTATGATATGGAACAGTTTTAGCTTAATCTGAACATTTATTTACATATTTGATGATTAAATTAGCTTTTAACTGGCATTCTCACAATTGTAAAATTATATAATTACTTACCTTGTACAACCAGTGCACATCTACTGAAATGTCAAGGATTTTTTTTACCCTGACTTGTGGTTTGTCTATCAGAAGAAACTGAATTCAAGAGACACATATCAAGATATCCTTTAAAATTAATGCTTCAAGACCAACATGAGTCACTTCCACTGCTATTTTTGTTTCATGTCAAAATTGCATAGACAATTAATATTAAATATTAACAACTGCAATGTTTGAATATGTGTTCTAACTTCTATGTTCATGCATCATCCACACAAGTGTCTCCTTGGTGTGAAAAAATATTCATGTTTTTCTTCTATTTGTGAATGTTTTAGTGCAAATATGTGGATGAATTTGTTGACTTTGCACGAATTTGTCCCAATCTGTTTCAAAACAAAAAAACTGTATTTCTTTTTTTCATTCGTTTCATGTGGATATGTTTTGAAACAAGAAACTTTGAATAGCCAACAAATTGCATAAGTTTATGGCATAGCCTTGTATCTGTATCTGTATATGTTACTGGCAAAATGTCCTGGGGACACATCACGCCTTGTGCAAACTGGTACCTCAAACAAATAATCAGAGATGTAATGATGTACAGGTGCTTACTCCAAAACATTACAATATGGGTATTGGTTTATTTAAATGGTTTACCGATTATAAAATCTGGAACATAACATTTATAAGGTATAACACGTGTGCACTTTGTGCACAATGAGAATATTGTTTCTGATTTTGTGGGAGTTTGTATCTTAAATTGTTTTCCTGTACACATTACACCCCATCTATCATTTATATATTATGCATACAATAGTAGTGTAATTGTAAGAACAATGGCACACAATAAAAGATAACTTTGGTATGTGAACTCCACACAGCCTCTTCTGGGGCTAACGGTAGTTGTGCAGTGCGCAGTGCTTGCCTTAAGAGTGAAAGTGAATTTAGAAGAAAAACAATAAAAACTGAAATGTAGGAATAACTGTAAACAAGTGTAATAATTTGTGCAGATTAAGAAGTTTCTGTAGCAAGGGACTACATAATAAGGACTGTGAATCATAATGTGATACTCATACATTACATAGATGATAGACCAGGTATGTTTAATAAGTAGTTTCGCACGAAAATTATCAACTTACCAGGTTCATAAAAATGACTATCGTGATGATAAGATGCGACACTAGTGTCAGAAATCTGGCTGGTACCAGACCGTTTACACCCATATTTGCTTTCGCAACTTATTAAAATAGATTAACTGCTGTTCATTTGCGTATTCAATGTAATCACGCAGTCACAACTTCACGCTGTTGCTGGCGCCAATTCAAAGCCACCGAGTCGGTGCGTGTTGAAACTTGACACATTTTCTAAGCAAATGTTCATAAAATAATAGTTTTCCTGCAATAATATTGGTGACGCTGACATTCTAATAACAATGCACATCTTCCATAAACCGTAAACGTTTAACATTACTCAATAACCACTCAATATATCGCGGTAGTTATGCAAACATTTTTGTTGTGAAAATGTGAGTCTAATTTCCGCCGGATTTTCTTGCATTTCATATGCGCATGCGCAATGTTGAGGCCACGTAACACGCCATCCGGTGGAACACGAAAACAAAATCATGGTGAGTTTTAAAGGTTTCATACATTTATAGTAATTGTTCATTTGCCTGCTTTGGCCATGCGTGCTATGTATATTAGATAACATGCCTTGGAATTAAATATTCATCTATAAGTTATGCAAAAGGCGAATTTATAATGATTTACAGAACCAAAGATGACCAAGTTCCGTGTGAATGTGATGAACTCCGTTGACGTTGTCACTCTGCACTTTTACCGGTTAACAAAAATATGGAATATACTATTTGTTAAATATAATAAAACCTAGCTGTAGAACGTGAATGCTGATTTTCAACGACATAATGTATAAGATGTTAATATGCATTTTGAGATAAGAGATTGTTTTGCGTCCTCTTTTCTCAAATGAAAAGTTTTGACAGTGACAGTGTCACTGCCATTTCATTTGTTAAATCTAGTTCTGTCCGCTAGATAGCAATGAGATCAAGAACGCATAATTCTATAGACTGTTTTTTGTCGTGGTTTATGTTTAGTAATGTATTGTTGTATTTCAATAATTTTTGCTGCCAGAAAATTGTTGAATATTACAAATAACGGTCCTACAAATATAGAAAGTATTATCATTAAACGAAATGCTTCATTCTTCAGGGGCTAAAATCAGAGTGTCTTGCCACAATTCTTGAAGTTGTGTGGACATGCAACACTGTGAACGAAAATATTTGTTTATACCATAATATTATGCAGATTTCTTTATTCACATTATAAATATTTAATTTTCAGCCGCTCAGATTAGATATCAAGCGGAAGCTGTCGGCACGTTCTGACCGTGTCAAATGTGTTGATCTCCATCCATCTGAGCCATGGATGCTGGCCAGTCTCTACAATGGCAATGTCCACATCTGGAACCACGACGCACAGGTGGGACAAATTATGATGTAATATGAGTGGACAATGTTAGCTGCCCATGCAGCCAGAGGGGATTACAAACTGTTGATGATGGTTGAAGTGACACAAATAAAGTAGTAATTCATAAGGTGTACTTATTTAAGTAGTAATTTGTTACAAAATGTAGGTTGCCAGAATTACCATATTAAAACAATAATAATAAAATAATTTTTTCACTATAACCTTAACAAAAAAATCTGGATGGTCGTGATTAAATTAAAATTGGACCTTGTATACTGGGACAAAGGTTAATAGACCATTGGTACATGGTCATAATGACACAAATTTGTATTATATAGCTGGTATGTTCAGCATTATCAAAAAGATGCATAGTCAAATGCTAACATTAATAGCTACATTTTCTGTCATACTTTATTTATTTATAAGTGTTATGTTTGTGTATAGCTGTTGGTTAATTATATTCTGTCTGATTGCAGCAACTCATCAAGTCGTTTGAAGTATGTGACTTGCCGGTGAGAGCAGCAAAATTTGTTGCTCGTAAGAACTGGATAATAACTGGCTCAGTAAGTGTATACAATGTACTCATGAATTTGTTTTGTTGCTATTTATTGATGTAGCACTTGTTACAATTTATGATACACACATGTACATATCAATTTATGATACACACATGTACATATCAAGTTCTAAATAGATTATTATGTTTGACTTTTGTAATAATATTGACAGCCGTATGATATTACAATGTATGCAGAATTAATTATGTTAAAAGGGAGTATGTATTTTGGCGGCTGAAAAAAATCTGTATTACATTTGACTAACAAATTTACCTCATATTAATTTGTATAGGTTTTGACTCTTTGTGGATTCTGCCTTGCATCAAAGATCAAAAGTTGTTACTGCATGTTCACCACGAACCTGTTGTTTGATTTTATATTAGCGTGACAAACACAATAAATTACTTTACCATGATTTGCCATTTATATGAATTCACAGTGAAATAGGATCCTATTGTAAAATAAAAAAGTCTGGAATGTATAATTTGGGAAATGTTTGTCATTACAAAAATGATGTGGTGACCAGGATGACATGCACCTCCGCGTCTACAACTACAACACACTTGAGCGAGTGAACCAGTTTGAGGCACATTCAGACTATTTGCGCTCCATCGCCATTCATCCCACCCAGCCATACATTCTCAGCAGCAGTGGTGAGTTGACTGTCGTCCCTGTCTTGTACTAGGCCCAGAGCTAGCAGTGATGTCATGGCAGTGGAGCACCAGCAACAGTAACTCCACACACACACACACTGTAGTCTATAGCTACCTCTAAATAAAAAGCAAACAATTTGTACAACCTTTTGTATTGCTCAGTTATTCTAAAATTTTAATTTTCATGAGAACACATGATACGTATGACATGATGTTGATCAAGCCATTGTATTGCTGTGACAGATGACATGTTGATCAAGCTGTTCTATTGCTGTGACAGATGGCATGTTGATCAAGCTGTTGTGTTGCTGTGACAGATTACATGTTGATCAAGCTGTTGTATTGCTGTGACAGATGACATGTTGATCAAGCTGTTGTGTTGCTGTGACAGATTACATGTTGATCAAGCTGTTCTATTGTTGTGACATATGACATGTTGATCAAGCTGTTGTATTGCTGTGACAGATGACATGTTGATCAAGCTGGTACATTGCTGTGACAGATGACATGTTGATCAAGCTGTTGTATTGCTGTGACAGATGACATGTTGATCAAGCTGGTATATTGCTGTGACAGATGACATGTTGATCAAGCTGTTGTATTGCTGTGACAGATGACATGTTGATCAAGCTGTTGTGTTGCTGTGACAGATGACATGTTGATCAAGCTGTTGTGTTGCTGTGACAGATGACATGTTGATCAAGCTGTTGTATTGCTGTGACAGATGACATGTTGATCAAGCTGTTGTATTGCTGTGACAGATGACATGTTGATCAAGCTGTTGTATTGCTGTGACAGATGACATGTTGATCAAGCTGGTTTATTGCTGTGACAGATGCCATGTTGATCAAGCTGTTGTGTTGCTGTGACAGATGACATGTTGATCAAGCTGTTGTGTTGCTGTGACAGATGACATGTTGATCAAGCTGTTGTATTGCTGTGACATATTACATGTTGATCAAGCTGTTGTGTTGCTGTGACAGATGACATGTTGATCAAGCTGTTGTGTTGCTGTGACAGATGACATGTTGATCAAGCTGTTGTGTTGCTGTGACAGATGACATGTTGATCAAGCTGTTGTATTGCTGTGACATATGACATGTTGATCAAGCTGTTGTGTTGCTGTGACAGATGACATGTTGATCAAGCTGTTGTGTTGCTGTGACAGATGACATGTTGATCAAGCTGTTGTGTTGCTGTGACAGATGACATGTTGATCAAGCTGTGGGACTGGGAGAAGAAGTGGACCTGTACGCAGGTGTTTGAGGGTCACACCCACTACGTGATGCAGATAGTGATCAACCCAAAAGATAACAACACTTTCGCCAGCGGCTCACTCGATCGCACCGTCAAGGTGAGTCCAACTCTCACGTTGAGAGAACGTCTACTGTTTTGTTACTTTGGCTCCAGTTCTGTATAATTTTAAGGGTAAATTATGGTAATCCATAAAGTAATTAACTTAACATGGATATAGTTAAAATTATATGGTAATTCAGTTACTTCCATCACCTTACAGTTATATGAATAGTTCATACACTGGAAACACATTTGCTAGAATAAATTATGTTTCTGCATTTGTACCTTAGCACTTCTTATAGTATGTATTACTATGTACTAATTAAAAAAAACATTGTTTATTTGATGACAAATACTAACCCAGTTTCTTTGTTACTCCAGGTTTGGCAATTGGGGTCAAGCACACCAAATTTCACTCTAGAGGGCCACGAGAAAGGGGTGAACTGTGTAGACTACTATTGTGGGGGTGACAAACCCTACCTGATTTCTGGAGCCGACGACAGAGTGGCCAAGATTTGGGATTACCAGGTGAGTGAGTCACGTGATTATCAGGTGACTGCAGTATGACTGATGAGTCAGACCTGGTGAACGTCACACATGAATTGCAAGCTTTCCTACATGTTCACAACTCATAATTTGAGCTTTACTTTGACATGATTTGTTGCCATGTGTGTTAACAGAATTATTTGAAAGGAGATACGTTGTCACAAATGATGGTTGTATTGTGGAAAATTTAAAGACATTTGCGAGCCATTCATACGTGTTGTAATTGTTCCTTGACCATTTGTCATGCCTGTTTCTACTGAACATAAGTTTGCATGCTTCCACAGCCTTGATTGTGTGCTGTCTTTCAGAACAAGACCTGTGTACAGACTCTGGAGGGTCACGCCCAGAACGTGGCGGCCGTTGCCTTCCACCCAGAACTACCAATCATTCTGACTGGCTCCGAGGATGGTGAGCTTTCTGCACTTTTCAACCTAATGCGGGTAGTGTCACGGATGTTTCATTTGATCTAAATCATTGATTTAAATCACTCCAAAATATCATTGATTTTTTTTTAATCTGTTTTTTATTGCTGATTTATATGAATGTACTTGTGTGAAAAAAATGGGTAGTGTGGACAGTTTCAGGGGATTGATTGGGATGTGTGCAGTCAGTATTTCATATTACATTGCTGTCCCACCCATGTGAGGTGATTGGGTCTCACGTCGCCTCAGTTTCCATAATCGGTAACATTTCAGGAGACGAGTGACGGGCAAATATAAACTTATGCCAGTTAAGTTGGTATAAGAAGAGGAATAGTCTTATTCCACAATTGTTTACAAAAACATGGCTATTAAGCCAACCAATATTAAATATGTACAGAGATATAATTACTAGTAAGAATTGTCTATACAATTGACACGACTGACGTGTTCTCTGTAACGATGCCACGTGATCATGCCTGCAGGCACGGTGCGTGTGTGGCATGCCAACACCTACCGTCTGGAGAGCACCCTCAACTACGGCCTAGAGCGAGTGTGGACAGTCGTCTGTCGCAAGGGCTCAAACAACGTCGCCCTTGGCTATGATGAGGGCAGCATTATGATCAAGGTCAGTGGCCCAAGCAACTGTCTGTTGTGAGGGATTTTTTTTTATTCATAGTGACCTGCACAGACAACAGTTGGTTTTCTCTTTGATGTAAATTTACTTACAAATAGGGAAAAAAAAGTTGGTTGTGTTTGATTATGAGACCATATTGTTTTGTGTATTTATGATGGTGTCACTGGTGTGTGGTTGTGATACTGTGTTGTGTTTGGTGCATTATAGCATAAACAGTGTTAATCTTATTGAATATATTGTTCATGGATCCAAGAATGGTTTATTGTGGTATAATTTAACTTACTTTGGAGCTTATTTGTTGAAGATGAGTACGACGTTTTGACCCATCATCTACGGGACTTGTTCACGTATTAATGTTGTTCACCAATAGTGTCGCAGTTGAAGTTCATGTGTGTGTGTGTAATGATGTACCTATGGTGTGTAATTGTACAATATTGTAGATCACAGTCGGCGGTTTGACTGCCTCGTAACTATTGAATAGCCACTGATGTATTGAATCTGTGATGTTCAAACCACAATAACATGAAAAGTAAAAACAAACTGTGGTTACATCCAGCAACAAATCGACTCTGTTGTAGCTGGGACGGGAGGAGCCGGCCATGTCAATGGACATGAACGGGAAGATTATCTGGGCAAAGCACGCGGAGCTGCAGCAGGCCAACATCAAGTCAATGGGGGAGCAGGGCGTGGCAGACGGCGAGAGACTGCCCCTGGCTGTCAAGGACATGGGCAGCTGTGAGATCTACCCTCAAACCATTGCTCACAACCCTAATGGCAGGTAGGTGGTGTGGTCATGTGGTCATGTGATGATTTTGATGGCTCAACAAATGTAATTTTCTTTCTTTACTTTGCAGCCACATGATAGTGATCATCCAGATCTTAACTTTTACCCTCCCTGGATAACTAAATTAGTCAATTATGTATAATATTGATCAAAATAAATACCCCTTGTGGTGGTGTGTGGTTATGAGATTGTTGTGTTTGTGGTGGTGTGTGGTTATGAGATTGTTGTGTTTCAGGTTTGTGGTGGTGTGTGGTTATGAGACTGTTGTGTTTCAGGTTTGTGGTGGTGTGTGGTTATGAGACTGTTGTGTGTCAGGTTTGTGGTGGTGTGTGGTTATGAGACTGTTGTGTGTCAGGTTTGTGGTGGTGTGTGGTTATGAGACTGTTGTGTGTCAGGTTTGTGGTGGTGTGTGGTTATGAGACAGTTGTGTTTCAGGTTTGTGGTGGTGTGTGGTTATGAGACTGTTGTGTTTCAGGTTTGTGGTGGTGTGTGGTTATGAGACAGTTGTGTTTCAGGTTTGTGGTGGTGTGTGGTTATGAGACTGTTGTGTTTCAGGTTTGTGGTGGTGTGTGGTTATGAGACTGTTGTGTGTCAGGTTTGTGGTGGTGTGTGGTTATGAGACTGTTGTGTGTCAGGTTTGTGGTGGTGTGTGGTTATGAGACTGTTGTGTGTCAGGTTTGTGGTGGTGTGTGGTTATGAGACAGTTGTGTTTCAGGTTTGTGGTGGTGTGTGGTTATGAGACTGTTGTGTTTCAGGTTTGTGGTGGTGTGTGGTTATGAGACTGTTGTGTTTCAGGTTTGTGGTGGTGTGTGGTTATGAGACAGTTGTGTTTCAGGTTTGTGGTGGTGTGTGGTTATGAGACTGTTGTGTTTCAGGTTTGTGGTGGTGTGTGGTTATGAGACTGTTGTGTTTCAGGTTTGTGGTGGTGTGTGGTTATGAGACTGTTGTGTTTCAGGTTTGTGGTGGTGTGTGGTTATGAGACTGTTGTGTTTCAGGTTTGTGGTGGTGTGTGGTTATGAGACTGTTGTGTTTCAGGTTTGTGGTGGTGTGTGGTTATGAGACTGTTGTGTTTCAGGTTTGTGGTGGTGTGTGGTTATGAGACAGTTGTGTTTCAGGTTTGTGGTGGTGTGTGGTTATGAGACTGTTGTGTTTCAGGTTTGTGGTGGTGTGTGGTTATGAGACTGTTGTGTTTCAGGTTTGTGGTGGTGTGTGGGGATGGCGAGTATATCATCTACACTGCCATGGCTCTGAGGAACAAGAGCTTCGGCTCTGCGCAGGAGTTTGTGTGGAGCCACGAGGCGTCCATGTATGCAGTGCGCGAGTCCAACAGCTCCATCAAGATCTTCAAGAACTTCAAGGAGCAAAAGTCATTCAAACCAGACTTTGGTGCTGAAGGTATTGCTTTCATTTATAAATCCACTAACTTTGGGGGCAGCCAGACTGCATCTCCTCCGAGTCATTCATTTTGTTAGACCATAGGCATATAATGTACCAATTCACGGTGCATTAGAAAACAAAAGGCAGTTACTGATGTGCAACATATTTACTGCTGCTGAACAATTCTCCAGGGGGCACCACTGTAGCTTTACATTTCATATTTACAACAGATTGCGTAAATGGCTGTTGCAGTAAATTGTCAGCAGAAACAATTTTTTTATGACAAGCGTGTAATAGTGTTAAATGATATTTGTGGATTGTCAGTCCGTCAGTAGGTGTGAATTGGTACTTACAGTAACACATATGTATTTATTATTATATCAGTATCACTTTTAATTAACTTTTAGTCCCTCTAGTTCAGGTCTGTTATAGTGTTATAACAATGCACAAGTTATACAGTTTAATTTATTTTTATATTTTACTTGTATTATTACTTTATATCTAAGTTATATTTTATCGAATATTGTATTGTAAACACTTATGAACAGAGGTCTACTTGGGATTTTAGTGTGTAAATGAAGTTATTACAGGTGTCATTGTCAGCTATCAGTTATGTGAGATGCTGAAGCCTTGTATACAATTTGCAGCGATCTACGGAGGCTTCATGCTTGGCGTGCGTTCTGTGAGTGGACTTGCCTTCTACGACTGGGAGACAACAGAACTGGTGCGACGCATTGAAATCACACCCAAATGTGTAAGTGCTCACATCTCATACACATTGATAGCACCTCAATTGGTACAGAAGCAACATTTTACTATGTATTACTTTTCTAGTAATTACTACTGCCATACTATATGTAAAAGATATTCGTTCAGTTGGTCAGTCAGTTCCTTGGCTTTCAGATTTTATTTACAAATAATGGTAACAACAGTTAAAAAGGTAAGTTCTTATATAGCGCAGTATCCAGTCATCAGGACCGTTCAAAGCGTTATACACTTTACTTCCCTGACAGACCTGTTCACTCAGACACCATCTCGGCTTCTCTGGGAAGCATCCAGCCATATGTTACAAATAATACGCAAAGGCTGCTTGTACACTTATCCAACTCTGTCTATAGCCAGGTACTCATTGATACAGCTGAGTGAACTGGAGCAATGTAGAGTGAAAAAACTTGCCCAAGGTTTTAGCACTGTAGCACAGGATTCGAACCCGGGTTCTCGTAGTCGAGAGTCCGAAGCTCTACCCCCTGAGCCATTGTGCTCTTCAATTAATTATTGTTATTCTCAATAATGAAACAGGATATGTAAAAAAAACTAGGGTTGATATCCTCGATTTAGAATTGAAATGTAATTTTGAAGGTCATAATATCAACTGGAGTCAAAAAGTTGATTTTGTATTGGTGTACTATGATGACAGGCTGTGTTGTTTCCACAGATCTTCTGGAATGAGAGCGGGGAGTTGCTGGCAATCTCAACAGACGAGTCGTACTTTGTGCTGCGCTACAGCACGGAGGCTGTGGAGAAGGCCAGGGAGAGCCCAGAGACGATGACAGAGGATGGCATTGAGGACGCCTTCGACGTGAGTTACCTCATCATTTCGCATAAAATCTCTGTGTGTTTGTTTGTGAGTTAACCCTTTTTATACCAGATACGCACCGATGCGTAGTTGCCGCATCTTACCAAATACGCATCGGTGCGTATTTACCAACGTGTCCGCCCATGCGGCCATATTGTGGCCATATTGAATAAATTAAAATCCCCCACTTCCGTCATACGAAGAGAACGAGGCTACACCACACTTCCTGCAAGGCAGACGCCATTTTATTGCGGCAATTTCAGTGGTTTTAAACGTGTTTTTGGAAAGTTTTGTGTTGTTCGTCGCGGCATTTAAAAATGGCGGACGATGGTGCTTCAGACAGCGAAGGCAGTGATATTTCGGGAATTGACAAGTTTATAAACGAGGATTTTGAAGGAGAATTAGCGGGAGAGAATGTCGACCCACTGCCCTGGATCGAGTGCAGGATGGCGGCGACGAAACCAGACCGCAGTGGATTGACAATTTGTTTCACGAATCCAACGAGTCTGGGGATGATTTATAGGGTTTCCACCCCGACTGGGTGACTGATCCTCGCCGCTTTCGCCCTGTCAGTGCGCCACATTGCTCCCTGGATGGCACAGGCCACGAACTATGGTTGTAGTGAGTGCTCTGTGCCTCTGCACCAGAAATGCCTGAGGGCACACATCAACCAGTCGAACATTGGCAGACAGGGTTGTCATGTAAATCGATGGATCGTTCTGTAGTTCTAGTTGTCGTTTTGTAATAAATTTATTGTTTACACATAGCATACATATTTCTGGAACTCATTTTGTCAGTAGGAGAGATAGTATTGACTGCTGGAAGGAAATAATATGATAATATCCATTGTTGTTACTTGTCATCTTACAAAACTAATATTTTCGGACTGACATACCTGATGAATATTGCTCATAACATTCCTTCTAGCCGTCACACAGGTATATTAGCAAAATGTAGCTATTGAATTTTTCTACAACTCTTGTAATTGAAGTTGCTTTCTATTCATGCAAAAAACAGTAGCAGAGTTATTATTGACTGCTGGAAGGAAATAATATGATAATATCCATACTTGTTACTTGTCATCTTACAAAACTAATATTTTCGGACTGACATACCTGATGAATATTGCTCATAACATTCCTTCTACCCGTCACACAGGAATAATTCTTATAGCAAAATGTAGCTATTGAATTTTTCTATAACTCTTGTAATTGAAGTTGCTTTCTATTCATGCAAGAAACAGTCGAAAAGTTGTGCTGAAGTTCAGTCATGCATTTTGTAAAAAAAATCAAAAAAATTTCCTCTGATTTCAACTTATAATATCATAGTTGAATAAACAGTTCTATTTATATGATGCACATCAATGGAAAGCTGCATTTCTTAGCTTTCATTTGATATACAACACTTGTATATATGTTATGTAGTTGCTGAGAAAATCAAATTTGACACACACTATGTAAATTTTATTTCCATATCCGTTTTTTCTCCCAAATGTGCTGGTAACATGGGTATAATTTCTGGGCAGACGTCTGGTATAAAAAGGGTTAAACGCACAAAATAAAGATTTTTTATTTAAAGAACATTTGCACATTTGTTTCCAGATAAGCAGAACGATTAATTTTGTCATGTCTTCAGTCATTTGTGTATACCATATCAGCAGATCTGTGTTGCTAAATACTGAATGTTTACTTGCGTAAGATTCAGTAGAAAACATATTTGAATGTTTACTTCCAGGAGAAAACTTTTGTTTTAAGGTATAAATTTATTAAATGTCAGTGAAAAAATGATATCAAAAGTGCAGAAGATAAGGTTTGCGATGATATTGTAGGTGGTGGGTGAGATTGAGGAGGTGATCAACAGTGACAATGATGTTGTAGGTGGTGGGTGAGATTGAGGAGGTGATCAACACTGACAATGATGTTGTAGGTGGTGGGTGAGATTGAGGAGGTGATCAACAGTGACAATGATGTTGTAGGTGGTGGGTGAGATTGAGGAGGTGATCAACAGTAACAATGATGTTGTAGGTGGTGGGTGAGATTGAGGAGGTGATCAACAGTGACAATGATGTTGTAGGTGGTGGGTGAGATTGAGGAGGTGATCAACAGTGACAATGATGTTGTAGGTGGTGGGTGAGATTGAGGAGGTGATCAACAGTGACAATGATGTTGTAGGTGGTGGGTGAGATTGAGGAGGTGATCAACAGTGACAATGATGTTGTAGGTGGTGGGTGAGATTGAGGAGGTGATCAACACAGGCTGCTGGGTCGGGGACTGTCTCATCTACACAAACAGTGTCAACAGACTCAACTACTATGTGGGCGGAGAGATCGTCACCGTCGCCCATTTTGACCGGTCAGTTTTACCACACTCTGTTAGCATGTCTTTAATTATCCGGGGCCTATTGTTGTGGTATATGTCAGGTATAGGTGTCTTTGTTTACTCCAACTATATGTTGACGTATACGTTTATTTTTACTTAATTGTTTTCCAAATATTTTATATACGTTAAGAAAATGTATTTGTGTTTATACAAGTTTTATGAAATATTTAAGTAGGAAAGTAAAAAATAGACTGTTTCTAATGTTATGGTGGGCCGTCTTGACTGCATAACCTGCCTGCGTGTGTGTGTGTGTCCCTAACTGTGAGTTTTCAGAGTCATGTTACAGAGTCATGTACTTACCTGTTTGTTACAGAGTCATGTACTTACCTGTTTGTTACAGAGTCATGTACCTACCTGTTTGTTACAGAGTCATGTACCTACCTGTTTGTTACAGAGTCATGTACCTACCTGTTTGTTACAAAGTCATGTATCTACCTGTTTGTTACAGAGTCATGTACCTACCTATTTGTTACAGAGTCTTGTACCTACCTGTTTGTTACAGAGTCATGTACCTACCTGTTTGTTACAGAGTCATGTACCTACCTGTTTGTTACAGAGTCATGTACCTACCTGTTTGTTACAGAGTCATATACCTACCTGTTTTGTTACAGAGTCATGTACCTCCTCGGCTACATTCCCAAGGACAGCCGCCTCTACCTGGGGGACAAGGAACTAAACATCGTCAGTTACTCGCTGCTCTTGTCTGTGCTTGAATACCAGACAGCCGTCATGCGACAAGACTTTGACACGGCCGACAAAGTTCTACCCACAGTTCCAAGGGAGCAGCGTTCCCGTGTGGCACACTTCCTCGAGAAGCAGGTCAGAATTGTTTGTGCTAGTGTAACATAAAGCCACAGTGGTGTCCTCTGAGGTGAGCAGAAAGGATGTTTAAAGTTGACCTACAGGGTCCGTACGGGGCCTTGAAAGTCTTGAAAAGCCTTGAATTTTACAAAGTCGTTTTGAAAAGTCTTGAATTTAATTGTGATCAATAAAATATTGTTTTAACTCAATTGTTGTGGACGAATAACAGCCAGAAAAGGAAAAGCCTATGAACAAATATAACTCATGGGCACATTGGGCAATTGGCATTTCATTGTGGTCGGTGCCATTGTTATCTTAACATTTTTACTTGACTAAGATTATCTTAGTCAAGTAAAAATGTTAATTTACTGCGCTTAAAATTACATGTGTCATTAAAACAGTCTTGAATTTTTTTTCAAATAGCCCTGTAAAGTCTTGAATAACCTTGAATTTCAAATGTCTAGATGTGGACGGACAGTGGATCTACTTTTTAAAATTGCAGCGCAAGTTGGTAGATCCAAGTGAATGATCAAAGGAAAGGAATGAACTTAGAAAGAAGTGAATGACCCCTAACACCTAGGAGAGAGACTGTCAGACTGCCCCCTAACACCTAGGAGGAGAGACTGTCAGACTGCCCCCCTAACACCTAGGAGGAGAGACTGTCAGACTGCCCCCCTAACACCTGGAGGAGAGACTGTCAGACTGTCCCCTAACACCTAGGAGAGAGACTGTCAGACTGCCCCCCTAACACCTAGGAGGAGAGACTGTCAGACTGCCCCCTAACACCTGGAGGAGAGACTGTCAGACTGCCAACTAACACCTAGGAGGAGAGACTGTCAGACTGCCCCCCTAACACCTAGGAGGAGAGACTGTCAGACTGCCCCCCTAACACCTGGAGGAGAGACTGTCAGACTGTCCCCTAACACCTAGGAGAGAGACTGTCAGACTGCCCCCCTAACACCTAGGAGGAGAGACTGTCAGACTGTCCCCTAACACCTGGAGGAGAGACTGTCAGACTGCCCCCTAACACCTGGAGGAGAGACTGTCAGACTGCCCCCCTAACACCTGGAGGAGAGACTGTCAGACTGTCCCCTAACACCTAGGAGAGAGACTGTCAGACTGTCCCCTAACACCTAGGAGGAGAGACTGTCATACTGTCCCCTAACACCTAGGAGGAGAAGACTGTCAGACTGTCCCCTAACACCTAGGAGAGAGACTGTCAGACTGCCCCCAAAGTTAGCAAATTAAAGTACAGATGATCGCATTTGATATCATTGTGACAGTTGTCCCTAAGTAAGTTGACCTACTACTTGGGAACTGTCACTTTGTATATAAATTGTCCTTTATAATTTGTTCTCCTGAGATGGTACTTCACCTGTGTGCTGTTGAATGACTGCAGGGCTTCAAGTCACAGGCTCTTGCTGTCACCTGCGACCCAGAACACAAGTTTGAGTTGGCACTTCAACTAGGAGACATGAAGATTGCATATACACTTGCACAAGATGCAGAGGTAAGCTGATGATGTTTCATGGCCTGTGTAGTGGTGAGAACATCAAAATCAATATTACATTTTTGGTGCCTTTCAAAGCTTCAGTAATAGTGTTCACACCTTTGCTTCGGTTTACATAGCTGTGTAAAATTGAATACCTGGCTACAGATAATGGTAGATATAAATGTATCATATAATATATCCAGTCGTTAACATATTATATGAATGAGTGTTTTCATGCAATAATTGCAGTGTCATTGAAATCTTCCCAGAGATGTTGATATGATTTTCAAATGTACAGATCTGCCATTCGGGTGAAGTAAGGGCTTTGAGTAGTCCTGATAATGGGATACTAGCTTTATAAGAACCTACCCCACAATGTGTAACTGCCTGTAATAGGGGTTCACTCTGTCGCCCTGTATGTATTGATTGTGTCAGTCGTGGAGTCGGCTCTACCTGTCTGTACTGACTGTGTCAGTTGTGGAGTCAGTTCTACCTGTCTGTGCTGACTGTGTCAGTCGTGGAGTCACCTCAATCTGTCTATGCTGACTGTGTCATTCTTTGACTCGGCTCTACCTGTCTGTGCTAACTGTGTCATTCGTGAGGTCAGTTTTTTCTACCTGTCTGTGCTGACTGTGTCAGTCGTGGAGTCAGCTCTACCTGTCTGTGCTGACTGTGTCAGTCGTGGAGTCAGCTCTACCTGTCTGTGCTAACTGTGTTATTCATCGAGTCAGCTCTACCTGTCTGTGCTAACTGGGTCAGTCGTGGAGTCAGCTCTACCTGTCTGTGCTAACTGTGTCAGTCGTGGAGTCAGTTCTACCTGTCTGTGCTAACTGTGTCAGTCGTGGAGTCAGCTCTACCTGTCTGTGCTGACTGTGTCAGTCGTGGAGTCAGCTCTACCTGTCTGTGCTAACTGTGTCAGTCGTGGAGTCAGCTCTACCTGTCTGTGCTGACTGTGTCAGTCGTGGAGTCAGCTCTACCTGTCTGTGCTAACTGTGTCAGTCGTGGAGTCAGCTCTACCTGTCTGTGCTGACTGTGTCATTCATGGAGTCAGCTCTACCTGTCTGTGCTAACTGGGTCAGTCGTTGAGTCAGCTCTACCTGTCTGTGCTAACTGTGTCAGTCGTGGAGTCAGCTCTACCTGTCTGTGCTGACTGTGTCAGTCGTGGAGTCAGCTCTACCTGTCTGTGCTGACTGTGTCAGTCGTGGAGTCAGTTCTACCTGTCTGTGCTAACTGTGTCAGTCGTGGAGTCAGCTCTACCTGTCTGTGCTGACTGTGTCAGTCGTGGAGTCAGCTCTACCTGTCTGTGCTGACTGTGTCAGTCGTGGAATCAGCTCTACCTGTCTGTGCTAACTGGGTCAGTCGTTGAGTCAGCTCTACCTGTCTGTGCTGACTGTGTCAGTCGTGGAATCAGTTCTACCTGTCTGTGCTAACTGTGTCAGTCATGGAGTGGTGTCTGTGCTGCAGTCGGAGCAGAAGTGGAAGCAGCTGGCAGAGCTGGCCACGTCCAAGTGTGAGTTCACCCTGGCCCAGGAGTGTCTGCACAACGCCCATGACTTTGGGGGTCTCCTGCTGCTGGCCAGTGCCGCGGGCAATGCCTCCATGGTCAACCAACTGGGGCAGACTGCTGAGAAGTCGGGCCAGAACAATGTCGCATTCCTATCTTACTTCGTCCTCGGAAAGTAAGTGTGTTCACTTTATGCGTCTGCCTAAAATGGTCACTAGTGCACAAAGTATGTTATATAGTTTATGTTTACTCTGTGATGCTAGATGACAAATTGATTGCACATCAGTGTTTTAATGAACCAATAGTTTGACCGTTAGTCCATTATGTATTTAATTTGAAGATACAGATATTATAGTCGGTTTTTGTTCTTACACAGATAAATGCAAACAAGTCTATTTAGAGAATAGTTGGGGAGGTTTATATTATTTTACGTGACTGATAACAGATTAAACACAATAATACGTCGTGTTTCGCTAACAGTTTCCTCATTGTGTATTTCCCTGGGTGTGTGATTAATGATGTGGAGTCTGTAGAAACCGACTCAATTTTTATTCTGATTGCACTTATCATGATAAAACATGCGTAACCCATGTCCCACAGTTGCCACTTTTGTTCCATTTTTGTTGGAAGTGTGTTGAGCACATTGTCTTGTCTGTGAGTCTTGCATTGTATCCACTGCGTGTTGTAGGCTGGAGGATTGTCTCGAAGTGTTGATCAACACAGGACGCCTTCCAGAGGCAGCCTTCTTTGCTCGCACCTACCTGCCCAGTCAGGTCTCCAGGTATGTTCTTATACCTACCAGTAAAGTAAGGTATCCAGGTATGTTCGTATATCTACCAATACAGACAGGTCTCCAGGTATGTTCTTATACCTACCAGTACAGTCAGGTGATGCTGTGAGTGTGGTGCTGTAGAGTGATGCTGTGAGTGTGGTGCTGTGAGTGTGATGCTGTAGAGTGATGCTATGAGTGTGGTGCTGTAGAGTGATGCTGTGAGTGTGGTGCTGTAGAGTGACTGTGAATGTGGTGCTGTAGAGTGACTGTGAGTGTGGTGCTGTAGAGTGGTGCTGTGAGTGTGGTGCTGTAGAGTGACTGTGAGTGTGGTGCTGTAGAGTGGTGCTGTGAGTGTGGTGCTGTAGAGTGACTGTGAGTGTGGTGCTGTGAGTGTGGTGCTGTAGAGTGATGCTGGGAGTGTGGTGCTGTAGAGTGACTGTGAGTGTGGTGCTGTAGAGTGGTGCACCTGTGGAGGGAGAGTCTGACCAAGGGCAGTCCCAAGGCGGCGTCGTCCCTGGCTGACCCGACGGAGTACGAGAACCTGTTCCCCGGCCTCAAGGAGTCGTTCAAGACGGAGCAGTTCCTGCGCAGCCAGCGACACACGGCGATCCCTGCGAGAACCTTCCCCTCTGTGCGGGTGAGACCTTGTTGACACCCGGTCAGATGTCTGTTTTCATTTAATGAATTCATTTCTTTCTCACTCTGGCAGTTGCTAACATTTCTGTAGTATGTGTATGTTTGTAAGCTTGCGTTTATAGGTTTTATATCCAGTTAGAAAGCAGTGACATTCTAGAAATGTGCCCTTATCATGGTAGTAGTATTAAACTACCCTTGGCACAACCATATATGTATACACACATATATATATATATATATATATATATATATATATATATATATATATATATATATATATATATATATATATATATATGACTGACTGGATCCCAAACTGACAAATGTCTAGTCACACTACTTCCATGTATATACTTAAGCATCCTGTACAAGGTCTGGAGTGAGTGGTTGATGCTGGATGTTTTCTCTGCAGCCAAACTCTGAGCGTGATCCCGTTGAGGAGATGAGAGCTGCGGAAGAGAGTGGAGAATTCAGCTACGTGGAGGGGGCGGATGAGCAGGGCACAGCCACCCCCCACTCCACCCCCACGGAGACAGTCAGTACCACCTTATTTAATCTATTTTAAAACATTTATTGTAGTAATATCTTCTATGCAGTTTTTATGATGATTTTGTGCTCTGTGAAGATGTTATGTGTGTCAGTGTGTGTTGATATAAATAATGTTTGAACGTTATTTTTCTTTTATTTATTACACACACAAAAAACACAGTTTTATGGTGGAAACTTCATAATATTTTATTTACTTCTACAAGTTTAACTGTGACTATATTGGTCTGTGTGCTGTCTTGAAACTGTAACTTCTTGAGACGTGAACACGACTTGTGATGACAGAGAACACGTTTGCACCGTCATCTTCTGTCTTGCAGCAGCAGTCTACCCCTGCTACCAAAGACACAATGTCAGCTGTTGCCCAGTCACTGTCTACACAAGTGGAGCCACCCACCAGCAGCCCAGCCTTGCCTGCCACGCCAGAGGCTGTGGCGAAGGAGGTGACCACTCCCGCAGTGGCGGCCAGTGCCGTGGCGGCCAGTGCCGTGGCCAGCGCCGCTGAGACGGCGCCAGTTAGCCAGACGGACGACCTTGAGAAAGAACTGGAACTTGACCTGGAGAACTTGAAGCTCGACGAGACCATAGACACCTCGGTGGGTATCAGGGAGGACCAGTGGTTCTTGGCCCCTGGGTCGTGACCCTCAGTTGGCCCACTAAATTAGTTTGACGTGGTACCTTAGGTCGACTTTGATTGAGCTATGCGAGTAACTCGCATAACCCGAGTACCAATCGAACAGCCGAGATCACTCGAGCACGTGACCATTTTTTACCTAGATTAACAAGGTGAATCTTCAAGGCCACTACTCACGATCGCGAGTTTTACAGGATTCACTCGAGTAACTGACGTCGTTAGCAGTGACAGTCAATAGGGAACATAGGCCCCTACTGCACAAGAAATTAATTAAACATTACATGACACAATAATTTAAATATGGATTAAAGTCACCACATTCTATGAATTATAATTTTAGACCAAGAAAGAAGATGAACATCACAATTTACGCACTAAACAACCGATTACTTTATTTTATTTATTTACGTAAGGGGTTTATGTCCGTGATCATGATCATCGGTGTTCAGTTGGATTACACGCGTAGTACTACGCGCGCTGTGTAAATTATCATAAACCGGATACCACGTTGGTGTTACACAAGTAACTCAGAGTAGCTCAATCGAAGTCGACCTTAGAGTCTCCAGTGACTTCATATGAACTGACAGTTATTGTCAATTTTACCAGTTAGGTAATGTTAGTTAATTATTTATGCCACGTGTTGCATGAATTTTAAATGCTTCAACATTGTCATTCATTATTTTACTTACTTTATGTCTATGTATTTTGTGTTGCTTATTTCATTAGTTGCAATAAAATAATAAAGGAGTTGTTTGAAAGCTTACTGCAAAGCAAGTCCTGCGCCCAGAATTTGTGTCACCTAAAAAGAGTATGAACCACAGTGATAAATAGTTACAGTCCACTGATAGTACAATAACATGTCACTCAGTGACACTTCATTTGAAGTGCCACCTGGTGAATACAAGGTTGTTACAATGAAGTGCCACCTGGTGAATAGAGTTGTTAGAAGTGATGTTCAAAGTTTTGCATAGTCAGATGGCATTGGTTTAATGTAATCTTGTACATCAAAGTAATATTTTGTATTGGTTATAGTCGATAACATCAACCCTAATCATTAGTGTGTAGATGTAGTATGAGTTTTTGTGACGAGTTCTGCTGTGTTCTATCAGCATGTAGCGTGACTAACAGACTAATCTTTCACATCAGTCATGCTTTTGTCTGTCAGATAACTTCGACTTCTGCTTACTAGCAGTTATATGAATAATTTTACCAACATTGCATCCTCGAGATTGTTTTCTCATTAAAAGCATATAGGAACAATAGGAGTCACTAAAATATTTTATTTTTATGTAGACATCTGATCTTGAAGACAGCTCCAGTGATGATGAATAAGTAAGCTATACAGTTGGCATGATTAGGTGAATTTGGGTGGCATATTTAATGGTCAGCTTCATTCTCCCACAAGCCATGGTGATAATATCATGATATCACAAGACAGCTTTGGTTTTGATGCTGCTCTCAGCTCCACTGCTCTGCGAGTTTGCTGTCGTAGCAGACTGTCATGTTTATGTCAGATCTGGCTCGCTGGAGCTCGGTTGAATTTCTGCTTTACAACTAACTAACAAAGTGGCTGTTTGCACCTTGCAGGTGTTAGACGGGGAGGACTTCGAGGATGATGATTGGGAGTGAATGATGGGTAAAGCACAAACTTTCTGCAGTCTTACTAACACTTGTCTGCACTCCGCGCATAAAAGTACTTGTTTTTTGGATGTCTGGTCAGCAACACAAATAAAGTTGCTGAGTGAGGGATGTGTGAGTGTGTGCACTAAGACAGGCTGCCCCCCTAAAACATGCCACTTTATGATACTTACTCACTCTAGCCCTGCTCAAGTTACAAATGAATGTAATCTTAAAAAGAAAATGTCCACATGTCCGCTTATATTTTGTAAACGGGTTGTCAAATGATGGATTGAAATGGCAGCAAACTATCTTTGTAGGCAAAATACTAGCAATTTGGATGTTTTATTTTAATACTAACACAAAAAATTATGATAATAGGGTTTAAATATAATTTTGTTTAGATGAAAACTTTTTATTTTAAATTACATCTTCAACTACCATCCAATTTCATTACACATTATTCTTCCAACTTGAGAAAAAAACATTTTCACAAAACTAATTATAAGATTTAAGATTGTGTACTTCTTTATATTTCTTTCATTTAGATATTACAGTTTAGTCTTGTATAGAAAAAAGTGCTGGAAAAAAGGATTTGATATATTTGCATTTATGTTGTAGAGGGTGTTAATAGCTAGAACAAATAAAACACAACCCAAAACTGGTACAATACGTTTATGCCTGTTACATCTGGACATAGTTGGTGTTGCTTTATGTGGCTCTTCATGGTTTTGGGTGTTTGTAATAGCCTCGTTTTGATTTTTACCATCTTCTGCTTTTTTGAGATGTGGTCATCACTTGAGGGTGCTGGAGTGTTGTTTGACATTTGTAATAATTATTCCACAGTTTACAAACTGTTCATGCCATGAATCTTCCCCAGCAGCATGCATCACTAGATTTATATAGGCATTTAGATTTAATGGTCTTCTGTATATAACTGCTTGTATGATACATGTCGAAATGTATGTTATACGTTAACTAACGTGTTATGTTGTTTTATGTTTTGCTTTAATAAATATGTTTTGCTAGACAAAGACTGTTGGTGCATGAAACACCTAACAGCCCTGATCTGCTGCAGTTACATCTGCTGTTTAGTGTTAAGAATGAATCATCTTGCATTGGGACATGCGTGTCCTTCCTTACTAACCACAATTCAAGTCTTATAGCATGTGTAGGCATCTCATTTCTTTCAGAGTTTGAACTACTGCAAATGTAGACATTGTGCATGTCATAAAAACAAATTCTACATAACTGTTCTGATTCAGTTACAAATATAACTTGCTGTTGAATAATTATATCTAGATGTGTTTTATTGGTTGTATTCATGTTTTAGTTTTTATTCCCACATAAATCATCAGTGGCAGCGTCAATTCTAAGTTTTATTTAAAAAAATCAATTGTGTATCGTAAGCTTGTATTTATTATTTCTTTATTTTCTTTGTAGGACATTAATATCGATGATCTGCTGGGATGATTGAAGGACACACATTCAGGTGACGGAACAGCTGTTGGAGAGATTGAAGAACCGTTGTGTTTATTAAAGACAACAGAAAGCGAGTGAAGAAGTAGAGATGGAGGATCGCATCATTCCCAGACGATGTCAAGACAGACTTGACAGTTGACATTGGGGACTCTTGTAGGATGCTGCACTAGAGTTGTTGTTATTACGTGGTTATATTTAAGTGACTTTTGGGCTGGGTAATTGTAAATATTTCACAGATGCGACACCGGCTTATATTGATTTTGAATTGATGCTTGGTGGATAATAAAAATACTGTCTAATGAATTATTGTTTTTCAAGTTTCCATCGATGTATCTTCAGCTGTCTTCAGCTTTTCCATATTTACTATTATTGAGTGTATTCAGTGATACAGTGTGGAGATTCTGCCATTAAATACAGTAGAACCCAGCCATGTGGCCGTCCTTTGTAAATCACTGCTCCAACACAACTTCACTGCCAGATCAGTTCATCTTGATATTGGCTATTTGGCCACCCAGTTCACCAGCCCTTTGAGTGACCTCTGACCTGGCACACATCGCAGTACAACCCCTTGGTGCAGACAGTATGACTGTCACTCAAATGACCAAGATTCTGAGGGGTCATCCACATGGGGTGCAACACTTTGGGACACCATCCCTGAATGTATGCAAAATGCCAATAGTGTAGAATGAACACCTAATAATTATGTATTTTATTTATTTATAATTTGTTTTTATTTATTTATTTTATTTTTAAAAGTGCTATTACTGACAAAATTATTATCATTTTCAATCTGATTTTTTTTAATAATTACATTTGTATTACAAATTTCTCATATATTTATTATAGTATTGCTGTGAACTATCTTTTTTATCTAAAGCTTTATTATATTTATGTAAGAGTGTGTCGGCTGAGTATTAGTAGTGCCCATTAAAAAAAAATCACAATATACCACGTGACATGATTACCATAATGAAATATAACTTTTACTACTTACAATACTACTTTATCAAGTAATTAACATTATACATGCCTGCCCGACCAAAATCCCATGGGCAGCCACCCCTGCCCTCTATATATAGGGTAAGCAATTACAGAGTGTTAGTCGTGACTATAATATTATGGATGCCCGTGCATGTCTGTGGATCACTTTACATGGCTCGACATTTGTAATTTACGGTAATATTAATTACACTTGCTGCCGCTAGAGGGCAGGTGTCAACGCAGTTCCGGTGGCCATCTCCAAGGTAAACAATATTCATTCCGTTGTTTATTTAAACGACTCAAAACACATATTCATACAAACGTATCGGTTAATTTAAGTTAATTTGACTTTAGCATGCTTGCGTTTATAGTGTACATGCTCCTACAAGTAATAATTTACACAACGCAGTGTACGTACATGCGTTAAGTTCAACTCATTAATGTAGATATGCGTTGTCACGCATACTCATGATCCTGTCAGTGTCAGCATTCGGGTGAATGTGTAGTTACAATGATAACGTAGCAACCACACACATTTGATTCTTTCGCTTGACGATCACACCGTATTAAAATGACGGCAGCTGTGACGAACAAATCTACGATTTACGTCATCATTATTGTTGATGACTAAGTGACGTCACAATAATAAGTACGAAACCTAATCAGTATCATGCGCGTTATAATAATTTATTATACCTTCGTCACTTTGCCTTACTACATTACATGCAGTTCACGCATGTATAATAGTCTTTGATGCATTTGTTGCAAGGAAAAAATGCATGTTTTGACCATAATATATAACAAGGACGTTGTTGCGTAGCCGAGCATCGGAACCGTGTTCGCTGGTGTTAAAGATCCGAGCACTCAATGCGCATGCGCCTACTTTGACTTTCCCTGGTGCTCGGACGCGGTGCAGCAGGCCGAGCATCGGAACCGTGTTTGTTTGTGATAAAGGTCCGAGCATTCAACGCACAGGCGATTTCTTGGTCTAACTCTTACTTTCACGTTACCCTTCGCATCAGTATCAGTACGGGTGCGTAATCGTACTACTGCTACTAGCGATTCATAAAGATATTCGATTAATATTTGTAAGTCCATTATAACAAGTCATAGCCTATGGGAAAATTGAAATAAATACATAAAATGTATAAGCCCAATTGCATGCTTTTTGCATTAATATGGTATGAATCTAAGTACGTAATATATACCCATAACGACATTATAATTAATACATATGAGCATTATTAATAATTACATGTGCACCGAAAGAAACAACTGGGGCATCATACAGCATATGGCTGGTTGATGAATTTATTTATTTCATAGGGCATAACAGGCCCAAGTAATTGCGTTTTGAGAACTGCAGATTGTAATTGCTGTAGTATAGCAGAATGATTTAAGGACTTCATGTTTTTATATAGTAAATTTAATATTATCATTTTAATAGAGCCAGTACGTTCCATTAGAAAAAGCTTATAAGTAATATGTGTACTTTAGAAGATAATATTTATTTGCAGCTTATATAAAGGTTGCTATGGCACAAATAATACGAATATAGTTGCTGTTTCCTGAAATAATATATCTGCTGTGTTACTTTATGCAGAATTATTAAATACACACGTGTAATGTAGCAATATTGTATGTAGCAATTTATTACTGGAAGATGACAAAAGAACATCTGTACAATGATGATTACCTGGGTAACATTAATATTTAAGTGACGTATGTACACGTCATGCACGAAGATAAATCGACTTGCAATCTGACACAGTAATATAAAGCATACTCGTGTATTGCACTAATGTAAACAACTTGCTACATGATCTCTATATCTAGAATACATTACTAATGTATGGTAACTGATTCCATACTGACATTATTAACAGGGTATATAACTGCATGCCATGCACTTGAAATCTGACAGTAATGTAAAACATGCATATGTAGTGCACTAATATAAGCATAAAAGTAAGAAAGGAGAAATGTAAAACATATATACATTTCACAAATGGCATAATACTAGTTATATAGTTAAAGGTTACCATGACACATGCTGGATTAGTGGGTAATGTAGCGAAATGGGTAAATAGCTCATGAAGTCAACACTGCCAGTTTTGAGTTTTGTTATGGTTGCAGTATTTTGATTAGTGTTTATGTAAGAGGAGAAATGTAAAACATATACATGACATGAAGGTGAATTTATTTTCGATGCTCAAATATAAATACATAGATAAATCAATTTTAAAAACATTGCACAAAAGGGTTATCATGACACGTGAGATTTACGGATACTCTAGTATTTAACAGCAGGAACTGCGTAATATCTAAGGTAGAAGGGGTTATATTTGTAAAACATAATTATACCTGGGATAATTATTAATTTAATGCACTGAAATAATGAAATGTAGGCAAAGAATATCAATCATAAACAATTTAGTCAACATAACATACATCTTATAATAAACAAATGAAAATTATGGTCATGGAATTATGCTTGCAACATTTTAATTGCAGTTTTAACTTAAAAACGTAATAATGCACATGACTATTTCACTAATATAAAATTAATCAAGCAAAACAATAACTAGTATAATAACATTAAGCATGAATTACATTATTATTGTACTATAAAACCGACACTTATTATGTAGTTGCAAATTTCATATTGCAATTCGATAAAGATAGTGATAACAGCAAAAATTGAGGTGGTGCAAAATTTAAACTTATGTCCCCAGTTGTCTCATATGGACGCCGAGTCGTCTCATGATCGGCGCCGAGTTATCTTGAGCCGACTCGGCCCGGGCCGAGTTGTCTGTGAGCCGAATCGACTGGCATTTGTCTTCGAAGTACTTGTGCTCGGGCTTAGTCTTGCCAGCGCGGCCAGGATATAGAGCCACTGACACAGCCGATGTCTTACAGGCCCGCCTGTAGTCAATGTAGAGTTGCATGGCTGTTCTATTTCCTTTATTTGCGTCAAAGCCATCGCCTACGTTCATCCCAACCCAAGTACAACCACACCATGCTCGGCTGCTGTGAGAAAGAGCGGAAGCAAGATGCAACACGTGACAATTGGCGCATGCGCGTTGAGTGCTCGGACCTATAACGCCGAGGTACAGGGTTCCGATGCTCGGCTACGTCACCACTTCGATACAACAAACATGAATACCTTCGACAGTTTGATACTTTAACAACTTTCCCTTAGGTGTTTGTCATAAAGATAGTCTTCTGAAACTAGGATTTCAACAAAATATATGACAAAAATCAAAGACAGCCATTTTGTTGATTTGTTGGCAGAGCTTGCTAAGTAATCTGGATACATCAATTAGTTAACAACATTACAAAAAATTTATACACTCCCAAAGACAAAACAGGTTAATAATTGTAAAGTTATTTTGTTTTCAGCGTGCGTTAGACTTCCAGTCTACCTGCTGTTGTTACTGTTGGCGTCTAGTCAGCATCCAGCTGGTTGTGTCCAGTCTCCAGGATGCTGTGGCAATACTGTTGGGGTCACTCAGTGTACCACCTCACACGATGGTTTCCCAGAAACAACCGTCTCAAGATGTATGTAATTGTCACTCGACTAACAAAGTATTCATGAATGAAAATGTCAAATGTGCATGAATAAAAAACCTTATTGTTGGTGGTGAAATTTAAATTGATCTTCGTGGACACTTTGATGTTGTCACATTTTCATCATTATTATTTCTTGTTTTTTATTATATATGTATTATATATGTATTATATATGTATATATATGTATATATGTATATATATATGTATATATATGTATATATATGTATATATATATATATGTATATATATGTATATATATGTATATATATGTATATATATGTATATATATATATATATATATATATATATATATATATATGTATATATGTATATATATATGTATATATACATGTATATATATATATATATATATATATATATATATATATATATATATATATATCTGTGTGTGTATCCAGATAGTCATTTATAAATACAGCTGAATTAAGTGGAACAACAAGGAATATAATCCAAACCCAGTGTTTTGTAAGTTTATTGCTATATATGCTACAACACTGAACACAAGAGAGCCAACCTTTTACACATCACTTTGTGTTTGCAGACGCATTGTGATGATGATCTTCACCATAGCACTGCTCATTCCCCAGTTCTTTGTGCTGGCCGAGCCACACACGGAGCGCTTCTGTGGCCAGCACCTCTTTGAGTTCCTGGTTGTCTCCATCGTCTACACATTCTGTATGATTGGTGAGTTCACCTTCAAAACCACATATGTCTTCTTCCATTTTTCAGGTTTGGCTTGTACAATAACCCACCATTGACCTTTGTCTTAATTATGCTCTTCTGGCTAGTCATCAGAAAGATGAATGGATGTAATGTATTTTCATCAGTGTATATGTATGTAAATAAGTAGCCAGTAGTGAAGTGAAATAATAAAGAATCTATTTAAAATTATGTAAATATATATACCAGTATATATATATATATATATATGTGTGTGTGTGTGTGTGTGTGTGTGTGTGTGTGTGTGTGTGTGTGTGTGTGTGTGTGTGTGTGTGTGTATATATTTGTTTTGGTCTACCTGTTTTTCTCTTCCATTTTGTCATCCAAGTCAATGCTGCACTACATATATGAATGTCAATACAATACCACTATCTTTCAGCTGAAATATTTGGGTCAATATTTTGTTTCACTTTGTTTTGTTTTTACATGCCAATATATTTGATCAAATAAGCTAATATTGACTCTTAAGTTTTAAGCCTAGTTAATAGCTTATTTAAATTTGATTTTTCTTTCCCTTGTAGGTTTCTCCTTCATCTTCTCCCTAATGGACCCTGTTCCGTGGGAGGTGAAATTTGCATTCCACATCTTTGGTGTGATAACATTTGTCACTGGAATTGTTTTCACTTTCTTCACATCGATGGCTGCTGAATGCGTAAGTTTAACAAGATGTTATTTTCTAAAACTGTCCCAGTTTGTGTACACGGTTTCGCAATTGATACATGAATGTATGTATGAACAAACGAACAAACAAGCAAATCTATGAATGTTTTGTCCAAAAATGTTGCTAAAGGAAAACGATGATGTTGGTAAAATTTTCTATGTAAGCTGATAACTTAGACCCACTTAAGTGTATAATCTAGAAATATATGATCATGTATTACTGTTGATACGTTGTTTTCTTTCAGAAAGTGACAACACCAGAACTCTACTACTTCTCACTGGCTGCTGTTGTCATCACAGTCGTTTCACTTGGTGGGTGCATGCACAGCCTTCTTTTACAGTGACAGGAAATGGTGTAATAAGAATTGTAGTACTTGGAAAAGATCAGGTCCAGTAACACTTGGAGCAGAACAACAAATTGGCAGAGCAACATGCCAGTTTGTTTCGAATTTCTTTTTCCATAAATTTTGCATAAGAAATCTATGCTTTTACCCAACCATTAATGTTGAAGATTGTTGAACGTGATGGGTATTTTATTGTATCATTGTTGATATTTGCAGGGAATGCACATTGGAATATAAATATAACAGACAGATAGAAGAAAATAGTTTGCAGTTGTGAATAAAATTTATTTGATAGATGAAGGGAATAATTCAATATTGATTAGGAAAGGGGAAGGGAACTGGAATGGGTGGCAATCATAATCTTGATGCAGCCAAGGTTGGGAGGTGACTCTACTGTCTCAGGCAGTCTTTTCCAATCTGGAATGGTCCAAATAAAAATGAAAATTTCCTGTAGTCTGATCTGGAAAATAGCATATGGAATGTTGTTTTGATGTGATGGAATGTTGCTTGCAAGTTCTCATTAGCACTGGCATATGTATTTGGGGCTGTAAAACGTATCTTTGAAAGACAAAATATTTTAATGTTCATAATTAAGACATTGGTAGCGCATGACAAAAATAATGTTTTTATTATATTAAATATAATTTGTTTGAATAGTAAAACAGATCGTTGTGTTGTAGTGTTCTTTGCCGTCGTTCTACCGTTCTGGGTGATCAACTGGTGGTGTGTGAACTCTGTGCTGGACTACAAGAACCGCGATGGCATCTGCTACGAGCCAGCAAACTGCTGCTCCTGTGTGTGGCACGTCTAACACAGAGTCAGGGGATGATGTCATCTAACACAGAGTCAGGGGATGATGTCATCTAACACAGAGTCAGGGGATGATGTCATCTGATACAGAGTCAGGTGATGATGTCATCTGATACAGAGTCAGGTGATGATGTCATCTGATACAGAGTCAGGTGATGATGTCATCTGATACAGAATCAGGGGATGGTGTCATTTGATACAGAGTCAGAGGATGATGTCATCTGATACAGAGTCAGGTGATGATGTCATCTGATACAGAGTCAGGTGATGATGTCATCTGATACAGAGTCAGGTGATGGTGTCATTTGATACAGAGTCAGGTGATGGTGTCATTTGATACAGAGTCAGAGGATGATGTCATCTGATACAGAGTCAGGTGATGATGTCATCTGATACAGAGTCAGGTGATGATGTCATCTGATACAGAGTCAGGTGATGATGTCATCTGATACAGAGTCAGGTGATGATGTCATCTGATACAGAGTCAGGTGATGATGTCATCTGATACAGAGTCAGGCGATGATGTCATCTGATACAGAGTCAGGGGATGATGTCATCTGATACAGAGTCAGGAAATGATGTCATCTGATACAGAGTCAGGAAATGATGTCATCTGATACAGACTCAGGGGATTGTGTCATTTGATACGGAGCCTGGGGATTGTGTCATTTGATACGGAGCCTGGGGATAGTGTCTACATGGAGATATGAGACTGTGTTTGCATTTGATGATGTACTTGCCAGACGATGGCAAATAGATTATTATATAGATTCTTAATCTCGATGTCAGATTGTCTATGGCTATGCATGTATGTATGTATGAATGAGTTATGTCTTCAGTCTGTGTAGAGTGTGTTTACATACAGATGCATGCATGCTTGAATACACACTTGCATGCACAATCATGAAAAACACACACACCCACACACACACACACACACACACACACACACACACACACACACACACACACACACACACACACACACACACACACAACACAACAATGTTTTCTTGCATGGAAATTATGCATGCATAAGTTTATATATTGTATATTTTATAAGGTTGTATTTGCTAATGCATTTCTAAATGTACCTTCCTGTAAATAAGGTTTTACCAAAATAATGTACCTAAATAATGTGGCAACGAAGCATTATAGTTAGTATTGATTCCAAACAGTGTGTCAAGTTTAAAACAATTGTTAAGTTTAAAACTTCCATTGTTAAAAAAATTGTAATATTTGCCATAAATAATCATGGCATGGCATTAATCAAATATGTTTGTATGATTTGTTCTGTATCAATATGTTGGAAATGCAGTAATTTGACCAAAACACCAGTTTCTTAATAATGTTTATTAATATGTTACCAAGATTGTGGATGACAGAACAAGTCTGTGTTGATGTGAGATCTGTGAAATAATATCACTACAAACTGTTTATTTAGCATGCAAAAATAACTGTACATGCCTTATTGGGAACAGTAGCCCTGTAACTAAAAAATTTTGTTGATGCCCAAATGAGCATGTTATCCTCGAGTTCATGAAAGTCATCGACTGGAAATATTAAACAGGTAAAGGTAATGTATATTTTTTATGTAGCATGGCATCCAGTGCATCATTAAATTGCATTTCTGTTTACTCCCTGGAAGACCTCGATATACCTCCCAGGTAGTACCTAAAATATGATAATTGTACCAGTTTGAGATAATGGAAAATATCCTTATGGTCAGGTGTTTGAATTACTAGACTGAATCTCTGGAATGTTGAAGACGTTTTAGGCAAGGTAGGACACAAAAAGCAATTCAGGGTTTTGGTGCAATCAGGCATATACTTACAATAGTACTAGTACAGTGCATTGAACAGTCAGTTGCAAAAGCACAGGTTCGTATTTTTTCACTCGACCAATTCCCTCAGCTGTATTGAATGAATACCTGGCTATAGGCAGTGGTGGGTATTTGTGAATGAATAGTATAAATTTGCAGTGCGTTGAATGCTTCCAAGATAAGTCAAGATGGTTTGATTGAATATGTTTAATTGAACAATTAAGTCTTCCTGGGAGTAAACTGTGATGTCCATTGAGCAGTCCTAAAGATTTCGATGTTGTGCTGTATAAGAATGTACCTTTGTACTTTACTAAAGGCAGTTCAGCATGTCTAGTGTGATATATTACATATGTATTCGTAGCTAATGTGTTTATTGTGTGAATGCATTATTTTCAGTTCTGGTTCTTGTATTTGAATATATACATATATTATAATGTAAGACAAATATTACTAATCAATATATTTATGTAATATTTTAGATTGTTGTACCGGGTAGGCCTATATAATTATCCAAGTGTACTTGACAAGCAAAGGCTTACATTCAATATGTCCATGCAGCCGGCTGGCCCGGATATGGTTTCTACGTATTCATACAAATAAAGTACATAAAATGTCACTGCTGTTTAGTTCTAGTTATTTTCCTGCACTCTGCATTCTATTAACTGACTAGTCCGTGCATGCATACTGTGGTTATAAGGTTATTATCTTATGAGAACTCATTGAAATAGTCATGCAGTCTTCCCAGAAGAGTTGTTTAACAAGCAAAGAAAGGGACAGTAATGAGAGTTAGGGCCAAATGACAATAAAATTAACAACATATAGTATGTGTGCATTTGCCGATAGCATATCAAAATATGGAAGAAAACTATAAGTTCAAAGAAAAATAATACTCAATATGTACTTAAATTCACTCTGACAAAATATGAATGAATTAAGCTACATCTCTAAATCAGAGAGAGAAGCAGCATAGGACCTTTCACATGACACTGAGCTAGGTAATTTTATTTAATCATTTTATAAATAATGAGCCATGCAGACATATATATCGTACGATACAAAACACCAAAAAATAAATTATTAATAATAATTACATTTTTTTGGGAAAATCAGACTAGGTTAAAATAATACTAACTAATAGCCTAGACTAATCTAAGTCTTTTATAGGCTATAATAGTCTGAATTTTTGTTCTCAAAGTTGTGTTGGACCAGCTGGCTTTCGTTGTGAAACGGGAACGCAACGTTCGCGTGGACATTTAGCGCAGAACCGTCGGACCGAGGCGACGGAACGGCGATATTTTGAACGTCGGCGGCAGCGCGAGACGCGGTTATTGTGACATGTAACATCAACCATTGAGCCGGCTTTTGTCCACTATATACATTTGGAACCCACTATCGGATTCTAAAATGCATTGCTGATTGTGCATACGACAGCCTAAAGCGTTTGTTATCATCTGCAGTGTTTCTGTAAGCACCAAAATATTCTATTATCGCCCTTCCAGGAATACCGAATTGTTTATCGGGAACTGGAAGACAATTCGCTTTCACTCAGTTTCGGTTTCTATTTCCAAATCGTCACCGGCTGTATAACATTGATCACTCAGTTTGTTAATTGTTCCTGTTAAATGACAGCTACCTAACATGTTTAGAAGTTGTCCTACATTGTAATCATAATCATCCTTTGGCGGCAAAAAAATTATATACGGTGATTAAACATAACAATTTCATCGATGCACAGCAATACGACCCTCACACTATGGTTGAGGTTTCATCAGTATAATATTTTGACAGGAAAATGGATATTACATTTTTATAGGCCTATCATACACAGTCTAAACTGATAATTCAATATGATTTATTCAAACAACATTCAACAAACATTACAGATTAAAACCATAATACCTGTACACATAATGTTGTTTGAAGATAATACACATGAACTTAAAAACTTGTAGTAGTATGTATCCCTGAATACAATATTTGTGGTCACAACCATAATATAAGAAGTCATTAGATATGTAAATATTGCACACATCCTAAGGCTAAATGCTTATACGAATAAGAACGAAAACAAAACAATATAGACAGAACTAGTGATACAACCCCTAGTTCATTAGTCACATTAATATGATTATTGTGAAATAAATGGATGCATACAAGGAATTAAACATAGAGTACAGATACATTAGTCATAAGAATTAGTTGCAATGAAAGTTGCAATCAATTCAAATGAGAGCTGGCACAACTAGAGGCAGTTCAGCCAGAAGAGATGTTGATGTTGGCTGATCAATAGAAGAAGAAGAAGAGTACACGCCAAGACCTGTAAGATCAGTTCGTTGGCTAACATTATAAGAGGAGTTTTTGAAAGGAATGTGCCAGAGGAAGAGAAGGGCTGGTACTGACGTAATCAGCCGCAGTGACCCCCTGGAATGTGAGAATGAGGTGCCAAGGGCAGTTTGCAAATGGAGTGAGAAATATCCTCATGCTATTAAAAAAAAAAGTAAAGGCAAGTTCCTAAATAGCGCAGTATCCAGTCCTCAGGACCGTTCAAAGCGCTTTACACTTTACTTCCCTGACAGACCTGTTCACTCAGACACCATCTCGGCTTCTCTGGGAAGCATTCAGCTATATGCTCCAATTAATGCGCGAAGGCTGCTCGTACACATATCCACCACTGTCTATAGTCAGGTACTCATTTATTCAGCTGAGTGAACTGGAGCAATGTAGAGTGAAAAACTTGCAAAAGGTTTTAACACCGCAGCCAGGATTCGAACCCGGGTTCTCATAGTCGAGAGTCCAAAGCTCTACCCCTGAGCCACTGTGCTCTTTGTGCTTTTTACCAGTGAATATATAATATCTTGATAATTCTGGTGGCATAATTTGTAAGATAGTAGTTGTAGCAAATCACCCTTGCAGTGGATACCGTAATGTGTATGTTGATATACTGATGTACTCATTCTAGGTGGATGTGGCATCCTAGGCCGTCATGGTGCCAAAGCAGCGTTTGGACAAGTTGAGTTGGCAGTGGGCTGAGGCAGTGGAACCGGATGAAGTGCAGTGGAAACATGTTGAGATGGCCTACAGAGTCAGTCTCAAGCCATGTAAACCAGGCACATGCAGGTCAGACTACCTACACTAGATCCTCTCTGTCTTCCACACAGTTCACAAACAAAGAGGTTATATTAAAAAAAATAAAAAGTCAATCAGTGATTTGTTTATTAAATTTCATAACAAATTGTTAAAATAAAAAATGTCCCTGGAGGCAATTGGTTTTTCTTTTAATTACACATGTTTAGTAGTAAATTGATATATTGTTCTTTTGTTGAGAATGTTTATACATTGATGTCAGCATGAAGCAATTGCCTGTAGCAGGGAGCTTTGAATAAAATAACGTAATAGGTAATGTTCTGTAGTCTATTTTGTAAGACCTGAGAATGCAATTGAAGAAAGAACGTAACTAGTTAATAAATACTGTATATGTAGCATATATTAATAGTCCTCATACAATATGCTGTATAATTTGATATGACTGCAATGTATAAGTAATTAATTATACAAATATCCTATAAGGTTTCACACTTTTATAATTATTTATTATGTAAAATTATATTAATTATGTACATTTGTGGTCAAAAATAAATAAATCAAATTGCCATTGCACCAGTGTGACAGATCATACAGTTGTTTGTTGAACTGAACATGACTGTGCTGTCTGGATTAGACGTTGAGTGGTGGTGGTGTTGGTAGGCGGAACTGCAAGGGAAACCCATTCTGTCTCCTGGGGCTGGGAGAGAGGGACTGGCTGTGTGAGATAGATGACAGCAACTGGCACGACATTGATGACCCGGAGATGGAGAGAAGAAAGAAGGTATAACTATGTATTCTTGCTTTGTCTCTGTTAGATATTTGGTTTGCCAAACGTGGTTGTGTCATGTGGCTTAAAAGTTAAACTCAGTGTCAGTGTCAGCGTGTATAAATCACTATCAAGTGAAGTGGCTTTGATGGTGTTACAGTAACATGTCGTCAGACAAACTAACTAGGTGAGAACGCAAGAGCAGTATTTGTTCCAGAATCCATAGACAGTATTGGCTATGTACAGACAGGAGTGCCACATGTAAACATTTATATTTATACTACAACAAATTGTCTGTGGTGTAAATGTGAAACTTGTTATACAATTTGCCATGTTCTGAAGTTGAAACTTGTTCTGATATTGTATATAGCATGGCATTTTTCACAGAATAGAAATTGTACCGGGTCGTTTATTTGTTACTCGAGTAGATGATCATTTGAATTTTCTCGCATCCATAACGTCCAAACAATGCACAGGGATCTGCTATGGTCAGTGTCCATGTTACTATGCTTGCAAGGATGCCATGTGGTATCATATTCATATAGTCATCATGAAGCTGATGCTAAGCCAATTTTTCTGGTGTAGTTTTATTCAGTAATATTTACAGTGTTCGTGGTAATTTATCAGTCTAGTTTCTAAGCATCCTCTGACCTATCAATGTATATTATTTCAGGGTGGATTTGTGGGTTTGAAAAACCTGGGTGCGACCTGTTACGTAAACACCTTCCTACAGGTGAGTCAACTTTGCCATGTCAAATCGGGTCACTCCGATTTAAAGTCTACTTCATACTTCTTTTGCGAAAGAACACCTGCCTTGAATCTGCTGTGACAGGCAAATGTGTGTACGACTTGTTTGTAGTTCTGGCAAAATTGTTACTCAAACTAAAGGTTAAACCAAGCAATTCGGGTGACTGTGAAATTGGAGTAAACAGTACATGAAAATGATTATGATGTATGTTGATGTTGTTAATCTTGAATTTGAAATGTTTAAGCAATTGGCTGTGGCAATATACCAGATGGCAACACCAAAGTGAATCATTTCTTGAAACTATTTCAAACAAAAGTACTTTTATAAAAACAATGAACATGTGGTCAGTTGGAGAAACGGGTGGAATCCTAGTGCTCGTGGTTCAGTACTGGTACCTGCAGCCATTTTGACACTTGGGCACTTTCATTCACCTTACAATGTCTATCTCTTACAATGTCTATCTCTTACAATGCCTGTCTCTTTCAAACAAACTGTTGAAGTTAATGTTTATATTAAATATTTGTTTCCAGGTTTGGTTTCATAATCGAGAGTTTCGGGCAGCTGTTTACAAGTGGAAAGATCCCATCTTGGAGCCAATGAGCTGCAATTCTGATTGTGATTCAGATAGCAGTAAGTGCTGTTATCACTGACAATTAGTTTGATTACTTGTCTTGCAAAACGCTTCTGTTTTTACTTAATTTTTTTATTGTCGTATGTGCAATGTTTGGCAAATAAAATGTAAATCAGCCAGAATGAAAGAACGATTTTGTGCACCAGATTGTCCATTTTATATATTGCTATACAAACATGAGCAAAAAAATGTCATATCTAGTAGTCATTTCAAACAGACTTAAATATTATTTTACAAATCATAACAACAGAATTGGTTCAAATATTGTTTTATTACAAATCATGTTATCTAAAATATATGAGTTATAGAAATGCTACAATTGTTTACTTATAAATTTAATGAAACGTTCCACCTTTTTAAATAAAAAAATCCTATGATCAACTTGGTTTAACAATTATAAAGTTTAACCTATATCAACTGTTTTGCTACCGTCAGTGGCAATGTGAAGAACTGAAAGACGATCTGAGGTGGAATTGAAAATGTTGGAGGAAAATCAACTTTATAGTTGTCATCTGAAGAAAGTTTCGAATTAACACTTCCAGTGTTATGATAGTTTTCACCAGTGCCATATGTTTGCCCATGTACAGATCGACAGATGTGTGAATCACAGCAGCTGTGTGAACCGCAGCAGCTGTGTGAACCACAGCAGCTGTGTGAACCACAGAAGAAGTGTGAACCGCAGCAGCAGTGTGAACCACAGAAGAAGTGTGAACCACAGCAGCTGTGTGAACCACAGAAGAAATGTGAACCGCAGCAGCTGTGTGAACCACAGAAGAAGTGTGAACCGCAGCAGCTGTGTGAACCACAGAAGAAGTGTGAACCGCAGCAGCTGTGTGAACCACAGAAGAAGTGTGAACCGCAGCAGCTGAGTCCAGCTGGTGACAGGGCTGAGAGTGACGTCCCTCCCAGCTCTGTCATTGGTCAACTACAGCTCATATTTGCCATGCTGCAGTTCAGTGTCAGGAAGTAAGTGTGTGCGTGCATGTGTGCGTGCATGTGTGTGTGCGTGCGACTGTGGGACTGTGCGTGCGTGTGTGTGCGTGCATGTGTGCGTGTGTGCGTGCGACTGTGGGACTGTGCATGCGTGTGTGTGCGTGTGTGTGTGTGCGTGCATGTGTGCGTTCATGTGTGCGTGCATGTGTGCGTGCATGTGTGCGTGCATGTGTGCGTGGGACTGTGTGTGTGTGTGTGTGTGTGTGTGTGTGTGTGTGTGTGTGTGTGTGTGTGTGTGTGTGTGACTGTCTATGTGTGACTGTGTATGACTGTGTGTGTTAGTGTGGACCTTTCAGAATTGAAACAGGCCTTCAGTCAGCTGCTGTAAATGAAGACTTGTCAGTGCAATAGATCACATTCAGTGAGACTGATATTTGTAAGGAGCTGAAATGGTTAAGCAAATTTGAAAGGTAGCAAAAATACTATAAGTGAAACCATTAAATATAACTTTGTGGCGTTTAATATATCATCAGTGCAAAATCTAGTGAACCATGTACAGCTGTAAGTTGCATAATTTGTGAGTGAATAGTATAAGTGTCAATTGTAGTGAGTGAATGAATAGTTTAAGTGTCATTTGTAATGACTAATGAGTGACTAGTTTTAGTGCTATCTGTCATGAGTGAATAGTTTAAGTGCCATTTGCAGTCAGTTTAATAATAACAACAATGCATTATTTTGTTAAGGTAAAAAAACAGATTTTGTGATTCATTTTTATCACAGTTTCAGCATTTATTTTTAACCAAGTTTAAAAAAAATTGAAATTAGGATTGGTTACCTTACAGGTTTGTTGACCCTACACCATTCATAAATGCCCTTGGCTTGGACGCTGGTCAACAACAGGTCAGTATACCTGCTGCATCTACTTTCTCAGTCATGTTCTTGAACTGACTCATGTATTCAGACAGTATGACCACTCTTCTGTGTAATATTAGGCACTCTGCTAGATGTTTGGTTCAGGATATATTTATTTAATGATCTACAGAGTAAATGTGACTTCCAGCTTGATAGCTGACAGGGCGTTATCTGTCCACATACCAATGTGTGGATCCATTTGATAAAGATTGACATTTGTCAGGGCCTTTACTTTGTAAAGTAAAACACAATTTTGGTGAATCACAACATTTGTTGACAGTGATGTTGCGAATGAGGTTGAAAAAGTAGTTTTCTTTGTGCATGATTTTGATACTGTTAGAATAAAAGAAAATACAAATTAGAGCACCACACCACTATGCATGGCATTATTGATACTGTATAAATGTGAGTTAATTTTCCCAATAGAATATTTTTGGTTTCCTGGATGGATGAGACTGGTTGAATGTGAAGTGTCTAATGGTAACTGTATGAAGTATCTAATGGTAACTGTATGAAGTGTCTAATGGTAGATGTATGAAGTATCTAATGGTAACTGTATGAAGTGTCTAATGGTAACTGTATGAAGTATCTAATGGTAACGGTGTGAAGTGTCTAATGGTAGATGTATGAAGTATCTAATGGTAACTGTATGTCTGCAGGATGCACAAGAGTTCTCCAAGTTGCTTATGTCACTGCTTGAGGACACTTTTAGCCAACAGCGGGATCCAACACTTTGCAACGTGATACAGAGACAGTTCCTTGGACACTATGACTACGTCACTCGGTATGTAGGTTGTGTGCTTATTTGTATTCATAAGGTGTTTTGTTTTCATTTTATATATATATATATATATATATATATATAATATATATATATATATTTCCTAACTAAACCTGCAAACATTGAGTACAACAAATACATAGCCCATGAAACTACTGTGTATGTACATTGTAGTATAATTAACTTACTTTGGAGCTTAATGTCGAAGATGAGTACGACGTTTCGATCCGTCAGCTACGGACCTTGTTCGCTGAAATCTGAGGCAACACACGTGACACCAGAACGTGAACAAGGTCCGTAGCTGACAGATCGAAACGTCGTACTCATCTTCGACATTAAACTCCAAAGTAAGTTCATTATACTAAAATAAACCATTCTTGGAGTCATGAACAATATATTCACTACTGTGTATGTACAGTTGGACAGTTTGGAGGTATATGTTTCAGTATTAGGCAGTTAAGTGGAGACAAATGTTTTTAGAATGTATGCCCACAACAAAGTAAGGACTGCTGGTTTACCATACTACACATTGTGCTGTTGCTGTGTATTACAGGTGCACAGCCTGCAACAGTGAGTCACTTCGCCGCTCTAAGTTCTACGAGTTGGACCTGAACATCAAAGGCCACAGCACGTTGAAGGACTGCATCCACGAGTTCCTCAAGGTGGGTGGCCTTCCGTGTTAGTCTGTGTGACAAAGACGTTTGTTCATTGCAGTCATTCACTGTCACAGCATATATTGCTTTCTGTGAGGCACCAGCATAAACATCAAAGTTGGTGTAGTTCCTTGTTAATGCGTTATGTCAGGAGGTGAGAGAGAGGGGGGGAGGGGGGGAGGGAGTGAGAGAGAGTGAGTGAGAGAGTGAGAGAGTGTGAGAGGGGGAGTGAGAGAGAGAGAGAGGGAGGGAGGGAGGGAGGGAGGGAGGGAGGGAGGGAGGGAGAGAGAGAGAGAGAGAGAGAGAGAGAGAGAGAGAGAGAGAGAGAGAGAGAGAGAGGTTGGAGGGTGACAATCAGTACATGTGTGTTGTGTGTTATGTCAGGAGGAGAGGTTGGAGGGTGACAATCAGTACATGTGCGCTGTGTGCAACGGCAAACAGAATGCTGTGCGTCAGATAGAGCTGTGCAGTCTGCCGCCTGTTCTCAACTTCCAGCTGCTCAGATTCGTCTTTGACAGGTGACACTCAGCCTCTTCTTGTTGTTCCTGTTGTTCCTACAGCATTAACTATTAAGTTGAACATATTCATTTAAGGCCGTTGATGACATTCCATTAATGATTACCAGTACATTTTTCTATTATTGTTAAGAAGATGAAGACATTTATGAGTTTTAACAATTACAAAGTAGCGTTATATTATTAACATCCTTTACAGGCACTGTAAAGGATGTTAACGGATTCTGAAAACTGCTCCACTGTTGCATTGTGGCTGGGCACAGTTTGAAGATAAAAGTAATACAATAGTTAGTCATAACATGTTGCTTACGTACTGTGTTACGTTATATGTAAAATTTGTAAATGTTTGTATATTGCCTATTGTGTTGTTTTTCCAGATACTGTTGTAATATTCTGTTACTTTGTTTATTTTATAGGAAAACTGGCTGCAAAAGGAAACTGAACACTTACATTCAGTTCCCTGAGATACTTGACATGAGCCCTTATGTCAGGAAACCAGGTGAGTTCCCCCATATATCTCCTCCCTTTATGACATGACTACCTATGTCAGTTGACCAGGTGACTTGTCTTTACCTACCTAATAGCATCATCAGTGTATTGACCCACCGAGGTCCTAGCATCTAACACGTGTGGTCTGTAGGCTGTACTGATCCACCTAACACGTGTGGTCTGTTTGTGTAGATAAGGAGGTCTTGTATTACCTCCAGGCTGTACTGATCCACCTAACATGTGTAGTCTGTTTGTTGTGTAGGTGAGGAGGTCTTGTATTACCACCAGGCTGTACTGATCCACCTAACACGTGTGGTCTGTTTGTTGTGTAGGTGAGGAGGTCTTGTATTACCTCCAGGCTGTACTGATCCACCTAACACGTGTGGTCTGTTTGTTGTGTAGGTGAGGTCTTGTACTACCTCCAGGCTGTACTGATCCACCTAACACGTGTGGTCTGTTTGTTGTGTAGGTGAGGAGGTCTTGTATTACCACCAGGCTGTACTGATCCACCTAACATGTGTAGTCTGTTTGTTGTGTAGGTGAGGAGGTCTTGTATTACCTCCAGGCTGTACTGATCCACCTAACACGTGTGGTCTGTTTGTTGTGTAGGTGAGGAGGTCTTGTATTACCTCCAGGCCGTACTGATCCACCTAACACGTGTAGTCTGTTTGTTGTGTAGGTGAGGAGGTCTTGTATTACCTCCAGGCCATACTGATCCACCTAACACGTGTAGTCTGTTTGTTGTGTAGGTGAGGAGGTCTTGTATTACCTCCAGGCCATACTGATCCACCTAACATGTGTAGTCTGTTTGTTGTGTAGGTGAGGAGGTCTTGTATTACCTCCAGGCCATACTGATCCACCTAACACGTGTAGTCTGTTTGTTGTGTAGGTGAGGAGGTCTTGTATTACCTCCAGGCTGTACTGATCCACCTAACACGTGTGGTCTGTTTGTTGTGTAGGTGAGGAGGTCTTGTATTACCTCCAGGCTGTACTGATCCACCTAACACGTGTAGTCTGTTTGTTGTGTAGGTGAGGAGGTCTTGTATTACCTCCAGGCTGTACTGATCCACCTAACACGTGTAGTCTGTTTGTTGTGTAGGTGAGGAGGTCTTGTATTACCTCCAGGCTGTACTGATCCACCTAACACGTGTGGTCTGTTTGTTGTGTAGGTGAGGAGGTCTTGTATTACCTCCAGGCTGTACTGATCCACCTAACACGTGTGGTCTGTTTGTTGTGTAGGTGAGGAGGTCTTGTATTACCTCCAGGCTGTTCTGATCCACCTAACACGTGTGGTCTGTTTGTTGTGTAGGTGAGGAGGTCTTGTATTACCACCAGGCTGTACTGATCCACCTAACACGTGTGGTCTGTTTGTTGTGTAGGTGAGGAGGTCTTGTATTACCTCCAGGCTGTACTGATCCACCTAACACGTGTGGTCTGTTTGTTGTGTAGGTGAGGAGGTCTTGTATTACCTCCAGGCTGTACTGATCCACCTAACACGTGTGGTCTGTTTGTTGTGTAGGTGAGGAGGTCTTGTATTACCTCCAGGCTGTACTGATCCACCTAACATGTGTGGTCTGTTTGTGTAGGTGAGGAGGTCTTGTACTACCTCCAGGCTGTACTGATCCACCGAGGTCCGAGTGCCAACAGTGGTCACTACATCTCCTACATCTGCGACTTCTCCTCCAACTTGTGGTACAAGTTCAATGACGAGGACATTGAGCAGATGGGAGGCAAAAACTTGCAGCTGGGAAACGAGGACGAACTACATTTGTCAGGTGTGTATGTGTAGGTAGTAGGTACGCTTGTATTCATGCCTGTCTTAGTGCGTCTGTGACCAGCTGCAGTAGTTTGAATAATGAGATGCGGTTTCACAAATCCGCAGTGTTAGAAATATTGATTTCATTTGTTTGTATTTTTAGAAAACAATAAAAAATTAGTATTGATGTGAACATTGCAGTTTGGAATTATTGTCTTGAAAAGATGGATTTAATTGTGTGGGTTTTGAAATTTAAATATGTAACTTTTACGTTGTCTGTGGATATTGAACCACTTGTATTTAGTATTTACACAACATAAATAAATCTGCTGTACAAAATGGTTATATATATATGATGTAGGTGTATTATTGTGTAATAGATTATGTGTATGCGAAACTGTACATATTGATGTCTAACAGTTATTTGGTAATTTTATACTGAGAAAAATATATTAGCTGTGTCTTAATGCAGCCTATAAAAGAAAAAGATATTGCTTTAAAAAATTACATTTAGAGGTTGTTTATTAGATTGATTCACCAACAGGGAGGTGGACACTGTGTGTGTTTCAGATGGGAGCAGTAAAAATGCCAAGAAACCTCGCACCAGTAAAGGCTTCCATGCGTCACGGAATGCCTACATGTTGGTGTACAGACAGAGACACTCCCGCGACTCAGGTAGGGGTCTGTGACTCAGGTAGGGGTCTGTGACTCAGGTAGGGGTCTGCGACTCAGGTAGGGGTCTGTGACTCAGGTAGGGGTCTGTGACTCAGGTAGGGGTCTGTGACTCAGGTAGGGGTCTGTGGGTGGCTTCTGCTCTATCTCTAATGTATAGCAAATATAAAATGCAAATTCAAACTTTATTTTACTAGGCTACTGCCCCTGTGTTTTCGCACAGTATTAACCGATTAATTTACTTGCACTCTTGGAGTAACAAATCAAGAGCGTGAACATTGGTCCATGGGAGGTGATGCAGTTACACTACTCCAAAGTTAGTATATTAATATGTAGGTGTGTATGTCTGTGTTGGCGACATAGTTGAGTTGTCACAGAAAGAGTAATGGGGGCCTCAGCTGAGCTGTTTGTGTTGATGACGTATCTATGTGTCGTCTCAGAGAGACTGATGAGGGAGCCTGAGCTGAGCTGTTTGTGTTGATGACGTATCTATGTGTCGTCTCAGAGAGACTTATGAGGGAGCCTGAGCTGAGCTGTTTGCCAGAGTCAGTGCAACACAGTGTGGAAAGGGACAATGCCAAGTTTGAGCACTGGATCAGTGAGATGAAGACTATGAGGGTGAGTCTACAGTAGCCTGTTGTGTGTACCATCTCTTTCTTGTAATGTCTGCATACATATGTATGTGTGGGGATGGGTTGACATATCCTTTATACATACATACTGTTTGATTTTCACTAATAATAAAACCGTATGTTGACAATTCTACCTTTGATGACTTTTTCTAATATTGCCATTTTATATGGTGACTTGTTTGCAATATTCAGTTTTTGTTGAACAAGTTTGGATGTTTGTGAGTGTGACACAGTGGATTTGAGGTGACACGTAGATAGATAGTTCACTCAGGATTGTTCCTCCATCGGTGGTGATGGGGAAAAGAAGACAAGTGTTCTACAGCCAGACCCAGTGAGTGTGTTCTGTCAGTTACTGAAGTCTGAATGTTGGCTGATTGTAGGACATCAGCATCACACAAGGCAAGGCCCGGCACACAGAAGTCTACCAGCTCTACCACGTCATGCCTGTTGTCAAAGGTGAGAAGATCTGGTACTTGTACACAGTGTTATTGTTCCATCAAAGTGTGACCCATGGTTTTCTACCAAAACACGTGTGTTTGTTGCATTGCTAAAACACTTGCTGAAATACTGGAGCAGGCAGATACCAGCTATGTGTAATACTGGAGCAGGCAGATACCAGCTATGTGTAATACTGGAGCAGGCAGATACCAGCTATGTGTAATACTGGAGCAGGCAGATACCAGCTATGTGTAATACTGGAGCAGGCAGATACCAGCTATGTGTAATACTGGAGCAGGCAGATACCGGCCCTGTGTAATACTGGAGTAGGCAGATACCGGCCCTGTGTAATACTGGAGCAGGCAGATACCGGCTCTATGCAAGGCCACGTTTACATGAAATGTTACCATTATTTTACCACAAGGTAAGGTTCAGAGCGGATCACCAAGTGTTGTTGTTAGGGATGGGACGATTAATCGCGGTTCACGGTATTCGCGGTTCGGTGCACCGTCGTCAGTTTGCGTACCGCGGTTTTTTTCGAGTTTGATAAATGGCACATCGTCATTGCCTAATCGGTGTTTCCGTACACGTGAAGACATCATGGCGAACATGGCCACCGTCGATGGTTACGCGTAACTGTGTGATTACTGTAATATCCATATTGTGTATGATTAAAGTTCAGAAACTTGTGTATGATTAAAATTTAGAAACTTAGGCTAAGTTTTAGGTTAGTTTAGGATAAAACCGGAATCTAGATTTAGCGACACCGCGATAAAATATCGACGTAACGCCATGGTAATCTATGGCCTTCGCGTAACAGTCGCCGGCGATGTCGACTTTAGTTTGGCAAGATTTTGATTTGTAAATTTTATTCGTCACAGCAATTTAAATGATTTAATTTTATGACCTAGCGTATGTATATGTAATATATATGAGTTATTAGAGAGGAAGTTTCGCGGCTGTAGGAGGTCGTTTTCATGATTAGATCAGAAAGTAAAAGATCGTTTTGTGGCGCTGGAAAGAATAACAAAATGGCGACCGCGGTGCGATTACCTAGACGCCGTGAGGTGGCAGCACTGTTTAGCCCCTCAGACCGAATTTGAAATAAATTAACTGAGAATAGTATTTATATTAAATATTATTAAAAAACGATTCTAAATGAGGATACTCTTTATCAGATAATATTTATAAAAAAAACATTCAAAAGTAAACATATACTGAAACGTGTCACACATAAAATAAACAGAATAAATAATTTTGTTGTTGTTAATATGTTGTCTCATTTATTATTTTCTACTTTTTATTTTGTGTATTTTACTACTTAGTGGTTGTAAGCGCCACCTAGTGTTGATGTTAGTCGTTGTAAGCGCCCCGTAGTGTTGAATGTTGCAAACCCCTCACGAGAGACCACCCCTCTTAAGACTGCCCCACTCTGATCTGGGGGGGGCGGTCTTAAATGAGGGGTTCCACTGTACTGCACTTAAAATTGTTCATTAAAAATGTTGTGTGATAGGTGGTGTAGTTGTGGAAAATATCGTGGATATAACGAACCGTGGGTCAAATATCGAAAATTGAACCGAAAATTTAAAATATGTATCGTCCCATCCCTAGTTGTTGTTGCTGTAGTCGTGTTGTCTCATGTGACATGTTCCAGGTGAGCCCTGGGAGTGAATCAACACCAAGTGTTGTTGTTGCTGTAGTCGTGTTGTCTTCACTTGTTCCAGGTGAACCCTGGGAGTGGATCAACACCAAGTGTTGTTGTTGCTGTAGTCGTGTTGTCTTCACTTGTTCCAGGCGAGCCGTGGGAGTGGATCAACACCAAGTGTTGTTGTTGCTATAGTCGTGTTGTTGTTGCTCTAGTTGTGTTGTCTCACGTGACATGTTCCAGGCGAGCCCTGGGAGTGGATCAACACCAAGTGTTGTTGTTGCTGTAGTCGTGTTGTCTTCAGTTGTTCCAGGTGAGCCGTGGGAGTAGATCAACACAAAGTGTTGTTGTTGCTGTAGTCGTGTTGTCTTCACTTGTTCCTGGTGAGCCGTGGGAGTAGATCAACACCAAGTGTTGTTGTTGCTGTAGTCGTGTTGTCTTCACTTGTTCCAGGTGAGCCGTGGGAGTGGATCAACACCAAGTGTTGTTGTTGCTGTAGTCGTGTTGTCTTCACTTGTTCCAGGCGAGCCCTGGGAGTGGATCAACACCAAGTGGCTCACCAAGTGGTTCTCCTGCGACTACTCGGCCGATGTCCCCGTAGTGGACAACTCAGCCCTGCTCTGTCCACACAGCAGGTGAGTCTCTCAGGACACTGATGTACTTGTCACTCTTCTAGTGCCCCAACTGGACATTACCCACTGGACACTGTCTATTGTCACCTTTGTACTGTAACAACTGGACACTGTTGTAGTGTGCGAACTGGACACTACCTCTGGTCACTATTGTTGTGTAGCAGCTGGGCACTATCTCTGCTGACTATTGTAATGTGAGAACTGGACACTGTTGTAGTTTATTCATCAGCAGATGCCAATAGCTATTATTTTTATAGTAATTGAAAGCTAATAAAACTATCTTTGTATGGGTTTTAAGAAGGTTAACAAACATGGTAAATGTGTTGACCAATTGGCTTTGCATGCTAAATACCACTGCATTCACAGTAAACATTGTTTGATGTGCCTTGTAATTTCATCTTCCAGGTTACATCCAGACAAAGTGCCAAATGCCAAATGTATATCCAAAAAGGCTGTGAGTATTTGTTGCAGTTGTTCTTTGGGAATCATGTCAAAATACTGGTTTAGAATCCTACATGAAACCACTTCGTGTGAAGTGAGGTTAACAGCTATTTTGTTTAGCGACGTACCTTTCGCAAAAGATCATTTACAAGAAGCTGACAATGCATCCATGCGGCAGTTTTGTATTGTAATGTATGAAATATACGAAAATAGAGTTGCCAAAAAGGAGGTGACACATTAAGTGTATATAATCAAATATTAATGTCTTGAAAATGGCAGTAACTAAATGGTTGTTGCAGTATGAGACTTGTTTGACTGTTCTATGACGAGTCCTTAACTGCCGGTAAAGGTTACAATCTTGTGAGGTCAAGTCAAGGTTCCGTGTCAGTATAACTTTGTATCAAAACTGGAAGCATTGTTACACCTCTATAACGGTATGTCATTTGTACACTATATATATATATATATGTGTATATATATATATATATATATATATATATATATATATCGCAATCATGACGTGTGATGTTTGTGTTGTGTTTCAGTCAGATATCATCTACACAACATATGGTGGGGGTCCAAGACTTCTCAGGTGAGGTTTGACCTAGGACAGTTTTATTATACTAGTTTTTCCTTTCCAATATTGATTACATGAAGCTGTTAATTCCCATAGTTACTTTAATAATACAGCCACTTTGCAGTTAAAGTCAAACTGGTATAGATATATCCTAAAAATATGGGCACAGTTGCCACTAAGGTCATTCCCAAGACTGTCACTACACAGTGTGTGCCTCTCACTGTCTGTCGTCCTGTGTCACTACACTGTGTGCCTGCTCACTGTCTGTCGTCCTGTGTCACTACACTGTGTGCCTGCTCACTGTCTGCCGTCCTGTGTCACTACACTGTGTGCCTCTCACTGTCTGTCGTCCTGTGTCAGTAAGTGTTGCGTGTCTGCAGTGACGACCTGTGCCTGCACTGTGTGCGGGAACGGTGCAAGGTGGTGCGCACCAGAGCCCACGTGGCTGAAGACAACAAAGTCATCAGTGCTATGTTGAAGAACAAGCGCAATCTACCACAGTAAGTTCACGTTTGTTTGCCGAGTTAAAAAATGCAAAATATTACATATCTTGTATTAGGAGCATGAGGAGTGGTGGTCGCGTGGGAGAGCGCCGGACTGTCAATCGAGGGGACAGTGGTTCAGTCCCACCTACCACCGTTTCGAAACATAGGAAATTTCGTTTACCCCACATTTGCCTGTGTCTTTCGGAAGAGACACTAAAAGCCGGTGGTCCCTTCTGTCTTGTGTCTATGCCAGGGGAAGTAAAAGATCCCACACAGGGGGTAAATGTATAACCTGTAGTGGACTGACTAATTCTAGAGAAGGACAACTCTGAAAACCATGCTCGACAATACTCTAGTCACAATCTTGAGGCTAACATAGAGTGATGAGCTAACCATAAGAAGAATAGTCCATGTAGAAAATATATGAAACTCGTTTTGAAATTACAGTGAACTCTTCAGCTGATGGCTTCATTCTTGCCACGTTTGTTAGTCAACATTAACCCAAGAGGAGACCAAGAAAAATCCTTCTATGAGACATATGTATGTAGATGTAACATTGATGCTATACTTACAATGTTGTTACTAGTAATAGTAGTAATCACTGGTGCAGTAAGTGATAGACATGCACAAGATGTATTGACACATATATTTCAGTGTTTAGCCATCCTAGTAATCGTTATACTCTTTATTGTTACATAATGTCAAGTACATAAAAGTAATGTTCAGTACAACAGAGTGATAATGATGTATTGCAGATATATTGCATATATACATTACATTATGCAACAACTGGAATGAAGCAACAAATTTGCTTATATTCCTTATTCCTGAACTCAAGTTTAAGGAAATCATAATTCGTGAATAACAACAGCAACATCATAATATTCTTCCACCAGTAGTTAGTTCATAACAAATTATTAGTGTATCATAAAATCAAAATACATGATCAGTACATGTGTGTCAGTTGTATTTAAACAAATGAAGCGAGTTCTTGCAGTTAGTTCCCGTCACTGTGTATACAAAGTTACATACATCTGTGTTTGTGCCACAGCAATGCAGACAGCTACTGGGTTGGCAAGTCTTCTCTTCGAAGCTGGAAGCGACTTGTGTTGGAACAGTTGCGGGCAGAGGCTGAAAAAGGTAGGATGGAGGGATGGGAGATGTAGATGGGTGGGATGAGAGGGTTGGGAGAGTTTTGTGTGGATGGGATGAGAGGGTTGGGAAATGTAGGTGTGTGGGAGGGAGGGTGTGTAGCGAAGCAGGAGAGTAGAGTCAGTAAAGGGAGTCCTCATAGTGAGTTTCGGAGAGGATAGTTAGAAATGAGGGAGAGACCAGTTGGTGAGATAACTAGCTGGGTAAGCACGGCTGTTTGTATTCAATGACATATAACTAAATACCTTTTTTCAGTTCTCTGAAAACAACGTAAGAAAATAATTATTTGTAGATTTTTGGTGTATACAAAACACATCGTGTCTGCATATGTACAGTCAGTATGGATAAAGTGATATTTCATTGATGCCATGTGTTTTTGGTCAGTTGTGATTACCATTCTAATACAGCTGGTGCAGTCAGTACACTTGTCATGGAACGGTGTGACTACTAATGACATGCCATGTCGAGCTGACCCGGTGATGACACGAGCATCTCTTTCAGAGGAAGACCTAGAGCTTGAGGACCCCAGCACGGTGGACGGGAAGAAGGCGGAGGACGGAGGGACGGAGTCAGAGCTGGAGGACAGCATCTTCTTCAACGAGGACCTGCTGTGTGAACTACACGGTCAGTCAGCTAGGCTCTGTGTGAACTACACGGTCAGTCAGCTAGGCTCTGTGTGAACTACATGGTCAGTCAGCTAGGCTCTGTGTGAACTACACACGGTCAGTCAGCTAGGCTCTGTGTGAACTACACGGTCAGTCAGCTAGGTTCTGTGTGAACTACATGGTCAGTCAGCTAGACTCTGTGAACTACACGGTCAGTCAGCTAGGTTCTGTGTGAACTACACGGTCAGTCAGCTAGACTCTGTGAACTACACGGTCAGTCAGCTAGGCTCTGTGTGAACTACACGGTCAGTCAGCTAGGCTCTGTGTGAACTACACGGTCAGTCAGCTATGCTCTGTGTGAACTACACGGTCAGTCAGCTAGACTCTGTGTGAACTACAAGGTCAGTCAGCTAGGCTCTGTGTGAATTACACGGTCAGTCAGTTAGACTCTGTGTGAACTATATGATCAGTCAGCTAGGCTCTGTGTGAACTACACGGTCAGTCAGCTAGGCTCTGTGTGAACTACACGGTCAGTCAGCTAGGCTCTGTGTGAACTATATGGTTAGTCAGCTAGACTCTGTGTGAACTACATGGTTAGTCAGCTAGACTCTGTGTGAACTACATGGTTAGTCAGCTAGACTCTGTGTGAACTACACGGTCAGTCAGCTAGACTCTGTGTGAACTACACAGTCAGCTAGGCTATGTGTGAACTACACACTCAGCCAGGCTTTGTGTGAACTGCATGGTTAGTCAGCTATGTTAGCTCTTTACTGCGCAGACCGTCCAAAACCACCCAGTAAACTCACAGTTCGCGGGCCTTTCATTTACCATGATCATATCCTTCTTTTAGATTAACCAGCCAGCTCAAACTGCTGACCTAAGCTCTATGTAGGTCACGGAAACATGTGCTGTCGCCATCTTGTGAGAAAAAAATTCGTTTGCAAATTAAGTGAGTTTATTTGGAAGGATGTTGAAGTGCGTTCGTCTAGATGACCTCCGACATCGTGCAGCATTTCGCAGATATTACCGAGATCATTTCTTGACGATTTCGAGTCAGATATTGATGTTTGCAATGTGAATAATGTCGACAGCGATCACGGAGACCCTGTTATCGTCCAACTACATTGTCTGTGCGACTTTTCATTGTTGAGATACGAAGAAGATGACCCGTCGGCAGCATGTTCATTTCGCCGATATGCAGCCATTTTGTTGATCGGATCACCATCCGTACTTCGTTTGGTTTATTTATTTTAGTTTTTTTTATTAATATGCACTATGGTCACATTGCTTCTGATAAGAGAGCATCTACTTGTGAAAGGAGTGTGCTATCTTTCGTTATTCGAGTATTGATTTTCATACGAAAAGAACATTCCATTCAGCAATATGATCAGTAAACGATAGCCATTTTGTAAATTATGGCATTATTTTTTCTTCAGTCACGTTGGCGTTGTTTACAAAAGCAATTATAATTTGAAAAATAACTCAAAATTAGATAAATGTTTTACTAGGATAAAACTAACATGCATGGCTACATTAGTTTCACAGGATCACTGTTATGTGTTCTAAGATTTTTTCATATGTAGCATGATGAAGTTGCTTACTTATTTTGTCATCATAATTGTTGAAGTTTGCCTCAAATCTGAAATGTAATTGAATGCAACACATAAATTTTAATAACACACTTTATTCACACAATCATTGCATGTACTGTGCAATTAATTTCATATATTTTCAAGCATTGGTTGTTGAATTTTAATGCAAGCAACATGCAGTGTAATTCACAGATGGCTGCCATCTTAAAATTGTCTGCCCACAGCAGGGTGTAAAATAAGGAGGTGTACCCAGTAAAGAGTTTAAAATGTTTAGGCTATTTGTCAGGGTTGGCTTTATAGAGGCTGATTGTGGTTGCAGGGAACCTGAGCATAGACGAAGGCTGCAGACGTCTTGTTCCTGTAGACATCTGGTATCGATTCAAGAGCTACTTCCCTGATGCACCCGAGTTTACTGGTCTCGCTGAAGTCTGTCACGAATGCTACGTAAGGGCACTTTCAGATATCAGTGCTGATTCCATCCTATATGGAAAATTGGTCCATATTGTAACTATGTTCCTTATATATATATATATATATATATATATATATATATATATATATACATATATCCAATGGACATGTATGTTATTAATAGAAATGCCATCCGTAAATTGTGGCTATACTTGTTTATGATTTGTGTGAGATCACACCAACACAGTAATTGTCTCCATCTTGTTATGTACAGCAATCTGCATTGACAGGTAACAACAGATGTACTTACCTCAACACCAGATTTGATTTATTTGCCAAAAAAGTCCAGATCTGTTGTCATGTGTTTGTTCTACCTAGAATAATGAAGCAGCAATGGCAGTGACCCAGTGGGTTATGTATTCAAGCCAGGACCACAACTGAATAGCTACTGATTCAAACATGATAATTCTATCATGTGGTACCTGGTTAAATCGTAATACAACACCAAATCCATAACCGTACATCTGGAGAATATTTCACCAAGAAAATGAGCTCATAGAAAAGTCCACCATGAAGCTGAATCCAATGTTAGGAGCTTTTTACGAATGGAAACATCTGTGATTGTATCCCTGATCTTCTCATGACACATGCAGAGAAAGTGCTGGTGATGCTGTGGATAGGTTGACAACACAAGAACACAGTTAATGAGCAATATCAGGGACCGTTTTGATCCTTAACAGTGATCTTGAATACTTGACAACTGTTAAAGGGGCACTGTATGGGATTGAACCTTCCACTCGTAACGGCAAAATTTAGCCGACCCGCGAGGAGGCAGCACCGTCAGTACCTAAAAATATCTTGTTGACATTTGAATCAAACACACACGCGCCTCTCTTTTTCTATCTATTACAGATGTTTCCACAACTGCACTGTCCAGGATCACTTTTAAAAGCCATGAGTTAAAAATAGCAACAACAGTTATCACGCGGCACGCTTGTCTTGTCAGTTGTCGGCAGTTTTGTCCACCGCTCGGCTGCGCAACATTGTCAACATTAACAAGATATTTTTAGGTACTGACGGTGCTGCCTCTCGCGGGTCGGCCAAATTTTGCCGTTACGAGTGGAAGGTTCAATCCCATACAGTGCCCCTTTAAGACCACCCAGCGTCAGTGGGACATTGTCACTGGTGTGTCATGGAAATATTGTCCATGGTAATATGGACAATATTTGACGCCCTATTACGTAAGAACATTTATGGTTTTAAAAGACGCATTTGTAACATAAATAATGACTTGATTAGGGCTATGTGCAATTGTTTTGAAATAGTAAATGGCCCAATGTGGATTAGCTGGGCCAATTCATTGTATACAGTAAATATGTAAGATAGTCACCATCTCTCGCATGTAACTTTATTAGTATTTATTATATATATATATATTTTTAAAGTCAGTAAGTTGTTTATATAACTTACTTTTCAAAAGGTGTTTATTTGTATGAATTAATTGCATATTTATTTTACAATCACATCCTGTATATTGCTCATTATTTTATCTGTTTTTCTACAATTTTACATTTATCTAACTCATAACCTTATTGTTTTTTTATCTATTCATTTTTAATTTTTTTTTTAACATATTGGCTCTTTAATTAGGCTACTTAGATGTTCTAATGTATGTACCGATTGTATATGGGTTTTTACCTGAAATAAATGTATTCGTATTCGGTAACGGATATTTATGTTTCGGGAAAAAATATTTAATTTAAGAACATAGTTTGTTTAAGGATGAATTTTCCTTAAGAACTCTTAGTGAAATAGTCCTGTGGCATCGCTTATGAGTTCAGACGATGTTAGTGAAATAGTTCCCAGGCATTGTGAATTACTGTCTTCTGTCTAAAACTGGCCCCGGGACTGATTACGGAGGGTTCTGTTGACAGGAGGAGACGATCAGAAAGCAGGAGATCAAAGACATGTACAGGAATCTTCGGACGGAACAGAAGACACAGTTGTCTTATCTCTATCTCAACAAACACCGACCGATGTGGGACTCCGATGTCAACCAACTCTACGTCATACCACGCGACTTTCTGGACAGATGGCGCCACTTCATCAAGTAGTCATTATTTATCATTTTTTATTATGTTATATCTGCAGGGTTCGAAATCAATTCGTCATCTGTTTACTTGTTCCAAGGATAAATAGAAAAACATTTCATTTGTCAGTACAACAATGCATGCGTCCTACAGTTACGTTTTAAAGTAAATAAAAATATTTACATTTGAGTAGTGTGTGCTAATAATCCTGTCAAAGGCAATGCAAGCTAGAAGAACAGTGCTCCCCTACATCCTAACTAATTTGTCCCACAGACAACAAGTAGTAACAATTTCACTTGTCTGCTGGCAAATTCAGTTGTTACTGGCAAGGAGACAATGGTGACAATTTTGAATGGTGATCTGCACTTTTTATCCATTTGCATCATTGACTACAAATCAAAAACATTTTGTATTATCTGGGTCACTGACACACATTCAGACAGTCTAGCTGTTTGAAAATATGTTGCTTATAGTATGTAATGTAATTTAGATTTTTTTAAATCTTCCATTTGAATACCTGGTACTTGGTATAGCAAGGTTGTGTAATAATGAAAGCTTACTTCCTCCCATCAAGCACCTAACTAGGACAGTACGGTTGTCACCATTTTTTATTTTGAATTAAGATTTGTTCCCTAGACCATTTAATATCCATCATGCCAATTACAGCATTCCGTGTAACAAATAAGATTCATCGAACACCACAACGGCAACACCTGTAGAATCACCAAAAACAAAACATAAAGTGAATACAACAACCTTAATTTTGTTTTCAAATACATTGCTGATTGGTAGAGCAGTGACCAGTGGTTGACGGAAGTGAGTGTGGAGATAGAGAGAGCGAGAGCGAGAGCGAGAGAGAGAGAGAGAGAGGGAGAGCGAGAGCGAGAGAGAGAGAGCGAGAGCGAGAGCGAGAGCGCGAGAGCACGAGAGCGCGAGAGCGAGAGCGAGAGAGAGAGAGAGAGAGAGAGAGGCCTGAGCTGTGGCACTCACAGTGCTCTACAGCTGGTGTGTTAACGTTTACCTAGAGTGAGTGACGTGTGTTACAGAGAGCCCAAGAAGGTGCCGCCAGTGACACACGTAGAGAACCGCAGCCTGCTGTGTAAACATGACGGCTTCCTGTACAGACCGGACATGATAGGAGTCGACGAGACTGCCGAAAGGTCTCAATAAGTCTCCTGCTTTCTGCTCTCATTTCACATTGTCAGATTTAGCAGTGGTGACGTCTTGCAAACTGACCAGAATAACTGTTTATATCATTATGTCCAGAGGCATGCATACGTGTTTATGTGGGTGTGCATGTACATCCAATATTATATTAAGCACTGATTATTATACCATTCAGTTGTCGCAAAACATTAAGATAACATTATTGTTCACACAACTAACACACAAATGGTTAGAACACACAATCCAGGTCATTTCATGATTTACATGCATTAACAAAATTTATGCAATAGTGTTTTGACTTTATAACTCATCAGTGAGAAGCATATCTAAAAATGTCACATTACGTGTATTGAGCTGGTGTCTGTCACTCTAGGGCTGTGTACATCTGGCCTGGCGAGTGAGAGATGTGACGTCACATGTATTGAGCTGGTGTCTGTCACTCTAGGGCTGTGTACATCTGGCCTGGTGTGTGAGAGATATGTGACGTCATATGTATTGTGCTGGTGTCTGTCACTGTAGGGCTGTATACATCTGGCCTGGTGTGTGAGAGATATGTGATGTCACATGTATTGTGCTGGTGTCTGTCACTGTAGGGCTGTATACATCTGGCCTGGTGTGTGGGAGATAAGTGATGTCACATGTATTGAGCTGGTGTCTGTCACTCTAGGGCTGTGTACATCTGGCCTGGTGTGTGAGAGATATGTGACGTCACATGTATTGAGCTGGTGTCTGTCACTCTAGGGCTGTGTACATCTGGCCTGGTGAGTGGATATATGTGACGTCACATGTATTGAGCTGGTGTCTGTCACTCTAGGGCTGTGTACATCTGGCCTGGTGAGTGGGAGATATGTGACGTCACATGTATTGAGCTGGTGTCTGTCACTCTAGGGCTGTGTACATCTGGCCTGGTGAGTGGGAGATATGTGACATCACATGTATTGAGCTGGTGTCTGTCACTCTAGAGCTGTGTACGTCTGGCCTGGTGAGTGGATATATGTGACGTCACATGTATTGAGCTGGTGTCTGTCTCTCTAGGGCTGTATACATCTGGCCTGGTGAGTGGAGATATGTGACGTCACATGTATTGAGCTGGTGTCTGTCACTCTAGAGCTGTGTACATCTGGCCTGGTGAGTGGAGATATGTGACGTCAAATGTATTGAGCTGGTGTCTGTCTCTCTAGGGCTGTATACATCTGGCCTGGTGAGTGGATATATGTGACGTCAAATGTATTGAGCTGGTATCTGTCTCTCTAGAGCTGTGTACATCTGGCCTGGTGAGTGGAGATATGTGACGTCACATGTATTGAGCTGGTGTATGTCACTGTAGGGCTGTGTACATCTGGCCTGGTGAGTGGGAGATATGTGACGTCACATGTATTGAGCTGGTGTCTGTCACTCTAGGGCTGTGTACATCTGGCCTGGTGAGTGGGAGATACTACGGAAGTATGTGACGGTGGACAAGGAGGTGAGAGTGGACAGCCTCAAGGACTGTGACGGTCGTGTCACCTTCATTGCCACGCCAGGTGAGACACTTTCATTTGTCACAGCCACACGATACCTGTCAAATGTGTCACTTTCATGGCTACACCTGGCGAAACATGTTCATTTGTCACAGCCACGTGACACTTGTCACATGTGTCACCTTCTTTGCCACACCAAATGAAACTACCGGTTGATACACCCACATGACACTTGTCACACATGTCACCTTCATTGCCACATCCAATATAACACATTCAGTTATCCCAGCCTTGTCACATGTATCACCTTCATTGCCACACCAGACACACACTTCCATTTGTCATCACAGCCGTCTGACACTGCGGAGAAAACATTCCTCAATAATTACATGTCTACGATCCACCAAAGACACAAATAACATAAACCAAGTCACTTGTAAAAACAACAGGATTTTACAGTGATTTTTAGGGAGTTGTAAATCTATCTTTGTACTTGCACTGAAGGAGAGTGAATCACGAGACATTGAGTCACGAGGAGTTTTACTGATGATAAACACGGACATCCAGTGAATGTAACGGGATCATTGTGTTATATATTATTGTAAGCTTGACACATCTGTTGATGATCTGTTTCAATGATGGTAGATATTATAAAGTTGTAGTAATAAGGTAACAATAGGAAACAAAATCATGTCTACACCTGTCTGACAGCCACGTTCATTGCCCCAGGGGTGTGTGACCAGTGCTGCCAGGCCCGAGTCACGCAGGAGTTTGAGTTGAGACTCACGTACACTGCTGCCACAATCTATGTACGTAAAGTGCTCAACTCCCAGAAGAGTGACCTTCAGACCACGTCAAGTAGTCCCATAGAACTGATGGACAGCGACGACAACAGCGTCACCACAGAGTCCAGCGGTGACACTCACTCACAGGTACGTAGATGTTCCTGTGACACTCACTCACAGGTACATAGATGCTCCTGTGACACTCACACATTCTTCTCTAGAAATAAGTCATCAGTTCATGGTTCATCGTTGAAGCAAGAACCAAGTAAGTGATGCAAAAAAGCAAGCAAACTGTGTGAGTACTGGCTAGTTAAACTGTCTTATATGTCAACACACAATGTGTCACATGAACAAAGATTAAATAATACTATGGTGATCAGGTGTCCTATTAATATACTAGCGTTGGCTAAAAATATGATCACCATCATGCTTTCTTTCTGGACAGAGATGAAGCCTCCTCATATGATGGTTATTGAACTGAGAAGTAGATTATGCGATGCGTAACAAATGCGAGAAACTATACTTACTATATTTATGTTTATAAGTACCAGTGTCTGGCCCTTCTTCAAGTGGGGTTGTTGCCCCTCCCCTGTTGGTGTTGTTGCCCCTTCCCTATTGGTGTTGTTGTCTCTCCCCATGTTGGTGTTGTTTTCTCTCCCCCTGTTGGTGTTGTTGTCTCTCCCCCTGTTGGTGTTGTTGTCTCTCCCCCTGTTGGTGTTGTTGCCATTCCCCTGTTGGTGTTGTTGCCCCTTCCCTGTTGATGTTGTTGCCCCTTCCCTATTGGTGTTGTCTCTCCCCCTGTTGGTGTTGTTGTCTCTCCCCCTGTTGGTGTTGTTGTCTCTCCCCCTGTTGGTGTTGTTGTCTCTCCCCCTGTTGGTGTTGTTGTCTCTCCCCCTGTTGGTGTTGTTGTCTCTCCCCCCATTGGTGTTGTTGTCTCTCCCCCATTGGTGTTGTTGTCTCTCCCCCTGTTGGTGTTGTTGTCTCTCCCCCTGTTGGTGTTGTTGTCTCTCCCCCTGTTGGTGTTGTTGTCTCTCCCCCTGTTGGTGTTGTTGTCTCTCCCCCCATTGGTGTTGTTGTCTCTCCCCCTGTTGGTGTTGTCGTCTCTCCCCCTGTTGGTGTTGTCGTCTCTCCCCCTGTTGGTGTTGTTGCCTCTCTCCCTGTTGGTGTTGTTGTCTCTCCCCCCATTGGTGTTGTTGTCTCTCCCCCTGTTGGTGTTGTTGTCTCTCCCCCTGTTGGTGTTGTTGTCTCTCCCCCCTTTGGTGTTGTTGTCTCTCCCCCTGTTAGTGTTGTTGTCTCTCCCCCTGTTAGTGTTGTTGTCTCTCCCCCTGTTAGTGTTGTTGTCTCTCCCCCTGTTGGTGTTGTTGTCTCTCCCCCTGTTGGTGTTGTTGTCTCTCCCCCTGTTAGTGTTGTTGTCTCTCCCCCTGTTGGTGTTGTTGTCTCTCCCCCTGTTGGTGTTGTTGTCTCTCCCCCTGTTGGTGTTGTCGTCTCTCCCCCTGTTGGTGTTGTTGTCTCTCCCCCTGTTGGTGCTGTTGACCGCCGCTGGTGTTGTTGCTAGAATGGCAAGCGGAAGAAGCAGCCCAACAACACCATGGTGCCAGACAAGGTGTGTCGCCTGGAGGCGGGCGGCAGCGGCACGGGCCAGGTGCCTCGGCGCAGCACCCGCCACCACCGGATACGAGGGGAGAAGGAGGTGACTGTCAGCTCCACTCAGACACTACGAGCTCTCAAGCTGGAGGTGAGGGTGGACACGTGCACTAGACAGCCCCGGCCGGGTCAGTCTCAAGACACTGTAGCACTTACATTTTCCTGCATAATAATAATAAATAAATACAGTATTTGTCTGTGCCATATATCTAGCAATAAAACCATTCAGAGGCGCATTACACTTTACATGAATATACAGATTACCTAAAAAAATTAAATAGAGACGTATTTGTAAAATAAATAGATCAGTAACAAACAAAAATGTTCAATATAAATAAATAATATTAGTCTTACTAATACTAAAATACTCATACTGAAATACTAAAATACTCATACTGATAAATAATAGTTAACTATATTACAGTGTAAAAAATAAATATTAAAATAGGTGATAAATAATAGATATTAAAAATTGTAGATATTAAAACAAAATAATAGTTAATTATATTACAATAAGAAATAAATAAATAATAAAAAACGTTCCGATTGACGTTTCTACGCATGCGCGATAAATGTAAAATCATCAATGTGAAGCGAAAGGACGAAGCATTTATGGTATAAATACTATGGGTTGTTTGTTAGGATGTATATAACCTCTCAGCAAAGTTATTTGTCGCATATTAACACGAGGCAAACAAGTTTTGAGGCATGTTTTGATAGCAAGCATAAATCACGTGACTACAGTGCGCCATAATCCGTGACAGTGATTTAAACAAAAGTAATATTTTTTTCTATTGAACAACATTTTAAGCAACTGTCCGTGGCATTTATACAAAAAATGCTTTGTCGGTTCGCTGCAGATTGGTGATTTCACATTTATTGCGCATGCGCAGAAATGTCAATCGGAAAGTTTATAACGACCAGAAAAATGTAAGTGCGAGAATGTCAGATTCAATATTGATTTAATCACACAGTTTTGTAATACTGTAGATAATTATTCCGACTACTACAAACCACCTATTTATTGTTTATATTAGTATGTATCTGTAATGAGTCATATACAGACCTTTGCACTCCTCTTGACTATGAAAATGCTTAATCCACTGGTTTTGTTGCACCACTGAGGTCAGATTCTGAGGATGTTGGTACCATAGAAGTTATTTATTTATTATTATTATATCTCACCTTAGGACAGCTCAGAAGTATTATCAGGATAAAACCAGGTAGATGTTATATGATTACCTCAAATGACACTAACATTCTTTATTGCACACTACTAAAGTGTTTTTATGATTTTGGTGGTTTCCTTTGTAGAGGCCCTAAACTATGCAGTTTTGTGCAATATTATTTACTGACATAGCCTAATTGCTACTAATCACTTACTTGTTCGTAATTAATAAGTTGGACTTTCAATAATGTATAGAAGTGGAGCAGACCACCAATAGGAAGAGGTTCACTTATCTAAGTATCAACTCACTTGACCCGAAAGGATGGACATCTGGACAATAGGACATCTGGACAACCCAAAATGTTGAGCCCAGTGTATATGTGTACACATTGCACAGTGTAAAACATATTGTGTTGTGGTCAGAGACACCAAAACCTGTTGAAGTGGTCCCTGCTTTGCCTGAACACGTCTTGTTTTCTGCAGATAATGAGGCTGTTTTCCGTTGCTCCGTTCGACCAGAACTTGACCCTAGAGACTGGACAGTGTCTCGATGACGACAAGGCCACGCTGGCCGAACTGTGCATCCTCCCAGGCAGTCTCATCTACCTCAAGGTCAGTCGGTGGTCATCAGGTTGTAACCCTCTTGTCTATTCAAATCACAGTCAGTTCCATCTTGCCAAACAATTATTTAAAATTGTCAATATAAATTCCAACTTAAAATTCAACAAATCATAAGAAGAAAATAAGATTTACTAGTCTTTGCATATTTACTATAGCATGGCTGAATGCTTCCCAGTGAGGTAAAGACGGTCTTTAGCCTGCCATCGAGTAAAGTGTAAAGTACTGAGGGCTAGGTAGTCCTATCACCGGGATACTTTTTAGTTCTTTAGGCTGAAGGTCTAAAAGGGAATTATGGCATCACTGCCTGCTCTGTCTGCCCTCTGGTGTCTTCTGACCGCCATCCTCAGTTACCTTTTAGATCTCAGAAGCCGTAGAAGATGTATTTTTCAAATTTTTCGTAGATGTTTCTTAGGGTACTGACTGTCATTATGGACAAGATATTAAAATTTGTCATAGTTTCAAAAAAATACAAAAGAAAACTTAAGACCACATGCATTTTATGAAATCCAAGTCAGTTTACATATTCGTTACATGGCTGTTGAAATAAGTTACTTTGTGTAAGGTGAACATTGTATATGAGGACTGTATTTGGTCCCACGACTTATCAAAGCTTTCTGAGGGGAAAAGAAAGAGTCAAACAGATGTTTTGATAGTTTCCAACGGACTTTGTTTGTGCTTTCAATGGCTTACAATCTTGTTATATTTGGTTTTCGGCCATACCAGTCTGTGTGGCACTTAATAATGGACAGTGGTCTGTGCGCGGAAAGTAAACAATCTCTCACTGGGTATATCAAAAGACGAAGAAGACATGCACTTATGGAAGATGCACGCAAAGCCACCTATATAATATTAAAATAACTTGTTGTGCCTAAATCCTTGGAAACCAAGCTCAGATGTGCATCAAATGGGTTATTGAGGGCTTTTCAAAGAATATCGCTTATTGACTCTGAGGCTTTCTATGGGCATGTGAGCTTGGTTTTTAACAACTTTTGGTGCAATAAAAGTTATCTTGTTACTATAATTACTAAATGTATAAAGAACACCAAGGAAGGAAACGATAAGTCACCGCTATGTGACTCAACAGTTGCCCTTCTGAATTATATGTGGCTCTTTTGTTACTCTACCTTTCTGAATCCTATGTAACTCAAATGTACCTTTCTGAAATGTATGACCTTTTGTTACCTTTCAAATGTTACCTTTCTGAATCCTGTGTGACTTGAATGTTGTCTTTCTGAATCCTGTGTGACTTGAATGTTGTCTTTCTGAATCCTGTGTGACTTGAATGTTGTCTTTCTGAATCCTGTGTGACTTGAATGTTGTCTTTCTGAATCCTGTGTGACTTGAATGTTGTCTTTCTGAATCCTGTGTGACTTGAATGTTGTCTTTCTGAATCCTGTGTGACTTGAATGTTGTCTTTATGAATCCTGTGTGACTTGAATGTTGTCTTTCTGAATCCTGTGTGACTTGAATGTTGTCTTTCTGAATCCTGTGTGACTTGAATGTTGTCTTTCTGAATCCTGTGTGACTTGAATGTTGTCTTTCTGAATCCTGTGTGACTTGAATGTTGTCTTTCTGAATCCTGTGTGACTTGAATGTTGTCTTTCTGAATCCTGCAGCTCGACTGTTGCTTTTCTGTATAACATGACTCGAATATTATCTTTCTGAATGCTGTGTGAGTCCTATGTGACCTTTCTGAATCATGTTATTCAAAATTTACTTTCATGAATCCTTTGTGCCTCGTGTGTACCTATCAGAATACTGTGTCTTGAATGTTGCCATTTAAAATCAAATGTTTCTTGAATGTTACCTTTCTGAATTCTGCCAGGCTTGTGTAGAGCTTTCAAGATCCTTGGAATGCGTTTGTCAGTGTGCAACTGAAACACTGTTGGTCATCATGTGACGTTGTTGTTGTTGTTGTTGTTGTTGTTGTCCGTCATGTGACAGTGGTTCCGAGAATATCACAGGAAGATTGTAGCTGGCCACCCTATACATCGCTGTTTGCCTCTCTCATAAAACGAGCAGATCTCTTCAGCCTGACTAAAGAAATACAAGTGCAACAGGGCCCCACTGAGGCCCCACTTGGCCCTGACTGATCGAATATTATTATTATGAGTACTTCTCCAGTGCAGACGTGTTGTGATTCACATCTGTTTGTCTTGTGCCATTCCACAGGTGCCACCTTGAGGTACAGTTTTTTTAAAGTAGGTTTAAAATGTAAATAAATAAACAAAACAAATAAATAAATATATGACTAAAATGTCCATATGGACAGAAACAGAAATACTTGTTAAAACGTCAATAGAAATTGTACTAAAATGTAATAAATATGTAAATCGATAATTTAAAAAATTACTTCCATGGATTTCAGTTGCTTTCTTATTTTGCGATATCTCGTCCCAATTCTCACCATTATTCACTGTTGAGTGCACACAGAGCATCACTGTTGGCACAGCAACGTAGTGTATGGCCTAAGAGAGGCAACCAGCAATCTTCCTGTGATCTCCTGAAACTGCTGTCATGTGACCTGCTGTCATGTGACAGACACCAACAATGTCATAAGATAACCAAGAACAATTCAGATAAATACTGACGGCAGCATTGTGAGGATGTGGAAAGCACATCGGATTCAGTAAGGTGACTAATGCACTTCCAAAGGACATAACATGTTGCTTGTAGCAGCGGATGGTGATAGTGTTGATTTTTCTCCCCAGGTGGATGAACCAGTCGATGACCCAATGTTCCTCGATGACACCACTAAAGGTGATATCCCTTTGTCTTCTTAATGATTATTTATTACTCATGTTTAACTAATGGTTTCCTTGTCTAGTAAATATGCACAGCCTATTTTGTGGTGGTAATTTGTCATTATAATTGTCAAATAGGATTATAATTCTAGAGATGCGTGTTAAGTATTTTGGATCCAAAAGAGTTGATGAAACAGAAGCAAATGTTCTCGAGGGACAGAAATAATGCCACAAGAAGAGAACACCTCATAGCCAGATTGATGGAATCACATGCGACACATACCAAACAGAAATAATATACATCCGCTCATCCTTCCAGTTGCACTGAAGAGGATCAAGTTACATTTAAACGGTGCAATACTTTGTTGCTGTCGGGTGAATGTTACACGTGTGTATTTATTTACTTACATATTTATCTGAAATGTTGCTTCACAGCTGTTTGCTTTCTTTTCCACAGCTCACGTTGAGCAAGGATTTAAAGGCACCGGACTTCAGGGGCGATGAAGTGGTCTACTGTGGTCAAGACAGTCGCCGTGTAACCAGCCATGCAGCAAGAGTAGATCGACTGGACAGTTTTTTTTTGACAGGCCTAAGTTTATTTTACATGCACCGGAGATATACTGTTTTCTTATGAGATTGATGCTTGTGTACATACGATCAGACCAATTGTAATTGCTACTGTGTATCACATTGGCATATATATTTATGGTTTTATCATACATAGTGACTATACTTTCACAGGACGGTCTTCACAGAGAGCCATTCTGCCGACCAAACATGATGTTTCCCGGCACACCATTTGTTGGCGTATTTATTAGTCAGAAATGTGTAATGAATCTATCAAAAAGAGTGGGAGGCAAAGTGTAGTGTTACAGTTGTACATAACAGTAAAAAGGATCTGCGTGTCATTTCGTAATTTGTCATTTGTGTTGTTGCTTTGTGGATTCATTCAGTAACTGTGTGTAGCGTAGCGTACTGTCTACCTACTTAGGTATTATTACTTAAAGTTTGATGTGAGTATAGTATAGTATCATCAACATGTGGACTTAATTCATATTTGACCAATTTTCTTGTTAATAATTAAAAAAACAGTACATGTATCATTCTATGCAAAATGGTATTCAGATGGAAAAAAAATTATTTTATAAAATGTGATCTATAAGAATTTGTTAAATCTAAATTAATGGTGGAAAATTTAGTTTATTTTAAAAACTTAACTAAATACAATATAGCATCATTTTGCAAATTGATAATACAATTAGTATGTACTACATTAGTATAAATAAGAAAATTGGACATATAAATTTAGTTCTCCATGTGATTTCCCACAAAATACCCCTGTCAAGTGTTCTAAGATTCGCTGGTTACCATAGTTATAAGACCTATCCAGACTGTCCAACCTTTCACACTACTTGCCCAACAAATCTTCTGGCCAAGAACCATATCCAACCAGGGGTTGTTTGCCCAATGTCAACAAGAAGCTACACCCACCAATGGACATGTCCCTTACATCGATGTAAACCCTGTTTCACAAACTGGTGGACGCCATAAAGGAAGTTGAAACATGGATGGTGAAAGACAACGTAGGAAAGGACAGTGGAGGCTTAGCTGAAAGAAATTAACCACAGCTGGGGCACCATACAGCCAATGCCTGTAGACAGGCGGAAGTGGAAGATGCCTGCCAGGGGTACTAGTGTAGTCAAATGCCACCCCTGACTTGTGGAGATGTCTGCCAGGGGTACTAGTGTAGTCAAATGCCACCCCTGACTTGTGGAGATGTCTGCCAGGGGTACTAGTGTAGTCAAATGCCACCCCTGACTTGTGGAGATGTCTGCCAGGGGTACTAGTGTAGTCAAATGCCACCCCTGACTTGTGGAGATGTCTGCCAGGGGTACTAGTGTAGTCAAATGCCACCCCTGACTTGTGGAGATGTCTGCCAGGGGTACTAGTGTAGTCAAATGCCACCCCTGACTTGTGGAGATGTCTGCCAGGGGTACTAGTGTAGTCAAATGCCACCCCTGACTTGTGGAGATGTCTGCCAGGGGTACTAGTGTAGTCAAATGCCACCCCTGACTTGTGGAGATGTCTGCCAGGGGTACTAGTGTAGTCAAATGCCACCCCTGACTTGTGGAGATGTCTGCCAGGGGTACTAGTGTAGTCAAATGCCACCCCTGACTTGTGGAGATGTCTGCCAGGGGTACTAGTGTAGTCAAATGCCACCCCTGACTTGTGGAGATGTCTGCCAGGGGTACTAGTGTAGTCAAATGCCACCCCTGACTTGTGGAGATGTCTGCCAGGGGTACTAGTGTAGTCAAATGCCACCCCTGACTTGTGGAGATGTCTGCCAGGGGTACTAGTGTAGTCAAATGCCACCCCTGACTTGTGGAGATGTCTGCCAGGGGTACTAGTGTAGTCAAATGCCACCCCTGACTTGTGGAGATGTCTGCCAGGGGTACTAGTGTAGTCAAATGCCACCCCTGACTTGTGGAGATGTCTGCCAGGGGTACTAGTGTAGTCAAATGCCACCCCTGACTTGTGGAGATGTCTGCCAGGGGTACTAGTGTAGTCAAATGCCACCCTTGACTTGTGGAGATGTCTGCCAGGGGTACTCGTGTAGTCAAATGCCACCCCTGACTTGTGGAGATGTCTGCCAGGGGTACTTGTGTAGTCAAATGCCACCCCTGACTTGTGGAGATGTCTGCCAGGTGTACTAGTGTAGTCAAATGCCACCATTGACTTGTGGAGATGTCTGCCAGGGGTACTAGTGTAGTCAAATGCCACCCCTGACTTATGGAGATGTCTGCCAGGGGTACTAGTGTAGTCAAATGCCACCCCTGACTTGTGGAGATGTCTGCCAGGGGTACTAGTGTAGTCAAATGCCACCCCTGACTTGTGGAGATGTCTGCCAGGGGTACTAGTGTAGTCAAATGCCACCCCTGACTTGTGGAGATGTCTGCCAATATATGATTGGTTGAGCTGGGAATCTGAAGTATAGTATCTTCAAATGGTACTTGTTTAATATTATAAATGTTATCATATCACAAAACAAAGGATCAGGAACATAATGCTTACCAGAACAAAGCATAGACACAGAAAACTGCAACAGTTGTATAGATTGCAACATTATTATTATTATACTGTGTTTATTGTAACAATTGATATTATTTTAGAGATGTTACAGCATGTTGTTCTCAAGGCCAGCCATACATTGTGCATGGAACGTAACATGCTTCTCCGTGATTCACCTTGTTCATTCAATTAGCAAGCTGTAATGAAAGCTTTGTCACTAATTACAAATATTTAAAACTATGCATCAAGATTTGTGCAGACATTTTATGTGTTAAACACTTTATTGGAAAGCCTTATATAAATAGTGCAGGAATGTTGGTGCATTATATGTGCCTTGACTGGTATTAAACATAACATAAATGCAGTAATCGTACAACTCAAACCTACAAAAAGATCAGGAAACAGTGGAGACGATTTCCCCAAAGTAATTGCTATTGCAACTTCAACTCAAATCAATTGTACTTGTTTCTAATGAAGCAAAGACAGTTTCATTGTCACTTTTCTCAAGGACATAATTATAAATTACATTATTGACTTCTCGAAAATGTCTAATAGTGAACGTGGCATCTCACAATTATGATGCGGACTATGGCCCCTAATTAAATTACCTAATTGACTAATCAGGTACACATAAATGAACTCAACTTTTTGGCTTGCACTACAAGAGGTGTAAGTTCAAACAAGGGCATTGTAACTTTATATTTAGTAAACATTTTGAGAAGAATATTTTGAGAAATGCAATTTGTTTACATCAACATCCTTATATATGAACTTACCAACACATTTTATTATATTTTTTATTGCATTATAATCAATGACGATCGTAAATATCAAAAAGGATATTGATTCATAATATAATTACAAACAAAAACATTGTGCAAAAAACAATTTAATGTAAAAGCATGTTAAATAACAGAAATGCTGCTCCTCTGCCCAGAATTGGCATAGCAGTATGCGGTTAACTCTGCTCACCTCGGCATATTATTGCCAATAAATTTTGCTTTGAAACTTAATTGATGTTTGTGTTCAGGGTGGAATATCTTTAATATTGCGAACATTGGTCCAAGTTTATATATATATATATATATATATATATATATATATATATATATACATATATAATTATATATATATTAAAGTAACTATAAAAGTACAACTTGGCAGAAAAATAAAATAAACAAAATGAAACACATACTGACATAGGAATAGACATCCTCATTTGAAATAACCAACCAAATAAAATATTTGTGTAGGTTGCACTTGCAGTTCGTGCATTGTTTATTATTATTATTTCAACCTTTTTGTCGTTTGGTTTGCATGGATTACAGACCCGGCCATAAATACATTAGAATATAGGTATTTTAATTAAACATATACAGCTGTTTTTACATTACATTCTATTTGGCAATTAGCACTACGCCTGGCTACACTGCTACTACAGACAGTCACAGTTGCGCAGCTTACGAATTTGTTATTTTAATTACACGCCTACGCATCGACTGTCGACTATCGTTCTGTTAGCCAATCTGTATCTGTACATATATATATATATAATTTCATTATAAATAAATATATATATTTTATTATACAATCTCAAACTGTTTTATCCAAGCTAAGCCTAAGCTCATTTAGCGTAGCCGTAGATCGAGCACCCGATCGTTCTCAAATTAAGTTGACCTCCTGTGACTTTTACTCTACTTACGGAAACGCACGAGCTTCTGACCGAACTTAACCGAAGCTGTCTCCTTGCAGACTCCAGTAAGGTAGCCATATTGAAAATTTGTTTTTAAAATCTGTTGCCATCCGTGGCGTTATGCCAATTCATAGCCGAATTTACATTGTGAGTACAAAAGTATATTACATACTCTGTTCGGTCATATAAATATGTCTGTATTTATAGGAGATAAAGCTTGGTAACAAGCTTCGGAAGAAGTCCTTATGAAAAGGACTCTTTACTTCCTCTCACGTTGCAATGAATGTGCCGGGTCAGAGAAAACATCCGTCACAAGTACAAGTACAGCCCCAGCAACACTCAAGAGGTCCATATCAGTATCCTTTCATACATATGTAGGGGGTTCAAGTCATACATATAAAATGTTTGTCTTCGTCTGTGTAACCGTCTCGTTTAAATCGTTCGATCGAAGTAGAATCGAAAACGTGTTACGACGGTCGTTGACCGGTATTTCCGCCACATGACCGGCAACAGTTCATGACATCTGGACGTTAAAATTGCGAGTTTTGTTTGCCTGGCGATTATACTTGTAAGATGTGCATAAGGTTACTGATACAGACTACAGTACCGTGATGTTTAAAGCGACAAATAGGGAAATGTACACAAATATCGTTTGAAGCGAAACTACGACGTAATTGTCAAATAATGCACGCCGTGACTCCATGTTTGAGTCATGACAACTGCTGTGTCCGTGCCGTGTGTTACCAGATAATATATGGTATAGCTTGTTATGTGCATACAAAACAGCACTGAATGGGTTTGTTGATATTTAGTTGCATTAGTACCAATGAGTGTTAAACAAAAGTCAGTCTAAATGTCAAAAATTAATATGCACATAGCTTGAGTTACAGCATTGCCCATTTAGAAAACCAACCTCCACCATATTGTCTTTTTTATGTATGAATTCATATCACATAAAATTCATTGACCCAAAGCAATTACTAAAAGTATTTTGTGGAGGCCCCAATCAACGTTATTTTGTGGGGGGCAGGGCAGCGTCCCTCACTGCCCTGCTTTAAATCCTCCACTGTTCAGTGATTCGCACTGTTCAGGGGTCTAGCAAACTGGGATAGTTAAGTGTGATATTAGAAACCGTCAACATGGAATCAGGGATCCATACAAAGTTACCAGTGTTCATGGTATGAAACGGCTTAGGATCTAAAGTGATGGTGTCTCTGTATCAGCCAGTCAACCACCCCCTCCCCCAGTCTCATTCTCCTAGTCCCGCCTAATCAAATAATTCTCCCAAACTGGTGAGTACCTGCTCACTTAGTAGCCTATTTACAATGTTTCTTACTTGTATAACATCTTGAAATTCTTACCTCAACTAACAGCATAGATAACAAGTTTCTTGTTTAAAAAAAACTTGTGCAACAAAGTATATAAATGTGCAGAAATTGGGATATTGTTAGAAAGTCTAATGAGAAACATATTTGCTTGATATGTTGAAAAGCAGTAATGCTAGCTTATTGTATAGCCAAGCTACTATGTGATATCAATCGTAAACTTAATATATATATATATATATATATATATTTTCTGTCAAGACAAGCATAATAAGAAAACACATGAATATGTGTTATCTTAAATAGTGTTCCCAAGCATCCTCACAGGCCAGGGCTGTTTGCCATACAAATCTAGCCCTGGCAGATCCCCTATAAAAAAGTGTGGAAGTTAGCCAAGTCAAACTAGCTGTGAGAACAGCGCAAATACCAGTCCTAATTTGAAGTTGGCTGAAGTCACCCAAAGTTACATCAAATGACTGGAGGCCAACCACACTCTTTGTGGACAAATTCATTGGTAGCGTTTAAAAATGCAAATATATACCTGCTATTGAATCTGATTAAATCAAAACATTGTGCTGTCAACAAATTGTGCTACATGTATGCTGAAATTGTAGTAAATAATTTGTGAACCAATTCAAATAAACTGTTCACGTCATCTAAAGAGTCAATTCCTGGTGTAGCCAGATTTATTATCCAAATATGTGACGTGTTCTAACGAAATGAGTCGTATGTCTGTGAAGGTGATTTTGAGAAAACAGTATAAACATGCAACGATGATTTTCGACGATTTTGACTTTTTGTCACCAAACTAGAGGCCTATCTGTATTTCTCATTTATATTATTTAATACATTTTATAGCCTTTTTAGAAACACTACATAACAATTCACGCATGAATTTCGTAAAACAACCGATGAATCGCACTTGTTCGAGTCGCAATCTTCAGGGTTTCCCTCAACGCACGGCAGTCATATTTGGTACTAAGGAAAGCCCAGAATGATCTCTTTCGGATTCGTATAGTAGGAATCCCCACTGACGTCAACTTTAGCCAATAGCAGTGCTTATGTGAGAAGCCTATCTGTAAACAAATATCACTGGACGAGGGGTGGGGCTGATAGCGGTCCCCTGATTGGCTTAGAGCTGTGAGCGCAGTGCGCACTCGCTAACTGTAAACAAGAGTGATTAATTGGGTCCCTGCTAAAAAAAACTGCTAAATACTCGCATTATGTTGTCATAATTCCAGCAAACAGTTAGTGTGATATATCTTCGACAATGAACATGACTTGGGAGTATATTTTAAAAGCTTCAAATGGAGTAATAGAAGCAAAATGGCCGATTGTGGAACGACGATGTACTCGATAATTTGCTTATGTGACCGTAAACTTCAAATGTGTTTTTCTCCGTTTGAGACTTTCTATCCCAGGCATGTTCAGCGTCCCATAACTTTGGCTGTGTGTGAGACAGGTCCATAATTTTTACACCATTGTAAAGCTTAAAGTGAAAAAAAAGGCAACAGTTTAGTGTTATGCACCTAAAAGAGTTTACACTAGCTAGTAGCTAATCATTTGCATCTACAATCCAATTTTTCACCTTAGTGGTTACCTCAGAAAGTGGTCTTAAAGTGGGAAAATCTAGCTAAATCACCGACACCATGAACCGGCCCATCTTGGACCTTGCAACCAATCACAACCCAGCAGTTTGGAAAAGTAATACGTCAGCGAGTCGTCTGCTGGTTCAGCTGTCATAACAGAGAGCCAAACGGTACGCTAAAAGTTGCCTTACGTCGGTTTACCACGAAATCGCGACAGCAATATGCCACACTGTTCCTCATACGCTTATGGTAACAAACAGTATCACTAAGGTGTCTTCTTGTTAACCTTTGAATCGAGCAGAACTGAAACAGTGTTTCGGTGGATTCATTGGGACAGTCACAGACACAGCGCCGATCCAAGACGACCCAATTTGATTGACCTAACCATCAAAACGACCACCAACAGCCGCCAAACTTATCCTAACGTATGTTACATACATATACATACACTACGTTATAAAATAAAATCACTTGCATTCCTCTAACGAAGAAAATCCATAAAACAAACGCGCTGATGTCGACGGCAATTTCGATGACCGCTGGCCGGTACCTGTAAAATCGCAAAAATAAGTTAGCCTTACACAAAATGCCATTAGATGGCACGTTTGTGCGCGCGAATATTGATAAACTTTACTTACAGCATTCGCACGCGCAAAATAGTTTTAATTAATTGTAAATAATATAGTAATAATTAATTATTATCATCACTATGATTTGCAGGAAATTATAAGTTTTATTATAATATAGTATTTTATTTATATAGCGTTACATCCATAATTGGTTGTGGCACTTCACAACATACTGCTATTAAAAATACAATAAGAAGAATACTACCCACAGATAATATTTCAAAATAAATAATGAAAATATGTGTGTCTATGTAATTAACTAAGTGACCTATCAGTATTAAAAAGAACCCATACAAATTCCATAACAACAATAGTGGTAAATTAATGTAAAGGTAATAAATAATTAAGATGGTAAAATAATTACGACGTAACAATAATTTTCATTCAGCACATACACACAGTATGCATAAGAAAATATTATTGAATCTATACATTTTTCTACTCATGAATTATATTTCCACCACCAGATATGTAATAATAATTATTTTTGGACAACACACTGTATTAATTATCTGGACAATAAATCACTGTAATTTAAGCAGAATATGAATATAATATGGGAAATATATGGTGGTAGAAAAAGAAGGTTTTGGAGCATTCAAAAATAATAATATGTTATTGTTTCGTTATCATTGTTAAAAACATCGTTTATATAATATAAGCTTGCATGCTTGCAGTACACGCGGGATGTTTATAGAAATATTCTGAAAATTAACAATGTGACATCATCGAACAACACATGCATTTTTTTTTTTTTAATATTACCTGTGGGTAGCATTCTTCTTATTGCATATATTTTAATAAAATCATTGTGAAGCGCCACAAACAATTATGGATTTGGCGCTATAAGAAAAAAAAATTATAATTATATTATAAGAAAACTTAACATTTTCTGAAGATCTTTGTAATGATAATAATTAATTATTACTAGATTAATTAAACTATTTCGCGCGTGCGCATGCAGTAAATAAAGTTTATAAATATTCGCGCGCACCACCGCGCCGCCTAACGTTATTTTGTGTAAATCTAACTTTTATAGCGATGTTACGGTAACCGAAGAGCCTGAGTTGCCGTTGGGATCTGCGATCGAAATACTTTTGTTAATTTTCTTCGTTAGAGGAATGCCAGTGATTTTATTTTATAACATGGTGTATGTATATGTATGTAAGACAAGTGATGAGAAGTTTGGCGGATGCTGGCGGTCGTTTTCATGGTTAGGTCGGACAGTCCATGTCATTGTTGACACCAGTCGATGCCATGTCTGCCTCTGGACTGGTTGTTTCTCTTCTCGTCATTTCAATTTCCCTTGGGTCTTCACCACCACGCACATCTGGTCTGTCTGACAACACAGGCCTTTGTCTTTGTGGCTGAAACCTATATCCAGCCACTTCTGAATCCGTGCTATTTCCGTCAGACGAAGAATCAGAAAATTATTTACGTTATTATTTACGCTCCTTTGTGAGCGCAAAGTCACAGCGCCACCCGACGGAGTTGCCAAGAAGTAGTACGACAACCACTGGCCTATCAGTGGCGGCGAGTCTCATACGTCACTGTTTTTCTAAAATGGCGTTTTCCATAGACTTTCTATAGATTTGGTTCTACAATTTTTTCTGCTAAACCGCTGACGTTAAAAATGTGATTGAGGTTGGAAATTGTTAGTTTTTCTTAGCTCTATTAGGCCCATATCACCAAACCGTTGCCTTTGTTTTCCCTTTAATATAGTGGTATGACTAACTCAGTTTTTTTTTACATATGACTCATTTCGTTAGTACACGTCCAGAATGAATTTTCTAGGTTTCAAGAAATTATACGGTGTCTAGGCTAGCGCTGTGCCTAAAATCTGTTTAGCCAATTTGGCTAAAGGTCAGAAATTTGTTTAGCCAAATGAGATTCTCTTTAGCCATTTTTTTTAGATCAATTAAATTACCCGGTTTAAAAGTGCAAAACAAGACATAATATAATAAAAAAATTCTATACAATATCCACAAGAAAAAAATGTCCTATTTTAATTAAGTAAACATTTATATATTTAGCTAAACATATATAACGCAAACAAACATCCAGTATAATTTAACAGAACATTGTTTAACAATAAAATGAAACCTGAACAACTGTTGGGAATTTTGCAAAATATAAAGAAACAGCACCTAACACATACTACTAATGTAATAAAATTTACATTACAGGTGTGTATAACATAAATTGAAAGATACACTTTTATAACAAGGTAAAATAATTAAGAACCACCTACTCTACTCTTGCTGCCCCGCAGTGATTCAAACAGTGTATTGATAATAATTATTACCTATCTTAAAAACTTCATTTGACTGCTCAGTAATTGAATACAGTAATTCACCAAATTAGTTAACTGTGGCTGACTGTAATCCTGGCCTGGGTGACGCAGGCTATATTTAATAAAACACGTTTTTGACATGCATCTTTCTATCTGTAATGTTTCTGGTGGTGAAACTTGTCAAACATACAAGAATTACAATCTATATTGGCATTTTATTGAATTGTTACCAGATGGCACATTGAGTAATCATTGACAATGAATGCCATGTGACTGCGCCGGCGATACTGGGCGATAATATGGAACCTGTCTGGTACAGCGTTGTACTAGCCTCAAACTTGTAATTAGTGCCATCAGGCAGGTCCCCATTGTCTAGTAAACACAATTCTTGATTGATTTAAGCTCCCCTATTGTCTGTGAGCATGGCTAAGTGGAAGGATTAGCGACCTATTGTTTACCCAGCGGGTCACGTTACGCCGACTGGTTATTTGGGTCAGTTGAATGTGCGATCGTTTAGGCAACTTTAACAGAGCTGGGTGTTGAATAATGCAGTCATGTATTGCTGATAACATCAATAATAATGACAGATATAACGTTTCGCCAATTTGGCGAAGAGGTTTAATTTATTTTCGCCAAATAGAAAACCGTTTCGCCTATGGCGCAAATGGCGATCGACAGCGCTAGCCTAGGGTGTGTGACAAGGCTTAACTGTATGGGAACTGCCTTCATTTGGGACATACTAGATTGGGATTTATTTGCAATTACATGTTTGATTTAAGATTATTCTAATTTTATTTATATTACTGGTGACTGGTAAGTACTGTTTATTTGATGTAGACAGGTATTGCTTGACTATTTTGGTCCAATATTTTCAACTGATATAAATTAAGAACCAACATGTGATGATGCAAAATTAACACAAATGCAGTACAACTGATCTAGATTGCAGCAGCCCAAACGTACAAATGAATAGACATTATTCAACACATTTCCGAAGTCAGCAAAATATTAAAACCTGTAGTAATTACACTCACTATTAGCATGACTTCATCTCTCAGTCTGTCACAAAATACAAATTTAGAACGCACATTTACAGTTCACTGCTATTTGTACCGAGTTGAAAAAATATATAAATTTGATGTACGCAACAGTAAATGCGTCTGTTGTAGTGCAGCCTACTATTAGTAATATTTGTGACGTGTTCTAATGAAACGAGTCGTATGTCAATGAACTTGAATGAGAGAAAACACTGTATAAACATTGCACAATGACTTGTTATAATTTGTACTTTGTAACTAACCAACACATACTTTAATATCTTTTCTGTCAATTGGCAGTGCTTGTTTCCAATTTATATTACTATTTAGGACATCTTATAGCCTTTTTAGAAAGGCTACATAACATTTCCCGCATGAAATTTGTAAAACATAACCGATAAATTGCACTTGTTCGAGTCGCATTCTTCCAGATTTCCCTCAACGCATGGCGGACATATTTGGTACTATGGGATAGCCCAGAATGCCCTCTTTTGGATTCTTGTAGCAGAATATTCCCCACTGACGTCAAGTTATATAAACTGCCAATAGCAGGGCTTATCCAAGAAGCCTGTCTGTAAACACACATCACATGATGCGCGGCGTGGCTAATAGCAGGCCCCTGTTTGGGTTAAAACTTTGGGCACAGTACGCACTTACTAATGTAAACAAGCGTGGTCAATCGGGTCACTGCTGCAAAACATTGTTAAATACTTCGATTATGTTGCAATAATCTCGGTAAATAGTTTTCATCATATATCTTCAACAACGAGCATGACTTGGGAATTTATTTTGAAAGCATCAAACAGAAAAATAGAAGCAAAACGGCATACACAAATATCTATCCATTACTGTATATAGCTAGGTACTCATCCACACAGCTGAGTAAACTGGAGAAATGTAGAGTGAATTAACTTGCCTAAGTTCGTCACAGCACAAGATTCGAACCCGGGTTCTCATAGTCGAGATTCCAAAGTACTAGCTATTGAGCCATAGCACAGCACCACTACAAAGTAATGGTACATTTTATATAGCGCAGTATCCAGACCTCAGGTCTGATCAAGGCATGTTACTGTGTGGCAAATCAGTTCAATCGAACACCATCTCGAGTTCTGTAGGAAACATCCAGCCATGCTGCAATTAATGCATAGACTTCATAAACTATATATCTACCACTGCCCGATATTCATTCCTACAGCTAAATGAACTGGAGCATCACAGAGTGAACGAACTTGCCCAAGGTTCGACATGGCATTATGTAATTCTAACCTGAATTCTTAGTCGAGAGTGAATAGATACTAGCATGGTTATTTTATTGCTTTCTATCTCCGTGTTTACTTTCCCACTAGCACCTTCATTGCAGTGAATGACATCAATATTGAATGTAATATAGTCAGAATTATATTAATAGAAACAATGCAAAATCTGCAAGTATTAACCATTTTTAGCCAGGCTACATCTAAATAACAGTGAGAAATGTGCTGGTACAACACATCCATAGATGAACAAAGAGCAATATTAGCAGAGCTGACAAGACCTCCAAGACATCAACAGCATGAAACGTCACATTGCAAGTACATTTTCCTTTTATATAACGGTATCATGTTTACTCATTTAAATTCAAAAGTATACACATAATTGTAAGGAATTGAACATTTGTAAGTAGTATTTTTTATATTGTTTCCAATAGTAGTTGAGGTCTACTGTAAAGAAGTTGTGTATGTATACATGTAGTTATGTATGTGTGTATATATATATATTCTGCTGTCCTAACTAAATAAAGACACTAGTAGCTTTGGTCTAGTGGAGTCCCGTCCACAGGATCGGTTTAAGCCTGTTATAGCTAGTCTTTTGAATCTATACATTTTCCCCATTATAGCTGCGGTTTTACTATTAAGGGAGTCGTTAAATAAACAATAAAACTAGTCCTGTTGTAGCCAGGCATGGGGTCAAATACATTTGTATTTGAAAGTAGACCTGAGAGACCTGTAAAAAATACTTTTTTTAAGGATTTAAATACTTTCCTAAAGTATTTGACTTTTTTAAATACTTTTTCGAATGAAATACATTGTCAGTATCAACATTCTGTTTCAAGATCATATGATGATGTAATGGCTGCCAAACTGATTACCTTCACTGCAACTTCACCCAACAGTGCTAATTACTGATGAAGACACGTAACAGCAGTTGTCCCCCATGGCCCTGGCAGTAACCACAACTTTGGTTTGCTCAGAGCCAGAGGATGGATTAGCACCTGACAGTGACCAATATCAATAGGTCAATATATCCCCTTTGTTCTTCAGTTAGGCTCCAGGCTATTCTGGTTTCCTGGCTGACTTTGAAGTAGAGCTGTCACACTTCCTCACAAGATCCTAGCAGTGATTAGCATTGTCTCTCACAACATAGACATTTTATTATGGACCTCCTTACCTCTGTGGGTAGACGTTTTTGAGTCGGTTGTCACTGTGATGTAGTTAGCAATAACAATAGCTCTGTTCTGCCTGTCATATGAAGAAAACACTAATTATGCTTATAAACTAGATGTCTACATATATGAGTTCTTTTACCTACACAGTAATATATCATGAAAATGAAAAGTATTTAAATACTTTTCAATGTATTTGTATTTAAAAGGTATTTATATTTGAATCACTCGAGTATTAATTTAAATACATTTCGATGTGTTTGAGGGATTTTGACCCATGTCTGGTTGTAGCTACTTCCAAGATTCTATTTGTGGATCATATCATCCCTTATTTGAAATGGCAGATATAATGGTTAGCAATATTGTCAATATCATTTTCATGACTAGTTTCACTCTAGTGTCTATTGATCACCCTAGTTTCAAACAGACAACCCATATTAATGTTGGTTCTCAACTATTTATACTTATGCAATTGAAGGAGGCCTAGCAGAAGATAGTGCTTTATCAGATATCCAAATTGAAATTAAAACCATTTCTGACATTTCAGTATGACAGGCTAAAACGGCCACACAGTGTGTGACACTTGAATATGACAGGCCGCTAATAATAGCTGGCTATTGCGTCTTTGATGATGGTTGTCATTTATAATTATCTGCTATGTGAATAACATGTTTTAATACCATACTAGGTGTCAATTCTGAAGTTAAATTGCTATAAATAATCTGGTAATAAATTGACAGAACTAGTACCCTCTCTGATAAACACTGTTGGAGTACACTGTTTTCTGCCATTAAACTCATCTGTTGTATTATCATCAGCATGAACAGCTCTATTGTAATCAGGTGCCTAAATGAACTCAGGAATGCAAGTTATACAGCAGCATGTTGATTGTTGAGACCAGAGCCTATCATGTCTATGTATTGTTTTGAATGCTGCAGAGGCTTACCTGTGCAGCACTGCTGTGTCAATGTTGTTGGTGCTAACAGGAAGTGTGCAGTGCTCATGCACAGAATGGTATGCTGGGATAGTGTTTTGACTGCAGCACACTGAGTTCATGTGGACATTTCATTAATACCATGATGTTGATATGGCTCATGATTTCAAGTTCAATATGAGTACTGGCACTTTGCGGTGGCAGAATCCTGCTTTAGGTACGTGTTGTGTATGTGATTAGCAACGGTGGAGATCTGGGTCAGGTTTTGTAGGCAGGTGGCTGTGACGTATTGATTGCCGCATGTCGGAATGGCAGTCGGCGTAGGGCTTTGTTGAGCAGGTCGTGACGTAGATGTGCCTTTGGCTGGTTAGTGCCAATAATTGGTTGGTTCCTTTTTATCACGTTAGGACGGCTTGTGGGAATGGCAGTATGGTCTGCATGATTCATTTGGTTCATTTATGTAACAGTAAACAACATTCTTATTTAAAATACATTTAAAACTGTCAAGTTATTAATACTGGTATACTTTGGCTAAGAGTCTAAACAAGTAAAACAGGTTTGGGACCATTTCAAAAGATCAGGACCCAATGCCTATCATATAACATCTTATATATTTTGTATTTGGGTGATTCTCCGGCACATATGTGATCATGAGGCTCATACAATGATGTTGGATTTCCAGAGATTTTGGTTAAATAATGTCTGTTATCTATAGTTATTTATAATTATTGCTACTAATATATGCCAATCGCCATAAATTATGATTGTTTTAATTTAGTCTCCTGTGATAAATAGAAAGTATTTTAATTATTAAGTTATTATGTTTGTGTAATTTGACAGATGGCTAATGCTAAAACAGCAGTATATTGAAATACTTTATATGTATATTGCCATGTCGTGTGGGCAGTTTTGGCATTTACTGCTCTATTGGAAAGCAAACTGTGAATGCATTCCTGGCAAGTCCTTACTAGCAACTGTGTAATTATTCTTGCCAGCAGGGTAAATGTCTTATTACGTGAAAAGTTGTCACACACCATGGCATATTGTGTAAACAAGTATTTAAGTGCACTAACAACTGAAGTACAATTGGTTGGCTATCTTGGTTAGCATTATGAGTTGTTAGTTTCTTTGAAACATTCACACACGACTGCATCAAGGTTATATAAATATTAATTTTGTCTTTGAAAAAAATTTAGTGCGAGTTCCTGATGTATTTAAGGCATGTAAATTTGAAATTGTTCTCCGTCTGGGTAAATCCACCATTATTTTGGTAATATCAGGGACCATAAAGAACATGTGATTTCAGTTCGTTAGGAGATTTGATCATAATGATTAAACAGTGTAGTGTAATTTACAATGTATAATTCCAGAGTCAAAGACGTCATTGTAATATCAGCACATTAACACACTCCTTTTGTTGTTGATTTATTAACATATGGTGTTATTCCCAGACAGTATGTAGTGACACATTTAAAGAACCCTTTGGTGCTGGAGAGGTGGCATCCATGTCACGTTAGCCACCCTAGCCACAATGGAATTTGCCACCGGTGACAAGTTGACACTCAAGTCCATGGCCTTGACATGTAAAGTGTGTAAAACAAATGTGGCTTGGCAAAGTGCAACTGTCTGAGTAATCTGCCTTGTAGTTGAGTTGACTGGCTATTGTTTGTTTGAACATAAATCACCCATGAATATCCAACTACGCTCATCGAGTGCTTTTTTAATTTCATTGCACAATTCAACCAAAGGGCATACTTTATACATGTATCTGATTACCGTGGATCATTTAAGAAAGACATGACAATTTGATGCATGCATGCTTACTGTAGGCAAATGCAACAAAAAACAACTTAAGGTGTAACGTTGCACGCATTCCCCTTGTGAAAGCTACCTCATCTTGGTGACACTACATATTACAAGTGTTGGGTGCTGGACCTTTGTGACCAGGGCTTTATGCAGGATCAAATTTTTGCCCGTCACAACTTTGGGAGCGAAATGTGCAATTATTTTAGAAGACTTTTTTTTTTTGCTATCCTATATCTAATCAATCACACAACAATATTACTACTGTCTTATTTATTTAACATGTCAATTTTACAACCCAATCATGCCTAATAATACACAAAAACGTTGTTATATTATGTTGCAGTGTCAAAAACAATTTCAGTGCAATTATTAAATAATTTACAATTTTCAGTAAATTTTATTCCCTTCTTCCAACAAAACACGTTTTTATATACAGTACTCTCAACCAATGTCAGTGACAATGACAGTAATGGTGTCGTCAAATCTAGCAGGCGTGGCCGTAGGCGGGCTAACGTTTTCGGCTGACAGTGACACGCTAGCAGTAACGACGTCGTCCGACTCGTTGGCAGCCTCATTGCCATGGCATTGGGGTCATCAGCACGATATACATCGGCTACATATTCGATGGCGTCGGCGGTGAAAGTGTTGCCGTAACAGTTGGCGTCTGTGTTTCCGTAAAAAAAACTGAGTTATTGTTACTTTGCCACCCTTCGCCTTCGGCGGCATCGCGTGGACGATAATATGTAATGTTTATTCGTGCGTCGTTAACGTGGCCTCGTTTTAAATCTGATCATTCCCGGGAGTCACTCCAGGCATGAACGCCATAAAGTTGAAATGTTAATAATATACAGGCATATAACACTTGTATAGTTTATTACTGATGTAATCTCCCTAACGTCTATGTAATTTATATTAATTTTTGATGCTTTGAAAAATGCGCATAATCTGTATTATAAAGTTTGCGTTACTAGTTAATTCGTGCCCATTTTTATTGACGTGTGACACCCCGAAAGCATTGCATTGACCCCTCTAGCAGCAAATGAAACCACGTGTAGGACCGCCGCTATGGGTAGGCGCCCTACACGCGCGCGTAAAATGAGCTTCTTGCGCTACCGCTACGCCTGCAGTGTATATTTATAGTACGCGTGAATAGTTTGGTGGTAGGCATCTTTCACAGTACTGGACAGATTTGTTTCTGGGGGATACAGAACACGTTATATTCCAAATTTCCAATGCTGACACGGTGACACCCGTCATACAAACTGCCAGGACGAGGCCTTGTGACACTGTGACGGGTTGTGCCCCGTCCTCGAAAAATATCCCCCGTCCATATTTGAAATTGCCCGTCCAAATGACGGGTGGACGGGTCTCTAGATAAAGCTATGTTTGTGACACACGACTACTGTTTCTGTTATGCTACTAATGTATGATGAGATATATTTTCCTTTACATAGAATGTAGCAACTATCCACGGGGACCAACGCCACCTGTAAACTATAATAGAGCAGGTAAGTGTTGCTAACACCAAACTTACACCACTTGTTCTTCTAAAATATACGAACCTATCGTCAGAAATGTGTGCACAGTGCACACACCAGAAGCAACTCCTACTTGGTTCCGAGCATCAAACTTGGTTGTTTCTTTCATAATTTTAATTGTTCACATTCTGCACATAACCCATTTGTGTTGAAAACAAATTGCACACAACAATTCTAAATATATAAAATCATCTTTGGACATTTAAGAAGACCAGCCAAGTAACAGTTAACTTATAATTGTATGCAACATGTTTCTAATAAATGCATTTCATATAATTACTTTACACAGCAGGACATATATGTAGTTTGCTTCAGTACTGAATAGATAGGAATGAAAGACAAAAGGAATGTCACTGCCACTTAATTGGGTAGATTATAAACTAATTACCCCATATTGTTCTGTTGCAGCTTGTTGGGCAGTTAGTTATTGTCTAAAGTGCAAATACACCAAATGTTTTTCACACCTTTGGTATTCCATGATGTGCAGTAAGCCATCATGAAGATGCTCAACGTTGACACCAGATGCCTGTCTAAGTCTCGCTAGTAGCTTTTGCTCACTAGCCAATACGTCTGTTGTATCGGGCATGTTTCAACGAGTGCAACTTCTCAATATAGCCCTATACGTTAAACATTGCCTGATGTCGATATTCGCAATAAACAGTTGGTGGTAGCTACCAAGTAATATGCCAACATATGATCGATGTATTTCAATAGCTGGTTGTGTGTCTGTCGACAGATGACAAAATCTATCACACTGTATATGGGCACAGCCTGACCTGTATTACGGTGCTGTCTTTCCCTTGTTGTTTTGTGACGAGCGGCATACAAGAATGCGATATTGCATACAAATAGGCCAGGCATCTTTAGAAAATGGTTTGGTTGATATTCCAATTTGTCCGTATTTAATTATTTGCATAAATAAAAAATCCTGCCGTATCTGACCTTAATTTGTGTGATATACTTAGATTGAAGGAAATCAGGCTTAGTGATATCTTGGATCTGATTTTGGCTCTGCCTATGTCTTCCTATATATTTATTTGACCACTTGCACATAAAGTATAATTGCTTTGTGTCATTGTGTGGCAACAATGGTTGTAAAATCTTCTTTCACGTGTAGTACATTGACAACCATCCAGTCTGTCCTTGGCAAGCATCTCTCCTTTGGTTCCCTGTCTGTCCCATTATCCAAGTGAACAGTTATGAGCAAGCTAATGTTGTGTGTCAACATTAGGCCAACAAGAGGGCTACGACAACCAGTCCAGCCGACAGATCTACAGGCAACAACAGCCTCAGCCTCCCCCTCAACAGTACCTGCAGGGCTACCACCAGTCGGGAGTGCCTCCCCATGACATGAACAAGCAGCCTATGAGCGCCCAAGTGCCGCCTCCCGGACAAACACCCCCTCAAGCACAAGGCGTACAGATGATGTACTCCAATGTCACGCAGCAGCAGATGCCGCGTAATGCTGTAAGTAGGGACTGCATTTCTCACACAGTGTCATCGTGAAAATCTTAATTATGTTGATTTTAACGTTGGTCTTTTTCCCTAGGGAGTAGGGGCGAACGCAGGGCTTATGTGTTTAGTGAACAGAAAGTGACATCTCTGCCTAATTCGAGTTATAATTGATTATAATAATTTGGTTCAGTGAACATTAAATGTAACTAAAATTCTTGTGTTGAGAAGTTGATGGATTGTTTGCTAGATTGTCATGAATTTGCAGTGCGGGCATAGTGCATACCACAGATTGGCATGTTTTGCTGCAAAGATAATTTTGTAAGTTGCGTTTCAGGGCTACGTTCAGCAACGGCAAAACATGCAGGGCATGGGGCAGCGACCAGTTGCCATGATGACGGCCACAAACAATGTGTACCAACAGCAGATGCCTCAGACTGTCTACTTACAACAGACTCTGCAGCAGCAGACGCAGCCGTTCATTCCTGGCCAGCCACAGGTGTTGAACTACATTGCTGGTCCTGGTGGCCAGGTGCAGATGCAGGTGAGAGTTGTGTCCTGTTGCAGTGCCATTGTCAACAAAGGTGGAAAGCAATGACGTTATCCTACATGAGCTCTTTTTGTTAATTTTCTGTTGATCATTTACCCAGACGATTTTACGACTCATGTTTGCAGTTGTGGTGCAAAGCTCATGTAAATTTCCATTTACATTTTTTTCAGAAGAGAGTATTGCATGAAATAAACTTAACTTGCTTTTTGACATATTGCCTTGTCGGAAAATAGCTCAGATAAGCTAATGTTATCAAATTCTCCGACACCGACATTAAATAAAGCTTCTTGTATCTCCTTCATGGCAAAAATGTTATGTGAAAAGTAATGTGACAAACCTCAACAAAGGTTTGAATTTATTAGGCATGTTTTGCCATATGCCACATAATTTTTATAATGTATGTTATCAAACTATAAATTTGTTGATGTGACTTGATAGTTTATTTATCTGCTTTCTATTGGTGTATCACATTTGATTGAGAAATAATAGTTATATCCATTTAAAATGAATCAGGAACTCGCTGCAACTCATCTGCACTAGCTTCATGATAAAATTGGGTTAACTTTATGGAGTAATGCGAATTCGTATTGGTCGTGTTTGTGTACTGTATTTTGTTTGAGAGTATTAAAGGCAACGCAGACCTTATTTATGTGATAATTGAAAGCTGCTGTTATGGAAATATGTAATATAATATAGATGTGGTTGTTTTCAGTACCCGGCACAGATGCCGCCCTACGCCCTCCAGAGGCCCACACAGCAGCCACAGTACAGCACTGCAACGTTCTACCAGCAACAGCCAGCCGCTAACAACACTCGTATGTATTAGTAGTATGAATGTTCATCAAATTGTCGGTGTGAGAAATCTAGGAAATAGTCACTAGTTTGTTTTCAGTGGTATTAGTTTGGGGTGTTTAACTCTTTACGGCGCAGACCGTCCAAAACCGCCCAACCCCTCGTACACGCAGACCGTCCAAAACCGCCCAGCAAACTCACTGTTCATGGGCCTTTCGTTTACCGCAATCAGATCCTTCTTTTACATTAACCAGCCAGCTCAAACTGCTGACCTAGGCTCTATGTAGGTCACGGAAACATGTGCTGTTGCCATCTTGTGAAAAATTGTTTTCGTTTGCGATACCAGATACGCACCGATGCGTAGTTGCCGCATCTTACCAAATACGCATCTGTGCGTATTTACCAACGTGTCCGCCCATGCGGCCATGTTGTGGCCATATTGAATAAATTAAAATCCCCCACTTCCGTCATACGAAGAGAACGAGGCTACACCACACTTCCTGCAAGGCAGACGCCATTTTATTGCGGCAATTTCAGTGGTTTTAAACGTGTTTTTGGACAGTTTTGTTTTGTGTTGTTCGTCACGGCATTTAAAAATGGCGGACGATGGTGCTTCAGACAGCGAAGGCAGTGATATTTCGGGAGTTGACAAGTTTATAAACGAGGATTTTGAAGGAGAATTAGCGGCAGAGAATGTCGACCCACTGCCCTGGATCGAGTGCAGGATGGCGGCGACGAAACCAGGCCGCAGTGGATTGACAATTTGTTTCACGAATCCAAAGAGTCTGGGGGTGATTTATAGGGTTTCCACCCCGACTGGGTGACTGATCCTCGCCGCTTTCGCCCTGTCAGTGCGCCAGATTGCTCCCTGGATGGCACAGGCCACGAACTATGGTTGTAGTGAGTGCTCTGTGCCTCTGCACCAGAAATGCCTGAGGGCACACATCAACCAGTCGAACATTGGCAGACAGGGTTGTCATGTAAATCGATGGATCGTTCTGTAGTTCTAGTTGTCGTTTTGTAATAAATTTATTGTTTACACATAGCATACATATTTCTGGAACTCATTTTGTCAGTAGGAGAGATAGTATTGACTGCTGGAAGGAAATAATATGACAATATCCATTGTTGTTACTTGTCATCTTACAAAACTAATATTTTCGGACTGACATACCTGATGAATATTGCTCATAACATTCCTTCTACCCGTCACACAGGTATATTAGCAAAATGTAGCTATTGAATTTTTCTACAACTCTTGTAATTGAAGTTGCTTTCTATTCATGCAAAAAACAGTAGCAGAGTTATTATTGACTGCTGGAAGGAAATAATATGATAATATCCATACTTGTTACTTGTCATCTTACAAAACTAATATTTTCGGACTGACATACCTGATGAATATTGCTCATAACATTCCTTCTACCCGTCACACAGGAATAATTCTTATAGCAAAATGTAGCTATTGAATTTTTCTATAACTCATGTTATTGAAGTTGCTTTCTATTCATGCAAGAAACAGTCGAAAAGTTGTGCTGAAGTTCAGTCATGCATTTTGTAAAAAAAATCAAAAAACTTTCCTCTGATTTCAACTTATAATATCATAGTTGAATAAACAGTTCTATTTATATGATGCACATCAATGGAAAGCTGCATTTCTTAGCTTTCATTTGATATACAAGACTTGTATATATGTTATGTAGTTGCTGAGAAAATCAAATTTGACACACACCATGTACATTTTTTTTCCATATCCGTTTTTTCTCCCAAATGTGCTGGTAACATGGGTATAATTTCTGGGCGGACGTCTGGTATAAAAAGGGTTAAGGAGACCAGCGGGTCGAGAAATAAAAAAAAAAGGTTTTCAGATCATGTCATTTTCAGATGCATTGGTATCTTATACAGCTATGTGCAAGAGCATATTTCAATATTTCAAGAATGAATACCAATAAAAACATCATTTATAACATGCCCCTCGTTCTTCAAGAAGCAAAATCCACCGTGGTAGCCATTTTTAAATGTCCGGGAATGACAAAAAAGAACGTTCGAGTCCAGAGACACGCCGCCTAGTAAATCCGCCATGTTTGTAACCGTCTTGTCCGGAAGTTTACACATAACCGGATGTGGTGTTCTGGGAGTTCTAGAATATAATTATATGCATCTATTTCGGGAAAATGTATGCGACCTCTACTGCCATATAAGGATTTGCTACGCGATCCATGGCTCATTATAATATCGCGTAAATATCTAATCCAATGAACGCGCCCGGCGCACCAATGATCGCATCATCGCCCAATCAGCGCCGTTTCCGGCAGCTGCAGGATGAGAAAGCAAATGGCGTCGACCGGCAAAACGTTAACAATTCGTCACGCATTTTGGGTCAAAAACACACTTATAAATAAGGTTGGCACAATAATAAAATGTTGTTCCTATATGAATCTGATGCCTGGTAGTCATGTTCATTATGCAGACACTTATAAATGATTTAGTTAATGGTTATTAGTGGTTTCTAGGTGTGCTGTCAATATTTTATGACATGCTGTCGTTTTTTGTCATTTTCTCAAAATCACGTTTTTGCACATTTGTGAAATTTCAAATAATTATTCCCAAAAAACTATGAAAGATAGACATCTGAAATTTGTTCCATCTGTTCACATGTTAATGACACACACAATAAGACTCATTTGACCATGGCAGCTGACTACTTGGAGTTGTCAGATATGAAACACTACAGTTGACCAACGTCCAAAAAACGTTTTTTCCGAAAAATCATTTTACAAGCATAGAACATATTAGATCTTTCAAGCTCAAACCACCTTATTGTATGAAGGGACATTCTAGCTAATGAATTTGAGCAGTTCCATGAATCCACATGAAACCATTGACTCAGAATAATTTTTTTTAATTCACCCCTCTGTAATTTTTAAATGTCGGTTGCTATGGTAACACATATGCAAATGAGTTCAAATTTTACACAGTAAGTGCTGTTCACATAACGAACGTGTATGCCAATTTGGTTGAGATATATTGAGTATTAACCCATTTTATCCGGAATACGATTCTAGTCGTAGTTACCCTTTTTATCCGGAATACGATTCTAGTCGTAGTTTGCACTTGGCACGGCTTCCCCGCACTCTGACGTTTTGGAATCCCATTGGCTGGTTAACACCGAATGACGTCAGTATATCGGGATCACTAGGGAACCCATATTTTCAACCAATCAGTGCCGTTCTTTGGGTATTTGCAGTACAAAGTGAGCACCCCCAAGCCCAAGTGAAATCAAAGATGGCGTCGAGTCGCAAAGATCGTTAAATGTTGACGTATTTCGAAGGATAACTCCATTAATTTACTTCATACTGTTGATGACAAGAAGGCAGACAAGTGGATAGACGATATAAGATGGACGGTTATGGTATTTGATGCGATATTTGTCCGTGAAGACATACTTTGAAGCCATCGAAGTGGGGTCGACCGACAACGGCATTCATTTTCGCCCACCACGCACCACGCCGTTTTTTGGCGCCAAAGTTTATTATTTCCAACGACGGTAACATCAATAAAGTGACGTTGAAATGTTGACCAACGTTGTTACTTTAGAGTACTTCTTTATTAGTTATAAGAAATTAGCCACAAAATTATACATCGTTGACAAAATATTTCACAAATTTGCATAATTCCGCTCAGCGGCGCCACACGTTGGCGATTCAATCGACTGACATGGGGGTATTACAAACAATTTTACATAATGAGATTATTATCCAAGATATGTGGACGAGTTGTATACCTTTGTTTTCAGCAGAGAGTAATGCATAAAATAAACTCAACTTGCTCATTGACATGTTGCATCCTTCTTGGCGAAAATGTCAGGTGAAAAGTAATGTGATAACCCTCAATATAGGTTTGAATTTATTGGGCATGTTTTGTTATATGCCACATAAAATATATATGATAAAACTATGACTTTGTCAATGCGACTTGATAGTTTACTTTATCTGCTTTCTAAAGGTATATCACATTTAAAAATTGATTGAGAAATAATAAAGTTATGTCGATTTTAAATGAAGGCCTGTCATTTTGTAATGCTGACAGATTGATTTGAGGAAATGATCAGGAACTGGCTGCAACTCGTCTGCAGTAGCTTCAGGATAAAATGGGTTAACATAAATATGGCACATAGCTGTTCTCGAGTAGTTGGTACCCTTAAGTGAGTTTATTTGGAAGGATGTTGAAGTGCGTTCGTCTAGTTAACCTCCGACATCGTGCGGCATTTTGCAGATATTACTGAGATCATTTTTCGACGATTTCGAGTCGGATATCGATGTTTGCAACGTGAATAATGTCGACAGCGATCACAGATACCCTGTTATCGTCCATCTACGTTGTCTGTGCAACTTTTCGTTGTTGAGATACGAAGAAGACGACCCGTCGGCGGCATGTTTATTTCGCCGATACGCAGCCATTTTGTTGATCGGATCACCGTCTGTACTTTGTTTGGTTTATTTATTTTAGGATATTTGATTAATACCCACTATGGACACATTGCTTCTGATAAAGGAGCATCTTTTTGTGAAAGGAGTGTGCTATCTTTCGTTATTCGAATGTTGATTTTACCATTTTGCCATTCGGCAATATGATCGGAAAACGATAGCCATTTTGTAAATTATGTCATGATTTTTGTCTTCAGTCGCATTGGCATTGTTTACAAAAATAATTATAATTTGAAAACTAACCGTCAAAATTTGATAAATGTTTTACTAAGATAAAACTAACATACAAACTAACTACAGTAATTCCGCAGGATTACTGTTTTGTGTTCTAAGATTTTTAAATATGTAGCATGCTGAAGTTGCATATTTATTTTGTCATTATAATTGTTGAAGTTTGCTTCAAGATCTGAAATGTAATTGATTGCAACACATAAATTGTAATAACATGTTTTATTCACAAAATCCTTCCATGTACAGTGCAATTAATTTCATATATTTTCAAGCATTGGTTGTCGAGTTTTAATGCAAGCAACATGCAGCGTAATTCACAGATGGCTGCCATCTTAAAATTGTCTGCCCACAGCAGGGTGTAAAATAAGAAGGCTGTCCACCCAGTAAAGAGTTAAGAAATAGAAATCGCACACAAGTTGTATGTTGTTAATATGTTGCATGAACTGCTTTCAGTTATAATGACATCAGTTACTGTTTGTTACAGCAGCCCGTATATAACATCTAGTATTCTGGCAGGAAATATGATTAACTGTGTAAAAAAATGTAAACGCAGGAAACTCAAGTAATTATTGTCATGCATTTTAGTTATATATATTGTGAGTAAATACACTGTTCGTAGGTAGGTACATTTGTGTAACCCTTAGAGAAGTCACAGTCTGATTTCTCTTTGTCAAATGTATGTAAATTGAAGTAATATTAAAAACACCATATGATTATCTCCATCTTAGCACAGAGTATATTTGAAGTGGTGTCTCGAAATGTTTCCAATATGCAAGTGTTGCATCTGGCGAACAGTTCCCATCACACATAGAAGAATAATGACAAAAGCTTCAGTACCAAGCAATGCAACAACATATGATGTGAATGTTATCTGATTAAAACAAGAGATGGTAATTTTCAAATGTTGAGTTACAAACACTAACATTTTATTAGCCCATCTGAGAGATCAGTGAATTTAGAAGTGAAAATTATTTATACAAAAATACCTATGATGTATTGAACATTTCGCTGTTGTTTGCTGTCACAAAGGTGATCACTTGAGCAGGTTTGGTTTGAGTGTGTTTGATAGAATCGATCATAAGTTGGACAGGTAATATTTATTCACCGTTTGCCCTGTTGTATTGCAGCAGCAGCTGCTCCAGTGTTCTACCCGTCACAACAGCAGCAGCTACAGCAACCGGCTACAATGGTAGCAACAGTTCAGCAGCCACAGCAACCTCAGCAGGCGTCACAGCAGCAGCCAATGCAGCCGCCACAGCAACCACCACAGCAACCACCACAGCAGCCGCGACCCATGTCCACAGGAAGTAGTGCGCCATACCAGAAGCGTGAGAAACGAGGCCTACCAATTATTGACCCCAACACCGGGCATGATATCACTGAGGGTTTACGACAGGGCAGTAGCAAAAACAATACCCCGCCCCAGTCGGAGACATCCAGTGCAAGAGCGACGCCACGACCGGTAAGATGATTGAATAGTCAAAAATGTATCATAAATTTAATAATTTTCAGCACTAAAACGTAATGTATGAAAGTGGCAAACTTGATCTTCTAATCACATATGTGATTCTTCATGAATTGGCTTGTAACTTTTATTATGTAAAACACAGCAACATTATTTAGATTAATGACAGGTGTCTTGTTACTTATATCATACAACATGACTGCAATATTCAGCTAATTAGGTCATTAAATATTCCTACAATGTTGGCAAAAACTGAACTCACCATGGGAAAATCCATATCTACCAAGTTTGAAGTATTTATTTTGAAATATTAAATGTGAAAACGATGAGAAGAATGTTAAAATAAGTGTGTACTAGGTGAACAAAGTTATCATATTCCTTCTGAGTTTCCGTGCATCCCGTTCCCACCCTGGAGCAGTGACCGTTACAAGTTAAGAGCCCTTTCACAAGTTGTCATGAAATGAAAACATTTACTTCAGAAGAGGGAGCTGCTTATATGCATAAGAACGCATTTAATGCCATGTTTCATTTTAATGTGATAATGCTATATTTTTGACATATGTGTAAATTGGTTGTCTTAGAAGTACAGTTGCCAAAGACTAACCAACTTAGTACAAACATGTTATTTGGTAACTACTTACAAAAAGGTTTTGATAGATTTTTTTATACGATGACCGAGTGTTGCTAGAGTTGTGACACTGCTGTTGTAGACGACGCCTCCACTGAGCGGCAATGACATAGCTGCCCAGTTTGCTGCTCAAGTCGCTGCGACGTTAAGTAGTAAAGGACAGGCAACCCAGCGCCAGGCCCAAGGTGTGCAGGACGCTGGTATGCCTGCAGACTTGACAGCCACAGAGCAATCAGCCACAACAGTTCCCACGCAACAGACAGCACCAGACGAATCCCCAGATGTGCCTGAAGTGGTTGCTGTGGCTGTAGAACAGAAACCAGTGGAAACTCCCACCGTTGCTGAAGATACCCAAGCTGAATCGGCTGCACCAGAGCCAGTCGAACCAGAACAGACAGATTCCAAGCCACAGCCGGCAGCACAGTCGCTTGTGGAAGCTGAAGAGCCCCAGCCAGCTGCTGTAACGAAAAAGACGCCTACCCCCGAGAAGGAAGCACCAATGCTGAAGAATGTCACCGAGGAGCCAACACCAAAGGTTGCCGTGGCGAACGTGACCCTCGCACCAGTCAGAGAACCCAGTCCTACGACGGACGTGACTGTAGATGGTTCAGCCGCGAATGCCACAAAGACTGTTCATGAAAGCACTACTGCAGCGCCGACTGCTGTTCCCACAGAAACAGAAGCAAGTACGAAACTATTGAAGAAGGAAAGCACGCCTGCGTCGAGTAGCACGGAAGTCACCCCTGTCAGCACCCCAGTGGAGGCAAAGCCTGAAGTGGTGGCAGACAAGAAGATGCCCGATGTCGTTGCCGCAGCCGAGGAGAGCAGGACCAAGGCACCTGTCATAAGTGACGCCGAAAACAAAGTAAAAGATGAAGGTAAGTCTTACAACTAAGGCAGCTTTGACTCGAGTACTAAGCACTTGAGCACTGAAGAGATCATTTCATGCAGCCGTGGTGTGAATGTATATGGTCACATTTGGTGCACCAAGTGCTTTCGTCCTGTGCAGAGTATCGCATCGTTTCAGATGTAGTGGCAGTAAGGGCTAGACATGAAAGGTTTTCATCCTCTGGCTTTGGGGGACAGTGGATTTGTAAAGTTACTGGCCCCAATTTTTTCTGGAAAATGTATTTATTTTGATAAAAACATTGCTTCACAACAGTCTACAAGGGGTCACCATGGGTGATATCATGTGGACTTTTGTGAAGTGTTTTTTTAAACTGAGATTCCAAGTGTAAGATGCGAGAATGTTAAGTAAAAGACTTTTTTTGTGGTAGCTGTCTTATTATTGCAAAATTACAAGCAAAATAAAAGTTTAAAATGCTCATGTCGAACCTCTTTGATGTTGTAGAAAACTTTATGTTTAACACCTTCCCACAGTTACTTAGTTTTAGAAAGTTTTACTGTTCATGATAAGTTCTGCCCTGTGTGGAATCTTACTTCAGACATCAACGCCAGGTTGAGGGAACCGATGGCTTTGTGTTCTGTCTGGAAAAGGTACAGTTCCATGCTTGGTTCGCCATACTACAGTGTCAAACTAGGACTGTAGAGACAGCTAGCTGTAACATACTTAAATATATTTTGTAGTCATACTAATTGTTGGGCAGAGTCAAGTTTGTACCTAAATATAATCAGTCTGTATAATCAATGCCTTTGTTTAGGTTTCCTCAGAATATTCTGTCTAGTTGTCATTACAGCTGTCTAACCCAATGGCATATTTCATTTTATCCGTTAAAAAATGTATGTCAGCTATTAGCGGTAGTGTAGTTACTTTTCTGTACGGAATACAATTCTAGTCATAGTCTGATAGTCTGCACTTGGCGGGGAAGGTCTTATCAATCCCCAGTGGCTCACGTCAGTATTTAAGGCGGCAACGAACTTAATATTATTTTGAACGACGGTAACTATTTCACAATAAAGTTACACTGAAATGTTGATCAAAGTTGTAACTTTAGTGTATATGTTTATTGTTTATAAGAAAAGAACGAATTCCGCTCAGCGATGGTACACATTGCAATGCGGTTAACTGATGTGGGGTATTACACAAAATTGTACGTAATGAAATTATTATTCAAAATACACAGACAAGTTTTATACTAAGAATGGGACAAATATGTGAATTTCATTCGAATCAAATATCCTTGAAATTTCTAATACGAATATTTAGTGGCTTAGAATTCGATTAAAATATTGAACGGTGTCAAGATGTCTTGCCGGAGCACGGTGTCATCCCGTGGCCATGGGCAGAAGTCTAATCTGGAGTCGTCAGCATTGTGGTCATATGCATCACCGCCATCAATCTTTTTGTTTACTTTATGACCTGACCATGAAAACGACTTCTTAGAGCCACCAAACTTCTCGTATCTTATGTAAATATATACACATAGGTTACAAAATTAAATAATTTAAATTCCTGTAAAGAATACAATTAACAAAAGAAATTCGCGCAAATTACAAAAGAAACTCACGCAAACCAGACACCATCTATGGCACCGAAGCGTAGTTCGGTGGTTACCATAACATCGGTAATTAAATGACCTATACAAATTATGGTTTTATGCTAACTGTAAAGTAACCATAACCCTAAGCTAACTAATCCTAAACTTAAAGATATATGTCTTTAAAAAAATTATTTTGAAATAATAAAGTTATGTCCATTTTAAATGAAGGCGTGTCATTTTCTAATGCTTACAGACTGATCTAGTAGAAATGATCATGAACTGGCGGCATCTCGTTTGCTTAAGGGTAAAGTCTCTTTCCAAAGGTTAATGTCAGACTGTACTCCACATAGTGGGTAAATGTAAGTAAAACGATTGTAAAGGTAATAAAAAAAAACTATTGCTTGAGTCAGTATTATAATACATGCTGCTATATAGCTCCATGTCCATCAAGCCAAACACATTTATAATTACAACTTGCACATTTTGTGCTATGCCACTGGACTTCTGTGAAAATGCACATACTAGCATAAGGCGGACTGTTTCTTTGCATTTAGAGCATGTCTACAAGGCAGACATGAGGTCAATACATTTGTATTTGAAAGTATTTAAAAAAAGTTTGTATTCAAATACTTTTTCAAATACATTGTCAGTATCAACATTTCTGTTTCAAGATCACATGTAATGCCTGCCAAACTGATTACCTTCACTGCAACTTCACCCAACAGTGCTAATTCCTGATGAAGACACTTAACAGCAGGTGTTCCCATGGCCCTGGCAGTGACCACAACTTTTCTTTGCTCAGAGCCAGAGGATGAATTTAACATTAGCATCTGATGATAACCATAGGTCAATATCCCCTTTGTTCTTTAGTCAGGCTCCAAGCTGGCACCAGGCTATTCAGGTTTCCTGCCTGATTTTGAAGTTGAGCTGTCACACTTCCTCACAAGATCCTAGCAAAACACTAATTATGCCTATAAACTAGATATCTCAATATATAAGTTGCTTTTCTTTTTCTACATAGTAATACATCCTGAAAATGAAGTATTTGAAATACTTTCCAGCGTATTTGTATTTAAATACTTTTCAATGTATTTGACCCCATGTCTGCTACAAGGATAACATTTGGGTCAAAACAAGCGTAAGAATGAATTATTGTGCCATATTCCAATGTACTACAAACACTGGTCATCATAGGGGAACATACGATTATATGTCTAGCGAATGCCTGTGTGAGCTTCAACATCACTGCCATCTTCGGCTCATTTTCAGGGTAATTGTATCGATAACAGTCAGTGTAGAGGGTAACCTGAATGTTAATAGAGGTTTAGAGTAGGTTAGGTTAAATGTATGTTATTTATTCGAATAATAACACTAGACAGATGTTAGTTGTTCGCAGAGCATTTCGCGCACACATTTTCCATTGTAGTACCACACAAGAAATCTGTAACTGAATGTATCTCAGTACCACCCAAAATGCCTTTTTTGTGGTGTGTTTATTTTGTTTCTTCCAAAAATTAAATTTTCTATCATTTAGTATTGACACTCCATGTCGTAATGCCAGTATGATTAATCAAAATCACAATGTAGTAGAAAGGACTTCAGAACCTCTTGGCACATTGTTTATTCACTATGAAAGTCCAAGACACCATAAATCCATTTGATAACATCTGTTACAATACGAGATATGCTAGAGCTGGACTACTTCTGTAACTTCTTGTCAAGTTTTGAAGTGGCATTGTCAAGAATAATTTAGTTAATTTAACCACTGGGTTTGTCATTATGACCATATAATTAAGTTCAAAATAGATTTTTAAATGTTGGTTAATAAGCTGGCATATCATGTTGAATATAGGATACACTTCATTATTGGTGAACTGGTTGTGAAACAATGTGAAAAACAAATTAAAATTCCATGCCTGAAACAGTTCAGTTGTGAAGGAACATGATTGAATCATATTCTTGAACAGAATATAAAATCTGTAACAGAATCATAGGTGGACCTAAGTAGGTATAGCATTTTTATTAAAAACACGTTGACACATTTGGCTCTCATTCAACTTTGTTGTAACTACTTTCTGGTGCAGTGACTTGTGCTGTAGTTGTAATGCATTCATGTTAGCCAAATATGCTTAAATCTTATCAGTCATAGTGACATACTTAAATATGTAGGTATTCTTTCTCCAGGGCATTTATCTAAATTATATAAAGAAAATTACAACACAAATCAAGTCAGCCTGTCAACAGAGAAATTAAAAACTGAATAATTAATCTGAAATACTACAAAGTGAGAAAATATTTGGTTATCTTTTAAATGTTCACTGACCTACTCAGTTCAAAAAGGTAGTGGGCTTACCAACTTGACCCACCTTGAATGTACTGGTCAGCTGGTCAGTAGGTGTTTGCAGCCAGATAATGGGACAATTAAGCTGCTGATGAGGAGGGGCCTTTGTTTTATGTGCTGCAGTCAGTGCAGGACATTAATGCCCCTTGTCCCATTGTAAGTGATAGCCCATTATGTGTGCTGGGTGTGCTGGCTGGCATGCAGTGGGCAGGTCACATGATCACCAGCAGTACAGAGCAGACTAGTGGCCTGTGGTGTCTGCCATTACAGCTGCTCTACAAAGCTGCTGCTTTTATCAAGTTCTCTGTACATCTGGTGGCCACTGTAACCAGTTGAATACTGTTAACCTGGAATGCTAGCTATACTGATGGATTACAATGGACAAAATGTGAACTATGTCTGACCACGCGTGCTGTTTGACATCACATAAGAGACGCAGTGTAGACAAAGTCTACCGGCCGGCAACACGGTGAATAACTCTACTTCAACTTTCAGTCGACATTCATGCCTGTTAGAATGGGCAACAGTGAGTATACACATTAGCTCACAGGACTAAAGTACTGCTTCACAAAACCTTTGTTTCTGTGTGTGACTTTTACAGGGGCAAGTAAGCAGGCCCTACCTACTTGTGAAATTGCTAGCATATGGTTCATAGGTTGTCACTGTTTGTAGCCCAATTTGCCCATAGCGGTGAAGGAAATTATTTCTCTGGCATGTTACTGCTGTGTGGTTACCATTTGATAAGGGCTTAACAAAAATGTAATTTTGTACTACATAGATTTAATATATTTACTGTCTTCTGTGTAATGGTAAGTAATTGCTACTTGTAAGTGCTAACAGGTTGCCAATCCTTATTTGTGAGTGTGAAATCAACCTTTGTATACCATATGACGCACTAAACAGCACAAGCCCAGTAATAAATGTCATGCGTCAATCATTTACAACATATATGTGACCAAAGTCGTTTAACATGTGTAACATCTGGTGAACTAAAAATGTACCTGAAAGTCTTGATTCTAGATAAGTGTTAACGGTCATTACTATTGATCATTATTGAACTTGTTGTCATGCTAGAACTGTAATGTAATAATAAGTTAATGTATGTACCCGATTCTTACCTACCTAATGTGTGTTTTAATTCGTTATGCTTTTAAGAATGATGTATGTCAAGTCACTGTTTGTGTGCGTGCTAAGTGTAGTGCTGTTACATAATGCCATTGCAAGTGCTTCTGTAATATGTGACAAGCTACCCAACGCAGCAAAATTGAGAAGCCACTACCTTGTAGAACATACAAAAAGAATATTGATAAAAAAGACAACAGTAATGGGAAACGACAATCCTAACCAAATGTAGCTAGACCAGACAGTAGACTTGCCACTGTACAGTGTTAAACTTGCTGTAGACCCCGGGTGGGCGGGGTGAACGAGGTCACTCTATGCAGTGACTGCCACATGATTGTCAACCAAAGCTGAAAGGTTCGAGTCTGTTCAAGGTTGGCCCGGGTCAACGAGCTGTTTGTGTACTGTGACAGACGGCTAGCAGGGACACTGCCATGTGTCTAGTCTGAAGTCCAATGCCCTGTTTACTTCACACATACATTGAGTCTCACTGGTTACTGGCCCTACCTACTGACACTGCCTGATGGATTGTCTCCCAGTGGTGTAAGCCCATATGGACACTGCGGTGTGCGAGAATGGTCTGTGGGTGATTAAAAAAAGAGACCGAAGATCCAGTTAAACCAGGCAAATGTAATGTTGGGGTTCTCTGCAGTAAGTCCTAGCGATGTACACACAAAATATACATACACTAATGATGCAGTGTGGTTCAGGCAGTTCTGCTATGTGGATTATCACTGATCAGTTGTTGTCGAATTATGGAATTAGGTGTTTTCGTGTACATTCAATGAAACTTAACATCGATGCTGCAAACTAGTAGCTAGCTTTTCTTATAAATACATTTACAAATACAATGTTTGCATTTTTGCAACAAAGTATGTTATAGTAAATGTCGTTAATGCTGATGATAAAGTTAAGTTAGTGCAAAAAATTGAATTAAGCCCTTATCCTGTTAAGGGAATGTTTGCAGAATTTTAATTTTTTTAATTAATACTGTTAGTATTAACCAGGCTGCATAATTGCACAGCCATAACAGCAAGCTTAAAATGATTTGTGTAAACACAATTATTTATTGGCTTTTTGCACAGATAAAACTTAGGTTATGCATAGATATGTGGCCATATGCTAGACAGAAGTAAAGATAAATTACTTGTGTAGATTTTTAGCATTTCGATATAGTTCAGTACATCTTGAATGCTTACAAAGAATCCTTAAAAATATCATGAAATTGACTTGCATATACTGTCAGTTGGAGACTGACGAAGCTAGCGGTGTTTGTTTTTTTATTGCACTATCTATTTGAATGTTGGTCACTGTGTTAGTTGGGAATGATCAGTATTGAGGTTATATAAAGAAGCTAGTAATTTGTTTAATTAGTTGTCCAGCTGGAACAAGATGTGTTGTTTGTTTAGGTGATAGACTGTATTATCAACATGCACATTCCGTCATTCAGTCAACTTGTTCTGTGTACACATCAGATGTTCTGACTCATGTCTTTCTTTGTATTGTTATCTTATGTAGATATCTCCAAACTTGAGCTTTACTTCAACACTTGTAAAGTTTACATCAACTTGCATGCGTACATACAGGCGCGCACGCATTGCAGTTGAGACAAGAAAAACCTGCACCCACTTGGGGAATTGGGTCGCTTAATAATTCACACCTAGATGAAATTACTCTCAAATCAGTTGAACCAAAGTATACCCCCTGCGGTTCATCTAACAGTTCTAAAAACTGGAAATCGGCTCAAAACTATAGGAGATGCAACTGCTTTCCTACATCTTAACCTGTGGCAAATAATTGTTTTCTCATGTATTTGTGTAATCAACCCATCTTATCCTGTATACGATTCTAATTGTAGTCTGCACATCTGTTATATGGCTGGTTAACAATGACTGACATCAGTATATCGTCTTCACTGGGAAACATAGTTTTCACCCATTCAGCGCTGTTCTCTGGTTATTGATGTAGAAGACAAATATTCCAAGCTAAATTGAGACCTAAGATGGCCTAGATTAAGAAAAACTGTCAAATGTGGACATTTTGATTCTGATGGCAAGCAGTCAAGTGAATAGACTTTGTAAGATGCATGGACATGTTATCTGATGTGACGTTTGTCCATGAAGATACTATGAAGGCATAATAATTTAGTGAATCAACAATAGTGCCTATTCCATTCCCAGTCCATTGCATATTTTAGGCAGCGACAAAGTTAATATTATTTTCAACACCGGTAACTACTTTACAAATAAAGTCACATTAAAATGTTGATAAACATTTTTATTTGAGTGTATTTGTTTACAAGAAAAGAGCCACACAATGATGTCATAGACAACAAATAAGTCACAAATTTGCATAATCCTCCTTCATGGTGAAAATGTCAGGTGAAATATAATGTAACAAAACTCAAACATACCTTTGAATTTATTGAGACATGTTTTGCCATATGCCATACATAATTATGCTGTCAATCTGCAGATTTGTCGATGTAGTTTTGCAGTTTATTTATATGCTTTCTGAAGATATATCACTTTAACCATCTTATTGAGATATAATAAAGTTAAAGCCTGCTTTAAATGAAGTCCTGTCATTTTCAGTTACTGACGATTATTTTGTGGGAATGATCAATAACTAGCTGCAGCTCGTTTGCACTAGCTTCAGCATTAAATTGATTAAAGTAGAACTGGAAAAACAAGACTTGAGAGTAACATGCACAATGAACAGATTGCTTAAGTTTTGGTTGCCTTGTTGTGCAAGTGACTTGCAAATCAGGTTACCAAAGAAATAGATGATAGGTTCTGGGATTTTTAAATATATAGCATGATAAAATTGCTAATTTATTTTGTCATAATATTTGTTGAAGTTTGTTTCAAGATCTGAAATGTAATTGATTGCAACACAGAAATTTTAATAATGCACTTTATTCACACAATCATTCTATGTACAATGCAATAATTTTTTTATTATTTCTGTGCATCAGTTGTCAAGTTATCCAAATGCTAATGCAAGCTACATGCAATGTAATTCAAGGTTGGCTGCCATCTTAAAATAGTCTGCCCACAACAGGGTGTAAAGTAAGAAGGCTGTCTACCCAGTAAATAATTAAACTCATTTGAAGTTATTTACAAGCATTCTGCCTTGTAATTTTACTACAATAAGTAATTTATACCACTTTGAACTAAAAAAAAACGATATAAAAACCAGTTATGACAAATGGGTACTTAATTTGTTATAAAAAATTCTGTGTTTATTAATCATAGTTTTGAAAGTTCTTTACATAGATATACATATTTTTAATTTATACAAATAGTGACATTTTTTAATCCTCGATATGTAGAAATCTCTATGTAGCTTGTGTAGCAGTCTGCATGTGTATTGAATGACTATTGGTGTAAGGAGAAATGTGGTGTATTTGTGAGAGGTGCATTCCAGAACTGTGTGCAAGCAGTGTGCCTGTGTAACAGCAGCAGTAGCCACTGGGAGTTGTGTGTGGGATGATCTAGCCTCATGCTGGCACATTGGAGAATACCCAGTCTCCCATCACCATCTCTTATTGGCATCTTGTGTATGAGGTAATTAGCCAGATACACATGTTCCTGTGGCTGCATGTGATGGTCCCTTATACAACTGTTGCTGCATACAATCTTACAGAGTGACTACAAACCATATCAACTTCCTACAGTTCATTCACATAACTGCATTAGAATCCATTCACAGAAACTGGGCGAGATTTGTGAACAGCAAATTTGTTTTCTCAGGATGTTACCTTGCTGTTTGCTATGACGCTCTCTGTGAAGTGAACATACACATTCCTGAGTTAATTTATGTGATAGTAGTTGAGTGTGTGATTTATGGTGTAGCCACAGGGTTGACCTACAGGCAGGGCACGGCTACAGCACGTGTGTGAGTGTGTGAATCTGCCTGCCATTAGGTAAAAAAAAAACACTGGGCTAGTTAGAGTGAAGTTGCTGGAGCCTAAATGACTTGTGTATAGAGTGAAACTTGACTCTGACACAGGCCAGTGTTGTTGTTGCCAGGCCACACTGGTTATTTGGAGCATCTTTTTGAACTGTCTTGTGAGTGAAGTTTACCGACTGCTGCTGCTAACTTGAACCTGGTGTTGAGGCGGTGCTATTTCTGTTGCCTGACTGCCGTGTGACTAATCAGGTACTTGGGCTGGTGGCTGCGGCTGCTGCAGCTGCATCATTGGTGGGACTGCCCAGCCACACGAGATAAAGCCATTTTTGTAAGGCGTCTGCACTTGAGCTGACTGTGCCAGGATACATCTCTGCGAGTGTACTCCACATATTGACGAACTACACTAAACAGAGTTAACCTGGACTATTACACGGGATTTACGAACCAAGTTGAAGATGTTGATAAGCAGCAAGCAACCAGGTTGTGGAACGAGCTATAGTTTTGAAGGGTGTGTCAGCTGGCTGTGTGAGGTGAAGTTCTTGGATAAGAACCAGCTTCAGTGATGACGTAGCAAATAGGCAAGCAGCACAGCGGCTGTGAACGTTACTTTGAGTGTGATAGGATGTCAACGACTGTGCACACACAGGTGTTTCGGCGGTCAAGACGCCCTAGTCTGCCGCCCCTGTACGCTGGTGGGACTGGCCGCCATCGTAGGCCCAGTCTGCCAGCTCTCTATGGACCCTACTACAGCGCAGGCATCAGTCTACCCACCGTCTATGTATACAACAGCACTGCAACGGCATACATTGGTAATGCAGTAGTCGGCTGTCTATCAGTTGACCTTTAGGAGGCTTAGTGTTGTAGTTTTCATTGTGGCTGCTGTGTTGTCTTAGCAGGCGCTTTGCATCAGGGCAGGTTTCATTGTTACTTCACATGGCTGTTCAGTGCTAATGTATGTCTAGCATATACTGTATTGGTTGCGACAAAGGATGGGCTAGTGTTGTGGTATTTATGGCCACTATTCAACTACTGCAGGTGCCGCTGTAGATGTTGATTTTTGCCAGGGCTTTGTTGTGTCATTGTTGGTAATGTGTCATGATGTTGAGATAGTAAACCTGGACTAACATGAAGTATGAATGTTAAACAAATTGTATTTTGTTGTTTAATAACTTTAATCAAATTAAACATAAATAGTTATGTTGTTGTGACTTCAAGCTATCTAAACCAGTATTGAATTGAAAGTGTCAAGTGCATGGTATCTTCTCTAGTTACAGTGTACAGACCTTGTCGTCACAACATATCAGCTTTCTGTTTGACTTATGCCAATGCTGTACATTATCTTCTTCCTGCACTGCAGCAAGATCCCATGCTCCTTTTGCAGGCATGACATTCTTCCGCAGAATTCATGAACTCGATTTGGCCATTTGTGTGATTGTCCCAATCTGAATTTTCGTTTCTCTGATATGCTGCGATTTAACCCATTTTATCCTGAAGCTAGTGCAGACGAGTTGCAGCCAGTTCCTAATCATTTCCTCAAATCAATATGTCAGCATTAAAAAATGACGCCTTCATTTAAAATGGGCATAACTTTATTATTTCTGAATCAATTTTTAAATGTGATATACCTTTAGAAAGTAGATAAAATAAACTATCAAGTAGCATCCACAAACTCATAGTTTTATCATATATATATGTGGTACATGGCAAAAGAAGCCCAATAAATTTAAACCTATGTTGAGGTTTATCACATTAGTTTTCACCTGACATTTTCACCATGAATGAGGCAACATGTCAATGAGCAAGTTGAGTTTATTTTATGCATTACAAAGGTATACAACTTGTCGACATATCTTGATAATAATCTCATTATGTACAAAAATTGTAATACCCTTATGTGAGTCGATTGAATCGCCAACATATGGTGTGGCACCGCTGAGCTGAATTATGCAAATTTGTGAAATATTTTCGGTAGACGATGTATAATTTTGTGGCTCGTTTCTTAACAAAGAAGTACACTAAAGTAACAACTTTGGTCAACATTTCAACGTAACTTTATTTATGAAGTAGTTACCGTCGCTGGAAATAATATCAGATTTGTTGGCACAAAAAATACGGTGTGGTGCGAGGTATGCGAAAATGGATGCCATTGTCGGTTAACCCCACTTCGATGGCTTCAAAGTATGTTTTCACGGACAAATGTCGCATCAAATCTCATAACCGTCCATCTTATATCGTCTATCCTCTTGTCTGCCTTCTTGTTATCACCAGTATGAAGTAAATTAGCGGAGTTATCCTTCAAAATATGTCAACATTTAACGGTCTTTGCGACTCGACGCCATCTTTTATTTCACTTTAGCTTGGGGGTGCTATGACTAGAATCGTATTCTGGATAAAATGGGTTAAATTGTACAATGCAGTGTTATTTGTGTAAGAGTGATGGATGCAGGTAATGACACATGCGTGCTGAGGTTAGATTTGGGGTTGAGCTTGCTTTCATGAAAACAATGTGTGGTGTTATTTATAGGCAAAGAAAAGGACCCAAGGAAAAAGTCGCGCACTAAGAAGCTGCGTGACTTGAATGAGAAGGGCATGAAGAAGGAAGGCAGTGACATGGATGCATTCACTGACCCGAAGGTTGGTCTAACTGCTGGTCACACCCACAACACCAGTGTATTATATGTGCCATATGTCAAACTTAGTGTAAGGGACCTATTTCTTTGCAGTTGACACCCGTCTGAATTTAGTTTATAGCAGTTGTTTTCATAAAACAATGCAGGTTGTTTCTGTTGTAAAGGGAGTCTCGGGAGAGACATCTAAATCATAATTATTCATCATTAGCTATAAGCTGTGTCAAATGTTTTTGTGGGTTTCCTGTGCATGGAAGCATAAAATCAAGCATTTAGGTCAACCCATGTAGAGCTGCCCATTCTAGTATGCGATTATGGCATATACATGACTATACGTCAACTATCTGTCTACTCATGAGTAGACTGAATTACTTGCAAATATACAACTGGTTAAAATGTATTCTGGACGGGATAAAATGCGTACAAAAATCTATACTGCCTTGAAACAAAATTTATCATGTTTATGCTTTTGTCCAAATGTTGCCTTTATTATATCCATAAAGTACTGTAGACATTTGTTCTTGATTGACTGAAAAGTTCCATTTAATGCTCCACTTAATGTACAGGGCACAACTCACCCACAGACAGCTGATACAGATATGGTCAGTTTCTTGACATTTTAACAGCAGGCTAAGTTATTCTTGTGTTAGCTTAGTAATAAGCGGATTACCGTGATTGAAATAATAATGTGTACATGTTCAGCTGGCATTGAGGAAGAACGCAATGTAATATTACTTGACATTTCAAAGTTAAATCTTAATTGTTTAATTAATTAATTGTAAGAACAGAATATTCCTCTAGTTTCACCAGGTTTTAAGATTGCCCGCACAGCTGAGAATTGTGTCTGTGGATGTTATGTAGTTTACATAGCATGAGACACTGGGACATCGTCGTGACAGCTGCATGCTTATAATAATTCTTTTAAGTTGGTTACTCTTGCCAACTACCCGTATGACATGTGCCTATTCCGATTGAATTTAGTGTTGCCTAATCCCAACTTGCCCTAAACAACTGAGGTGTCTTAATGAAATGCTGAAAATCATGATGAATTTGTAATGACGTGTCTGTAAACCAGAAAGGTGATGTATACACCAGCAAACTAACATATACCTGTTGTTGTAGCAGGCACTGCAGTCAATGGCAATACCAACTATATTGCCACCTGTTGAAACAAACAATGTGACGATGGAGAAGCAAGACGAACCATCGAAGAAAGAGACCCCAGTGGTGACACCAGTGACAGTCACTGAACCGGTGACTGACCAACGGCCTCCCAAGGCCCCCCAACCAAAACAACCCACACCAGTGCCACAGGTGGACAGAACACCACCTGTCGAGAAAGCACCAATGCCTGCCGTTGAGGTAACGCCAGCTCCACCCACAGACACAGCACCGGCTCCGGCTCCGGCTCCGGCTCCGGCTCCGGCTCCGGCTCCGGCTCCGGCTCCGGCTCCAGCCGTCGAAACGTCACGCACGGTCGAGATTGTTGTGGAGGATGCAAAGGCAGCGGAGACAAACGAACATGTCGGTGAAAAGAAGAAAGAGGAGACTGCAAGCACAGGAAGGAGTACGGAAAAGGAGGAACCAAAAGAAGAAGAACCTGTGCCAAAGACAGAAAACAAAGTAGAACTGAAATACACGTACAAGGAAGGTGTGTTGACGTCATTTACTTTCTTTCCAAGTTCTTTCTAAGCAAACTGCTTTTCATTATCAATAAAAAATGTGGATTAATATATTGTGAAAGTAATGGTCAAAATTGTATGCACAAATTTCTTGGTAATAACCTAGACTTTTTTTAATAAAGCAAATTGTTATGATACTTATGAAACAACAGAAAAAGCGCTAATTAAAAATTAAGTTGCTCATGGGAAATACATTTGTGTGTGTGTATGTATGTATGTATGTATGTATGTATGTATGTATGTATGTATGTATGTATGTATGTATGTATGTATGTATGTATATGTGCGCACGCACACACAAACACATGGATGTATATATAACACTAACAGCAGCATATATGTGATACAACCTCCAAGGAGGTTTCTCAAAGTCACCAAATTATTTTCTTCATGTGCAAGTAATTATTGATTCATTATATTTCTGAATATAAAGATGCTAAAAGTATTTTTTTTAGTTTAAACTGGTCTGTTTCCCATTTCACTCTGCGATTCTGCACTAACAAAATATCTTTAAAAAATTTGAATATGTATTACAATAACGTGGCACCAAACAAATTACAATTTTCATGATTATCAGTTGGTTCAACATATTGGGCACTGAGTGGACGACTGAATGATCACTGTCCAGTCATGTCTCCTCCCCTTGAAAGATGACTGCCTCAACCTCAGTTATATGCACTGACCCATCATTACTCTCATTTGGCAACGATCTTTGACAGATCAATGGAGCCCTCTCAACCCGGAGGGAAAGATGCAGTACGACAGGAACTTCCTACTCCAGCTGCAGTTTGTTGCGGGGTCGATCGAAAAACCTGCTGGCTTGCCTAAACTCCCCGATGTCATCCTTGATGCTGTAAGTAATGCATTTTCTACTCGGCTCAATTTTTTTAAGGGGAGACACGGCCGTCTCAGATACATGTATTTCTTGCTTCATTCAGTTATTGACAGATTAGCTTATCTACTCCACAGTAGAGTATGTTGTTTAAGTTACTCACTGCAAGTCATTATTTTAGCATTAACCTAGGTCGCCCATCAAATGTGAAATTAAAATTGTTCTCCATTGAAACCAAATCCAAGTTTCTGACGATCTTATTATCTCGTGCAGAACTTGTGCAAATGCCATTTAGCATCCTTATCGTCGCTGTATGATGCATATTTTCTCTGAACGAGGCAAAATAATTCTGTGGTGTCATTATCATAGGGAATGTTATGATACAAAAAAAATTGATATTATCTATGATCCGGTTCAGTAGGTTATTGGAAATTATCCGACAGCATGTTTCTTTTGGCCTATATTCTGATATCTGTGTTAGGATGCCAGGCATAGATCAGCTACATTTCTGTTTGGTTAGAGATCCTGTTTAACTGTTTGTGTTGCGATGTTTGTGTATGCCTGTGTCAATATATAGCCATTGTTTGCAGCCTTACACAGGACGCAGTGGGGACTTCAGGGGTGGCTGCTCCTCCAGCAGCCCTGACTTCACACCCTCATTCTTTAGACAATCTTCCAGAGACAAGGTAAGTGCTATTGTCCTGCACACAGCCAGGTTTGCACACCCAATCTTGGAAGTCTAATATTGTGATTTTACTGTATTCTAACTATAGTTTCAGATTTGTGTGATGTTTACTTACCAGGTTATTATTATTATCATTGTTATTTTGTTCTTATCTCATGGATGTATCATGAAGTGTTCAGCACAATATACTGCCTTGCTTGAGAGATACACAACAAGCACATAAGGTTATCAAAAGTTGTGTTGCTAGTTAGAACTAGAGATGTGAATTGTACAACCATGTGTAGTTTTCATTCAGTCTATGTGCAGCAATATTAAAACCATTACGTAATTCAGAATTTTTTCCGTGTAACTGATTCACGACTGGTTGCCTTGTATTGGAGAAGCTAAGTGCAGCCCAGCCATGTGTCATGTTGTAGCCTCTCAACAAGCGCAACAGCCAGCAGAAGCGTGGTGTCGGCGGAGGTGGTGGTGGTGGTGGTGGCGGTGGTGGCGGTGGTGGCGGCGGTGGCATGGGTAACCAGCCGAAGGTGCTGCAGATATCACTGGAGCGTGATGTACAACTCCACCACACGGCTAACGCGTGGAAGCCACCTTCCCACAAGACAGCTGAAGCCGTTGGGGAACAAGACATTGAGGTCTGTACAAGTTTGTCTCATGTGTCACGGTGTGAGTTTGTTGCTGTTTTTGTCATCACCTGGCACAGGTAGCTTCAAAACAAAGTACTGCAATTAGCGTTTGTTTGGCACTTGCCAAGAACATAGGCAAGCTGCAGTGACTGCTGAATTCTGCGACTCGTCTAATAACTTGGCGTGCGTGTTGCGACAGTGCATTACTACTTCTGCACAAACTCCACTGTCTGTCTGTCTGTCTGTCTTTTCAGCAAGGGTTATCTACAAATTAGTAAAATTCACATATATGTGACATGTTCTAACGAAATGAGTCATATGTCAGTGTACTTTATTTCGAGAAAACACTATAAACATGCAACAATGCTTTCCGACAATTTTGACTGGACGCGGGGCGGGGCTGACAGCGAGCCCCTGATTGGCTTAGAGCTATGAGCACAGTACACACTCGCTAACTGTAAGCAAGTGTGATCAATCGGGTCGCTACTAGAAAACATTGCTAAATACTCTAATTATGTAGCATTAATTTTAGTAAACAGTTAGCATGATGTATCTTTGACAACGAACATGAGTTTATTTCGAAAGTGTCAAATGGAGTAATAGAATCAAAATGGCCGATTTTGGAATGACAATGTACTCGATTGTGTGCTTGCGTGACCGTAAACTTCAAGGGTGCTTTTCTCCGTTTAGTACTTTCTACCCCAGGCGTGTTCAGGGTCCAGTAACATTGGCTGTGTGTGTGAGATAGGTCCATGATTTTTACACCGTTGGAAAGCTTAATATATATATATATTCTTTCTTTGGTGTGACTCACTAATTTTTATTTGACATACGACTCATTTTGTCACATATTAAACATTGAATGCTGAACTCTCGCCATCATAATTAAATGCAAATGAGAGCCCAAAATAAAGCTGCATTAAAAAAAAAATTCAACCTACACCAACTGAATGACTGCTGAGACTTTTTGATTATAATTTATTCACATGTTTAACCAGATAAAACGAAGAACATTTTAAGTACTTTATTTACCATGTTAATTGTTTAATTTTTATTAGTTTAATTTATTTTATTAATAATCAGATTTGTCAAATGTAATATATTGTAGATTTAGGGAAGTCGTATGTAAAGCACTGTGAATGCTATGGATGTATGCACTATATAAAATAAAGATTATTATTATATGTATTCCAGGAACTGTACCGTCGTGTACGAGCAATTCTCAACAAGCTGACACCACAGAAGTTTCAGACACTTGTCAAGCAGTGCACGAGTTTAGAAATAAACACAGAAGAGCGACTCAAAGGCAGTATAGACATCATATTTGAAAAGGTATGTTTGGTTATTGAATTAACACGAATCAAGGACTTTGGCACAGTTTCTAAAATGCAGCAGTTGAATTAACTGTGGCAAGACAAACTGTGCCTAGAGTACAAACTAGCATGTATATCCTCCTCTGTCTGTCTTCCAAGACCTGGGATCCCTAGGCATGCTACAAATATTGTTAATAACGACAAAATCAGGCAACTCCGTCTCAAACATGGTACGCTGCTAAGGTGCAGCTTTACAAATGTTGTGCTTTGATCCAGCACGTCACAATCATTCCCCTAGGTGACTCCACTAATTTGAGATATTCATGAAAACAGTGGGCTCCTATATATTACAGTGGCTGAGACTAATTTGCATATTAATAGGTGTATACAAAACGCTCAAGACTGCCATAGTACGTGGCACCCATCGATCGTATTATTGACCTAGCTGGTTAGGAGGTCACAAAAAGGGATCGTGCAGACCCTAACTGACTGACGTCTGGACTAGAAGTGTAATCAAGGACTTTGGCACAGTTTCTAAAATGCAGCAGTTGAAAATTAACTGTGGCAAGACAAACTGTGCCTAGAGTACAAACTAGCATGTATATCCTCCTCTGTCTGTCTTCCAAGACCTGGGATCCCTAGGCATGCTACAAATATTGTTAATAAAGGCATAACAAGTTTCATGTTTTTAGTTACTTTATAACCAGTTATTAAAATAGTCACTCAAGAAATATTCAGGTGGCAAGCAGTGAAGAAAGTATAGAGACAAGTGTCTTTAAGTAGTAAAATATGTTTGGAGTAAATATGTTTATAAGTTGTTTGCCAAGAATGCTGACTTTTTTTGTAATGCTGCAATGAATATTTATGGTTACTTCCACTATAAACACTGTTACAACCAGTCTGAAGTTGGATTTCCCTTGCATTGCACAGATTGATATCTTTATCAAAATAAACATCTTGTCATTGTAAACAATAAATATAATTGATTTGCACAAAATAAGTCTTAAATGAGACCGGATAAAAAGTTACATGAACAGGAAGGATGTTGCATGACAACAGTATGATAACTATTTAACCCTTTTTATACCAGATACGCACCGATGCGTAGTTGCCGCATGTTACCAAATACGCATCGGTGCGTATTTACCAACGTATCCGCCCATGCGGCCATGTTGTGGCCATATTGAATAAATTAAAATCCCCCACTTCCGTCATACGAAGAGAACGAGGCTACACCACACTTCCTGCAAGGCAGACGCCATTTTATTGCGGCAATTTCAGTGGTTTTAAACGTGTTTTTGGAAAGTTTTGTTTTGTGTTGTTCGTCGCGGCATTTAAAAATGGCGGACGATGGTGCTTCACACAGCGAAGGCAGTGATATTTCGGGAGTTGACAAGTTTATAAACGAGGATTTTGAAGGAGAATTAGCGGGAGAGAATGTCGACCCACTGCCCTGGATCGAGTGCAGGATGGCGGCGACGAAACCAGACCGCAGTGGATTGACAATTTGTTTCACGAATCCAACGAGTCTGGGGATGATTTATAGGGTTTCCACCCCGACTGGGTGACTGATCCTCGCCGCTTTCGCCCTGTCAGTGCGCCAGATTGCTCCCTGGATGGCACAGGCCACGAACTATGGTTGTAGTGAGTGCTCTGTGCCTCTGCACCAGAAATGCCTGAGGGCACACATCAACCAGTCGAACATTGGCAGACAGGGTTGTCATGTAAATCCATGGATCGTTCTGTAGTTCTAGTTGTCGTTTTGTAATAAATTTATTGTTTACACATAGCATACATATTTCTGGAACTCATTTTGTCAGTAGGAGAGATAGTATTGACTGCTGGAAGGAAATAATATGATAATATCCATTGTTGTTACCTGTCATCTTACAAAACTAATATTTTCGGACTGACATACCTGATGAATATTGCTCATAACATTCCTTCTAGCCGTCACACAGGTATATTAGCAAAATGTAGCTATTGAATTCTTCTACAACTCTTGTAATTGAAGTTGCTTTCTATTCATGCAAAAAACAGTAGCAGAGTTATTATTGACTGCTGGAAGGAAATAATATGATAATATCCATTGTTGTTACTTGTCATCTTACAAAACTAATATTTTCGGACTGACATACCTGATGAATATTGCTCATAACATTCCTTCTACCCGTCACACAGGAATAATTCTTATAGCAAAATGTAGCTATTGAATTTTTCTATAACTCTTGTAATTGAAGTTGCTTTCTATTCATGCAAGAAACAGTCGAAAAGTTGTGCTGAAGTTCAGTCATGCATTTTGTAAAAAAAATCAAAAAACTTTCCTCTGATTTCAACTTATAATATCATAGTTGAATAAACAGTTCTATTTATATGATGCACATCAATAGAAAGCTGCATTTCTTAGCTTTCATTTGATATACAACACTTGTATATATGTTTTGTAGTTGCTGAGAAAATCAAATTTGACACACACCATGTAAACAATTTTTCCATATCCGTTTTTTCTCCCAAATGTGCTGGTAACATGGGTATAATTTCTGGGCGGACGTCTGGTATAAAAAGGGTTAAGGAGTCACGGGATACGACAATTTTTTTTTTTTTAAACACTTATAAATCTCTCCAAAACTTGTTTTTAGGGAGTCACTACATTGAAACTAAGAAGATGGTATCTTTATTTTTTTTGTTTTCAAATATTTTGGCGCGGGAGGGGGTAATAATCGAACAAAAAAGTCGAAAAATAGCAAAAGTTTAAATGAATAGAACACTGAAACCCCTATTGTGATTTACATTAGTCAAGTGTTTCTATGTAGGTAATGTACCATTCTAACTTTCTGTGCATGGCCATTTGTCTATGTTACCTAGATTTTTTTTTACGATTTTTTATAAATATTTTATTTTTATCCTCAATTTTTTCATATTCGAACCCCCCTATTATGTGATTCACATGACTGATCATAATTTCAATGCACAGGAATGTAGATATGTATGGTACTATTGCTATATGTAAAGTTGGTATGCATTACATGGTTAGTTTTTGAGTTCTATTCACTTTTACCTACAAAAAAGTGATAACTGAGAAAACGGCACTTAAAGTATGAACTAAGACATTTTAATATGTTGCAAACATCAGATCTTACAAATAAGCATCCACATTATAGCCTTACCATTTATATACAATATCTATATGTTTGTAACAGTAATTGTTAATCATTAGTGACATAATTATGTTATTGTTTACCCCTACCCCCATAATCTGTAATGCAAGAAATCATAGCCGATGCACTATTTTAGCCACTTTTCACTTAGAATACACACTAAATAGGTTGTATCATGATACCTAAATAAAATATTCACACTAAATGCAATATAGTTAGGTTATCATGTAAAGAATACTGTTCAGATGGTTATTTTACCTATTACCTCGCTAGATTTTGTAGTTCGTGTGCATCCACGTAAAAAAAATATGACGCCAGCCAGTTACCATCAACTAATAACAGTCTTAATTAATACATATACATTCATTTGTCCATTAAAATGACAATTGTATCATGTTTCCCTCCCCATTCACATTAAAATAATCATTGCTGGTGCATAAATTCAGTATTCATTTCCATATATATAATTCACGCTGCACAAGTTGTGACTTCAGTCATAGTCAAATAATCATTGCTGGTGCATAAATTCAGTATTAATGTTCATATATATAAATCACGCTGCACAAGTTGTGACTTCAGTCATAGTCACACACTAAAACTCGCCAGCAGCATACTGGAGTCCTTCTCCAGCCTCGAGTGCTGCAATGGTGCGTTTTTGGGCAGTCTGGCGATCCTTCCTCATTTTCTTGGCACTGTTGTCTGCTGCCCGCATTGCACGCTGCACCCTGCACTGGTCGGTCTTTACCATGCAGGCCATCTGCATCTCTGTAGGCTGGATGCCTAGGTACCGCATCCTCTCTGTCGTAGCAGTGGCACCACCATTAAAGCGGCACACAGCTGACTGCACTGCTGACACGACCTTGCGGTGACCCACAAACTGTGTCTTCGGACAGTACAGCCAGATCAGGCTGTTGAGGCTCTCGTTGGCGTTTTGAGTGCCTCCAGTGGTCATGCGGGCCAACAAATTGTCGTCGGTCATCCGTTGGTAGATGGGGATGAGCTCCTGGGCGACATCACGGTCGAGCAACGTGCCAACAGTCTTGATGTCGTGTGTTGGCATAGCTAGTCCCAGAGCAGCTGACTTGTTGAAGACACACCAACTATCTGGTCCATGTGGGCACCTCTGGTGATGTGGGTCGTCGTTGGTGGACAGGGAGTGGAATAGTGATGCCCACACAGCGTCCTTTGTTTCTTCCACATTCCCCACATTGCGTCGAAGTGCACGGCCATAGTACGTTTGTAGATCGCCTGCTTTCGTTTGGGTTAGCCGACCAGCACCATGCCCACCCAACTTTCCCAACTTGGCAGCTTTCCGCAATGAAGTGCCCATTCTCTTCTCGGCGTGGTTCATGCAGTCCAACTTTTTAACGGGGTGATCTGGCCCGTACGGCTGCAAGCGTGTCAGTGCAGCAAACGTACTCGAATCGCCGTCGCTCAAGATGTATTTGTAGCGAAACGCATGCATCTCCACAGAGCGACTCCAGATGCGCCTGGCTGCCTCAGCTTCCATCGCTTTGGATGATCCACCAAAGTTACGATCGCATGCAGTGTGTGCTGCTTGCCAAGCATGCATCGCAGCTGTGCCTGTGCCGTATTTGTTCTCTGCCAGTGCACATGCATGGCAGTAGTTTGACAAGACTTCGTAGTCGACAACTAGTCCGGTCTGGACCTCTATGGCGACACCGACACCATGGTGAGAGGTAAATCCTCGTTTCTGCCAAGTGCCGTCGTAGCTCACGGTCATATCTATGATTCCGTCGTCATCCATGAGGTCTCCGTACACTCCACGGATCACCTCGGCAGCAGTGTTCATGTTGGCATCAGCGACTGACTGACATGCCTGCTGCAGAGAACGGTGGTGTCGCTGATATGACTTGACATGCATACTGTTCATGCCAAGAACTTTCTGAACTGTCTGCAGTGCCTCATGTCCCTTTCCAAGTTCATGGACAAGCATCGTCATCAGTGTATTTATCTCGAAGGGAACATTCTGCTTGGCTGAATCACCAATCCGAGGTGATGAATACACACAACTGCCAGTGTATGGGCAGTGTGTGCATTCAAGGTGGATGGATTCAGCAAATCCCATCGCCTGCAGACCTCCCTTCACCACAAACAGTGCACCAACACTGTGACAGGCAGGGCAGGCGACGTCAGCAATGACCTCAGTCAGCTGGGAAGTATCGACGATGCACCAGTCGCGACTGCTCAGTTCGTGCTGTCCAGTTGTGGCATCGCTCTTCAAAGCCTTTACTGTCTCAATCTTGCGAGATGCCGCACATGATGCGGTCTGAGACACTCCCGGCAGCTGGGCAGTGGCCCCGGCGCCCGCAGTCGCAATCTGCTTGGCGCTGTCAGTCGCAGTGTCGTCTGCTTCGCCGGCAAACTCTCCGTTTCCGCCGTCGATTGTAGCCGCTAAAACCGTTTTTTCGACCGACCAGCGACGTGCCGCATTCATTTCACTCAGACGCTTGCGTAAGGCCGTTGATTTCCTCGGCGGCATCTCCAATAAACTCTCTTTTACGCAAATATATTCTTCTAATCTATCGGCTGTCAAACTTTTCTCCGTAGCAACAACTTGGAATAATATAAACAACACGTTGCATCATGGGATTGATTTGCCTCACTTTGGGAGAAAACGCGTCATAGAACCGTGAAAGAGAGGCTGGGTGACCCCCGAACATGCTTTCGGCCAGTTCCGTGCCTCATTTGCATAATTTATGCGCTAAATAAGGAGATCGGCGGAAAATGGGACTTGATTTCAACGCGGGAAAAATCAACTTTGGAAGGAAGGGGCGGGACTACCAACATGATTGACAGGCAGCCGAGATGACGGCCGTTCGTTTGGTACAAAACAAAATGGCGCACGGCGAAGAAACGTGGTTGTTGTCAAGGCATGAACACGGAGTACTTTTGCCGTTTTTCGTCGATTCAAATTTTTATTGTCATTTCACAGTTGATGGGCCATCTAAGATAGTGTCAAAAATAGTGACTTAGCGGTGAGTAATTGTTAAAAAACGATCTTTATTGTGAAGTACACATGTCAGACTATCAATATCAGAACGAAACCCAAAATGTCAAAAATAAAATTTATTACGTATTTCAGACTGCCGTGTCTGTCCTTAAATTGTGAATGTTCTGTTTCAGGCGCTAGATGAGCCCAGCTTCAGTGTGGCCTATGCAAGCATGTGTAAATATATGCTGCAGGTAAATATCTTCTGTATATTTTTGCTATATATTCGGTCTTGAATTTCAATTAACATGGACATGTCCAATTAAAAACACTCTGTGGGCTGTACACCCATATGCGATTTAATCGGGATAAATTTTCCGAGCGGCAGATTTTAGTGAAACCTTACAATCCTCTGCAGATGATATATTGAGACATGCCCTTGAAGCTTGACCAAGAAGTAGTAGGCACACTATGTGGGTTGGAAATCTGAACCTGCACCCAACTATGTCATTTGAACTGCAGCCCGCCTCACATATCACAATTTAACCCGCCCCACATGTTGGGCTGTGTCTTGTGTCATCCTGCAGTACTTGGCCAGTAGTTCGCCCCCAATAATTTGTCAAAAGTCAACCCGCATCACAACAGATGACATGGTATGATTTTAACATATATAATCTATACTGTTCGTTGACTTGCAGCTGAAAGTTCCTGTGAAGGATAAGCCAAGCGAGCATGTCACATTTCGTGCGCTGCTGCTAAACCGGTGTCAGATGGAGTTTGAACGAAGTAAAGCTGATGATCAGCTACTAGAGAAGATCGTAAAGGCCATTGCTGAGGCAAAAACGGTAAGTGCTGCAACAGTGTGTTGTTGGTTCTGGGAGCAGGTGATGTAGCACTTACTTCTGGGATAATATTCTTTAATTGCTCTTTGTACACATCACGCCATGGGGAGGCAGGCAATATCATTGAACAGTGTTAGATTAAAATGAAGGGTAATATGTATTATACTCCAATTTTGGGCAATGATGCCAAAACAACATAATTATGAACAACTGCTGCAGTGGTGTGGATCTGCAGTTGTTTATTGGAGTGTTAACTTGGTGATTACAATGTCTTACTACTGTTGTAGCCCGAAAAAAAGAAGGAACTGGAAATGGAGAAAACAAGCGCTTATGCCAAGAGCAAACGTCGGTACCTAGGGAATATCAGGTCAGTGTCTGAGAGATTTACCTATACTCTATTTGTGTGTGTGAACATGCATATATGCACAATCAGCATGTCAGGCTTTGATTTTCATGGCTGTCCATGGGTTTTAGTTCTTTGGGCCAAAGGACTTATGGCATCACTGTGTATCCACTGTTTGGGATCTATTTTCCTAATCTGGCATAGACATGTTTTAGGCACTGCCACTATGCACGAGAAATGTAACTTTGATTAGATCTTTCTAAAGATACCTTCCCGCATGTAAACATACAAAGATGTTCAATGAATATTATAGAATTTTTCTGGGGTGTCTGACTTTAAACATGATTCAGTTTGTTCTAAAATCACATGAACATGGGGCACAGCAAGCTTGATCTACAGACAAAAGCATTTCTTAGTAAACAACAGTGCCACACTTGGATAACTGACCTCCATTGTGTGCTGCAGGTTTATAGGCGAACTGTACAAATTGAAAGTGCTCACAGAAAAGATCATGCACGACTGTCTGATGAAGCTGCTGCGCTCAAACGACGAGGAGGATATGGAGTGTTTATGTCGCCTGCTCACGACAATTGGCAAGGACATTGACCATGACAAGGCGAAGCGAGAGGTCGACCTGTACTTCCAGCAGATTGAGAAGCTCATCAAGGGTCAACGCACGTCCGCCCGAGTGCGCTTCATGCTGCAGGACGTCGTGGAGCTCCGACGTAGCAAGTGGGTGCCTCGCCGAGACGACAACGCCCCGAAAACGATCGACCAGATCCACCAGGAGGCGCAGCAGCAGCAGGTCCAACAGAAGCAGCAGATGCTCGCACAGAAAACCGACATGCCCAAGCCAACTCGAGGCAGTGGCAGCAGAGGAGGTGGGTCACCTCTCATTTTGATAACAAAATTATAATGTACATGTTTTGTCGGTTGTTTCATCTGGTGCTACGTTGAAGGTGTGGAGTAAAGCAGCAGTGACAGTCATAGCATTATAATTTCCTATACACCGGTTTTGTGACAGAAAATCTATCATGTCAACAGACTGCATGACTCGGGTATCCTTTTGACAATACATGAACTTAAAAATGCTTGTCCCTTTGTTAAAATAATTACAGTTATCTCTTGGAATGGATACTGCATGTCTGTTAGTTGATCTTGTGCATCCCTCACCACTGTTAATATGTCTCCAATGTTTCACTTGTAATTAGCTTAATAAAGTGTGGTAAATGTTATGTCAAGTTGTGTTATGGTGCCATGTGGTGCAGAATGGGAAATGTGGCACCGTCCAGAGAACCACATCTTAGCTGTCCACTTAGTCTGGTGAAAGACTGTCCACATTTTTCAACCACAAGTTCTTGTCTTCTGTCGCTTTCTGTATTAATGCTAGTCGTGCCTTTGTGTGCAGGTCGTGGTAGCTCTCAGATGGGCGGAGGAAACCAGCAGGACGATGGCTGGACTGCTGTTGGCCGCATGAGCAGAAACATTGATCCATCAAGGATGAAAATAACCAAGGTTGGTAAATACATAAGAAATATTGTCAGCAGCAGTATTGTTCTTTTAAGCCAGAGATTTCAGTATGATTCCTAATGGTTTGTATGTGAATTGTTGAAATTTCATGTCCTAGCAGAGAATATCTAACTAATAACAGCAAATAGTTAATATTTCATGTGTTTTGTATTATGTATTACAAAATGTAAAGTAATTAACAAAAGTGTGAGATTTAGTGTATGTTTGATTTGTTTGCAGCAAAATGTTGATGACAACATCCAGCTGGGTCCTGGGGGCCGATCTGGCTATGGAGGCTGGGTGCATGGTAGCAGTGGCGGGGGCAAGACCTCCTCACAGGAGGGTGAACGCTCAAGCACACCGTCAAACAGGTCCGTTAAATTACACACCTCATTAACATTGGTCATCGTTTTAAATAAATTTATTTTGTACAGAACAAACTTTGTCACACAAGTACCTGGCTGTAGTCAGTGGTTTATACAAAATATTCTTGCAGTAATTTCAGGGCGGCTGAAAAACTCCTAAATTCAAAATGGTGTTTGAATGAATATGTGTACAACATGCTTTGAGCCTTTTTGAGGATTAGATACATTAATATAAAAATTAACAACTTTTATTTGGCATTGACAGGTTCTCGGCTCTTAGCGGTGGAGCCAGTGGTCCTGATGGCTACGAAAGACAACGCGGTTCGCTCGGCAGTCGCGGCATGACACCCAGTCGCGAAGGCAAGGGGCACTACGGGCAGATGCCATCAAGAGGCAAGTCTGGCGCACGATCGTCTCGAGACCAAGAAAGAGAATCTGCGTTAGCTGCAGCTAGGTATGTTTCTTCCTAAGCACATCCTATATTGTATGTCACATGGATGTGTTACCCACAGGTGCCTAGGTGATAAGGACACTGTCATTATACGTAACTATCAACTGAACATGTTGCCATATGACAGTGCGTGTTCATAATTTTATGTATTGTGCAGCAGCATCGGTTTATGTTGTAGACACTTGACGTCTGGTTATGGTAGCAACCGCACGACACCAGTTGGTTCGCGTAACCAGAGCCGTGAAGCTAGCAGGAATCGTGACTCGAGTCGTAATCGCGACGCACCAGCAGCACCAGAAGGCGATGTTGAGAAGCGAGCACCGGCCGCTGCTGCTATCCCAGCCGCCACAGAACACTCGACTGAGTACATCGAGAAGAAAACCAAGTCACTTATTGACGAATACCTACAGATACATGATATGAAGGTAAGTCTTTGCCGATGTTGCATCTGTGTTATTGGTGAATAGCCGATGTTTTTTCACATATAACCTATATATTTGTCAACTACAAAACATACTTGTTCAGATTAGTTTCACAAGGGAAGACATGACTGGTAGATTGCATATTTAATGTTCATTTTATCTATTTAACTTTCCAAGTAATTTGACATGTAGTGGTGCAAGAGTTCCATATAAGAGATGGATTTTGCTCCAGATGCAGGGAGTCTTTAATGGTCGTAGGCATGAATATCATTTTGCGAATTCAAGAGTGGTGTCTCACAATAAACAAATGTTATCGATTTGGCTTATTTCATATCTATATTTGTCTGTGTTGTTGCTTGCATAAACAGGTATCATAACATTAAATTTGTTATGTATATTGATAATGTGTATTTCCCATTCTAAATGAATGCATGTAAAGATTCTGGCTTTGTTTACAGGAAGCGATTCAGTGTGTGAAAGACTTGGAATCACCCAAGAGTATACATCATTTTGTGTCGACCTGCCTCAACCATGTACTGGAACGGTCATCCAAAGCCAGGACAGCAACAGGGTCATTCCTCAGTCATTTAGTCAAACAGAACATTGTGTCTGCTGATGTCTACATGAAAGGGTAAGTTGCTACTTGTAATCCATGTAAAGTAGTTGGTAGAATGTCAAATGTAGAAGTAGTATGCAAATGTTTAAAATGTCACTTTGAAAAGGTCTGGTTTTTCTTTGACACGTTTAATGTAGAACTTTCATTGTTCAAATGTGGTGTGTTAACTGCACTGTGACAGACACAGCAGTTTGCTGTTGTTCATGTCTGCTATTGATTGACATCCTGGAGGAATCACTTCAGTTTATTGTGGTTGATGGTTGTTCAGTAGATTGCACGAGATGCTAGAGTTTGGTGTTGTTGATGGTTGTTGTTTGACAGACTGCAGGAGGTGCTGGCATTTGATGTTGATGGTTATTGTTTGGCAGACTGCAGGAGATGCTGGAGTTTGATGTTGTTGATGGTTGTTGTTTGGGAGACTACAGGAGATGCTGGCATTTGATGTTGTTGATGGTTGTTGTTTGGCAGACTGCAGGAGATGCTGGAGTTTGATGTTGATGGTTTTTGTTTGGGAGACTACAGGAGATGCTAGAGTTTGGTGTTGTTGATGGTTGTTGTTTGACAGACTGCAGGAGACGCTGGAGTTTGCGGAGGACATGGAGATTGACATCCCTATGATCTGGCAGTACCTGGGTGAACTGATAGGGCCAATGATGCAGGACGGCTGTCTGCCTCTCACCTCCCTACGCCGCATCTGTGAGCCACTCTCTAGTATGGCTGGCGTACTTGTGGCCGCGATACTTCATGACATGTCGCATACATTAGTAAGTCATCAAAGTCAGTCATTCAGTTCTCTTGTAAATCTAATAGGGACTTGGGGAAAGTAGTTTTGCATCTTTCGCCTTTTTTAAGTATGTCACATTAAGAAATATTTTATATCTGTTGGAAGGTTATTAAAAAACGGTGTTGGGCTGAAACAAATGGAAAATATATCCTAATTAAATTTGAATAATAGTTCATTTACACTGTGTGTATGGGAGAGTATTGCCATTGGTGTTCATGATAAAATGGATGGATGTTGCAGGGGCATATCAAGGTCGGTGAACTGTGGCGGAGTTCAAGATTACAGTGGTCCGACTTCCTCAAGCCGAAGGAGAATGTAGACGAGTTCCTAAGAAAACATGTAAGTACTTAACCAAATAAGATTGTTCTTATTTCAAGTGTCTCTTGTCCTTAGTTGAGAGATGTAGCTGTCTGGATGAGTCTGACACACTGCTCTGTCTTTAGTTGAGAGATGTAGCTGTCTGGATGAGTCTGACACACTGCTCTGTCTTTAGTTGAGAGGTGTAGCTGTCTGGATGAGTCTGACACACTGCTCTGTCTTTAGTTGAGAGGTGTAGCTGTCTGGATGAGTCTGACACACTGCTCTGTCTTTAGTTGAGAGGTGTAGCTGTCTGGATGAGTCTGACACACTGCTCTGTCTTTAGTTGAGAGGTGTAGCTGTCTGGATGAGTCTGACACACTGCTCTGTCTTTAGTTGAGAGGTGTAGCTGTCTGGATGAGTCTGACACACTGCTCTGTCTTTAGTTGAGAGGTGTAGCTGTCTGGATGAGTCTGACACACTGCTCTGTCTTTAGTTGAGAGGTGTAGCTGTCTGGATGAGTCTGACACACTGCTCTGTCTTTAGTTGAGAGGTGTAGCTGTCTGGATGAGTCTGACACACTGCTCTGTCTTTAGTTGAGAGGTGTAGCTGTCTGGATGAGTCTGACACACTGCTCTGTCTTTAGTTGAGAGATGTAGCTGTCTGGATGAGTCTGACACACTGCTCTGTCTTTAGTTGAGAGATGTAGCTGTCTGGATGAGTCTGACAAACTGCTCTGTCTTTAGTTGAGAGATGTAGCTGTCTGGATGAGTCTGACACACTGCTCTGTCTTTAGTTGAGAGATGTAGCTGTCTGGATGAGTCTGACACACTGCTCTGTCTTTAGTTGAGAGATGTAGCTGTCTGGATGAGTCTGACACACTGCTCTGTCTTTAGTTGAGAGGTGTAGCTGTCTGGATGAGTCTGACACACTGCTCTGTCTTTAGTTGAGAGGTGTAGCTGTCTGGATGAGTCTGACACACTGCTCTGTCTTTAGTTGAGAGGTGTAGCTGTCTGGATGAGTCTGACACACTGCTCTGTCTTTAGTTGAGAGGTGTAGCTGTCTGGATGAGTCTGACACACTGCTCTGTCTTTAGTTGAGAGGTGTAGCTGTCTGGATGAGTCTGACACACTGCTCTGTCTTTAGTTGAGAGGTGTAGCTGTCTGGATGAGTCTGACACACTGCTCTGTCTTTAGTTGAGAGATGTAGCTGTCTGGATGAGTCTGACACACTGCTCTGTCTTTAGTTGAGAGATGTAGCTGTCTGGATGAGTCTGACAAACTGCTCTGTCTTTAGTTGAGAGATGTAGCTGTCTGGATGAGTCTGACACACTGCTCTGTCTTTAGTTGAGAGATGTAGCTGTCTGGATGAGTCTGACACACTGCTCTGTCTTTAGTTGAGAGATGTAGCTGTCTGGATGAGTCTGACACACTGCTCTGTCTTTAGTTGAGAGGTGTAGCTGTCTGGATGAGTCTGACACACTGCTCTGTCTTTAGTTGAGAGGTGTAGCTGTCTGGATGAGTCTGACACACTGCTCTGTCTTTAGTTGAGAGGTGTAGCTGTCTGGATGAGTCTGACACACTGCTCTGTCTTTAGTTGAGAGGTGTAGCTGTCTGGATGAGTCTGACACACTGCTCTGTCAGCTGTTCTTCTCCTCTCAGTATCTTCTTCCAACCAGTTGCTTGTACACTAATGTTCATGTTAATAAACTTTCAAGTAATGCAAATGTGTTTATTTCTCTAGTGAAAGTAAGACACTGATGTCTCCAGTGGGCATATGTGCTAATACTGTCTTCTCTGTTTTCTTGGTCGTGAAGAATGTTGCATTCTGTGGATGTGTTTTCAGAAATTGGAGTTCACCCAGTCTGCGGAAGAACCGCGGTCTCCTGATGGAAAGTCACTACCTGTTGACAAAATCTGGGACGAACTGGATAGACTCATTGTTGTTATGAATGTCGTCAACGAGGAAGTCATCGATTGGATTGAGGTTAGTTGAATAAGCAATATAACCTTTAATGTGTGGTCGCTTCCTTGTTATCTTAATTTTTTTAAACGGACATTCACGAATAAGGACTTTAGAAAAGTCAGCAATATGTCACTCGTGGTGGGTGACCCCTTATGTTTATCTAATGAAGTAACTTTATTGGGTGCCAGTAACTTTTTAAATCAACTGGCTCATGGGCCCAGTGGATAAAAACATTGCAGAGTATATTATTGCTAAAAACCACATTCCAAACCTTATTTGGGTTGCATTTTATTCCCAGATATTATTATACAAATTTATTATACAAATTTTGCCAAATAATTACCATCGAAGATTGCACAGTGCATATGAGTACTTGATATTGAAATGTGTGATATGACTATAGGTTATTCTGAGGTGAAATTGTTTTTATACAAATGTAGTTTATTTGTAATAAATAACCGTTTTGGACATTTTTGTCAGAAACGCCATTTCATCTTCTGTATTACCTATAAAAACACCAGGAGACCTCAACATGGTAAAGTTCCACCGTAACTGTTGGTTAGTTAGCTCATATAGATGTCTAGTAATCGGCCAAACCTTTCGAGCAGTCAGTCATGTGTTATGTGCATTGCAGGCGAACGTTGGAGAGGCACACGTCAAAGAACCAGCCTTCATCCGGGCTCTCATGACAGCCATATGCACTAGTGCCATCACAGGTATTGTTTACAGTTTATCATCAGTGCCGTGCATTCAGAAGAAATATCTTCTTGACATAGGGCTGTTGAATGAGTCAGCAGTGTATTTTGGGGTACATCATGCATGGGGCACAACATATTTGGATAACACTTAGCAGTAATAGTAAATATTTCTATGGGTTGGACTAGAACAATCCACAACGCTGTTGTATTTAGAAGTCACTTGACCATTCTACCTTGTATAAACTATCAGGTTACTATGGGTGCCAGTCACACAATTCGCCATTTTTAATATTATTTTTAGGTTTTCTGAAAAATGTCTCTGGGCTGTAGAATTCACTTCATTTTCTAAAGAATTCTCCTGTTGCATCCACTGAGATGATATATGAAGCAGTGAGTGACGAGTACTGAGATGATATGTGAAGCAGTGAGTGACAGTACTGAGATGACATGTGAAGCAGTGAGTGACCGGTACTGAGATGATATGTGAAGCAGTGAGTGACCAGTACTGTTTGTGTTCAGGTGAAGGGACACAGTGCCGAGTGGATGAGGAGAAAGTAAAGAAGCGTCTCGTTCTTCTGCTCAAGTACCTGGATCACAAAGAGACACTGGAGCTGCAGGCTCTGTATGCCCTGCAGACATTGGTACACCGACTTGAACATCCACCAAGTAAGCATTTCTCTTTATGTTCTATACTTGTTTGAGTCGGTAGCTTAGCCGTGTGGTAGCTTTCTGGCATTGGCTTTACCTATAGTAACAATAATTGTTAATGTTCAAGGTGGTCTCTGTTGATATTCTATGAGTAATAATTGATATAAATATAATAATAATAAAACATTATGTAATGATAAAAGTGATACAAGAAATATCGCTGTTCAACCAAGCTACTTCATTGCCTATTGTAACGTTATTTGTTGAATAGTTAAGATGAAATTATTCTGAACTTTCTAACTGGATCAGCGTATTTTGTGTCTCAAACTGTTCGGTGAAATGGTGACAGTAAATGTGCATGTGTATGTTGCAGGTGTTCTGAGAACGTTCTTCGACACATTCTACGATGAGGACATTATTTCCGAGGATGCTTTCAACCAATGGGAGGATAGCAGTGATCCGGCGGAGCAGGCAGGCAAAGGTGTCGCCAAGACGTCTGTCGTGCAATTCTTCACCTGGCTGCATGAGGCCGAGGAAGAGTCGCAGGAAGACAGCTAAAACCAGCAGATCCACACATAGGAAATTAACGAGAATGCTCCACGATGAACTCAATGAACTCTGCTGTGATCTTATATTTGCATCGTGTCGTTGCTGAGGACGACAGTGGCGACACGTTGCTTTTTGTCTCATGTTTGAATGTCATTGCTACGTCTTTGCCTGGTGGACATTGGCGCAGGGCTTGAATTGTTTGATGAAGTCGTTATAACGATTATCAGCCGTGGGTGGAAATGATTGTATCTAATCAACAATATTCGCAACCTTTAGCCGATATCATTTCCCACGTTAACTGTTACAGGCAATGGCTTGATTATCTGCCGGCCTGGATAATGGACGAGGTTGGTGGTCAGCCACCATGCTAACTGGATGTTTAATAATGCCTTTTTGACATTGCAGTTGTATCATTTTTGATATGTGGCGACGTGTGGTTAACAATGGTCAGAATTATTCTAAGATTGCCCACTTTCCCTGAATCATGAGAACACAAAGCAATGACAACAACTGTTGGAGCAAAGCTGTCTGAAGTGTCGATTCCGGACTACCATGGCTGACAGATTTGTCTAGTCAAGCGAGGTTGGCATGTTTTAGTTGACTTGTGTCCATCTCTGGCGTACCAGTTGTTTTCTGTATATTTTGCAGGCATTGCCCCATTGTCGAGGAGTGTCAAGCCGTCTTATTAAACCTGGATGACACTGAAGCACCCGTGTGTGCGGTGAAGCAGATCTTGTTCCATGTTCTGCATCAACGTACAACTTGGTTTATAGTGGTTGGAAAACATTCAACTACAGGACCATTTGCCGGTGCAAACTAATAGCTACTATGACCATACTGATGCACTTGGAGATTTTTATGGGGGCTATGTACATATTATTGAATATGCTTCCAACGTATTGTGATGTCAAGATCTACATATTAATTACATAGAGGACAGTGGCGTTAAGTCAAGCATAAGAAGTGTTGCCTTTCGAACTTGCTGCACTAGACGTATTGAAATGTGGTTCCTAAATGAAAATGTCTGATGTTGCCGGCTTGAAGTGGTGAAACAGATTGCCAACAAACCGGCGGTGAGAAATGTATTATTTTGTGCAGTAATATGATGAGTAAAATACTACAAGCCACACTGCGTTATTGAATTTGCTTGGCCGTAACAATAAATGCTTGCTTTTGTATTGTAATTGGCTGGAAATGGTGAATTTATTCTGTGTTGTATTCTTGCTGGCCAACTTGAGTTGGATGTCTTTGAAGGTCATTGACACTGTTATGCTTACACTGAACAATATATATTTCAGACAGATAATGTTCAGCATCTTGTAACTTAAAAGTATCAACTGCTATGCAAAAGTCTATTTTTGTTTAGAAGTTAGGTTTGTGCTGGCAAAAGTGACAAGGGTCAATTTACAGTTGCATACTTTTGTAACTTTTCAAGACTCCATGGAAGCAGTATAATTTTCTACTGTAGACATCGGACATATTTAACAGTTACTTTGCACTGTTGATATACATCTGTGGAAGTTATTCTTTGAGCTTGTTCATAGACGAAATGTCACAATGAGATGTCTCAACTGCTGTCCAAATTGGTTATGGCCTCTTTGAAAAATACTGGTGGCAATTTCACCAACTGACGTGCGTAATATTATATAAAATCTTCAGTTTTATTATCAAGATGTTGGACAATGTTGGCAATCTGGAGAGGTCAAATTCGATGTGAACACCAACTTCAGATGACGGCATTATTTATATGTACAGGCTTTGACATTGAGTCGGGGCTATTTTATTTGAGTAAACCTTTGAAGACTGGATTTAGGAAGCAACTGTAAATAAAATGTTAACATCATAGTCAACATTGTTATTACTACCTCGTTGTAAGTGGCATTACTGTAGCAATGTGGGTAGTGTGACAGTGACGTGTTTAGCTGAAGTCACTTATTTGCCCCTCCCTACATCAGGCACTGTACCATGTACGTAACAGATGTTATTACAAGTGTACACATTCTGTGATTGTAGTTTCAACAGTGGCTCGAAACACCAACCCACATAGATCCATGTTATGTAAAGGTGATGCAAATTCAATAGAATGTAGTACCAGAAAGGACAACTGCATCCAATGACTTCTTATCACAGGAAGTTTTTGTAGAAGTAAACCAATACTTAAGTTAAAGCTCTGTATGAGCTTAGACTTAAGCATTGTGATAAGAAGTCATTGGTTTGGTAATCGAGCCCAAAATCCGTAATACACATATGGCATCATGTTCTATAATACATACAAGGATTTTTTTGGAAAGATTTTAAAATAACATCGTTAGTATATGGGAAACAAATCAAGCACAGCTTTGCAAACAAGTTTGATACTGAGAAATGACATTTCTTAGATATACAAGTTTATGCCAGATGAAAAGCGTAAGTCTAATTCTTCTTAAAACATAACCAACTCTGGGTATGACACTATACACTTGTAATCAGCTATATTACAATAATGTCAAAAAATAAGACTGACAACTTGTATTAATAAAGTATATGCCAGTGACAGACAGCCGCAAGTGACAAAACAAAGAGATGGTGACTGGGTAGTGTACTGTACGTGACACCGATAGGACAAATAAAGTGATTTACTTTAGAAGTTTAATTGCCAAGCACACACCCTAATGGTGGAGGAAAGGTCACTGTAAATATGAATATTAGATTTTTGGGCCATTGGTCCAACTAACATATGGCAACACTCTGCGTCCGCCATTAGCTCTCAGAATCCATTAGAGATCTATTTTTAAAATTTTGCATAAGCATTTCTTAGGGGACTGTCACTATGGACATGAACTTACTTTGATTTACTCATTGTAAAGCTTCGCCCCTAAGGTCCTGCAGGACCTAAACATTATATGAAATGATTTAGTTTCCTATTTGCTCTTCAAAAACTAGCTTTTCCTCTCATTTTTCACACATTTGTTACGGTATTTTCATTATACACAAGAAATTTGTAATTAATTAGTCTTTTGTAAGGGTATTTCAGGGCCTCCCAAGGAAGCAAAATGTTCAGATTTTGCTTGTTTCAGCCTGCACTGTAGATTGGCGACTCGGGGAACTGTGTCTTCACTGTCTAGGGGCCAGCTCTAACCACAGCACAGCCAGTGAAGCTGTACTGTCCCAGCCTGGTATTGTTGCCCTGGGCAGCTTGACTAATTGCCCCTTGCAGGGGGGGGGTGTATTGATAGCCCTCTTAAGGGCTCATGACACAGTTAACTTTCCCATTGGCCACCATGTTAGCGTTTTGTAGGATTATAAGAAAACCAGACGCAGGAAAATTCTAAAACTTATTGGCTGTTGTTATCATCATCTCAGTGACAAGCTGGTCGAGTTTAGTCAAGTTCCAATATTTCGTTCTCTCGTAAAGTGCCGCTATGTGTGACACCCGTCAATATTTACAAATGAATGCAGGCAGTAACACAACAGAGGTGTCAACAAGCCAAATCACTGCCAAGTACCCATCCGCATGGTGAAATCAGCTAAAAATGCACCATTTCACTGTCAACAGCTTCCACAATCACACCTGGAAATATGACTGTTCAAATGCACTTATGTCACAGCATGTGAATGTTGAAAAAAATCTAAATCTATTTTTTTATGGGACTATGTTGCAACGGTAACCAAACAGGAAGTCTAACTGTGTCATGACCCCAAATAGACATGGTTGTTTTGGCGAAAAAATCTGAAATTAACACATTTTACTGGCACTCCTATTTGAAGCAACATGCTGTAATTGTTTTTTTATTTCATCCACCCATTTTTTTTTTAGACACATTTACAAAGTGCACCCTATTTCACCGAGCGCCACAACAGTGAGCAGGCGACAGTTTGAAAATGCCTAATGTTGCAGAACTACACAGTGCACAAACTTTTTTGTGTGCCATATATGAACACATTACCCAATTTTTCAGAGAGCCCAGTATGTTTTTTGTAAAATATCACATACAGGCTATTGTCATTTTGCAGTGAGAATTATGATGACTGTTTTCCCTTGTCCCTATTAAAAGACTGTAAATATACATGATACATGACCTTAAAGTGAGCATTCTTCAAAGACCAGACGTCTTAATTGGTTCAATTGCAAAGTATTACACAATGCAATTAGTAGACACCTGATACAATGTCACACTTGCCTGATTGAGCAGTGATCAAGTCAGAAGCCAGCCACCAGGGGTGGGCTGGCCTATGGGGGCGATTATCAGAAGTTGCACAGCCCAGTTGTCATTAGCACTTATCCTGGGGTCTTTCCATGTTTCTAATTAGGTGAAGTAAACAAAAAATGATAGATTGGTCACCCTGCTGTACTCTGATTGGTCCACTTTGGGCATAGATTTTCAAACAGATGCTCCACTGGTCTAAGCCACTCCCCACCCCCCCTAACACACAGTGTTCTGTCACTGTGATTTGGACTTTCAGACTCCTTGGACGTCTGAAATCTTAAATCACGGTTTGTCTCTGCCAATTGTAATTCTGCCGGGATTACTCTGCACGATTACAATGAAGGAGACTGCAAATAATGAGAATAATGAGACGAGTAAGCTTAGTAATAGGAAAACATCGCCTGTTGGAAGAATGTGCAAATCTAGCCGTGGCTTTCAGCAAGGGCACCCATATTTTGAATCAACACATGACGAAACGACCGAAACACAGCACAGTTCTGTATGGATGCCACGTCTAGACAGGGAAGATTTCTCAAGAGTTGTACAAGAAACGTCTGGTGGCCTCTTTACAGTCCCTGATGCTGATGGAATATCTGGCGGCAGCAAGATTCTTCGACCGCGGCCAAACCGAGGACTAACTTTAACAGAAAGCTACCTCCAGCCAGATGAAAATCAAGGACTTTCCTCCGAAATGCGTTTGCTGAATGTTGGAAAGAATGCTCAGATGTGGAATGAATGCTACACTGAGCATGCCGAGCAGAACATGTGCCCTTCGCCACAATTTCAAATGTACCAGGAACAACAGATTGGCCTCTGTTGGAAGGAGTCATTGAAATGTGTGAACTGCGAGTATCACTCACGCATGTACAAGCTGTACAGTGAGATTGAAACTGGACACTGTGGTCAGCGGGCTGCCACAACGAATGTAGCACTTCACATCGGTCTGCAGGATACAACAACCGCCACTACCAAGTTCCGTCACATTCTGACAGCAATGCACACACCCCCTCCAAGTCACACTGGATTGCAAAGAACAGCGAACAAGGTGGCAGCACTCACTGCACAAGCAACAATGGATGACTTGCGCATGAGAAGACAGAGATCCAAGGAGACTAACACTCTCCGTGGTCTGCCAGAAGATGCTCCGATTAACATCAGCGTCGATGTTCGATACAATTCTACGAACCTCAAAAACACTTACAGCTGTGGTGGACAGAATGCATCGCAGGCTCTCGGGACTGCATTCAGCTGGCAAACGGGTCAACGGGAAATCATAGCTTTCCAACTGGACAATAAACTGTGCAAATTAGGATCTTCACTTCGAAGTAAAGGGTTAAACGTCACCTGCCCTGGACATGTTGGATGTACAGCCAATGTCCCAGCTACAGAGCCACTGTCTGAGTACAGGATCGGGAAACGCATTGGTGACAGTCTGGCACGAGATGGTGTCGCAATCAAGTATGTCGCTACAGATGGAGATGCACTGGCTTCACGTGGCATACAAGATGCCATGCCAGCTGGCATGGAAACAGAGAGGCAATCCGATACGACACATCTGTCTCAGACACAATTTCGTCACATCATGAAGGCATCGTTCTCCTCTATGATGTTTCCCGGAGAGAATGCTGCGAGGCGAACAGAAAACAGAAGACTGTTTGCAGAGGATGTGCAGACAAGGTGTCAGATGGTCTACACCAGTGTCCATATGCTTCACGACAGCGATGAAACTGCCATAGCGACACGCATGCCGGATGTCATTCAGGCTACACTTGACTGCTATGCAGGTTCGTGTGCTAACTGTCGCAGGCACGCGATTGTCTGCAGGGGTGGCAGAAGGAACTGGTGGAACACCTCTCCGCATCTGAAGGCGTGCGGCCTGACACGAGTAAACATGACAGACGGTGATCGAAGCACACTCCAAGGACTGATAGAGATGCGTCTTGGCCATGTCGCACTTCACTTGACACGCCGCAGACTGACAACCAACCCGAACGAATCTGCAAACAGAGCCTTCTCTGCATCACTGCCCAAGAATGTTAAGTTCAGCCGCAATGCACTGGGACGTGTGTGTTCTGTCATAGATCGCCTAAACTACGGTGCTGGAGAATCGATGCTGCGGAAGCTAGAAAATGTGCAGTGTCCCATTACGAAGGGTGGAAAAGTTGCTCGTGCAGTAAAACGCATCCAGCAAGATGTTATGTACCAACGAGAATATGCCAGGCAGCCAGCTGTGCGCCGACACAGACGAGCTACAAAGTCACAGCGGATGAAAGACTACTTCAAGGCAAAACAACAGAGATCTGTACTTGACGTTTACAGAAAGCGACAGCTTGATCACAGACCAGCCAGTCAGACAATAACAGCAGCGACAGCCGCACACACACCAGTAAGAACTGTGAGACGCAGGCGGAGACGTGCACCCCCAACCCCACATGGCAATGACACTGAACACTCATATTCACTAAGATCACGGAAATCAGCCGACCACCCCTATGCTAAGAAATTGTAGGCAGGCAGACACACTCACCACACAGTTAAATAGATGGAAGTGAGCACACAGACAGTAATCTAACAATATGACTTTGTATTATTCCTTAGCGTCTACTTGAGCTGCAACTTTGACTGTCTATGCAATGCGAACACAATCTACGTACACCATCGATCACCTGCCTGCTGTCTGACATACGCCATGAGAACACTATAGCTCCGCGCCATCATCACGCTGTACCGATACGACACGATCATCACACTTGTTGCACGGCATGGCCGTCACACGTGTGACACTGTCCAGTCCATTGACCAGTTACGAGCCAAGGAGACAACATATCGGAACAGTTCATTCTGCACATGCACTCCCGAAAAAAAGTGAGTTCATTCTTACCACATTTCACAGTTGTAGCCATAACAGACATGCCGGATATATACCATGACCGCTACAATTGCCGGTTTTCTTGCATGAATTTCTCTGACTGTTGATGGAACGAGGTTCAAGATTGATGTGGTTGGCATTAACACAAAGACTGTTGTGACATAAATGCGACGCATCTAGGTGTGCTGCCAAGAATGTCTGTCTATGAAATAGCATGAAGGCCAGTCGGTGTGCTTTTATAGTTCGTCGGTTTCCACAACTAAACGTCACTTTTACTACACCATACTTCACTTTCTCACCTGATGTACAGGCAGTCCAAATGAGACACTCACTGTTGCTTGACACGCACACCTTGTCACTAATTATTTCGGAATATTTGTCAAAGAACGCTGCCTCCATCATCTCGCGCCAACTAAAAAGTGTTTCTGCTGCTAGGCGTCTAATAATTAGGGCTCATGACACAGTTAACTTTCCCATTGGCCACCATGTTAGCGTTTTGTAGGATTATAAGAAAACCAGACGCAGGAAAATTCTAAAACTTATTGGCTGTTGTTATCATCATCTCAGTGACAAGCTGGTCGAGTTTAGTCAAGTTCCAATATTTCGTTCTCTCGTAAAGTGCCGCTATGTGTGACACCCGTCAATATTTACAAATGAATGCAGGCAGTAACACAACAGAGGTGTCAACAAGCCAAATCACTGCCAAGTACCCATCCGCATGGTGAAATCAGCTAAAAATGCACCATTTCACTGTCAACAGCTTCCACAATCACACCTGGAAATATGACTGTTCAAATGCACTTATGTCACAGCATGTGAATGTTGAAAAAAATCTAAATCTATTTTTTTATGGGACTATGTTGCAACGGTAACCAAACAGGAAGTCTAACTGTGTCATGACCCCTTAAACTGGACAGTTGCCTGCCTGCATGGTGTCTACTGGTTAAAGATAATTGTCACCTCTAAGTTACAAACAGAAAATGTATAATCTGGGCAATTTTTGAGTGAATATTTACAACTAATTTAATTGATACTATCTGCTGCATTCACACAATTTGTCTGTGTTTCTGATCATCTCATGAAGAATAACCAGAGAAAATGTCATTTAGGTGATTATGGTGATGAGGCAGTTATACTATATGGTTCATCAAAACACATTTCACTCGGTCTAGCCAAATTACTAAATTTCAAAAATCCTCTAGATTGTTTGCAACGCTATTGTTTTATTATTGGGCAACAGGACATGCAGTATCAATCAACATATATTTTGAGAACTCATTACGCTGCATGTTATCCTCGATTCTTAATTAATGATTCTTAATATATATATATATTATATATATAATTATATAGTCGTATGTATATATCCAATATGTGACCGGTGTCTGTGACAGTTATTACTAAATATAATTATTTCGCTGTGTAGACTTATGTTAGCATTATGATTGCTCCCAAGTGAATATAATAATTATGATCTAAATAATTAAGGTATTTTGCTTAGCCGTGCCGAGTCTGCTGACTATATTTTTTGACAGCATAATTTCAGTGCTACCACCTAGCGGCCTTTGATGTCGCTACTGACTATAATTTGCATTAGCAGTTTTGTTGACAATTAGCGCTCTGGCTCTGCTACAACGTGCCCCGTGTTACAAAGTTCTAGCCCAGGTCTACCCTGTTATACAATTTCAAAAATCAGCCGTTTAAAAAAGTGCTGCCTTTTATAAACTGATCAGTCGGCCTTTGTTATAACCAGCGGCGACAAATAGTGTCGTTTCAAGCAGTTCTCAAAGGGGCGCGAGAGGGCGCTACCGTGCGAGAGTCGGCAAAACGAAACTAATCAACGCAGGAAGTCACAGCTAGTGTCTCCAAGTGAAATTATGTTGAATAAGCACTATATATTTAAAGAATCGGGGTAACCAGAAGTGGTCATCATGGGTAAGAAAGAAGTAAAGTATCATCATATATAACATAGGGGTCTGTCATGTAACTCATAACAAGATTGCCACATAGTCATAGAGAATCAACTCTAGATGGCAGCCTAGGTGTCAAAGAAGCTAGCCCTTTGGCTTATCGAGAGCCCAACCTCAATTTTAGGTCGTATGTGTCTTTTACTGGATTTGCATTTTACATAGCTGTACGTTGTGGTTTTGATAAGTACTTATATCTGACAAGTTGTCTAAATGCACATAATCATAACACATGTATACGTTTGCCCCAAACAGATAATCTGTTCCATTCATTTACTGTTCTTTGTGAAAATGAGAATTTTCTAATATCTAGTCTATACACTGCTTTGCTTGACCTAGAGACAAAACGATTTCTGTCAGTATCTTTATACACATTCAATATTTTAAAATTTATTTATGTTTACAGTCTTTGTCTGTTCCTCTAGTATTTGGCTTCTCTGTGACTTCCCCTTGTGAATCTAGTTTAAATAGTTGCAACCTATCCATAGATCGAAGCAGGTTCTCAGAGAATATAGTGCTACAGAATCTGTCACTGGCTGATGTGCTTTTTGTAGGGCTGATGGACTATTCGTTTCTCATGCGACTTGCACAGCTAGGAATAACCTCAGCAGAGCTATTTCAACTGGGTGTCTTCCTAGAAATGAAAACTACAGTGCGGGAAGTGCGGCGTGATTCTGGTGACGACGTCAGTAGAGCTTTCACACTGCTGGAGAGGTGGAGAGATTCGAGGAAGCCCGACAGTAACTCGGCTGAGTTGTTTGATCAACTGAGCGGTGCATGTCGTGATATCAGCCGGGCTGACCTCGTCGAACATGTTCGCTGTGGTGAATCTGTGAAACCAGGATCATATGTAATATTGTTGGACCAATATTACGGCCATAACAGAGATAGACCAGTGGAGACCATATAGCTATATTCATGAAACTGCAAAAGCCACTACATATGGCAAGAACCTAAACTGACTTTAATGCATGTATATGTGTCAATTTCTTTCCACCATTCATCCACGTTGTTACGTCGTCTGTATCTGATAGCCTCTCTACTGAGTGTATCCATGTCTTGATGATTTCGAGCGCATTTGTTACAAGGCCTCAGAGCACGCGTCAATAATATATGCTTAGCCAAGCAAGGGTTTAGGGCATGATATATATCATAGACAAGTTTAAAGTAATATGAGTAACTTTGATTTGTACATGTGATTTCTGTTGTGTTGTATATTGATTATAATAATCATATGCCTTTGTTTTAGAGCAAGTTCGTATACTGAAAGAGCAGTTGAAAAAAGCACAGGAGACAATTCGGACGCACACTAAGAATTCAAATGGTACATTTTTTTGTGAAGTTCGCTGTAATGTCACAATAAAATAAATGATGCAGAATTTGCATCTGCTGGAGCAGTATGTGGATCTCAAAATTGTTTCGAGGATGATTAGAATGACATTGAAAGCCAAATCTGGAAGGAGTAGGCATACTCTATAGTCCTATTAACGGATGTTCTCCATAACGTCCATGTGTTTTGCTGAAATACACAGATAAAACACAGTATTGGTGGTGCTTATAAGATAATGTCAATGGCTATGTCCAGCGCAACATTTTACTCTTAATATGGTAGGCTCAATATTGTTTGCAGGAACATTTCCTTGTATGTTTGATGGGTCAACGTTGAAACCATTTGGCACAGACAGAACTGGAAGTAGCTTCAAAGTTGGGTCTTACAAAGTTGCAGATTTTGATGACATTGACATGGGCATTTAGTCAGTAAAGTGGTTTGCAAAGAAAAAAACAATAGGCCTATCTGTCCACTTACTACCTGTACACTACTTGTATTCAGGGCTGGGGTCAATTCCATTCAATCAATTCCAATTCCCGCTCCAGTTCCTTGCAATTCCTTTTATTCAATTCCAATTCATTTTTTATTCAATTTATTTCAATTCCATCTATGATCATTCAATTCAATTTCAAATTCCCACTTCAATTCTTTCCAAATAATAAAAGTTAACCATAAAAGTATACGATTAGTCGATTAATGTGCATACAAGGGGTGATACAGTGTGTCAAGTATGATGTATCTATATAACTATATAGGCCATGGCTATTTGACCGGATAAGGTCAGATACTTTAGTAGACTATACGACCCGATATGGTTGAATAGTCCATGATTGCATATAGACTATTTGACTGAATATCAGTTATACGGACAAATAGCCCTTGATTGCATATACGCTACTTGACCAGATATATACAGCCAAATAGCCCATTATTATTGTGTATACACAGTTTCATCGACCGGATAAATGGAAGATCGTTAGCTGTACCTTCGAAGAGGTACTTTCTAAATTGGCTCTTTTGATGCTCTTAATTCAGATCTTAATTAATGTGCTTCCTAGTTCCTATCTAATTTTGCATTTCTGTTTTCAAGTTTCAATAGAATCTTGCCTACCTCGTGACCACCATATTAAATTGTCAAATGAATTTTTGTTTCAGAACAAATGCGACTCGTAAGACAGGAATTACGTGAAGCCGTAGAAGAAAAGCACAAGTCCAATGGTACAGTTCACATGAAGCTGCAGTACTGTAATTTGATATAAAAAATTTGTCAGACTTATATTTATTATAATCTTACAAGTTAGAGAATCCGCGTTGAGTCAACGTTCACAAGAGTGAATTAGCCCACGACTACTCGCTCTTGTTGCTGACTGCGTTAATGCACTTAATGCAATCTTAGTCATGACGCGCAAAAGCATGTGCGATTTGTTATTGTGCCGTAGTAAGTCGATCTCGCATAAAACACGTGACCCAAAAAGAACAGGGCGTCGGCAGCTGCTGATTGTTTTGCCAGTTATACACGGTGTAACGGCAATTCTTTTTTTACAATTATAAAATGGCAAGTATGCATTTAAAAAATTAACCGACTGCATGTGCATACTAGTTAAACTATTAACACATTACACATATGGTAATAAAAGAACCAGTTTGGCGATTAGCAAACGAGTGGATTGAGTACCTTTAACCGCATATAGATTAGCTAGGAACTTCGAATCAGGGCACAGCTTACTATTCACGCACGCCTACCTTTGGGACGCCGCATGTGTGTATACTAGATGACCAAATCAGGCCGATTTTACTACGCTCTACGTAAGGAATTTCCATTTCCATTCATAAGATCACAATCTGGAAAGTGCGGTTCCAGTGGAAAGCCTAATGATAATATATCCAACATATATTACGTCATGATCAGCCAATAAGCACAAATCTAACAAACACGTTTTGACAGCGCAGCATAACACTCGGTTTAGACTAGGTCTAGCTAGGGCAGGTGTCCTATGTGTCCAGCATCGAATCGTCGCCCTCCTGGAGGTACATTTCAGCCGTGAAGAGGCTCAGCATTGTCTTGTCTGGCACAAACTTGTTGCAGCAGATCTTGTGGTGCAACATAATTATATCTTACGAAAAGAAGAGCTGGTATTTACCATGTATTGACGTAATCAGCAGCAGCGACGCATAGCGCATGAGAATGATTATTACCCTTATTTGTGGACAACTGGGTGGCCCAGGCATAAGTGGGCGATGTGTGTGTGTCTGTATTCAAAAACATTAGGTGGCTCACAGTATTTATTATGAGATGTAGAATAAGACGGCTATTAATGTAACACATGACGTAAAACCACACTTTTGAAACTAGCCCAAAAATAGCGGCATGTGCATAAAAAGAAGCCCAAAAAACCGCAACCCGCAACTGCTATTTTTTCCCGCGGAACAGGTCTAAAACTAGACCAATTGCAAGGGAAAACCGCGGACTTGGCAACACTGATATCGCCACTCGAACACGTGAGCCAATAAGACGCGCTCTGTCGTTGCATATCTGGCTACTGGCCAATCAGATGTACTCATCCTTCGTATGTCTGGCTACTCGCGCGCTGCCTTCTATAGTGTTGGGTTTTTTCGTTTCCATTATATAGTATTTACTTTATAGTTGATATAATCAGCGAGCTGTACTTGAAGGGTGACTGCATTTTTAGATACAAGTGGTTTAGTGGACAATTACTTAGAATGGGATCGGGAGAGATCGCCAAGACGTGCCAAAGTTAGTGTTCTGCACGAAGCAATCTAAAAAATAAATATGACACAATTGCATTTTGATTAACATACAATGATTGTGAGCTCGCCTGTCATTCCCGCAAATCACAATCACGTTCACAGGCATTGGAACATAAAACCCGAGAGACTATGTCAAGTATAATCTTGATTTAAAAAGTCTTAAGCCAAGTTAAGGCGGTGGTAGTTCAGGGTGGCAGGGAGAGCCAAGCCAAGGCAAATGATTGGCAATCCTAGTCATGGCAGTGGCAATATTTAGTTTTTAAGACATCACAAGAACAGTGTGACAGTGATCTTGGGTGATTCTTCCGAGGTTTGTTGGACATTTGTGTGTTTTACAATGAATTATGACTGTGTTTTAGAATGAATTATGACTGTGTGTTTTGAAACGAACACCGTACAGTCCCACTGTTTGCAGTTTTTATTTGTGGTGTGGTGTTTCAGTACATCTACACATAAGATTCATGTGTTTGAGATTGCCAAATTTGAACGTGTATTACAAGAAAGCAGTCTAAAAATACACTAGGTTGCATCACAGACAGATGCCTTTTTTCTGAATGACCCCCTTCTCCGGTTAGCTGCATCGAGTGCAAAATTAATGTTCCTCAGAAGTGACTTGCCTCCTCTCTCTATTTATATAGCTCTGTTGAAGAACCTGCAAAGCCGCTTGCATGAATGTGCATCAGTTTCTTCTCACCATTCATCCACGTTCTATGTTGTTACATCATCTGTATCTAATAGCCTCTCTGCTGGGGGTCTTGCTACCAGAACGCGAAGCATTCATCATAAATGTACACATAGTTCAAAGGTCTAGGGCATGTGATAGATCATAGACAATTTTAAAGTAATATAGGTAACTTTGATTTGTGTGTGTGATTTCTGTTGTGTTGTATATTGATTATAATAATTGTATGCCCTTGTTTTAGAACAAGTTCGTATCTTGAAGGAACAGTTGAAAAGAGCACAGGAGACAACACAGACGCACGTGACGAATTCAAATGGTACATTTTTGTGATGTTCACTGAAATGTTACAATAAAATATAAACATCTAGTGAGCTGAATTTGCATCCACTAGAGCAGTACGTGGATCTTAAAATTGTTCCAAGGACGATCGGTATGATCTTGAAAGCCAAATGTGGTAGGAATAGGCATACCCTATAGGCCTATTCATGGTTGTTCTCCATGACATCTGTGTTTTGTCTGAAATACGCAGGTAATACGCGTTATTGGCAACGAAAATGGCCAATGGCTATCTCCAGGGTGACAACATTCTACCCTTAGTAACAACCGTATCCGGTCACATAGCCACTACAAATTATATAATCATTATATAACATACACACATAATCACATATACCTGGTAAATAGAAATAAGTAAACCAAAAGAATCCATTCAGTTATATTTTTATTCCGGGAAAACCATTTGATATACAGTTGTGAGCAAGCTAATGTTGTGTGTCAACATTAGGCCAACAAGAGGGCTACGACAACCAGTCCAGCCGACAGATCTACAGGCAACAACAGCCTCAGCCTCCCCCTCAACAGTACCTGCAGGGCTACCACCAGTCGGGAGTGCCTCCCCATGACATGAACAAGCAGCCTATGAGCGCCCAAGTGCCGCCTCCCGGACAAACACCCCCTCAAGCACAAGGCGTACAGATGATGTACTCCAATGTCACGCAGCAGCAGATGCCGCGTAATGCTGTAAGTAGGGACTGCATTTCTCACACAGTGTCATCATTGTGGAAATCTTAATTCTGTTGATTTTAACGTTGGTCTTTTTCCCTAGGGCGTAGGGGTGAACGCAGGGCTTGTTATATTATGTTCAGCGAGCAGAAAATGACTTAATTTGAGTATAATTGATTATAATAATTTGGTTCAGTGAACAATAAATGTAACTAAATTCTTATGTTGGGAGAAGTTAATGGATTGTTTAACTAGATTGTCGTATAATTTTCCAATGCATGCATACCACAGATTTGCATTCGTGAAAATGTTCATAAAGTTGGCAGTATATTATTTGTAACAAATTTCATAATTCCACAACTAGCAATTCAACTTACTTCGACGTTTCAACTGCCATCGGCGGCCTTCTTCAGGAACTGAATGTTCAGTGGTCACTGCTCGCTAGATGGCGTGGCGAGCAGACTGTCCCACACGTGACTTAGTCTGTAGCCCCCCCCCCCGCGTCTCTGTTCATAGTTGGTCTCGTCTTCCTAATCCAGTGTGTGCGTTGGATAAAAGAAGCCATCTGGATTAGGAAGACGAACGTTAAATTGTGACTATTTTGGATACTTCCGTTCTCAAAAATATTTACCGCCTCTTCAAAATTTAACAACAATAGTTTTTGTTTTTGAACATTTCAAAATGTCCTCCAGCCAGGAAGTTGGCCACGTATACAGCTACAATGTGTACCATTTTATAACAAGTCATATACTAGTGTGTGGATAATTTAATGTTCTTTTAAATAAGCCCAACTTGTAGCAGTCGAAATCCAAGCATAAAAAAGTTACACCGCTGCAAAGTATTTTATCTGCAAAAAGTTTAAGAATGTCATAGTGTCAACCACGAATTGGTCAACATATTTTAAAGTTATAACAACAGTTTTGACACCACTATGTAGGTACTTTCATTATATACAACATGCATGTGCAATTGCGAGAATTGAATAATAACGGCGCTAGAGCAAAGACAATGGCGCAAGCAATAGTTTTAAACATCTAGGTCAAATAGTTGAGGAGCTACAGGCTTCACGTTAAAATCGGCTGAGTGCTAATGGGTTAATGACTAAGAAAAACACTTACGTGTCGCATGCTAGGCAAATAATTATTTGGACTACCCAGGTAATAATAATAAAGCTTTATTGCCATATTCAATTCCAATTCCATGATGAATTGGAATGTAGTCTGGCGTTGACTCATATAGTGCATATATATATATATATATATATATATATATATATATATATATATATATAATATATATATATAATATATATATACAATAAAATGAAATATAGCAAACAAATATAGGTAGCAGGAGAGAAGCCAGGATATCTCCAATCTGTCCAAAGTGTAACTACCCGGTAGTTAAAGTTCAAAGATTACCAGTGCAAACATAAGCCCAGTGAAGACTGACAAAATTTGTAGATTATAACAAGAATGTGACAACCATATAAATGTAATACAGATAGACTGTATATAATTATATTTTACCCAGCCAATACTACCCAATAGCCACTCAGAGGTTTTTATAATTATGTTCTTCTAGCTACTCAATCAGTTTGTACCACCTTGCCTGTATTTACGTTTAAACACTGGTTGATGCATTGAAATATTTTGAATTAATTATTTATCTTATTTCAGCAAGCTTCATTATGCTATGTGTCAGTGAGTCAAAAGTCAATGCCGATTTAGTGTTTCAACAAAATTATTGTTACATAGTTGATGCCAGAACAAGAGCAGACTCAGTTGAACTCAACCATTTCAATTATGCAGTGGATCCACAGATGTCTGTATTAAAATGAAATAAAATGTCACTGAATGAATTCTCCTGGTTTTGGTGATTATGTGTGTGTTATATAATTATATAATAATTATATAAATACATCAATACATAACACACTGTATCACCCCCCTGTATGGCTGTATGCACATTAATCGTATAATTTTATGGTTAACTTTTGTTATGTGAATTAGAGCGGGAATTGGAATTGAATGATTATAGATGGAATTGGAATTGAAAAACAATTGAATTGTAAGAAATTGAATTGGAATTGAAAAAATTCAATTGAAAGAAATTCAATTGGAATTGAATAAAAGGAATTGCAATGAACTGGAATTGTAGGAATTGCCTCCTGCTTTTGGCACCCATCTCCCGTTCTCCCGCGTGTGTTACAAAATCTCCAGTTTATCATTCCACCTCCAGTTTTTTTTTTCACCTTCCTAATTTCAGATTATTCCCGCCTTTTTATAAATAAACACTTCCACGATTCTCGTGATAATCGAAACGTTTCGAATTGCATATTTATTTAGGTAACTATTTATCCATGTTTATTTTACCGAAGTGAGCAACAGGCATATTAATTGGTTGGAATCTTTCATATAATCACAAAACAACGAATCAGATTCGTTTCTATTCAATTGTTCTATTTCTATTGAACCTATATAAGCTTGCCCGCGATCATATGAAACCACTACACAGATCGATATGGCTCCAACGAAACCGTGTACAAAGCAAGCATTGCCTACACATTCGAAAAAGAAATATGCATCAAAGTTTATGCAGGCGAGGGTTGCTGGATCAACCGTAGTGACAGAGGAGTGTCGCAAGCTTTTGCCGTGTGTCCAACTCGCATTTCAGTGTTTGCCACGACACCATTCGCCATGCAGCAAAATCTGCCACATGGAATTATGTGCAGGCACACCTTGAGCAGCGTGTGATGTGTGAGCTGCAGGTAGTGCTGGTATTTTGTTGTTGTGTGTGAGCTGTTTTGCGGATAAGAGGTGGTGGTGGTGGTGTGTGTGCGTGCGTACGCGCGCGCATGCATGCGTGTGTATGTATTTATATATATATATATATATATATATATGCGTGTGTAATATAAAAAAATCTAATTATTATTTGAACAACATTACACACGCACACACACATATATATATATATATATATATATATATATATATATATATATATATATATATACAGCCACTGTGTATATATATATATAATAGGATGTTCAAATAATAATTAAAGATTTTTTAACATATATTGTGTGTGAATTTTGCATTCTGTTTGATAACTCGATTTTGACGCACAAATCTCCAGTTTTCTTATTTCAGAAACTTAACAGGTCTAGTCATTTGTAGATCATGTTTCAGGGCTACGTTCAGCAACGGCAACACATACACGGCATGGGGCAGCGACCAGTTGCCATGGTGACGGCCACAAACAATGTGTACCAACAGCAGATGCCTCAGACTGACTACTTACAACAGACTCTGCAGCAGCAGACGCAGCCGTTCATTCCTGGCCAGCCACAGGTGTTGAACTACATTGCTGGTCCTGGTGGCCAGGTGCAGATGCAGGTGAGAGTTGTGTCCTGTTGCAGTGCCATTGTCAACAAAGGTGGAAGGCAGTGACGTTATCCTACATCAGCTGTTTTTGTGAAATTTGGGTTGATGGATGATTTTAAGACTCGTGTTTGCAGTTATGGTGCAAAGCTCATGTAAATGTTCATTTACATTTTGTGAGAGCACATGCACTGCCAGTTCTGAAATATTTTATTGTAGATGTTAATACAACACCTACTGACTATCCACAGTTGGCACTTTTGAGTTTTGTATGTGATTACGTTTTATTTTCACGTCATTAATTACCTATGCCTTAGCTGTTTGCTTGCAATGTGTGTCTAGGCTATACAAAAAACGTGTTTTGTTTTTTATGCTGAAGATATGATATTTACTTGTATTGAAATTTAGGGCTTTATGCAGGACCAAATTATTCCAAGTCTCACATGTTTTGGTAGACACATGGATGTTAACTGTTAAGCCAGTTTACAAACTTTAAATGTGTCTGATGACCTGAAATGGACTACACACATACATGCGTGACAGCTGCATGCTTACAATAATGGTTTTAAGTTGGTTCTCTTGCCAACTACCCATATGACATGTGCCTATTTTTATTGAACTTAGTGTTGCCTAATCCCAACTTGGCCTAAACAACAGAGGTGTCTTAATGAATGAATTTGTAATGACGTATCTGTAAACCAGAAAGGTGATGTATACACCAGCAAACTGTCAGAAACTGCAAGCACAGGAAGGAGTAAAGAAAAGGAGGAACCAAAAGAAGAAGAACCTGTGCCAAAGAAAGAAAACAAAGTAGAACTGAAATACACGTACAAGGAAGGTGTGTTGACGTCATTTACTTTCTTTCCAAGTTCTTTCTAAGCAAACTGCTTTTCAGTATCAATACAAAATTTTTATTAATGCTTGCAGCTTCGCTTAGTTTCTTTGAGATTTTAGTGTATCATGAAAGTAATAAAACAATTTGTTATAATACTTATGAAACAACAGAAAAACGTTAATTAAAAATTAACTTGCTCATGGGAAATACATTTGTGTGTGTATATATACACACATACACACATATATATATATATATATATATATATATATATATATATATATATATATATATATATATATGTGTGTGTATATATATATATGGATGTATGTATAACCCTAAAAGCAACATATATTATTTTGTTCATGTGCAAGTAATTGATTCATTATATTTCTGTATATAAAGATGCTAAAAGTAATTTCATTTTAGTTTTGAGCTTTGGTCTGTTTCCCATTTAATTGCAATTCTGCACTAACAAAACACAATAACATGGCACCAAACAAACTACAATTTGTGTTGATGTTCAGTTGGTTCAACATATTGGGCACTGAGTGGACGACTGAATGATCACTGTCCAGTCATGTCTCCTCCCCTTGAAAGATGACTGCCTCAACCTCAGTTATATGCACTGACCCATCATTACTCTCATTTGGCAACGATCTTTGACAGATCAATGGAGCCCTCTCAACCCGGAGGGAAAGATGCAGTACGACAGGAACTTCCTACTCCAGCTGCAGTTTGTTGCGGGGTCGATCGAAAAACCTGCTGGCTTGCCTAAACTCCCCGATGTCATCCTTGATGCTGTAAGTAATGCATTTTCTATTCAGCTCAATCTTTTTTAAGGGGAGAGACAGCCATCTTGGATACATAAAACAATATGAAATGTTTTGTTTCATTAAGTTTTCTGCATCGAAACCAAGTCCCAGTTTCTGACGATCTCATTATTTCATACAGAACTTGTGCAAATGAGACATTGAACTGGCCAAAAACAAGTTCAAATGACATTTAGCATCCTTATCATGGTTGTATGATGCATATTTTCTCGGAACGAGGCAAATCAATTTTGTGGTGTCCTGTTATAAAAACATTTGCCTTATAAAAGATAGCAAAGAAGTGTCAGTTTAAACTTACTATTTTATTAGGTTATATATTTTATAGGTTATTAGAAATTATCCGACAGCATATTTCTTTTGGCCTATATTCTGATATCTGTGTTAGGATGCCAGGCATAGATCAGCTACATTTCTGTTTGGTTAGAGATCTTGTATGACTGTTTGTGTTGCGATGTTTGTGTATGCCTGTGTCAATATATAGCCATTGTTTGCAGCCTTACACAGGACGCAGTGGGGACTTCAGGGGTGGCTGCTCCTCCAGCAGCCCTGACTTCACACCCTCCTTCTTTAGACAATCTTCCAGAGACAAGGTAAGTGCTATTGTCCTGCACACAGCCAGGTTTGCACACTCAATCTTGGAAGTCTAATATTGTGATTTTACTCTATTCTAGCTATAGCTTCAGATTGATGCGATGTTTACTTACCAGGTTATTATCATTATTATAGGGCGTGCAAGTGGGTCACAATACATGGCGAGACTCCACGCGAATGGAGCTGATTTGGGGACTGGTCACAAGAATAATATTCGATGGATGACAGTTGTAACTTTTTACATAGCTGTACATTGTGGTTTCGATAAGCACTTATATCTGACAAGTTGTCTAAATGCACATAATCATAACACATGTATACGTTTGCCCCAAACAGGTTGTACTGCGCGAAAAATGGCACTTTTCATTATTAGTCAAGATCGCCAAACACAAGTACCAGCCGGCGATGCCATGACAACCACCATAATAATCGATTAAAATTCATGATTTCCATGAGCATTGTCACCGGCAAAGTGTTCCACTGCTTCTGCTTGTAATAATCCTTTGGACAGTGTAACTGAAATAGTTAGACTGGAACAGTTCGATTATTACAACCAAAAACAAAACGAAGTCCTATACGTTAACATGGAGAATATGGACTTCCTGCCCCCAACTGCACCCAGTCTTGTTTTCGCGCGCGAGACTTGCACGCCCTATTAGCTGTACAACCATGTGTAGTTTTCATTCAATCTATGTGCATCAATAGTAAAGCCATTACGTAATTCATAGTTTTTGTGTGTGACTGGTTGATGACTGGTTATCTTACACTCATGCCTTGTATTGGAGAAATGCAGCCATGTGTCATGTTGTAGCCTGTCAACAAGCGCAACAGCCAGCAACAGGTGCCGAAGGTGCTGCAGATATTACCAGATTGGGATGTACAACTCCACCACACAGCTAACGCGCGGAAGCCACCTTCCCACAAGTCAACTGAAGGCGATGGGGAACAAGACATTGAGGTCTGTACCAGTTTCTCTGATGTGTTATGGTATTGTTCTTTTAAGCCAGAGATTTCAGTATGAATCAGACGTGTCAACTTGTACGGTTTTCCCGTAAGCCTTACGTATTTTTGCGATCTGCACAGGCTTACGGGCGTACGATACAAACCTTACGGATATTTATGATTTTGCTGAAACATATTTTTTTGCAATCTCAATGAAATATTAAAAAATGGCGCTGAAATTTACCACATTTCGTTACCACAAGATTTACCCAGTGCGCTCTGCACGTACAGAAACTGGTAGTACCACCAAACGAGAGCATCACATACGAACCTTGGTTTGGATAACAAGGCTAAGCGAAGTCTGACCTAGGCTAAGATCGCACACAGAATTTTCATGGATTCTATTCCAACTGGAGCAGTGGCCTTTACAAGTTAAGAACTGTGTCACAAATTGTATCACAGAAAACATTTACTTCAGAAGAATGAGCTGCTTACATGCATAAGAACAAATAAAATGCCATTGTTAAATTGGTTGTCTTAGAAGTACAGTTGCCAAAGACTGGGCAACTTAGTACAAAAATGTTATTTGGTATCTACTTACAAAAAGGTTTTGATAAATTTTGTTATATGATGACCGAGTGTTGCTAGAGTTGTGACACTGCTGTTGTAGACGACGCCTCCACTGAGCGGCAATGACATAGCTGCCCAGTTTGCTGCTCCATTCACTGCGATGTTAAGTAGTAAAGGACAGGCAACCCAGCGCCAAGCCCAAGGTGTGCAAGACGCTGGTATACCTGAGACTTGACAGCCACAGAGCATTCAGGTCTACATTAGACTTTGCCATAAGCCTACAACTAAAATGAATGGCCGAGTGTGGTTGGTTTCCCTCACCTTTGCTTGTAGTCAAATGTTTAGAATTATATAGGCTAAGGCTCAATTTGTATATTGTATTCGATTATGTATATATGTTATTTTCAATGTTGGCTTAATACAAAGCTCTGGTACAAACAAACATCTGACTTGTCATTTTCAGCAAACTAGCCATGATTCCGAGTCATTAAGCCCACAATATCAGCAGGAGCTCTGTCCCACATAAATAATAATTTGGAAACATTTAAAAATAAATGTCCTTGAACCAGTGACCTTCATACTGTACACTGTACAATAAGTGACAGAAAACATGTTACATTTAAGATTAAAATACTGTAAATGTGATATTGCTTGTTTGTTGCTCCATGTGTGGGTACAAGCCATAATGCAAGTTACTGCTAGGACTGCATGATCTACTATATCAATCATTCTAGTTACTGGTGTTCTATTTTTGTCAGAGAAAACATTTCAGGTTCATTTTAAGTTAAGTCAGTGAGAATGCATTATTTTTGCCAGCACTTTGTTGTGTCATAGTTGTTAATGTGTCATGATGCTGAGATAATAAACCTGGACTAACATGAAGTATGAATGTTAACAGAAATTGTATTTGGTTGTTTAATAACTTTAATCACACTAAACATAAACAGTTATGTTTCAATGTCAAGGCTTCACGCTATCTAAACCAGTATTGAATTGAAAAGTGTCAAGTCCATTGTACCTTCTCTAGTTACAGTGTACATACCCTGTTGTTACAACATATCAGCTTTCTGTTTGACTTATGCCAATGCTGTACATTGTCTTCTTCCTGCACTGCAGCAAGATCCCATGCTCCTTTTGCAGGCATGACATTCTTCCGCAGAATTCATGAACTCGATTTGGCCATTTGTGTGATTGTCCCAATCTGAATTTTCGTTTCTCTAATATGCTGCAATTTAAATTGTACAATGCAGTGTTATTTGTGTAAGAGTGATGGATGCATGTAATGATTCATGCGTGCGGAGGTCAGATTTGGGGTTGAGCTTGCTTTCATGAAAACAATGTGTGGTGTTATTTATAGGCAAAGAAAAGGACCCAAGGAAAAAGTCGCGCACTAAGAAGCTGCGTGACTTGAATGAGAAGGGCATGAAGAAGGAAGGCAGTGACATGGATGCATTCACTGACCCGAAGGTTGGTCTAACTGCTGGTCACACCCACAACACCAGTGTATTATATGTGCCATATGTCAAACTTAGTGTAAGGGACCTATTTCTTATTTCTATGCAAATGCCATGCAATGCTGTAATTTTAAGTAGGGACTGCATTTCTCACACAGTGTCATCATTGTGAAAATCTTAATTATGTTGATTTTAACGTTGGTCTTTTTCCCTAGGGAGTAGGGGTGAACGCAGGGCTTATGTGTTTAGTAAACAGAAAGTGACATCTTTGCCTAATTCGAGTTATAATTGATTATAATAATTTGGTTCAATGAACATTAAATGTAACTAAACATTCTTGTGTTGTGGGAATTTGATGGATTGTTTAGCTAGATTGTCATATGAATTTGCAATGCCTCAGACTGTCTACTTACAACAGACTCTGCAGCAGCGGACGCAGCCGTTCATTCCTGGCCAGCCACAGGTGTTGAACTACATTGCTGGTCCTGGTGGCCAGGTGCAGATGCAGGTGAGAGTTGTGTCCAACTAGTAATATACTTACAACACAAATGAAGAGTTTAATTGTTACATGAAGTTGATAGCTGTACCATTTATGGTAAGGATATCCATTAACTTAATGGTAATGCCATTTATGCTAATTTATTGTGTTAAGAGTATTAAATGCAATGCAGACCTTATTTATGAGATAATTGTTGAGCGCTGCTGTTGTGGAAATATGTAATATAATATAGATGTGGTTGTTTTCAGTACCCAGCACAGATGCCGCCCTAAGCCCTCCAGAGGCCCACACAAAGCAGCCACGGTACAGTACTCCTAACAATATTTGTATGTATCAGCAGCATGAATGTTGTCAAATGTCCGGGGTGAAAAACCTTCGAAATAGTCTCTAAACATTTCTGTTATCTAAGCAAGGTATATTTTACACGTGATCAATTGGACCAGTTTGTTTTCAGTGGTATTAGTTTGGGGAGTTCAGAAATAGAAATCACACACAAGTTGTATGTTGTTAATGTGTTGCATGAACTGCTTTCAGTTATAATGACATCAGTTACTGTTTGTTACAGCAGCCCATGTATAACATCTAGTATTCTGACAGTAAATAAATTAACTGTAAGAAATTATTAAAACGCAGGAAACTCAAGTAATTATTGTCATGCATTTTAGTTATATATATTGTGAGTAAATACACTGTACGTAGGTAGGTACATTTGTGTAACCCTTATAGAAGTCACAGTCTCATTTCTCTTTGTCAATTGTATGTAAATTGAAGTAATATTAAAAACACCATATGATTATCTCCATCTTAGCACAGAGTATATTTGAAGTGGTGTCTCGAAATTGGATGTTTCCAATATGCAAGTGTTGCATCTGGCGAACAGTTCCCATCACACATAGAAGAATAATGACAAAAGCTTCAGTACCAAGCAATGCAACAACATATAATGTAAATGTCATCAGATTAAGACAAGAGATGCTAATTTATAAATGTTGAATTAAAAACACTAAATGTAATTTAGATAAAGATAAATCGGTGATTTTTTTAATAATATAATATACAAATGAAAATAATTTAAAACAAATACCTATGATGTATTGAACATTTCGCTGTTGTTTGCTGTCACAAAGGTGATCACTTGAGCAGGTTTGGTTTGAGTGTGTTTGATAGAATCGATCATAAGTTGGACAGGTAATATTTATTCACCGTTTGCCCTGTTGTATTGCAGCAGCAGCTGCTCCAGTGTTCTACCCGTCACAACAGCAGCAGCTACAGCAACCGGCTACAATGGTAGCAACAGTTCAGCAGCCACAGCAACCTCAGCAGGCGTCACAGCAGCAAGCAATACAGCAGCAGCTTTACAATTACTAGTCAGTTAAATCACACATTAATGGCCACACATTGTTGTTGAAAGATATTCAGATTTAATTGTGAATATGACCATTAAATGAAAAACACAGTTAATACGGCAACCTGTTTTCACAATATAAAAGTTAACAGGATTCTCACCTCCTGATGTGAGGTAGGCAGGTGAAAAAAACTATCTTATCAAGAAGCCAATAGTATTTCATCTCACCGAAAAACAATTCTATGTTGGATATGTGTGAAATTGTTGATCTATCATCAAATACAAACTGAATAATTATGCTGCACAAAGTTGTACTAACTAATTTAGTTAATAATAATTTTAATATTCCAGGGTACAGCTCCAAATGCACACTGACTTCATATTGGTACAGGTAACAAATTATATTTAATTATTTGTACTTAATTTAGTGTACAACATAATGTATTACAGTAAGCTGTCGACTGGCTTGTGGGGAGCGGTGGTCGCGCAGTAGAGCACTGGACTGTCAATCGAGGGGACGGTGGTTCAATTCCACCTACCGCCGTTTCGAAACTTAGGCAATTTCGTTCACCTCACATTGCCTGTGTCTTTCGGAAGAGACACCTTCTATCTGGTGTCTATGCCAGGGGAAGTAAAAGATCCTACACGGGGGTAAATGTGTAACCTGTAGTGGACTCACAAATTGTCATTGGACTTTAAACGCCCTGCAAAGGGCCACGTCCAGTATCTGGGAGAAAGAGAAAGGAGAAAGAAAAGACTGCTAACATGTAGAGAAAGATTTGATTGAAAATCAAATTTATTTGTTTATTATGGGTTGTCATTTAGCAATAACGTCAAACATGTTCGCCAAAACATAGGGACTATGCTATAACAGTTTCATTAAAACATCTTTAAGAGCTGTTTTCTGATATGTATGTTATACTATACTGTATATATTTTGGTATTATTATGTCAGTGATATGTATCTGCACGTTCTTACTGATATTGTATACTGAAAACAAATTTAGCTGCGTAATTAAAATTACTAAACAGGATTACACTTCACGCAGGTCAGGATGTGGACAATGTTCGTTTATCATTTGTATGATTTATTTGAAATAAAACAACTGCACAAATGCATTAAGTAAACTGGTGTTTAGAAACTGTTTCGCTTCCAACACAGCTTGGCACAAAACTATACAAAACATCAACTTCTCATATAAAATCTATTTCTCTTCAATCATTCAAACATCTTAGAGTGATTTTTAATGCACGAGTTCTTTGTTCTTCTAGTAACTAGAATTTATAACTCATACATTTCATGCCAAACTAACTGCCTTATTTACATTACATGACTAACATGTGGCTATGCCAAACCAAAATAAATGTATTGACATTTGACAGTTAAAATATACATATGGATATATATCCATACCTTACTATATCTTATCACTTGACATATGCAAGAAGGAACTCCAAAAGCAACATTGCAGCTTCAATCCAAGTAATCCTTCCTTCTCCCAACTCAGTAGTGTACGTTAAAGAAGGGGAACTCTGCCCTTTTGGGCTGCAACAAATCCGTGAGGAAGCATACGGTTCCTGCCAGCCCCTCATACAGGCTGTAGGGGTTTTGGGGCGACCAGGCCCCCCTGAACTCATCCGACTGGGTGAACTCGGTGAACTTGAGGGCGCGGTGGATGTGTTTCTCGTCGGAGGTGAGTCGGTAGAGGAGTAGGAATACGTAGCCACTGCCCGCGACGCCGTGACAGATGCCCGGGCCCTTCTTCAGCAGCCCCACGCCCAGGTGAACTCGCCACACCGCAGGCACGCAGACAGGTTCTTGGGCTCCTTCCACAGGTGAAACGCCCTCGCAAACAGGTACACCACACCTGTAATAAGAGGACATCACATCTAAAGCAACAGGGCAACACACATGTAACAACAGGACAACACACCTGTAACAACAGGACAACACACCTGTAACAACAGGACAACACACCTGTAACAACAGGACAACACAAATGTAACAACAGGACAACACAAATGTAACAACAGGACAACACAAATGTAACAACAGGACAACACACCTGTAACAACAAGACAACACAATTGTAACAACAGGACAACACAAATGTAACAACAGGACAACACACCTGTAACAACAGAACAACACAAATGTAACAACAGGACAACACACATGTAACAACAGGACATCACACCTGTAACAACAGGACAACACAAATGTAACAACAGGACAACACACATGTAACAACAGGACAACACACATGTAACAACAGGACAACACAAATGTAACAACAGGACAACACACATGTAACAACAGGACAACACACATGTAACAACAGGACATCACACCTGTAACAACAGGACAACACAAATGTAACAACAGGACAACACAAATGTAACAACAGGATAACACATGTAACAACAGGAAAACACATGTAACAACAGGACAACACACATGTAACAACAGGACAACACACATGTAACAACAGGACATCACACCTGTAACAACAGGACAACACAAATGTAACAACAGGACAACACAAATGTAACAACAGGATAACACATGTAACAACAGGAAAACACATGTAACAACAGGACAACACACATGTAACAACAGGACATCACAACGCGTGCGCGTGCGCGTGCGCGCGCCCGCGCGGGCGCGTTCCTTTTGTTCAATGATTGGTGACACCTCCTAGTGATTATAATGACCAGTTAATAATTAAGCTGTGACAATAGGTGTTACTGCAGTTTGATCAGCGGGAAGACAGCGGGATTTGGGGAGAGCGGGAGAGCAAGCAATGAGCCGAACCACGATCGAGGCTGTGTTTTCCGGAGGGAAATAAGATTTTGTTTTGCGTGATATTGCTTCCCTGACGATTTGGCGGTAAAAGCATGTATTCCTGACGTCTGACGCACGCACGCACGAACGCACGAACGGACGCACGCACGCACACTGATCTGAATAGGATATATCTAGATCAGTCGTGCTGATTAATTTGCATTAGCAGTTTTGTCGGCAAGCGAAATAGATGGCTCTGCTACAACTGGTGCGTGTTACAACTAGCCACGGAATGCCCTGTTATACAGTTGCAAAAGTCATTCGTTTAAAAAAGTGCTGCCTTTAATAAACTGACCAGTCGACCTTTATAATACTATATTATAATCAGTGGCGGTAAACATCGTCCTGTTAAAGGACAAAAAAAGGCTACGGTTTCGCGTCATACACCTAATAGAGTTTATACAAAGTAACAATTTCCACATATACTCAATTTTTTAACGTCAGCGGTTTACTCAGAATGTGACTTTAAAGTCTAAAATTCTAACGAAATCCATGATGGTCTAGACGCCGCCATAGGTGAAGGGTTAACTTGGCTTGGCCATTCAGCGCGCGGCATTCTATGTCTCTGCTGAAGCCGGTCAGCTTCCTGCGACGTTTGTTAAGGGTCAACAACTTCGAGTCTTCGACAGTTCGTTCAGTTGGCATGACGTCTAGCAGCTGCTTATAGACGTATATCTAAATCTGTGGTTAAATCTATGGTAAACTTTAGTAATTATGCCTTACTGTTCGGCATACGGTTGCAATAATAGTTGAAACAACCGGTAGTATTGAAGCAATGGATTCACATTGGTGATTTGTGGGCGTACTGTTTGGAATCCCTCCAGTCCAAGTACAGTTCACTTTGCTCGGTCCATTTTGAGGAGAAATGCTTTGAAGTAGACATGTATCATCAGTTGATGGGATGATTTCAGCGATAACAATAATAGACAACTTTATATTTACCGTCATCAGCATGTTACGCGCGTTGCCGAGTTGCAGCCATTTCATGACAACAGCCAAACCCCATGCAGGGAATCTACGCGGAGAGCAACTCACCGTCGTGACGTCATTCTTCGTCTAAGATGGGGTAGCGCATAGTATTTGGATGGCTGGGTGTTAACAAATATTTTTCTGGTAAACCGCTGGCGTTACAAAATTGAGTATATGTGGAAATTGTTACTTTATATTAACTCTATTAGGTGTATGCCACGAAACAGTTAACTTTTGTTGTCCTTTAAGCAGCCCGAGTTCTCGAAGGCGCGCGAGAGGGCGCTACCGTGCGAGAGTCGCCAAAACGAAACTAATTAATCAACGCAGAAAGTCACATGCAGCTATAGTGTCTCCAAGTGAAATTATGGTGGATAAGCACTACTACTGCATATCAAAAGAACCGGGGTAACCAGAAGTGGTCATCATGGGTAAGAAAGAAGTAAAGTATCATCATATAGACGTACGAGTATATCATGTAACTCATAATGAAGACTAAGACATGCAACGATTAAATGCGTTCGGACTAGCCTAGGTCGTCTAGATTGCAGATGGGGGTGGTCTTACTTCCGGGTGATAATAACTCGTGGTGAGCTATGGCGGAGGGGAGGGAGAGGGTGAAATTACGTGATTTAGTCGGAGACACATACGCGCGCGCGCGCGCGCGCACACCACACCACACTCACTCACTCACTCACTCACTCACTCACTCACTCACTCACTCACTCACACACACACACACACACACACACACACACACACACACACACACACACACACACACTACAACGACCTACGGGTAGCATATTGTAAAAGCTGAATTAAGTTCTTTCGAACTGGACAATGTGTGAATCGGCTAGGCTAAGGCCGGGTCTAAAAGTCCAGCATCGACTGTCGCAATACAACGTATGTATACACATACTTCACATACACCACAGCTACAACAGTCAGTTTTATATGGGATAATTGTACCAAATAAAGTCGTGACTCGTAAATGGTTTACACAAAGAACAAAATTAAGTCTAACAATGTGTCACTTTTGGAAGTATATGAATTACAATCTTTTCTAATTAATGTGGTGGTTGCGTGGCACTTAGAAGTTGGTTCTGGGTGCTAACCGTGGCATAACATTAAACATCTCAAGTCTCTAAAGTAGACAGCAGTTGAAACACTGAAAATCACATTTGCAAAACCCGTCACTGGCTGATGTGCTTTTTGTAGGACTGATGAACGATGAGTTTCTCATGCCACTTGCAAAGCTAGGAATAACCTCAGCAGAGCTATTTCAACTCGGTGTTTTCCTACAAATGAAAACTACAATGCGGGAAGTGCAGCATGATTCTGGTGACGACGTCTGTTACAACCGATAATGTAATAATCGCCCGGTAATGTAATAACTACCCGATAATGTAATAAAATCAACCGATAATGTAATAACCACCCTATAATGTAATAACATCAACCGATAATGTAATAAACTTGCTAACCGATAATGTAATAATTTTCAACCGATAATGTAATAAACTCCTCTTGCCTGATAATGTAATAACTTTCGCCTGATAATGTAATAACGTACACATTTCTCGTAGGACTTAGTCGTTTTCGTGGATTTCATGTTGGTTTCTTGTACTTAGTCGATTTCGTCGATTTCTTCTATTTTGCAATACCACAACTTTTGCTAGCGGAATCAATTTAGATTAAATCCAATATGCTGGTTCCAATTCGGAAGTCATATTTATCCCAGCAGGTCAAGATTTTGAGTTATACATTCTCTTTCCATTTATTAATGACGGGTTGGTGTAATACAACTGTGGGCTACATTGATAACGAAATTGTCGGCCCAAATCCTGGAATCGATGATCTCACAAGTATTCCCTTTCCATGCTATAATGTCGGGGTATCGAATGCACACAGGCGTGGGGTTTGCTGGTTCAATCCTAGTGTAAAACCCAGATGAAGAAATGGTTTCTTAAAGAATGTGTTATGTATATGTTTTAGTACGCTGTTTGTAATTCTCCCGTGATGTGCTCAAGATACATACATACATACACACAAATATATATATATATGTGTGTGTGTGTGTGTGTGTGTGTGTGTGTGTGTGTGTGTGTGTGTGTGTGTGTGTGTGTGTGTGTGTGTGTGTGTGTGTGTGTGTGTGTGTGTGTGTGTGTGTGTGTGTGTGTGTGTGTGTGTGTGTGTGTGTGTATTTACGCGATGAAAAGCCGAACTAATCGGCGGCAGATTGCGCAAACAGATAAACATGTAATACATATGTTTGCATTGTGGTCGAACTGCCTATGTATGATTTCGTCACAGTTGTTCTTGGTACTTTATTGGTACAGTTATTCTTGATACTGTTTTGTATTCATTTTTATTTCGCGTTATATAGATGAACGCATACTTACCTAGTTTACTTTAAGCATAGCCTAAATGAACCGATTTCGAACAGGTGAAACGGTGTTATTGCGGGTGACTGACTGCCTTTTGTTCCCAGGCATGGCGGGGTAACTCGGTTAGTGTGTGTGCGGGCATATATATATATATATATATATATATATATATATATATATATATATATATATATATATATATATATATATATATATATATAATAAATAATAATAGTTTATTTCTTATATAGCGCCCCATCCAAATAATTGTTCTGGGGCGCTTTACAATGATTATTCCTAAAATAATGATACTAAAAATACATACTAATAACATAATAATAATAAGTATATATATATATATATATATATATATATATATATATATATATATATATATATATATATATATATATATATATATATATATATATATGTATATATATATATATATATATATATATATATATATATATATATAATAATAATACTAAAACGTTAATACAATACTATTTTGATAAAATGAGGATATATATACTAATAAAACAAATATATTGCTTTAAAATACAGACTTAAATTGGCACACAACTACACACTATATTAAAAATGAATAAATAAGTAAAATAGTATAAATATGTTGTAAATAGTAAATAAAATAAAATAGTATAAATATATGCTAATTAAATGAATAAGTTAATTAAAATAAATGTATGAATCGTTGACTGATTAACTGTGATCACAGACTGTCAAAATAGTAAGCTGTAAACAGATGCGTCATATATATATATATATATGTTACATGTTACATGTTACATGTTACATGTTACATGTTACATGTTACATGTTACATGTTCCATGTTCCATGTTACATGTTCCATGTTCCATGTTCCATTTTACATGTTACATGTTACATGTTACATGTTACATGTTACATGTTACATGTTACATGTTACGTGTTACGTGTTACGTGTTACGTGTTACGTGTTACACGTAAATGTTACATGTTACATGTTACATGTTACACGTTACGTGTTACGTGTTACATGTTACATGTTACATGTTACATGTTACATGTTACATGTTACATGTTACATGTTACATGTTCCATGTTACATGTTACATGTTACATGTTACATGTTACATGTTACATGTTACATGTTACACGTAAATGTTACATTTTACGTGTTACGTGTTACGTGTTACGTGTTACGTGTTACGTGTTACGTGTCACGTGTCACGTGTCACGTGTAACGTGTAACGTGTAACGTGTAACGTGTAACGTGTAACGTGTAACGTGTAACGTGTAACGTGTAACACGTAACACGTAACACGTAACATTTACGTGTAACATGTAACATGTAACATGTAAAATGTAACATGTAAAATGTAACATGTAAAATGTAACATGGAACATGGAACATGGAACATGGAACATGGAACATGGAACATGGAACATGGAACATGGAACATTTACGTGTATCATGTAACATGTAACATGTAAAATGGAACATGTAACATGTAACATGTAACATGTAACATGTAACATGTAACATGTAACATGTAACATGGAACATGGAACATGGAACATGGAACATGGAACATGGAACGTGTTACGTGTTACGTGTTACGTGTTACGTGTTACATGTAAATGTTACGTGTTACGTGTAACGTGTTACGTGTAACGTGTAACGTGTAACGTGTAACGTGTAACGTGTAACGTGTAACGTGTAACGTGGAGCGTGTTGCGTGTTGCGTGTTGCGTGTTGCGTGTAGCGTGTAGCGTGTAGCGTGTAGCGTGTAGCGTGTAGCGTGTAGCGTGTAGCGTGTAGCGTGTAGCGTGTAGCGTGTAGCGTGTAACGTGTAACGTGTAACGTGTAACGTGTAACGTGTAACGTGTAACGTGTAACGTGTAACGTGTAACGTGGAACATGTAACATGTAACATGTAACATGTAACATGTAACATGTAACATGTAACATGTAACATGTAACATGTAACATGTAACATGTAACATGTAACTTGTAACTTGTAACATGTAATATTTACGTGTAACATGTTACATGTTACATGTTACATGTTCCATGTTCCATGTTACATGTTCCATGTTCCATGTTCCATTTTACATGTTACATGTTACATGTTACATGTTACATGTTACGTGTTACGTGTTACATGTTACACGTAAATGTTACATGTTACATGTTACATGTTACATGTTACACGTTACACGTTACGTGTTACGTGTTACGTGTTACGTGTTACATGTTACATGTTACATGTTACATGTTACATGTTACATGTTACATGTTACATGTTACATGTTACATGTTACATGTTACACGTAAATGTTACGTTTTACGTGTTACGTGTTACGTGTTACGTGTTACGTGTTACGTGTTATGTGTTACGTGTCACGTGTCACGTGTCACGTGTTACGTGTCACGTGTAACGTGTAACGTGTAACACGTAACACGTAACACGTAACATTTACGTGTAACATGTAACATGTAACATGTAACATGTAACATGTAACATGGAACATGTAACATGGAACATGTAACATGTAACATGTAACATGTAACATGTAACATGGAACATGGAACATGGAACATGGAACATGTAACATGTAACATGTAACATGTAACATGTAACATGTAACATGTAACATGTAACATGTAATATTTACGTGTAACATGTTACATGTTACATGTTCCATGTTCCATGTTACATGTTCCATGTTCCATTTTACATGTTACATGTTTCATGTTACATGTTACATGTTACATGTTACATGTTACATGTTACATGTTACATGTTACGTGTTACGTGTTACGTGTTACGTGTTACATGTTACACGTAAATGTTAAATGTTACATGTTACATGTTACACGTTACACGTTACGTGTTACATGTTACATGTTACATGTTACATGTTACATGTTACATGTTACATGTTACATGTTACATGTTACATGTTCCATGTTACATGTTACATGTTACATGTTACATGTTACATGTTACATGTTACATGTTACACGTAAATGTTACATTTTACGTGTTACGTGTTACGTGTTACGTGTTACGTGTTACGTGTTACGTGTTACGTGTCACGTGTCACGTGTTACGGGTCACGTGTAACGTGTAACGTGTAACGTGTAACACGTAACACGTAACACGTAACACGTAACATTTACGTGTAACATGTAACATGTAACATGTAACATGTAACATGCAACATGTAACATGTAACATGTAAAATGTAAAATGTAACATGTAACATGTAACATGTAACATGTAACATGTAACATGTAACATGTAAAATGTAACATGGAATATGGAATATGGAATATGGAACGTGTTACGTGTTACGTGTTACGTGTTACGTGTTACGTGTAACGTGTAACGTGTAACGTGTAACATGTAACATGTAACATGTAGCATGTAGCATGTAGCATGTAGCATGTAGCATGTAACATGTAACATGTAACATGTAACATGCAACATGCAACATGCAACATGCAACATGCAACATGCAACATGCAACATGCAACATGCAACATGCAACATGCAACATGTAACATGTAACATGTAACATGTAACATGTAACATGTAACATGTAACATGTAATATTTACGTGTAACATGTAACATGTAACATGGAACATGGAACATGTAACATGTAACACACACACACACATATATATATATATATATATATATATATATATATGCACGCACACACACACATACTAACCGAGTTACCCCGCCATGCCTGTGAACAAAAGGCAGTCACCTGCAATAACACCGTTTCACCTGTTCGAAATCGGTTCATTTAGGCTATGCTTAAAGTACACTAGGTAAGTATGCGTTCATCTATATAACGCGAAATAAAAATGAACACCAAACAGTATCAAGAATAACTGTACCAATAAAGTACCAAGAATAACTGTGACGAAATCATACATAGGCAGTTCGACCACAATGCAATTCAGTTTTCAGAAGATTATCTTTATGACAAACACGTACCTAAGGGAAAGTTGTTAAAGTGTAAAATGCATGCTTGCTCTAGATATCGCATCGCAGCAGTACTGTAATTCACGATCTATTTAACTGTTATCAACATTGTTGGCCAATTTAAAGCCAAAGGATGACAGAGGTGTTGCGTATAAATTTGATTGTGACGTAAGCACCCCGGTTTGCTTACGTCACATTCAGTGTTGTCAATGAAATCATTGTTTGTTTTAATTCTTATTTCAACTTTGAGCAGTAAGGACGCTCTCTGTTTTAACATAATATACAAAGTGTAGTTCACTATATTTCGAATTAGTAGGCCTATGTTTGTTGTTATAAAGATATATAAACTGTCTATCATATACTTTTAAATTCTTAATGATCCTCTTCTGGCATGACTTAGGTATTACTGCCTCTTGTGTCAGCTCTCTGTCCCTCCGCCTGTCTCTGTCTGTCTTTGTCCCTGTCCCTGTCCCTGTCCCAGTCCACCCCACCCCCCTCTCTGTATCATCGATGTCATTATTGTAATATTTTAAAAAGTCATAATCGATCAACACTATGAAGAGGTAGATTTTTCAAATTACTATTCATTGGCGTTACGAGAGGCTAATTGTTCTGCTTTTTAATTAAAAGTTGAGCGTTGCTCAACACTAGTGCTTGTAATTAAACAAATGAACTTGTTTCAGAACAAATGCGACTTCTAAAACAAGAGTTACGTGAAGCCGTAGAAGAGAAGCACAAGTCCAATGGTATAGTTCTCATGAAGCCGCAGTTATTGTAATTTGGTGTACAACATATGAATAAATATGAATATGGTTATTTCCTTGTCTTAATCAACAAACTATGCTTAAATTAAACATTATTTAGAAGAGAAAAACAGGATTGATAAACAGTCATATTATTCACTATTATATCGTTGTATAGAATATAGATTTAAAAGAAACTTTGTTTTGATGTTAATTTGATATCTTCTTTTGTTCTTGTCGTTTCGTTTGTTGTCATGTCAATGTTTACTGCATAACAAATGACTACCATTTGAGCGCATGTGTATCACAGATAATCTCCAGTCGGATCCATCTATTGGGAGGGCAAGACAACAACTGGTAAGATGATAAAATGATTATAAATTATACGGTTACCTAATAAATAGATGGAATGTTGATTTTTCCTATTTACGGACCACTAAAGTTAGCTTTTAATAGATTGTTTTGTACGGTTACGCATACTACTAATTTACTTGTTGCATGCATGGCATAGTACCCATGGTAACAGTAGATTGTTTTGTATGGTTAGGCATACTACTAATTTACTTGTTGCATGCATTGCATAGTACCCATGGTAACAGTAGATTGTTTTGTATGGTTAGGCCTACTACTAATTTACTTGTTGCATGCATGGCATAGTACCCATGGTAACAGTAGATTGTTTTGTATGGTTAGGCCTACTACTAATTTACTTTTTGCATGCATTGCATAGTACCCATGGTAACAGTAGACCTACTTGTACTTACGGGTAAGGAAGTGGCACAACACAATATGGTAGCCACATCAACAAACTGTAACTTAATTACTGCAAACAATTAGCTAATAGCGGCATAGTTTTCAACAAGTCTACACAGCCCGAACAAGACGCACTGTTATATTATAAATTATACGTAGTACACAGACTACACACCGACATCTGTCTTTTGTAGGCAACGTCTCCATTAAGTGGCAGTGACATAGATGCCCAGTTTGTGAACCAGTCGACTGAAGAAGAAGCTGAAGAGCAACCTAGATGTACAATAGCTTGATTGCATCTAAATGACTAGCCTTTCGGATGCGTAATTTCGCCGAGAAAATAGTCTGGTGACCTGGCCGGCTTTTGAATGTTATCCGTGTGGGGCTAAACAATGTTACCACTTCACGGATACTGACTATTTTTTATTATAGGCTTATACGCCATCGCTTCAAAGACAAGTTCAGTGCCTTACTGCTATATTGGTAAGAATGACCAAGGTTATGCTGATGACTAGCAAACATACACATCATCTGAAATGATAACTTGATCACGTTAACCATCTTTTTGGTTAGCTCAGAAATCAGGCAACCATATTCTTACACCATGTGCCAATGGCCTACACGTGACTCATGTTGGTTATGTATCTTTGTCCAGCTGCTCACATTGTGTTATCCAATCGTATACTGACAAATCCAGTACATAACCGATCATTTGGTGACAATTATATGCATGGCCTACATCAGATTTTGCCACAAGCCCACATTTTCCCATATATAAAAATAAGGAAGCATTTTAAAGCAATTTCCTTGAACCATTGGCCTTCATACTGTACTGTGTACAATAAGTGACAGAAAACATGTTACATTAAAATACTGTAAATGTGATATTGCTTTCCTTTGTTTGTTGCTACATGTGTGGGTACAAGCCATAGTGCAAGTTACTACTAAAACTGCATGATCTACTATATCAATAATTCCTGCGTACCATTCTTGTTACTGGTGTTCGATTTATTTTCAGAAACATTCGAGGTTCACTTTAAGTTAAACAATAGAGCGTACATAACCTATTGAATGGAATAGGCAATAGCTGTACATCAATATTGAAAGCTTGACAGACATGGTTGCTTACATTATCAATTTTGAAAGGTGTCTGCTTACAGAAGCAACTGCCAGAAACAAACTCTAATGTATAAAAATGTCAACCTCAAATGTTTGAATATCTTGTGTGGGGATTGGGAAATGGTTCTCAAATCTTCTGACAAACATCAAACACTGCAACTCAAGATATTTATATATGATAGCCTTTATTTCTCCCCTGCCGATGGTAATACATGCAGCAACTGAACAAAATGGTCTGAGGAATATTTTTGCAGCTAGCGATGGCAAATATCAATTTAACAAAACATGAGTTTTACTAGAAGAAAACAGATAACTCGCATTTGTCGTAAAATGCCCCTGAATATACCAAATCAATCAACTGCAAAACAGGTAAAAACTTCATTGTACAAAAACGTGAAAAATTAAATCATCAATCCATTAGACAGGATAACTGAACAACTGGTGAGAAGCCAACCAAACGTGTGACTTCTATTGTTGACACTATCACCAGTTGATTGACATGGTGGCAGTCTACTCTGCTTCTTTCAAGTCTCGTCAGTCTACATCCTGGACAGATACATGCACATGATGCAGGAACGCATTTTGGAAGGACATTTTCATTGCACGGGTATTTTCAAATGTTTTTCTATAGTTCTGAAACTGTTGCTGTTAGCAGTTTAGGTAAACCACAGCTGTCGAGTGTAGTAGCAGCAATCGCACGTAACTGTAGCAAGCTGCCACCACCGCCGGGTTTAAGATAGTGAGTATTGTCTATGCAGTTGTCTGGCCATCAGCGGCCGGAGCGGCTGCTGGTGGTTGGTTGTTCTCAGCTGGCTCCACTTTGACAGTAGTTTCCTTTGGTGTGGCTGACTGCTGTAAACAGAAGTTAAGAATCAGACACTAAAACCTCTTATAACAAAATCACATTGCATTGAAGAGGATATTTACTATTTTGGAACTGTAAATCGCATACATTAGACACCATAATATATTAATATGACTTGTATGAAAACCAAGTTATGGCTATCCTAATGCTACCTGGTTTCTGTTGTAACAATCTCTGGGAAAGACCAATTGGCTGTTCAGATTTTGCAAAATCAGAGCAAATGATATCAATGATCAATCAAGTTACCACTGTCTGGTATTCTTTACCAGAATCCATTCACAGAAAATTACTGATTCCAGTTTTCAAGATTGAGTTGTGCAATTTGTCTGGTGACTGACTACACATGACTATATGTATGTCAATAATGTGCATGTTTACATGAACACTTTTTCTAGACATTACACCGGACTTTCCTTAATTCAAGACACAACCACAGCTACAATGCCTACAAATGCACTCCATGTGTAAAGCGTGTTTGGGTGTGTGTAAAGAGTATATCTGCACCCATGCACAGAACATATACAAAAGTTCATCTTGACTAGACAATTGAGGTCCTGGTGGGGATCTGAAGGAGAATGGCACAGTAGCTCTGTGCCCACTGCTGGTTTTTTTTTATCCACAAAGTGGTTCATCTGAACTGGGCCACTTGTTGCATTTTGTACAAAAACATTCCAAGTCCCCCCAAACAAGAACAGCCACAATAAGGACATGTATCTATAAATGATTCACTGTGATACTGATTATTTTTTTTAATTCATTATTAGGATTATTTTTTAAAATTCATTATTAGTGCTGCATACAACAGAAGAGCCTCACCTTATCACCATCGCCCTGTGCTTGTTGATCTCCCTGCTTGTCATTATCACCACCTTCTCGGTTGGGTTTGCGAGCACGACGACGTGGACGATACGGACGTCGCTCCTTGTCGCCCGGTTGTTGGGCTTGTCCATCCTCGTCACCACCTTGTTCTCCCTGCGGTGTGTTGTAAGAACGCCTTGGTCGGTAGAATCGACGGTAGTATCGCTGAGGACCACGACGCTGTGACCGCTGGTCACTGTTCTGGTCTACCTCTTCAGCATTCGGTTGTTCTTCGCCGTCTCCGTCCTGCTGGTTGCGTGATGGGCCGCGGTAGGGACGCCTTGGTGGGCCCCAGTAGTAGCGCCTCCAGTATGGCCTGCGGCGTGGTGGGCCACCTCGATTGTATTGGTTTCCTCCCCTTTGGGAACCCTGGCCTCCCTCACCACTGCTCTCGTCACCGCTCTGTCCTCCCTCTCTAGTCTGTCAAAAATCAAAACAAGTTTATTATATGTGTGGGCAGCCATATTGCATAAACTTTGTTATCCCCAATAAGAGCTGTTTTGTATCTGGCAACTTGCTAAACTGAGAAATTATACTTTACAGTTTTCACTGTATCACTCTTACTGATTATCTTTTAAATTAAGACTGGCATAGCAACCAGCTGTTTGCTATTAGTAAAGACAAACGACATAGACATAGGTATTAGATGCTAAAAGTTGGGAGGTATCAGACATGTTTTTTTTATATAATACATCTTTTGCATTTTTATTTTAAACGTTTGGGTATGTGTCGAGTCCTAAAGAAAATAAGTCAAAAAGATATTCTTGAGTTACATATACCACTGGAAAGCCAAATTGGCGAAACGTTATTTGTGTCATTATTATCGATGTTATCAGCAATACATGACTGCATCATTCAACGCCTGGCTCTGTTGAAGTTGCCTAAAAGATCGCACATTCAACTGACCCAAATAACCAGTCGGCGTAACGTGACCCGCTGGGTAAACAATAGGTCGCTAATCCCTCCACTTAGCCATGCTCACAGACAATAGGGGGGCTTAAATCAATCAAGAATTGTGTTTACTAGACAATGGGGACCTGCCTGATGGTACTAATTACAAGTTTGAGACAAGTACAACGCTGTACCTGACAGGTTCCATATTATCGCTCACTATTGGCGCAGTCACATGGCATTGTCAATGATTAATCATTGTGTCATCTGGTAAATATTCAATAAAATGCCAATATAGATTGTAATTCATATATGTTTGACAAGTTTCACCACAAACAAACATTACAGATAAAAAGATGCATGTCAAAAACGTGTTTTATCATATGTAGCCTGTGTCACCCAGGCCAGGATTACAGTCGACCACAGTTAACTAATTTGGTGAATTACTGTATTTATTTAATCAATTACTGAGCAGTCAAGTGATGTTTTGAGAGGTAATAATTATAATCAATACACTGTTTGAATCACTGCGGGGCAGCAAGAGTACAGTAGGTGGTTCTGAATAATTTTGCCTTGTTATAAAAGTGTATCTTTCAATTTGTTATGCACGCCTGAATATAAATTTTATTACATTAATAGTATGTGTTAGGTGCTGTTTCTTTATATTTTGCAAAGTTCTCAACAGTTGTTTAGCTTTAATTTTATGATTAAACAATGTTCTGTTAAATTATACTGGACGTTTGTTTGCGTTTTATATGTATAGCTAAATATAGAAATGTTTGGTTAATTAAAATTGGGCATTTTTTTGAATTTGTGCATATTGTATAGAATTTTATTATATTATGTCTTTTTTTTTATTTTTATTACGGGTAATCTAAAAAAATGGCTAAAGAGAATCTCATTTGGCTAAACAAATTTTAGGCACAGCGCTAGCCTAGCCCATGGTCATTGTCGAATTATACTTTGCAAGAGACTAACACAACAGTATCTGAGAGTAATTAGGAATATTTCTAAATGAGAAACCAATCGCCTCTGAAATGTTTCCAGTTATAGGGCCAGAAAATATTAACACAGTTTTGTGCATGTACATCTCGGTGGAATACTGAGATATCATAACTCCAGCAAACTATCAGATGTGGGAAGTAAGGTGTTGATGTCAAAAGTTGGGATGCATGGTAATAAAAATTCAATTGGAATTTAGCAAAAGTCAGTGTTCATATTATACATAGTACACAGAGGCGTATTATACATGCACAATTATTTAGTCCTTTTTTTACTGGAATATATATATATATATATATATATATATATATATATGTTACAGTAAAAAGACTGTAAAATTAATAATTATCCATGTATAAAAAAACCTGCCTTGTTTGTTCAAGGGTACCTTTTCTTCTCATATTTTGACCATCGTAGCAGTTTACAAAGTAAATATGAGTAGATTCTAAGAAGACATTCAACCTACCTGGGATGATGGACGACGGGGACCACCACCACGGCGTCTTGGATACCATGGTCGGTAACGCCTGCGGTCTGCAGCATATTTGCTACCTTGCACAGAGTTGCCTTCTGGTCCAGTGACCTGAGCAGCCTCATTTCCCTTTTCACCCTCAACTACATCAAATTCTACTTTTTCACCATCGCCAACACTTCGCAGGTATTTTCGCGGATTATTTTTTACGATGGCTGTCTGAAAATAACAAGCAATTTGAATCAAAATACATCAAACTGTGTCATCATTTGAAGGCCAACTAAAAATATGTAAATAATCACTCCACTAGTCTATACACAAATGATATATTTTCAAGGACAATATTTTCAAGGACAAACACAACACATAAACAATATACTTAAAAAGTTAGTGTTATAGATACTACACATTAAAGATGGGAAAAATCTGGAATTTCACTTGAATAAAATATCCTCGAAATTGTTAATACAAATCGAATATTGAACGGTGTCGAGATGTCTTGCCAGATCATGACGTCACCCCGTGGCCATAGGCACAAGTCCGTGCTGGAGTCATCGGCATTATGGCCACATGTATTGCAGCCATTGATCTTTTTGTTTCCAGTCCGACTTAACCATGACAACAATTCTTACAGCTAACAAACTTCTCCGCACATATCTTATGTACATATACACACACTAGATTACAAATGATTGTGCAAATTACAATCATTTAAATTCTATAAAGAATAAAATTAAAATACCAAACTTAGCTAACACTAAACATACCCCAAAACCTAAACCCAACACTAATTAACAAAACACCCCTCAACACAATACCGATATTATTTTATTACAATATTATAGTGTTACGAGTTTCTTTGTTTCAGTAATGTTACTGATTTTATTTTGTAACTTAGCGTGTGTATATGAATATAAATATGTATTATAAGATATGCAGGGTTCGAATTTAGGGGGGGGGCGTGCTCGCCCCCACTTTTACTGTTGGGCCACCAAAGGTCAAACTTTGTGGGCCAGATTGGCCCCCAGATCAGACACATTGCACTACAGATAATTATTTATAAATAATGGCCTGACAACTTCCTATCCCAGAGCCAATGCCAAGCACAGAACATGTCATTATTCACTATATCAGTAAATGATGCTGGCTGCTGCCTGGGATGGGGGCAGAAGGTTGCTGCCAATCATCAGGGTTAAAATTGATTTACAAGGGGTTGCCAAGGTGGACAAACCTGTCAACTAGGCCAGGGAAAAAGAATTAATGACCTAGGATTATGTTACTAGAAGTAGACAAGTTTTAGACATAATCTACTGTTAAGTCCTACGATGTCGGTAAACTGTCATTCTCCATAATGCTGTGGTATATGCATCAAGCCTTGGTTTAAACAGATTATGGCCAATACTGTTTTAAAGTTAAAGTACACGAATGGCGGTAAAAATGAAAAAGATGAACAAAGAAGACAATAAAACACAGTCAAAACAGCCTGGAGAGTCTAGCCTGTATCAACTATCAAATTGAGTAAACATGGTTAAAAGAGAAATATTTAGATAACTATGATATTGTGTTATATTTCATGATGAGCTAACAGTGAATGGAAACTAGATTCAGTTACTTCCAACCAGTGGTAAAATTCTTGCTTTCGGGCTTAATATTCAATGTAATGCCCTGCTGGCCCCCACTCATTTTAGGCTAAATTCTAACCCTGGATATGTGAAGAGTAATTTGGTGGTTGTATGTTGTCGTTTTCATGGTTTAGTCAGAAAATAAAAGATCGCGCGTGACCAATTTTGCAGCGAAGGCTATGAAAGAAAACATTCAAGTGATATTTGTTTATATAGGCTTGTTTTATGCCTGCAGATATTCAAATTGAATAGCGGAAAAAGGCTCGAATATCCAAAATTTCAAATATGAATCAAATTTGGTCCCATCCCAGGGGTCGACAATAGCGCTGGCCCGATGCGTGTTTTGAGGGTGTCGGGCCAGTTCGGGCCACCAGTTTTTATATTTTACTGGCCCGACGGGCCACTGGTTTCAACAAGTTACAATGGAATTATTCACCATTGTTTTATATAGTTTCCATCAGTTGTCTCTCATTACGCAACAATTAAACATAATCTGTGACAGAGTGGACTCGCGTTATCAGTCGAAACTAGTCACCATCTTGTTTACGAATTGCAAGTTCTCCATAACTTCGCACGGTATCGCTACTGGCGACGTGAGGCAGACACCTCCCTAGTGAATTAGCTAAGATAACGCTTCGGATTTTGTGGTAATAGCCGAGTGGTACCTAATTAAAATGTCATTGAATTTCGCGTTCTCCTTTATTATTGTTGCTATCTTAATCTGTAAAACTAATAGACAAAATATGTTGAGCATGTCACGACGACCCCTTGTGGACTTCTTGTGAACTTGTACTAAATAATAGTATTAGTAACGAAATAATGATATTGAAAAAGTTATAGACCGTAACTATAGGCTAAGTAATAACTCACATAAAACATAGTCGTGTTGTAGCTGAATTTTCTAACTTGTTTATTCCAAAATATATCTATTCCAATAAGTAAAACGTCAAGTTGTCACAGGATTTCGCCATGCTGCAAACGGCACCTGTTTTTATCAGAATAAATGTGTATTCCTACAAAAAAAAGTTCGGGCCAGTAACTTTTTTGGCGGGCCAGTAACTTTTAAAGTCCACTGAATACAAAACGTTATTGTCGACCCATGCATCCTTACATGTACAAAATACAACTGCAAAGCATTACCCTAAAGTGTAGGCTTTCTTTGTAAATATAAACTTGCATCATTTGGACGTTGATGCACCACCATAAATGTTGGGACAAGAAGCTTGACAATTTGGAATGCTGCCCCAAAATATTACTGCTTCAAAGATGTGGAAAATGCAACAGATTCACAATCTTTCAGAAACTGTTTGCCTGACTGTTGAAGTAGCTGTACCAATATAATTCGTGAACATTTTGTAGACACCACAACAGACAAAGCAGCTGGGATAAATCAAAAGCTTAACGTACTCTGACCATTGAACACTAGCCCACCACATGTTAGTGTCACTTGAGCATGGCCAGATAACAGATCAGGCTAAACTGTGCACATGTGGTAACCCTTTTCCTAAGTACTGAAATATTTACCTACCTGGTGGACAAAGACGTCTTCTTTCGTATCATCTCTGAAAACACAAGCAATTCACATATATTTAAGCATGCATAATCAATCAAACACAACTGTAAACAGAATGTAATATCACCTACCATATTAACATTAACAGTTAACAATTTTAACAGAATATGTATGTTTCTGTTTTTATTTATTAATGATTAATGATGGTCTTATGAATGTCAAATGGCTACATGAACTAATAACCTTGTTTATGAATACTGTCAGGCATTTTGTCAAAATACTGACACAGAAACTTTAGATAATCCAAAGAAAACTTTCAAAATAGTTTAACATTGTGGTGAAGGTATACTTGCTGCGAGTTTAGTTACTTTACACCTAGATTACGTATTCGCCATTTGAATAACATGGCACCGGGAGCATGTTCAAATGGCACAAGGTATATCCAGCTTCAATACAAAAAGCTTCATAGCATATAAAAGCAGTTTCAAAGCAAACATTGCAGAAGCAGGCCTAGTTACACACTATTGCTTTGGTGTTCATCTTCCCACATTCACCATCACATACTGCGTTATTAATTTGTAAGCCTGGTAATTCTGAGTAGAGCAATACACCCTCACTCACCCTTATGAAATCCAAACCAAGATGATGAAGACGTTGTGGAGATTTTGTTTACAAATTTTGGACTATACAGTGAGTTTGTGACAGGAATGAAATGCATTTTGTCTACTCTTTGCCTAAAATTTTCACCATAATCACCTAACTGGTATTTTCTCTGTTTATCCATAAGATGACAAGAAACACAGCCAAAATTGTGTGAATGCATCAACACGACTGGACATGAGTAATTTTTGTCAAGATGGCGTTATTTACTTCTATTCCACTCAGCCAGCCCATTGATCAGAATGTAGTTGATATCAATAAAATGTATGATATTTCATTAAAACTATAGTTGTACAGAATATTGATTTTGTATCATTGCTTTCCAGGCAGGCCACCAGCAGTTACCAGCCCAATTAAATAGTTCACAATCTCAGGCCTGCGGATTGGCAGTACCCTTGAAAGCTGATGTTTAAGGCAGTTGGATGTGATTTGTGCTTGAAAAAAGTCTGATAGTGGTGGTTATTTAGAGGGTTTTCACTTATGCAGATGACATGTGATCTACATTTTGTAGGCTTAGTTGAGATAGGCCTCTGGGATAGAGTTAGATTAATTGACCAAATAGACCAATCAATGTGACTGGTTATTAGTATATAACATCTATGGCACCGAAACCAGGCACTAGTATCCATCTTTCCAAATACCACGAACGGCATCAACACATGAGATAAAAATGTTGATTAATTCCAGCTCCAGCAGTCTGCAGCATAGAGAGGTGTGCAGCATAAATCTCCCAAAACCTTGTGCTTGTAGAACTGAAGAACATGGTATCGAAACTCTTCCCAATTTCTGTGATATCAACTATTAGGTCTATAATTGTTAATGCAAAACATTTTAATCAAATATTAACCTTCAATTAATCACAAGGGCAAGGTGTTAAACCAGTGAAGCATTCCATCTTTGATGTGATGTTTTTTCTGACAAAAAATGTCATATAACTGGCATATATTATATATTTAACATATATACATACACACATACAATATCATTGTTTCTCATGGTGTGAGGTCATGCATGACTTTGCAATGATGTCTGAAGTAGATGAGCAACTTCAGGCAAAAAACACTGTTGCCTCCATTTGTTTCAATGTTTTGTTTTTTATTTTCAACATTTATTTCCTTCAAAATGTTGCATTCTAATGTTTTGTTCCCATCACTTGAGAAATACAACAGCTCTTGGACTACATAATACAAGCATGGTCGTTTTTACTGTAGAGTTAGAAAGTAAATGATAGCCTATTCAAATAGTAACCTAATTAACTGGTATGGCATAGACTACTGTTTGAATCAATTGGTAACTTTTTCTATACCTGGAGTCTTGATTTTATAACGTCTGAATCTTTAAAACTTCTAAGTGTTAACTATTCTGTTTGTTTTGTGCTTAAACTTAACCTGCATTTACCAACCCGCATTATGGTGACAGGGCTGGAGTAATGCTATTCAATCAATTCCAATGCCCAGAATAAAAATCATTATTTTGGCTAGGAAAAGGTTACAGGAAATAAGGTCACAAAATAATGTTGTTGAAACACTATAGATCAGTACATTAAAATGTTGTTTTTTGACTCACTGCCACGTAGCGTAATGAAGCATACAGAAATTAGATAAACAATTAACTCAAAACATTTCAATGCATCAACAAGTGTTTAAACGCTAATACAGGCAAGGTGTTACAAACTGATTGAGTAGCTAGGAAGAACATATTAAAAACCCACTGAGTGGCTACTGTATAGTACCGGCTGGGTAAAATATAATTATATATTTTTATTTACAACATTTATACAAATGATGGTTATAATCTACAAGTGTTGTCAGTCTTCACTGGGATGGGTAATCTATGGACCTTAACTGGTTACACTTAGGACTGTTTGGAGGTATCCTGGCTTCTTTTGTAACTACCCCTTTTGTGACTACTGGGAAAGTGTGATTGTTATCTGGGCAATTTCAGTGGTTCTTTGGAGCAGTCCCCAGCCAACACCCATTCACAGAAGGACAAGCCTAATTGACTTCCCATTCAACAGTTTCATCCACTGATTAATTGCTTGGTAATGTTTGATCAGCAGCTTCATTGTCCAACTTTTCTTGGACATTAAACACCATTGCATGCACAATAATACTCCCATCTATCTGTAAACTATGCTTCGAAGCATAACACAAACATCAGATGCTCAATTCCTTTTCATTCAATTCCAATTCAAAATCTTTCAATTAAAATCTTTCAATTCCAATTCCCGCTCCAATCCCCGAACTGAATTGGAATTGATCAATTCCAATTCTTTTTTAATTGACCCCAGCCCTGGTTATGTAGTGTGCTATACCAGCATAGTCCTTGGTTCACGTAAAATAGACCTAGTTACTTTAAAGTGCTAAACAACTTTACTGCCAATCGGATGTCCCAGGCTGGGATGTCCTCAGACAACACACGAGGTAGAAGGTACAACTAACCTATTTATGAAGCCATATCCGCTTTTCACGTTGAACCATTTCACGGTACCGGTGACCTTGGTGGCTAAAATAAAACAGCCCAATATATAATTGATTGTTATATACGTGGAGAGTAATCAGTTATTACTTGTATGAACCGCCTTGACCATTGCGCTGAAGTAACTTTCAGTGTGTCAGACAATCAAACACTGAGGCAACATTCCCAGCATGGTTCTGCAGTCAGCCGGTCTCGGCCGTGAGCGACGCTCGCGTCTCAACTAGTCGAAGACACGAGGGTTTGCTGTCAAGTGTCAAAAAATGAATATTTTGAGGAAATACACACATATTTACCGATCACTTTTTTGTCAGCGTTAGGCGGTTTCTCCTCCTCTGGTTTTTCGGAGTCGGACATGGCTTTTCGATGGTAAAAAGGTGTTACACGGTGTCCTTCTGGTCACTGGACTCCTCGCAGCAGCTTGCTTTTGTTCTGACTGCCAAAGATGGCCTCCTGACACCGCCCTAAGAACGCTGCCGTCTCTAACTCTGATTGGTTAATTTCATTTGACGTCACACATTCCACAATTTGATTGGCTACGCGTGTCGCAAATGACTAAACCCTTTTTCAAAATGGGCTTGGTTTCAAGGCATTTTCTCTATTCTTAATCTTATTGAAAGTGCGCATTTCCAAAATATTAGCATATTTTTTTAGATAAGAAAACAATCTCTCATAGATTATCTTGATGCATTTATATTTAAAAGTAACATTTGATACGAGTTGCATACGATGCTAAGCTCCCAAGAAATCAGTTACACTTCACAAATAACATTTGATACATTTCTTACACAGTTTTGCTTTATTGCATGCCAACTATATACATATGGCAGTGCTAACGTATTCACAACGTTTCCGTAAGTGATCTAGATGCTATTGACATATGGTATGCCGTTCAGCAAAAAGGATGTGCTACACACGGTTAAAGGTTCTGGCTACAATGCTTTTAAATTGAACACTAGTTTTGAAATCAAGCAGGATTTTCGCGCGAAAATGTTGTTTGCCATTAAAAAAATGAGTGGCGTTGTTGTTACTTTCTAATGCCGGCTAATAGTAATAATATAACATAAATAATAGTTCCCATCTATCACAATATGACATGTTATAGCGAGGTTACCAGTTCCCACGACGTCGAGCGCATTAATTTGGACCCCGGGTTTGCGCCCGGCCATAGTAAAAAAAAACCTGCACTGTATAAGCGTATTACATCCCTAGTTACGACGTAGGCCTACGTAAGTTATCGAGATATATATATATCGCAATATGAAAATAGGAGCTCTCGAGATCTGTGGTCATGCTTCACACCGATCCGTCATGACTTTCATAATTGTTTTTTAGAAAATAATAATGCTATTGTAAGTAATGACACGGCATTTTTGTACAGTTCTGTTGTATATTTTATACAGTACAATAACTAGTAAAATGAAATTTGTTTATTCTATAGATTGTCCTGTATATGATTCTTTAGAATATACTTCCTATACCATTTTCTATTATTGTACAGTTTTCCTATAAACATTTTGCATAATTTATTTCATATGTAGCATATTTCCTGTATATCCTGTAGATTACTATAGAATACTATATAAATCAGTATAATTATTTCACAGAATTGTTTAGAAAATATAATAAGGCCCTATAACAGTGTTTTAATTGGCAAAAGCTCGTTCGTAAAGTCATCTGTAATGTCCGGATACCGAACAATTGATATATTAACTGCGGGGTGATCTGCAACGATTCGTAGAATCATAAAAATGCTTAGACAAACGTGAAGCTAGTGTATACCCATTGACGAATCGGCGTGTGCGTGTGCGTGTGCGTGTGCGTGTGCGTGTGCGTGTGCGTGTGCGTGTGCGTGTGCGTGTGCGTGTGCGTGTGCGTGTGCGTGTGCGTGTGCGTGTGCGTGTGCGTGTGCGTGTGCGTGTGCGTGTGCGTGTGCGTGTGCGTGTGCGTGTGCGTGTGCGTGTGCGTGTGCGTGTGCGTGTGCGTGTGCGTGTGCGTGTGCGTGTGCGTGTGCGTGTGCGTGTGCGTGTGCGTGTGCGTGTGCGTGTGCGTGTGCGTGTGCGTGTGCGTGTGCGTGTGCGTGTGCGTGTGCGTGTGCGTGTGCGTGTGCGTGTGCGTGTGCGTGTGCGTGTGCGTGTGCGTGTGCGTGTGCGTGTGCGTGTGCGTGTGCGTGTGCGTGTGCGTGTGCGTGTGCGTGTGCGTGTGCGTGTGCGTGTGCGTGTGCGTGTGCGTGTGCGTGTGCGTGTGCGTGTGCGTGTGCGTGTGCGTGTGCGTGTGCGTGTGCGTGTGCGTGTGCGTGTGCGTGTGCGTGTGCGTGTGCGTGTGCGTGTGCGTGTGCGTGTGCGTGTGCGTGTGCGTGTGCGTGTGCGTGTGCGTGTGCGTGTGCGTGTGCGTGTGCGTGTGCGTGTGCGTGTGCGTGTGCGTGTGCGTGTGCGTGTGCGTGTGCGTGTGCGTGTGCGTGTGCGTGTGCGTGTGCGTGTGCGTGTGCGTGTGCGTGTGCGTGTGCGTGTGCGTGTGCGTGTGCGTGTGCGTGTGCGTGTGCGTGTGCGTGTGCGTGTGCGTGTGCGTGTGCGTGTGCGTGTGCGTGTGCGTGTGCGTGTGCGTGTGCGTGTGCGTGTGCGTGTGCGTGTGCGTGTGCGTGTGCGTGTGCGTGTGCGTGTGCGTGTGCGTGTGCGTGTGCGTGTGCGTGTGCGTGTGCGTGTGCGTGTGCGTGTGCGTGTGCGTGTGCGTGTGCGTGTGCGTGTGCGTGTGCGTGTGCGTGTGCGTGTGCGTGTGCGTGTGCGTGTGCGTGTGCGTGTGCGTGTGCGTGTGCGTGTGCGTGTGCGTGTGCGTGTGCGTGTGCGTGTGCGTGTGCGTGTGCGTGTGCGTGTGCGTGTGCGTGTGCGTGTGCGTGTGCGTGTGCGTGTGCGTGTGCGTGTGCGTGTGCGTGTGCGTGTGCGTGTGCGTGTGCGTGTGCGTGTGCGTGTGCGTGTGCGTGTGCGTGTGCGTGTGCGTGTGCGTGTGCGTGTGCGTGTTGTTCATGCTTCAGCCCTATTTAATAATCGCTAGATTTCTTGTTCTTTTGTAAATTTCGTGTGTAGCCGCATGTGAACATCTAGTGGTAGTAAATGGCAATGGTTATTTCATGTTAGCTGCAAAACAACAAGACGGTAGTTATATTCTTTCTTTCGGTATTCGATTCATGCCGTGAAAAATACGCACAAGCATGCGCGCATGTGCGCTTGGACATGTCCACTGAACAACATTGCGTCTTTTTCATGCGTGATAGAACGCGCCCACTTTTTATATTTAACTTTCAACTTTTACAATATCTTAATTGGGTGTAATAATAATCCCCCGTGTATATAATTATTCGTAAATTTGGCAGACTAACCGGGGCCTTAGCGGACTTTTTTTGCTAAGATACTATTTTTATTATAATAATTAGCCTAGCATTTATTAGAATGAATAATTAATTAATTAACGAATTAATTAATTAATTGATTGCAGAAATCAACATTCCATAATTATACAATAGGGTTTGCGTTATAGGTACAAATACGTATGACATGTAATACACAAACTGACAAAGCATTTTTTTAATCATAAAAACATACTGTTGTTTACCATTATCATTCCATGCCAATATCGTCATATAGCGAACGTAAATGGTGTATCGTGACTTACTATGTTCCTAATTATTATTAATGCGTTAATAAAAAAATATAATTTTCCCACTATATTCTACTCGCGCTTCAGTGGTCGTGTGTGACGTGGCGCCGTGTGGCGGACTTAGAAATAACCAACGTATAAGTGCCGCCATCTAACAGAAAATGTAACCATTACCTTCACAATTCCTAGTCCTAAATGACACCCCTCTACCAAGGATTGAAAAACGTGGTGCGCATGCGTTTTAGGCCTCTTTTCCATTGCCAGCCATCTTGTTGCACGTGAGTAAGTGTTCGTTGCTAAATACTGCAACGGCTGCAAAACTTATAGTATAATTGCCACTTCGAGTAACCCGGTGGATGTATTAATGTGTTAGAGGAACTGGTGCGATTGTTGTACATATTAAAAAAAATTGTTTTAGAGGAAAGACTTAAAAGTTATGTATGCCGGTTTTCAGGCCATCGCCATCTTGTTTTCAATTAGAGTAGGCTAGGCGTTGCACATGCTTTTGCAAGATGAAGATGCCATACGTGGTCAAACAAAGTGGAATTATGCGGATATAAAGCCACCTGACTTCCTATAAACACATTAGTGAACGGGAACTGTGGGCAGGTGTGTGTAGCGACATAACCACAAGCATGCTTGGGTAGGACACTTCGCTTGGCGACTAAATAAAACTGAGACACTGAGAGTTGGGCAAAATACAGAGGAATATTTGTGAGTTCGTATTGTTGTTTCCATCGCTTGACAGCGTTCTGTTGACTGCCTAGTCTGTATATATCGTGATTACAATGTTCCCAGGATCATGTCAGCTTTGGGGTGCACAGTCTATCCAGACTAGTCCACTATTATAAAATAAGGAGTCTGGTATTGCTGCATTATGCAATATACAAAACTTAACCCATATTTGTATAATAGTAGTACAGAGCAAAACGTAGCATGCTGCATTATGCGATACACAAACCGTAACCACTATTTCATAATAGTGGACTGGTCTGGAAAGGCTGTGTCCCCACACAAAAACTGACATGATCCTAGTCTCATTCAACTAGTTTGTTTACTTAACAGGCATTTTGGGGGCGGATAAACTGTTTTCGTGTGTATCTGATGAATTTACTACTTTTTCTGTGCTCTAAAACCTTGTGTAGTTTTCAAGACATACTTGCGTTGGTTTTGGATATTCATTGATATGCAGTTACACTTGTTTGGTTTCAGGAGATCACACCACCATGGCGGATGAAAATGATTTTGAGAGTGTTGCTTCTGGTGCCGCAGAGACTTTTCCTATGCAGTGTTCTGCATTGCGCAAAAACGGCTATGTTGTGTTGAAAGATCGCCCATGTAAAATTGTAGACATGTCAACTTCTAAAACTGGCAAACACGGACATGCTAAGGTATGTGCAGGGGTAGAACTAAAGCACTTATTTGACTAGACAGCAGGGCCAGTAAAGACAAAAGTGTACTAGTCATGCAAATATACAGACAACACAAATTTAAGTCTCAATTTAAAATAAACTAATCTAGGCCTTGTGTTAATATTGTCTGCCTGTTAGGCTCTTTGTTAGAGGTGCCAGATATAAGGCGCCCGCCATAAAGAATTCTACATGAAAGAACTGCTGTATTTGTAAAGAACATCCTATGTAGCCTTGTAGCTATGTTCATCAGCATCCCTGCTCGGTAGGGTGGAGATGGATGATGACCTGTGGTTATTCTAGACATACGTACTAGTTATGTGCCAGTTTTACTAGTCCACTAATTTTATTACTGTACAGAATGGTGGGTGGTTCTACCCCTGTATGTGTATATATGGACATAGCTATTTGTCATAAAAGGCACTATCTTTACAGTTTCCACAACTTTAAAACAATGTTTCAGGTCACCAGGGGAATCTATTACCATGTGAAAAGCTATTAATAATATCACATCACTGTGCCATTTATTTATTTTAGTCACATTTTATGTCCTTGAATATTAGTTTTACCTTTTATTCAAGTATTTTTTCTTTGTAGTTTTGCCCAAGCAGTTTTATATTCAAGTGATTTATTTGTACTATTACACAAGTAAAAAATTAGTACACCAGTCAACACTGGCCTTCTCCAGCAGCCTTGTAACTAGGGGTTGTTGCTTCCCTGTGTTTTTCTTCAGTTTTTTTGCACCTATGCTTTAGCAAATCACACGGTTTCATCAAATAAATTGTATTTTAAAATTGTTCAGTACAATTAAATCTGTTGCTTGGTGGACAGTTAATTATTGGCACAAATAAGCATGTGTGAAGGGGTAGGGTAGTTGGCAAGAGAATCAATTTCAAAGATTTATTGAAGCTTTGTCATCACAGTATCCCAGTGTCTCCTGTTATGTAAACTGACCAACTCACATAACCTCCAACATGAAGCAAGCTGAACGTCATAATTCACAGTTGGAGGGGGTAGTCAGGCTGCAAATCAGCATGATTCAAATTGAACTTTGAAATGAAAAACACTAAAAATAAATATGTTATTTGTGTTCTTGTTCACCATATTACTTCAACATTTGAGACCGGTTACACTTTGGCACCTACATTAATTAGAATTTACATCCATTTGATTAAAGTTTACCCTTTCCTGCAACAAGTGGTACTATCATGTCTTTGTATTGTAAATTGGGAAGGTGGTGTTCATGTGGATTTCAGTGCATACTATGAAAATCATTGGTCTGTTTCTAGGTGCATTTGGTTGGATTGGATATCTTCACTGGAAAGAAGTATGAAGATATATGTCCAAGTACACACAATATGCAAGTCCCACATGTAAAGCGTACTGAGTACCAAGTGAGTGAAATGTTCTGTCCTTTTAGTAAAGCAAGGTTATCGTGATAGCTACTAGGCTTGCGCTGCGGATCAGCAATTGTGCCATGGGTGAAGCGGTTTTGCTGTTTGGCAAAATAATTAAAAATTCTTTGCCAAATTGGCGAAACTGTATTTGGTGGTTATTAGTGATGTTCTATGCAGTACATGACTACATTATTCACTGCCCACGTCCGTTTAAGTTGCCTAAATGATCACACATTCAACTGACCCAAATAACAAAAGGTCGCTAATCCCCCCAGTCAGCCAAGGTCACAGACAATAGCAGGGCTTAATTCAACCATTGATCGTGTTGTCTGGACAATTGGGCCTGTTTGACATGCGGTTGTCAGTTTGAGACAACTACAACGCTGTACCTGACATTTTAGGCCCACCGCTTTGGCTTTATTTGAACACTCAATAATCTTTCAATTGGATCAGATTGGTCGGAATAGGGCCCGTAAGTGGGTCACGATACATGGCGAGACTCCGCACGACTGGAGCTGATTGGGGACTGGACATTAAGAATAATATTCGATGGACGATGATGAATACTAGGAAAATCAGATCATAAATATCTTGTGTTATACCTTTCTTATCTTAAATGCCCGATTTAACATTGAGTTTACCCCACTATTATAGACATATAGCGATTTGCGTAATGCAGATAATAGACACTCCCCGCAATTTTAGGCCGTGTGTGTCTTTTGCGGGATTTACATTGCTGTACGTTGTGGTTTCGTTAAGCACTTATATCTGACAAGTTGTCTAAATGCACATAATTATAACACATGTATACGTTTGCCCCAAACAGGTTGTACTGCGCGAAAATGGCACTTTTCATTATTAGTCAACATCGCCAAACACAAGTACAAGCCGGCGATGCCATGGCAACCACCATAACAATCGATTAAAATTCATGATTTCCGTGAGCATTGTCACCGGCAAAGTGTTCTTCTGCTTGTAATAATCCTTCGGACAGTGTAACTGAAATAGTTAGACTGCAACAATTCAATTATTACAACCAAAAACAAAACGAAGTCCTATACGTTAACATGGAGAATATGGACTTCCTGCCCCCAACTGCCCCAGCCTCGTTTTCGCGCGCGAGACTTGCACGCCCTATAGACATTTCTTGTTTTTATTTATTGTTATGTATGTTTGACCACATTCATGGTTACTTGCAAAAGCAATATTGTGGAGTTGGTGTGCAAACAGAGGTGTAAATTATATCGTGGATCTTTGTTCTTTTCCTTTATCAAACATTTGTACTAGATGTCACTAGTTTGGAATAGACAGGCTAAATTAAAACTCGTAAACATTCTTCAGTGCTTTTGGGTTAATGATTAATTTGAAGCCACTTGATCTGTCATTGTTTTCTGACAGCACACTATATACTAAACACTTCTTTTCTTGACGTAACTCTTACATATGGTTTCTGTATTGAATATTCTGCTTTCTATTGTTCCTGAGGTATGTAAATAGTTCCTGCTAGTGTGGTATTTGATGCTGATATGTATCTGTGTTCCAGGTGATAGACTTCACAACTGAGAACTTTTTCTGTCTCATGGATGATGCTGGTGAAACTCGTGATGATTTAAAATTTACTGAACTGTGTACGCCAGCGAAAGTTGACGATGTTAAAACTATGGTGACTAGTGCTGAAGAGAATGGACAGGATGTTATAGTAAGTATATAACAATTACCGATGTTGTATGTGATCCTTGTTTTTAGGGGATGGTCTGTTTAGTTTTAATTTAGTGATTTTTAAGTCCTTTGGGCTGAAGATTCAATGGACTTATAGTATCACTCTGCGTGTGCCATTAGCTCTCATATCTCAGAAACCGTTCAACGTCTTATTTAAAAATTTTGCATATGTTTCTTAGGGTACTGTCGGTATGTACTAGAATAATTTTTTTGACTGGCTGTAGTGGCAAGGACTGTATCAATAGAGTGAAAACTCATACACTTTATTTATATTGTTACACCGACAATGTCAATTAGGTGATTACGTTGAAGAGATAGGGAGTGATGATTCACAAGATACATTTCATTCATAATTAACCACTTGTATAGTCCAAAACACTTACGGCCTCATGGCCCAGTTTTGGGCTGAGTGTCCAGTGGACTTATGGCATCACTTTGTGTGTCGTTAGCACCCATAACTTAGAAACCTGTTGTTTGATTGGATTATTCTGAAGGTTCCAAAACTGGTTATAAAAACATTTTACAAAACTGGTAGCTTTTTCTGTCAACGACCCAACGCATTGTTATACGATTACGAGATCGTGTAATCCCTTGGTTTTGTTGCACTGCTGAGCTCGATCTTCAAGGATATTGGTGCATGAGAAGTCATTAGTATTTGTTTTGCATAAGTGTATGGGTAGTACATAAGAAATTTGAAGCGTCTTTGTCTGGACAGACTGGGAAACAATATTTGTATATATGCGACTGCCTCACTTGAGGCTAAAATGGTATTGGTGACTGTCCACTACCACATACTGAAGGCCAAGTGGCTTACCTGGAATGCGTAGCGAGTTAGTTTTCCGTCTGGCAGGCTGCTTCTGAATGTTTTGGTTAAGCTGTGTCTTAACCCATTTTATCCTGAAGCTAGTGCAGACGAGTTGCAGCTAGTTCTTGATCATTTCCTCAAATTAATCTGTCAGCATTAAAAATGACATGCCTTCATTTAAAAGGGACATAACTTTATTATTTCTCAATCCATTTTTAAATGTGATATACCTTTAGAAAGTAGATAAAATAAACTATTAAGAAGTCACATCGACAAACTCATCGTTTTATCATATATATTATATGTGGCATATGGCAAAACATGTCCAATAAATGTAAAGCTATGTAGAGATTAGTCACATTACTTTTCACCTGACATTTTTGCCATGAAGGAGGCAACATGTCAATGAGAGGTTTTAATTTTTTTGAATTACTCCACATATCTTGGATAATCTCATTATGTAAAATTCCAAAACGTCGGAGTGTGGGGAAGCTGTGCAAACTTCGACTACAATCGTATTTTGGATAAAATGGGTTAAAAACTACCAATTTTATTCAACTGCCAAGTTCAGTTTGTTTTGAGCTCAATTTACTGGGAAATAGGAAATTTAAAAAATGTATTATTACATTGCTTTGGTATTACTATTGTTTACTTGACATAACATGACATTAAATGCTGCCATTGTCTGCTTCAGGCTACCGTGTGGAAGGCAATGGGCACCGAGATGGTGAAAGAATTGAGAGCGGCAAAGGGAAATTGAGCAGACCGTGTCATCATCATCATCCTAGTTGGCAGCAACGCTACGTGGCTGCATCTCATATGGACACCAGTTCTCTTTTGCTGGCAACAAATTACGCCTCTGACGATTACGTGAATGTCACAAGTGTCTCTCAGCATGACCATTCACCTGACACTTATGTAATCCTTCATATGTGGATAGCGATCAATGCAGTCTGCATTGAGAGACTCTGATAGAATGTGGACATGATACAAGCAAGGTGCAGCCAGTGGGTGATGTGTCGTCTCCTCTGTTAAATTGAGGAAATAGCCGGGTGTTTCAACACTGCTCGCAGCTATTTCGTGACTGAGATATGCTCTTGTAACATGTGTGGATTATTCTTCTGTTGGCCTACTTTATCTGGTGCTTTGCTGAGTGTCGGAAGATGATACTACCGATGGTGATGTTACTGCAGTCATTAGCCTGCATTATCTTCTCTTGTAAGGACAGTGATCATTTATTTTGTATTGTATCTTGCTCTCACATTTAACATGATAAATAGCCATGTTAGACATGTACCCAATAATGAAAAAAAATGATCATGATTACTTGCTGGGTGTTTTACTTTGGTGCAGTTACTTTCACTTCAGTGCATGGCACTGTTTTGTGGGTTGTGTACGTAACAGAACAACTCGTTATTTCCATCAAACTTGAGCTCCGCAGCAAACGTAAGCATTGTTTGTTGCCTTCGTACTCTGTCATATGAATCACGTAACATCTTTCTCCAGTAATTAGGGTGAAACTGATTTTGTGGCAGCTTTTCTGCTGAAACTGAAAGTAAGATAGCTACGACGGTATGTGTTTAACATGTTGTAAATACCTCTACTTCAGTAAAGCAGTGCATTTTTGCTAATGTTTTACTGTTGCCTTTTGTTTAACAGTGATGTTTTTGCTGGAAGTTAAATTGTGCTTACCTTTACTCAGTTGGTTTGATAAAGGTTTTGCGGATTTAGATCATCGTCAAATTGTTTTGATCATTCGCTGCCTGTTGTCTGCCAACTGGTGTTTAGATGACTAAATGATGCAGAATAAAGTTTATTTGCCTAAAAAAAATTGGCTGCCATTTCACCTGCTATGCTTGATTTTCTTTGCCTTCATATACCAAAATGGTTGTAAGAAGGTTTAGTATATATAATTATAATATAGTATGCCTTGGCTGTGATTTTATTTAATAGGTCATGGTTCAGAGGTTTGTCTTGCATAGGGATAGGAATTACACAAAGATAGGTATTAATGTGATTAAGAATTCACCTGTTATGATTGCTATTGAAAATTTGTAGTTGATATTATAGACATTCATTCCGGTTATAAAAAGTTTAAAGGATGGTACAAGCATGTATATACATATATTATATATATAAGTTCTAACAAAATCCCAAGTGGTACATGGTGGTCAGATAAACATAGATGCATATTGAGTTGAGTGGTTCTGGAGATGTATTGGATATTCAACAAAAGGCTTGCAATTGGCAGATCAGGCAGTACAGTACGACTAACCTCTCCTACAGCTTTACTCGGTGGTTCATAAAACGGGTCTTTCTCTTAGCTTGTTCAGCCTAAGCAAGCACCTAGTGGAAATTGTCTGCAACTGCCAACTAAAGCCGATATTGCATCTTGTTAAACAAAAAAGAAATAAAAGTTTCATTTATTGCCTGCCCATAAAATTGTGTTACGTTATCATTGGATTAGCTTGTTTCATCTTGATAATTGTTCCTCACTTTAGAGTATGATTCATTGAGAGTCAATTCAAGAACGCCAATTGATGGATCCAATTTTAGATTTGCCTTTTGACCAGAGAAGCCCATTCCATTAACAACTTTAATTAAAGAATTTGCGAGCCCGATTTTGCACATTAAGATCAATTTTGATTCTTAATAGTGATCTGGAATCTCTGCAAACTCAACACCATTATGCAGGTCATTGTCACTTGTGTGTAATGGAAGTAGCGTCCCCTGTAATACAGGAATAGACAGGCATTTTTATTTTTGAAGAAAAAACTTGTTGAATTTAATAACAAATTTTGTTTTAGGATGAATTTTCCTTAATTAAATGCTCCATCTTACTGAACCGGTCCCCAATCTGGCATGTTTACTACACTCTACGTTGCTGACATTCCATTGGCAGATTGATCTAATGGTAATGCCTCCATGACAGTGTAAACCCATTGTCCATATATACTAAGATACGACTTGACATTTATGACGGGATTCTGGAATGTTCCCTGAACCATTGTTGGAGAAGGACAGTCGTATTTGTTTTCAGTCCAAAGTTATGTTGAAAGTTCTGTATTGAATACAATCTAAGGAGAGAGTACTTGCTAAGCTAAACTGCCTTAACAAAAAACAGAATGTTAAACTGAATTGAGAGGAAACATTTCAAGATCATAATTTTATGTTGTTATATAACAGGATTTTGTCATAGTGCAATGTTTTAAATAAAAAAACAATAGCAACTTGATCCAGTTTCTTTGGTGTCTATACCAGAGGAAATAAAATATCCTGCTTTTGATTAATCCAATGGCCTTGATCGACAAGAACCTGCAATAAATTGCCAGAATGGATATTGGCACTATGTAATTGGCACTTGCAATTAAATGAACCAGCAATGCATATTAAAGTATTAACCCATGGTGGATCCTTTCTTTAAAATGTCAGTATATTCTAATACTTTGTTCAGATGTGCTAGGAATTAGTAAATTATTGTAACACTCAACTTAGTTGCATTGCCAGTTGTACACAAACCCTATCAGCTCATAGATACTGAAAGATACGTACAGTCAAACACCACTCATAACTAAAAAATGATTGAAATAAATTAATGCATTCGTTTCATATAAATTAACCTGGTCTTGTTCGTTGTCACTTGTTCCTGTTGTTGGTGGCAGAATGTTACACATTATTATAAGTAATGACACAAATACTTATTATTTTAATCACCTCTGTGGCGACTGTGGCCATTGGTTTCCACTTCTGCGGTCTGCTTTACAGCCTGGCCCCTGCTTAAGTGTTGCTGTTTTTTTCTTCAAAATCTTCGTCCTCTTTTCTGCATGTTCACGTTTTGTTTTTCGTTTTTTTTGTATTTTCTAGTAATTCTAAGCAGTTTGGTGTTGTTATGGCCAGAATATTATCATTATATTATTTCAAAGGCATTTTGTATGGAAGGAAGAAATAAAAGTATAGTTTTATCGTTTGCCTCCTTTTGATCTATATCATGGAGCATAGAGGACAGCTTTGGAATAATCGGTTACACAAATAAGTGTAATAATAGTAAGTTCTGCAATTAGACGTTTATTTATAGTGTTCATTGAATGTTAACTCGCATAGACCGCTTTATTGAGCTTGCGATACCCGGATGTCCCGGAATTTACCCAATTACCGCTCATAAACAACGATTTCGTTCGCCCAGGCGGGCTGCGATTTTATGACTATTCGAGTAATATAACCCATATAATGCATACGAAAGTGAAATGAATTAGCGTTGCACATGCACACATAAATACTAGTATAAAAACATTATGTTTAGTGTGATATTTACATTTAGCTGACATTATCATATCGTTGACCGAGTAGCATCGCAATCGCCGGCTGTGCCTGTGACAAAGTTATAATTACATTTTCGTTACTTAATCAGTCATTACTACTGCACTGCAGTTTGGCCGTAACTAGCACTGGCACTGTGTTTATGGTGCTCTGTGAAAATGTAACTGCATGTTAAGCGTCTACACTGAACTACAACGTACAAATACACTCGCAAAATGGGCGACGACGCAGAGAGTCTAAAACATCACCACCCGCAGTATCCCCTGCCGGAAGAGATTCGCAAAATGACTCGTGACGAGACGGTGTGTAAATATTGCGGTGTGAGTTATCTCATACACAACGAGATAAAAGCCCTAGAAGAGAAACTGAAGGAAAAAGAAAGGCAGTTGGCATATTACGAAGGCAGCGAGGCAAGAGAAGCCAAGTTGACCGAGGAACTACGGCAGCTACAAGATGCCATGGAGAAGTGTGATCTCAACCTCAATGCCAAAGATACAGTGTAAATCAAACAATTCTTCTTGCATAATTTATCAACAAGCTCTTGTAGGATGTACACAACTTCGAATTATTCAACATATATCGGCTACATTGTAAATGGCTTCCTTTTGATGGTCCATTGCTCCAATTAATAATTACCATTCTGTCAGCTAAGCCTTGTTTAGACATCACCCAGTCTATTGTCTGACTGCCTTCTGAAGTCGCTGCAAACTAATTTGTCTCACACACACCTTTTTTCCATCCATCCAGCTGCCACTTGACTTATTCACTTAATCTTCTTTCTCAAAATGCTTACCTAAATGAGATTTGTAGAAAGAACTCGATCTTCCCCAGAAGCAGTAAAGATTGTCTTATCCCAGCAAACAAGGAACCATTTCTGAACCAAATGACACATGTCATACTGGTTCATAATTGGTACCACTCCACCAGTACGTGTTTTCATGTGTATTCACGTGAATACATGTGTTCTGCCTGGTGTCACGAGTTTTGAAAGAGTTTGACATGAGTCGTACTGGGTCCGAACTGGTATGGTTTCACTGGTACGTGTCATCACCTGAAAAACTCGTGATTTCACGGTTAACACGTGTCGACACACCAAATTTGTTCACAGAATCTGGTGAATTCACTTGAATTGAGCTAGTTGAACTCATGAATTCACTTACAGAACATGTGAAATGATGGGTCGTTGTTTGCTGGGATGTTATGTAATATTTCTTGCATATTGGTTTATGTATTTTCAGTATCACAGCGCTCCAGGGTGACTTAAAAGCAAAAGATGAAATGCTTAAGAATTTGAAAGATCAGCTGGATAAGTCAAATACACAACTAGCCGAAGCAATGCTGCAAGTGGCAACATTCAGGTATAAGTCGTTTGACATTTGATTAGATGATCAATTAGAATGTGTCCATTTCAATTAAGATAGTTTTTGCTGTAAGACAGGATGATAAAGACATGTTTAAGATTGTAATTGACATACAGTCCAATTTTATTTTACAGTCGCAATCTAGTTTTAATCTTTCCACTGTAACAGTATGCTACTGATGAATTGTGATTGCATTCAATGTTCATAATTGTTGCATTAAAACATGTTAACTAATCATTTGTAGAACAAAAGACGTTTCTCTGTGTGAAAGACTTGCAGCAGCATTGGCAGATCTGATTCAACAGAAAAATGCCTTGAAGTCACTCCAGATACTGGTACAGGACAAGGACAGGTTACTGAAAGATGAATGCGACAAAATCAACACATTTGTAAAGTCTGCAGGAGAACGGTTAACAAAAGGTGGGATGTTTTCAATAAAAAACAATATAAATACATTTATTGTTATATTGAACAAGGCAGTGTTCTTTTGTTTAAATTATCTGAGATAACTTATGGTCATCTAATTGAAATGCTTTATCGTCTCACTTGTTTGATGTCTACAACAAATCAAGAAAGAGTATATTGACAGTAATGTAAGTATGTGAATGTGCATGCATTGTTATGCACACACACATGCATGCCTTTAGAATACACTACATCCACACAAACACATTTGTCATGGTATATTTATATCAAAGTGCACCTGCACTATAAGGCAGTGGGGTAGTAGCAAGTCCAATTGTGTGTACCACTATGCCACTGGCGAGTCTCGAGTATGATCAGATAGAGCAACAGGCCAAGTCCAATTGTGTGTACTGGTATGCCACTGTCAATTATGATCAGACAGGGCAACATGCCAGGTCCAGTTGTGTGTACTACTACTAGTATGCCACTTTGGAGTATGATTACAGCCAAATCCATGTTATAACGGTGCCATTTGACACTGATTTCACACCCCTGGTGAATTTCAATTTACCAATTAAAACTGGGGAGATGCTCTTCGCCACCAGTCGGTTTTCAAGTGCCTTTAGTACATGTGAATTTTGAACATCATGTTCAAATACACACCATGAAGTATTAAAAAAAAATTAGTTTCAATTCAGTGTGTGTGGTTATGAAATCAGAACTTCATTGCGGAAAGAATATTACGTATGTGAGGAACAACTGACCCATTTCTAATAGCAAGTGACCATTTGACCTTTAGAGAAGCAGAAGGCTGACAGTTGGACTGCCGAGTTGGAGGCGGATAACAAGAGTTTACAAGAGACACAGACTGAACTGAGACAAGAACTGGTGGGGAAAGAGAAACAAATAAACGAATTGAAAGATGCAACCGTATTGTCTTCAAAACTAGCAGAAGAAAAGACTCAATCAGAGAAAAGAGGTATGTGTGAAACAATTACTACCTGGTATGTCATTCTTTTTAGTGCAATTTATTCATACAGTTTAGATACATGCAGATACAGAAAATGCACAAAGGCAAGCACGCATGCACGCACAAACACCACACACACACACACACACACACACACACACACACACACACACACACACACACACTCACTCACACACACACACACACACACACACACACACACACTCACTCACTCACACACACACACACACACACACACACACACACACACACACACACACAGAGAAGATAGCTTCCCATAACATTTGTAAATGATGAAAAACTAACAAAAGTAAAATGTGCCCAAACAGTCAGTTACAGAAAATTGACTGATGTCCACCTCACTTATATTACAAGCTCTCAAACATAAGCATTTTATAAAAAGCATGTTATTTTCCTTCTGATAAATCATAGATTATAATAAGAAAATTTGGTGTTCCAGGGTGGACTCAGTCCAGGAGGAAAGCATCAGAGTACTCATTTACATATGCAGATGAAACTTGGCAAATGAGAGCAATAAATTATGACAGATCTAAGAGGTTTTATTATACTGTATTTCTTACACGACATCAGAACCAACATAAATTAACCATGATCACTGTATGAGACCCCTGCTGTGTGATAATAGCAAGTTCTGCACAGTTGGAAATGCACATGGCTATCACAGTTACACAACTAGACTGGGATGTTTCACCAGTGTTGCAATAAGTTTAACTTAGTTTTGTCCTGTGACTGGGAGATATACAACATCACATGATGCAGCCAGACACAATATTAAACATGTGAGGTGTATGTTCACTATGAGCCTCACTTCTGCTTGTTCTTTGTTTGCTGTAGTCAACACTAAAACCCACATTGATATTAGTCCTTCACTTGTTTTGCCAAATGTCTCTTTACAAAATTTTAGCCATGAACATCTGCTATAATAATTGTTATTACATTGAATGTTTCAGAACTGCTTGGCAGGATGAATGAAGTTGCTGATCGTAATAATGTCTTGAAGCTGGAAAATGACACTTTACAACAGACTGTCAGGCAAGTGACAACATTGAGTCAAGTAGATGTCACAGGTCATCTACTAGACTCATTCATTATGTATATTTAATGATGTTCAGAAAATTGCAGCAGAGTGGGTGGTTACTTGAGGGTGGTTACTTGAGGGTGGTTACTTGGGGTGGTTACCTGAGGGTGGTTACCTGGGGGTGGTTATTGAGGGTGGTTATTGAGGGTGGTTATTGAGGGTGGTTATTGAGGGTGGTTACCTGAGGGTGGTTACCTGAGGGTGGTTACCTGAGGGTGGTTACCTGAGAGAGGTTAGCCAAGGGTGGTTAGCCAAGGGTGGTTAGCCAAGGGTGGTTACCTGAGGGTTGTTACTTGAGGGTGGTTACTTGAGGGTGGTTACCTGAGTGTGGTTACTTGATGGTGGTTACCTGAGGTTGGTTACTTGAGGGTGGCTACCTTAGGGTGGTTACTTGAGGGTGGTTACCTGAGTGTGGTTACTTGATGGTGGTTACCTGAGGTTGGTTACTTGAGGGTGGCTACCTTAGGGTGGTTACTTGGGGGTGGTTACCTGGGGGTGGTTACCTGAAGGTGGTAACCTGGGGGTGGTTACCTGGGGGTGGTTATTGAGGGTGGTTATAGAGGGTGGTTACCTGGGGGTGGTTACCTGGAGGAGTAGATTGGCATGCAGTTCAGTCGAAGGGGAAGAAGATAGGAAGACTGATGAAGTGGGGAGCAGTCTGGAATGACATGCATGAAGAGGGAACTGAGAAAGACACGTAGAAGGGCTACTGTTAAGCAAGAGCCGGAGTTACCCAGCATTGAAGGACCTCACTGCAGGACAGTGATGATGAATGACAATGAACAAGGACAATATCATAATAATTAAATATTCTATAAAGTTGACACATGCATGTTGTCATTTAAAGCAAATGTTAACGTTATTGCCATGTGAATGTATGCATGTATGTGGGTGTGTTAGTGTGTGTGCATGTATACCTACAAGGTAAGACCATTTCTTCTTTTAATTTAGTCCTGGCTGCAAGCACACTGTAAACTTGTTTGGATTAAACCTATGTACAGTCAGTGTAATGTGTGTACAGTCCGTGTAGTATGTGTACAGTCAGTGTAATGTGTGAACAGTCAGTGTAATGTGTACAGGCAGTGTAATGTGTGTACAGCCAGTGTAATGTGTGTACAGTCAGTGTAATGTGTGCACAGCCAGTGTAATGTGTGTACAGCTGGGTTAATGTGTGTACAGCCGGTGTAATGTGTGTACAGTCAGTGTAATGTGTGTACAGCCAGTGTAATGTGTATCCAGCCGGTGTAATGTGTGTACAGCCAGTGTAATGTATGTACAGACAGTGTAATGTGTGTACAGCCAGTGTAATGTGTGTACAGTCCATGTAGTGTGTGTACAGTCAGTGTAATACGTGTACAGTCAGTGTAATATGTGTACGGTCAGTGTAATGTGTGTACAGCCAGTATAATGTGTGTACAGTCAGTGTAATGTGTGTACAGCCAGTGTAATATGTGTAGAGCCAGTGTAATGTGTGTACAGCCGGTTTAATGTGTGTACAGCCAGTGTAATGTGTGCACAGCCGGTGTAATCTGTGTACAGCCGGTGTAATGTGTGTACAGCTGGTGTAATGTGTGTACAGCCGGTGTAATGTGTGTACAGCCGGTGTAATGTGTGTACAGCTGGTGTAATGTGTGTACAGCCAGTGTAATGTGTTTTCTGTCAACGCAGGAAACAAACCAGTGAACTGGAACAGTCACGTCTGCTGCAACTTAAAGTTCAACAGGCGGCAGAACAAGTTGTCGGAAAGTAAGTCACATTTAACTGCTTGATCCAATTATAAAAGGAAGTATAATATTTAACATAAAACCATTACTATGTGGTATAATAATAATAATAAGATAACTTTTATTGCACATAAATCCTTTGAAACCAATAGAGAGGCGTATCAAGAAAAAATATCGGGCAATGTCAAAATTCATAATCAGTATTCTAGTTGTAAACAGGTACGTCAAGGCACTAGGAGCTATAAAATTATGACACAAACAAATTCAACATTGCACTAAATTATTGCATTACAGTTTTGAGCAATGTAAAATCCTGTAAAATGTTATTGCACTTAACAAAATTATCAGTGATGCCAAAGTCATCAATGATCTTTATATTTCCCAAGACTGTGTTAGTTAGCAGCATATTCAGTCAGCTATTCTGGTTGCAGATTGAAACAGGAGTTAGCGCTGTGCCAGACAGATTTGTCGTCACAGCGAGAGAAATTAGAGAAACTGGAGAGTGCTTATGAGGACCGCGAGAAACTGAAGGAGGAAGTGGAGAGGATGTCATCTCTCAACGCATGTGTGTTACTGATAGTAATAAAAGCATTTATATAGCGCCGTAAATCCATGTTTCCCTGTTCGAAGGCGCTGTAAGATGTTAACAACTTCTTTTAATTTTTTTATTTTAACCTACTGAGGAATATTAAGTAATGTAATGACTGTGCTATTTTATTTTATTGTTTCATATATAGGCTTATATTTATAATGTTTATATATGTGTGTGTGTGCATGTGTATCTATATATATATATGTATATATATATATATATATGTTTATTTATCTTAACAATATTTTATCATCCATATATACATATATATATTTTAATAATAATTTATCATCCAATTTTAGCTACTATTTGTACATTTATGTGAAGCGCCTGAGAGCAATATTATTGATTTGGGTGCTATACAAATAAATTGTATTATTATTAACTTCTTTCCATCCATCACTCTCGCTCGCTCACTCGCTCACTCGCTCGCTCGCTCACTCACTCACTCACTCACTCACTCACTCACTCACTCACTCGCCAGGTCAGTCATATCATATTGTTATGTCAAAATGTGGGTTGATCACTCAACTTATTAGGCAACCATTTTTCATTGAGAGCCTTTAATATTTTAATGTGGAATTAGCTGCCTGTTGGCTATGAGGGTAATGACAGGTCACTTGAAGTGTCTTACTTAAAGAGAACCAGAGTACAGTTCATTCATAAGTGTGGGGTAAATGCAAGAGTAGTATTGGCAACCAGTGCCCCAGACTTGCTGTGTTTAACTCCACTGACAGGAACTGTGCATATATGTCAAATGTGACTTTTCATGTCCACCAAATATTGTAACACTAGAACATACAATCATGTAGTGAGCGTACATTGAAACCCAAAGTAAGCCTGGTCTGTTACGTTGCCAATGGTTTATGTTTCTAGTGAGGTCTGATGAAGTTTCTGAAGCACTGCATCAAGCTCAAAGTGACTTGGAGGCGCTGAAGAGTGAAAGGTAGGAGTCACCTTGAACTTTAGGCATCATGTGACATGTCATGTGATCATGACTCTACCCACAGTTCCTTCATTTGTACTTGTCAGTCGCTGGACATGATTGTCTCATCTTTGTAGTTGTTGATGCACAGTGTATATTTAGCTTCCTTGATCCGTTTTTTTTTCATTTGATTTCCCAGTATATTATTTTAATGTGATTATTTCTCACTATATAATATAAATATTTTGTCTCTGTTTTCTGCATTTCCCTTTTCTATCATGGTTTTTGTTTTGTAATGTGGTTTAAAAGAATGTTTTGCGTTCTGTTAGGAACCATGATTTTATTATAATAATATTATTTCTTAATGTTGCACTTTTTAGTTAAAAAATTAACAATCAAAGCATTTCACATAATAAAATTACATGTAGACTAAGTGTTAACATTATGAATAAATTAAGCTAACATAGTAACAAATTAAAGTAAAATAATAACTTTGTGAAAATAACCTATGCAATAGTATGCATACATCACCTGTGATGTCATACATCACCTGTGACATCATACATCACCTGTGACATCACACATCACCTGTGACATCATACATCTCCTGTGACATCACACATCACATGTGACATCATATATCTCCTGTGACATCATACATCTCCTGTGACATCATACATCTCCTGTGACATCATACATCACCTGTGACATCATACAACACCTGTGACATCACACATCACCTGTGATGTCATACATCACCTGTGACATCATACATCACCTGTGCAATCACACATCGCCTGTGATATCATACATCACCTGTGACAGCACACATCACCTGTGACATCATACAACACCTGTGACATCACACATCACCTGTGATGTCATACATCTCCTGTGACATCACACATCACCTGTGACATCATACAACACCTGTGAAATCACACATCACCTGTGACATCATACATCACCTGTGACATCATACATCACCTGTGATGTCATACATCACCTGTGACATCATACATCACCTGTGACATCATACATCACCTGTGATGTCATACATCACCTGTGACATCATACATCACCTGTGACATCATACATCACCTGTGACATCATACATCACCTGTGATGTCATACATCACCTGTGACATCATACATCACCTGTGACATCATACATCACCTGTGCAATCACACATCGCCTGTGATATCATACATCACCTGTGCAATCACACATCACCTGTTTCATCATACATCACCTGTGACATCATACATCACCTGTGATGTCATACATCACCTGTGATGTCATACATCACCTGTGTCATCATACAGCACCTGTGTCATCATACATCACCTGTGACATCATACATCACCTGTGATGTCATACATCACCTGTGTCATCACACAGCACCTGTGACATCATACATCACCTGTGTCATCATACATCACCTGTGACATCATACAGCACCTGTGACATCATACAGCACCTGTGACATCATACAGCACCTGTGACATCATACATCACCTGTGACATCACCTGTGACATCACACATCACCTGTGACATCATACATCACCTGTGACATCATACATCACCTGTGACACCATACATCACCTGTGACATCATACAACACCTATGACATCATACCACACCTGTGACATCACACATCACTTGTGACATCATACATCACCTGTGACATCATACATCACCTGTGACATCATACAGCACCTGTGACATCATACAACACCTGTGACATCATACAGCACCTGTGACATTATACAGCACCTGTGACATCATACAACACCTGTGACATCATACAACACCTGTGACATCATACAACACCTGTGACATCATACAGCACCTGTGACATCATACAGCACCTGTGACATCATACAGCACCTGTGACATCATACAACACCTGTGACATCATACATCACCTGTGACATCATATGACACCTGTGACATCATACAGCACCTGTGACATCATACAACACCTGTGACATCATACGACACATGTGACATCATATAACACCTGTGACCTGTGGGCATTTCAGGGAAATGATGATCACAGCTCATCAGAACCAAATAGAGCAGCTAAGGGAGAGTTTCAAAAGACGTGTCGCAGATGTTGATAAGTGGCCAGAAAAGGTATGCCCGAATGTCCTAGTGAACTATAAGTTATTGCTGTTCTTTAATTAAATAACTTGTGTAGTTGTGTGTGTCCTTTGTTCTATCCAAATGTCGTGTTTTCTTTCATAAGAAATTATATATATATATATATATATATATATATGTATATATATATATATATATGTGTATATATATATATATATATATATATATATATATATATATATATATATATATATATACATATATACACACATATATATATAGTGCTGTAATCTGATTCAATGACAATCACACATGTAATTGAATCAGATTACAGCAAAGTAATCACTATATATGCAGAGTAAATCTTGAAATATATATATAACGGCAATGCAACTGGGGTACATATTCAGACATCTTCTGTGATGTAGAACAACTTTTCATTGTACCAAGTTTTACTAGTACCTGGTACTGCATTGTTGTTAAAATATTTAAAACATTTGTGACAGCATTACAATAAGCAGTGTTTAGTTTTCTCTAAACCCAGAAACGGTGAACAAAATGTAAATCTGTGAAATGTTGATGTAAAATTATGAAGATATTAGCGTGTTATCAGGAAAGAAAGACAAAGATGACAGGCTGATTACTTGTTCATGGCAATTGGAAAATAGGTTTATGTATACATTTTGTTTGTATGCTTTTCAGCTTACCAGTAACTTGTTCTGTCAACTTATTAATATATACTATAATCTGTAGAAATAAACATGGCTGATGATTTAACACATTACTGACTCTCTGTCACCTTGTTTGTTCTTGTAGATGGAGGAAGTTTGTCGGAAAGAACGAGAGAAACATGCACAAGAAATGTCAAGTCTAGAAGAAAACCTAACAGAAGGGTTTACATCAGTAAGTTCTACATTGGGCAGATTTAACAATATTTCAAAGTTATTGTATTATATAAATATACGTTTAGTTGAACAAATTGTATTTTGAACAAATGAAAACAAATTCAAATCATGAAAACGCTTAATGTAAGTTACTTTAAAGTTGCATTCTGGGATTCTCTATCGTTCATGTAAACATTTCCAGTGAACCAACAAAGTAAGTAAAGATAAGTTTTTATATAGTGCAGAATCCAGTCCTTGGTGCTTTCATACCACTGACTGAACTTAACTGGAGCAATGCAGAGTGAACGAAATTGCCCAAGGTATGACACAACAGGGGAGGATTTGAACCCAGATCTGATGCTATAGTCACTGATCAGCCATGGTCCACCGAGCCACTGTTTAATGCAGGTGTCAGCTAATTTTACAGCTTAAAGCAAATGTAACACAGATGTTTGTGAGCCTCCAACTGAATGTGTAGGATGTGGGGTGTATTGAAAAGAGCCATTGTGCTTTACAGGAAATGCAGATACAGAAACAGAAATATGACGAATTAGTGGAGAAGTATCGAGGGCAAATGAGAGAAGCTGAGAATAAGGTTTGTACACAAACACTTGCAGCATAGATTGATATGTAATAAACCTGCTGTTTCAATCGTTCTATTTGATCCAGCATAAATCTACTACTAAATTGTTTCCATCTACTACATCAGTCAAATGATCTAAAACAAGTTTAATTGCAGATTTCTATTGGATTACAAATATCATTATTACAGTACCTCTGTATACAGTACAGTAATGTATATGATCACACATTTAAACATATCATTACAAAGTAATTATATCCCTGTTTCATGTACTTGTCATATTTTTCTAGCTTTATCAATGATACACGTAAGTATTTACAATTTCACTGTGAGCTGAGTTTTTGTTTGAAATGTCCTCGTCTCTTATGCAACATGCCCTGATGGTGAATGGTGAATGACACTACAGGCCCTGATGGTGAATGACACTACAGGTCGTGACACATCACTGCTTCTCATGTTGACTTCATATTACATTGCATGAACTGCTTACAGTGTCCACCTCATTCTGCACTTTAGATTTGCTCACTTTGGAGCATTGTAACACTAACAAAGTGTATCCATTGAGGCACCAACATCTACTCACGTCTTTCTGCTTTCAATCACATTCTTGGGCCACTGGTCTACAAATTGACATAGATATTTTAGAAAATACAACAGGTTATTTATAGTTATGTAATTACTTGCTTTTAGTATACTGTGCTTGTTAGAAGTCTTTCTTTCACTTCAAAATGTTGCATGGTTAATCATTCACTGCTGTGTCCATTGTACAACATTAAACAAAACAGAATACTTTAATGGTGATAAGTGCAGCTTGCCCTATGTTTACTGCTCCAGTGTCCCGTAACTCTCGGTCACTCAGAGTGTATTCGTTATTTTAATAAGGATAAGTTATTTACCCTAACATCATAGGATACATGATTGACAGTGAAAAAACACTATACATTATGCAAAAATCGAACTGTAAAAAGATTCAGTATACATCACGAGTCAATGAAAAGTCAGCAGAATTATAGTTTTAAATGTGTTTCTTATATATGTTTTGTGTGTGATAAATGTGTATTAAAATGATTTTTGGGAACTGAAAGAGATTCTTTCATATGCTAAACTATAATGAAAAGGGATTCTTTGAGAACTTTAAACTCTTTGTGTAATATATATACACAGTCTGTTAATACAATTATTTCATGTAATTCTATGTCTTTATTTTATTATAAGTATGTTTTAGTAATCATTAACAACCATGCCATATACAGGTAGCATGGGCAGAGCCCAAACTAGAAATCCACATATGCGGAATTATTTGGGACACAAAATGGTTTCTTAAAAAAAAAAATATTATCAGATTCACTAGTCATCAATAAAACATAATTATAATGAAATGAAGGCATAAAGTTACATGAATTATAGTCATAGTAATACAAAATGATGTACATACATTACAAAGAGTCTTACATTCTCAAAGAACCCAATTTCGCTATAATTTGAGATATAAAAGAATCCCTTTTGTGTGCCAAAGAATCCATTTAATGTGTTTGCTGTGGTGTGAGTGTTTGTGTAGGTTTATTCAGTTTCCTAACTAATTAATCTGTACATTACTCCTGTTGACCATCTGGTGCTTGCTGCTCTCAGCTGAAACTCTCCCTACGGGAGAAACACCAGGCCGAGATGAACGCTCTCCACCAGCAGATGGCAGCATCGAAGGGGCGGTTCCAAGAGGCGGAGGATTCGCTGCGACAGGAAGTGGCGAGTTTGAAAAAGATCATAACTGATCTGGAGAGAAAACTTGGTGAGTTTACTCATTGTGTATGTGTGATGTTTGTAGTTATTTTTAGCCAGGGTTCCTGTAGAAAATGTTGGGGTGATGGGTTGGAATAAGACATCATATAATGGGTTGGAATGGTACATCACATGATGGGTTGGAATGACACATCACATAATGGGTTGGAATGACACATCACATAATGGACTGGAATGACGCATCACATAATGAGTTGGAATGACACATCACATGATGAGTTGGAATGAGACATCACATGATGGGTTGGAATGACACATCACATGATGGGTTGGAATGACACATCACATAATGGGTTGGGATGGGACATCACATGATGAGTTGGAATGACACATCATATGATGGGTTGGAATGACACATCACATAATGGGTTGGAATGGGACATCACATGATGAGTTGGAATGACACATCAAATGATGGGTTGGAATGACACATCACATGATGAGTTGGAATGACACATCACATGATTGGATGGAATGACACATCACATGATGGGTTGGAATGACACATCACATGATGGGTTGGAATGACACATCACATAATGGGTTGGAACGATACATCACGTAATGGGTTGGAATGACACATCACATAATGGGTTTAAATGACACATCACATGATGGGTTGGAATGACACATCACATGATGGGTTGGAATGACACATCACATAATGGACTGGAATGACACATCACATGATGAGTTGGAATGACACATCACATGATGAGTTGGAATGACACATCATATGATGGGTCGGAATGACACATCACATAATGGGTTGGAATGACACATCACATGATGGGTTGGAATGACACATCATATGATGGGTCGGAATGACACATCACATAATGGGTTGGAATGACACATCACATGATGGGTTGGAATGACACATCACATGATGGGTTGGAATGACACATCACATGATGAGTTGGAATGACACATCATATGATGGGTCGGAATGACACATCACATAATGGGTTGGAATGACACATCACATAATGGGTTGGAATGACACATCACGTAATGGGTTGGAATGACACATCACATAATGGGTTGGAATGACACATCACATGATGGGTTGAAATGACACATCACATGATGGGTTGGAATGACACATGACATGATTGGTTGGAATGACACATCACATGATGGGTTGGAATGACACATCACATGATGGGTTGGAATGACACATCACGTAATGGGTTGGAATGACACATGACATAATGGGTTGGAATGACACATCACATAATGGGTTGGAATGACACATCACGTAATGGGTTGGAATGACACATCACATAATGGGTTGGAATGACACATCACATGATGGGTTGGAATGACACATCACATGATTGGTTGGAATGACACATCACATGATGGGTTGGAATGACACATCACATAATGGGTTGGAATGACACATCACAAAATGGGTTGAAATGACACATCACATGATGAGTTGGAATGACACATCACATGATGGGTTGGAATGACACATCACATGATTGGTTGGAATGACACATCACATGATGAGTTGGAATGACACATCACGTGATTGGTTGGAATGACACATCACATGATGGGTTGGAATGACACATCACATGATGGGTTGGAATGACACATCACATAATGGGTTGGAATGACACATCACAAAATGGGTTGAAATGACACATCACATGATGAGTTGGAATGACACATCACATGATGGGTTGGAATGACACATCACATGATTGGTTGGAATGACACATCACATGATGAGTTGGAATGACACATCACATGATTGGTTGGAATGACACATCACATGATGGGTTGGAATGACACATCACATGATGGGTTGGAATGACACATCACGTAATGGGTTGGAATGACACATCACATGATGAGTTGGAATGACACATCACATGATTGGTTGGAATGACACATCACATAATGGGTTGGAATGACACATCACATAATGGGTTGGAATGACACATCACGTAATGGGTTGGAATGACACATCACATAATGGGTTGGAATGACACATCACATGATGGGTTGAAATGACACATCACATGATGGGTTGGAATGACACATCACATGATTGGTTGGAATGACACATCACATGATGGGTTGGAATGACACATCACGTAATGGGTTGGAATGACACATCACATAATGGGTTGAAATGACACATCACATGATGAGTTGGAATGAGACATCACATGATTGGTTGGAATGACACATTACATGATTGGTTGGAATGACACATCACATGATGAGTTGGAATGACACATCACATGATTGGTTGGAATGACACATCACATGATTGGTTGGAATGACACATCACATGATGGGTTGGAATGACACAGCACATAATGGGTTGAAATGACACATCACATGATGGGTTGAAATGACACATCACATGATGGGTTGGAATGACACATCACATGATGGGTTGAAATGACACATCACATGATGGGTTGGAATGACACATCACATAATGGGTTGGAATGACACATCACGTAATGGGTTGGAATGACACATCACATAATGGGTTGGAATGACACACCGCATCACGTAAGTGTCATACTGGGTTGGACTTGAAATGATACATCACATCAAATGTACATGTGTACTAAATTCATAAAGGCAGATGGGCAGAATGTGATAGTTAGATAGTTGTTAGATGGAGATAGTCAGCCAGGTAACATATATTCTTCATTCCCTGGAGGAGGATGTGTTTGTTATAACGACTGTCGATATGGACGGTGAAGAGAGAATGAAAGAAATGGTGACATGTTTGCCAGGTATTAAGATGTTGTGTTCGTTGTAGCGAGTGTCGACATGGACGGTGGAGGGAGGGTGGAACAGCTGACGGGACAGCTGCACGAACTCAACATGCAGCTGTCACAGCTGAAGGAGCTGAACTCGCAGCTGGAAGCACAACACAGCACAGCTGTTGAAGAGGTAAACACTCGTCTTCATTCTGAAACCCCTTCACATAAACAGATTTATAAAGTGCTGTTTTCACATTCATGGCACATGTTGCTGCTGAAATTTCCGTCAAAGATCAATTTTAAACATATTATTTTATAGAACATATTTTAAACATCTCCTTCCACATTTGCCCATGTTTTGTGACTTGTATAAGTTGACGCATGTCCATTGTTTCATGCCAGTGAGCATGGAAAATATTAAGCATAGTAGTGACAATGTGCAGTGAATGAAATGTTAGACTTATAGTTACACTGTAATCTGGATTAATATATGTAGTTACATATCAATCAGTATTAATTGTGCATCTTCTAATAAGTAGTAATGTTAAGTTGGCCAATAAAAATCTCACAATTGTGTGAAATAAAGGGTATGAAATGTTTGAGTAAGCTCTAATGGTGACACTAGCTAGTGGTAAGATAAGCGTGGTGTTGTAGATTGCCTTCCTCCAGGAGACAGTTCGCAGGGAGTGTGAAGAACGATTTGAACTGACAGAAGCTCTGAGTGACGTCAAACAGGAACTTCTTGCATTCAGGCGACTGCCTGGTAAAATACTTCTCACACTTTCACAGTCACATTATATTTAGTGCACAGTGGCAATGTAGCACAGTAGTAAGGTGCCACAGCATTAGACTCATTCGACAGAACCAAACCTGGGTTAAAAAAAATTAACCTTGGACAAGATTGCTCACTGTACGTTGCTTAACATGGCTGAATATAAGAGTACTTGACTGCAAAGGTTATCTGTGGACTATATTATGTACTCTGTGCGTTAATATTTAATATGAGTTTTAGTAATTCCGCATGTTGAAATTATGTGTTTGACATATTATAATATGATGCACTTATCCCTGTTATCAGTAATCGCACTCCAGTTCATCCTTAGATAGCTGAATTTCTTTCAAGACAATAACATTTCATAAACGAAAAGTTTCTTAAAACATATTTTGGCAGCTAGTATGTTACAGTAGAGATACGTTACAGTGTATGACATGATTTTCGTGATAAAACAAACACGTTTGTGTTGTAGGCGGCCATGGCAATGTTCCCAGACGTAACCACTCGCTGCCGGACGTCGTGGGGGACGAGAAACAGCCACGTACATCGTCCAGACGAGACTCCCCACTGACCACCGTGGGCAGCTCTCAGCCGAGTGGACACACATCTGCTCGCAGTATCAGCTCAGCACGGTCCAGTCTCGCAACACGGCCAGAGGAACTGGTGCTGTTCAGAAAGGCGAAGCAGTCACGGGTGCCAGATGTCGCCTCCAAGGAGAGGGGGGCTGGGGACGGGAAGGCGTTAAAGGGGGGCAGTATTAGTGAGAGTCGAAGGAGGATAGCGCATGCAGTGGCACGGCGTGCCAGTGACCAGACTCTGTGAACAGTGGCATGGCACGTGTGCCAATGACCATTCTGTGAAACCCAGATATAGAACTACTAGGTATTGACAAACATCATCTTTTGAAATGGGTGATGTAGGCAGGTAGATAAAGGTGACAAATTATATTATTTAAATGGCTATCCACCTACCTATTTAGAAATATAAACTCTATTTAAGGTATTGTTATGAAATAGTTTTAGTAATTTGTACTGATGTCTGATAACTGTCAGCTTTAAAAATGGACTTTTGGAGAAGGCCAACAGTAATAAATTTGAAATATTTATCCCCTATATGAGGACATTTTATTTGGTGGCCATTTTAAAAATGGCTGCCATTTCTGAACACAGTAAAATCTGGAGTCTCCCTAATCTTCAAAATAGTTTGCTTGTGTATAGAAAATATGTGCTAAGAGTTTTGCTGGCTTTTATCAAATATACTTCACATTCTTTTCACCTATCCTCAGGACTAGGTAGATATATATAGGTGCCAATATAGTTCTTAATTTACTGTGAGTGAATTGTGTCATTACTTATGACAAGTTATGCAATTAGTCAGCTGTACGTCTATGATATATTGTAATTGATGCATCTCATTTGATATTGCTTACCCTGTTGTTGAAGATTTACATTTACGTGTGTATGTTGGTAGAGTTTTACATGCAATACAGCAATAAAACTTGTAGTTTTGTTTGCCGTTAATCATGTGCATCGTAAACTGTGGTTTAATTGGTTCACACAGACGTCGACATCGGCTCTAGTTGCATGTTTCCACAAACCAAAACGTTGCCTTTGGATATCCTACAATCAGCTGATACAATCGACACAGGGTCACAACACTAATATGCGAGGTCGTGATGGCAGATTACAATTCTTTTTGTCCATATTCCACTCGAATTCTTCGGCATTCCTGAAACTTTCGATGAACACACTAAAACCTATGCTAGCTAGTATACGCGAACTAATCCACGTGTTGGAATCGACCAAGTCATTGAACTGCCGGCTGTCTTGGAGCGGTCCGCACGATCCGATGAAGCATTTTCGAAAATGCCTGAATTACAAAGACCGAACATGACATCGTTGTCTTGTTGGATGAGAGCCTTTTGCCCTCAATATATATATATATATATGTCAAGGATGGACGCGGAGCGGGCGGTAACCGTCAACAATCTTTATTGTACATGAAGAACAAAACAAGACCCTGTAACAATAACACAGGTGTTACCACATATATAAATATACACACATACACAATACTACACCTTTACCATCAATCAAAGTAAACATCTCAAAACTGATGTCAATATACATTAAAATTAAGTACATGAACCGTAAGTTAAAACACTGTCCAACAGCGCAACACAACCAACAGAATCCAAGACATGTACAATGTACCCAGTTAGTACTGGCAACTATTATAGGTAACTAAAATTATATTATAACAACTGAACCCATCCGATGTGGTAATGTCGTGACATGTCTATGATAATATTCATAAACCAAGACAAATACATGCTCACACATTTGGCAACTATAATACAGTGAGCTGTACAGAAATACCAAACTCCATCACTTATGTTGTACCTGTCCACAGCCTGACGTCAGTGCTAACCTCCAGCGACCATCTGGGTGACTACTTCTGCTTTCACTCGTTGGCTCAATGCCGCCCTCTAGCGAGTATCCTGGTACGAGAATTAGGGTTATTACGCAAAGGACAATATTCAACAAACTTCTTACTTTCTGAAATATCTTCAATAATCGACACCACAACAGTGCTACTGTGACGCTATTAGCTTATACCATAGGATACATACAAACGACGACATATTATTCCTATGAATAACCGAGAATACAGGATAATTAAACCATTAAATTTCACCACCACGACTGCACGAGGGAAAACCAATTTGCAACTGATACAAGTTTATAATTATTGGCAAGTTCCTATTATAAATTGTCCCTGATCGCTAGCTCCACAACATCATCCTGACTAAGCGAGTGTCAACACGTGACAATAAAACAGTTACTCACAATCTTTCAAGATAATTCATCACATCTCGACTTCGATCGTTGGTCGCAAGTCTCGAGTCCCGCGCCTTCCTCCCACGCAACTCCCAAATCCCACTCAACCAACTGCAGTGCCACCTATTGTGACTGCTAATTAACACTACCGGCATAACCATTAGTCGCCAGGTGGAGACACTGATTACGGTCCATGACATATATATATATATATATATATATATATATATATATATATATATATATATATATATATATATATATATATATATATATATATATATATATATATTGTCACTGACCAATATCGATGGAATCCCGATCCGACAGCGCGTTGACAACACCCTGTGTCGTTGATCGCGAAGAATTCGCGATAGTAGACTACCAGTAGGGCAGTTTGTATTCGATACTGCATACACCAGGCTCAAACAAATCTGTTGGAACCTTGGACCATGGCAGCTAGATGTGGGTATTCGTGTGTTTGCAGCTTCTCGCGACACTGTTCCGGTGTGTGTGTGTGTGTGCGTTTCAAACGTCGCACTTGCTGACGTAGTCTTTCACCTGAACGTTCATTAGATGACTTCGCGCGCCCAGCGCAGGCAACCCTCTTTACCAATGTGTCTCTGGTGTATTTCTTTGACCATTCTAGCTTGCATCGTTCGGGGGAATTATTAGTATGTCGCCTTTGAAGTTCAGCCCATCTTCAACTAACAGTTCCTCTTTGAACTATGAACAAGTACGGCTTAAGCACGTCATTTCCGGTACTCACGGCTGGCCACACTGTCTTCGTGGCCTTCTCGAGCTCCTGCAACACTGCGTTGTTGTTTGTAGTGTGTTGCAGCTCCATCACCTTCTGTTCGGGCAGCAAGATGTTGTCATTGAACATCCTCTCTTCCGAGTCGTCAAATTCATTGACATCGGTACCAAGGTCTCGTTTGGCTCCCGTGCTGTAAGCTCGACTCAACGTATCGGCCACATTCATTTCTGAACCTTTCTTGTACCTCAGCTCAAGTGGGTACTTCTGCAGTCAGTCTCTCATGCGCTGTAGACGTTTCGGTGCCATGTGCATGTGTCTCTCTAGAAGATACTTTCAAGCTACGTGTGGTCTGGCTCCACGTGGACTACATCCCAATGTATAGTCGTTGAACCACTCACACGCGAACACTATCGTCGACAGTTCATTCTCGATCTGTGCATAGTTGGGTGTTTGTCATGACTCTGCTTGCGTGGCATATCGGCCAGCCACCCAGCATGAGCGCAGCTCGCAGACCCGTCTGCTACGCGTCCTTATAGCCCGTCCGTCCGTCCGTCCGTCCGTCCGTCCGTCCGTCCGTCCGTCCGTCCGTCCGTCCGTCCGTCCGTCCGTCCGTCCGTCCGTCCGTCCGTCCGTCCGTCCGTCCGTCCGTCCGTCCGTCCGTCCGTCCGTCCGTCCGTCCGTCCGTCCGTCCGTCCGTCCGTCCGTCCGTCCGTCCGTCCGTCCGTCCGTCCGTCCGTCCGTCCGTCCGTCCGTCCGTCCGTCCGTCCGTCCGTCCGTCCGTCCGTCCGTCCGTCCGTCCGTCCGTCCGTCCGTCCGTCCGTCCGTCCGTCCGTCCGTCCGTCCGTCCGTCCGTCCGTCCGTCCGTCCGTCCGTCCGTCCGTCCGTCCGTCCGTCCGTCCGTCCGTCCGTCCGTCCGCCCGCCCGCCCGCCCGCCCGCCCGCCCGCCCGCCCGCCCGCCCGCCCGCCCGCCCGCCCGCCCGCCCGCCCGCCCGCCCGCCCGCCCGCCCGCCCGCCCGCCCGCCCGCCCGCCCGCCCGCCCGCCCGCCCGCCCGCCCGCCCGCCCGCCCGCCCGCCCGCCCGCCCGCCCGACAACACAATTCAAGTAGGAAGGATTGTGTTTTTTACTTTATACTAAATTTAATTGTATACTAGTGTTCATTATTATTTTTTATATTTATCACCAATTTTATTTTTGGCATTTTAATGTGTAACTGAAGAGAAAAAATACTTCATTTTTAATGCTAAGCTTAACACTTTTTAAGTATTTTGAATCATCTTGCCTTCAAAGCAAAGGCCAAGTTTCCCTATGACGTTAATATGGCCGTCCCAGTGCTGGCGAACGTACGTGCGACGGACTAGGCCTACCGGTACTTTGAAGCAAAGCGGCAGAGACGAAAAACAAAAGAGAATGAACGACAACGTGCATGCCTCACCTCAAATTCCATCGCGGAACCTCCTGCGCCCCACTGCCCAGATCAAGAGTCGTGCTCCGGCGTTATACCATGCATGACTTGAGTCAACCCATGACACAACCGATGTGTTCTAAACCACTGTTGACAACGAGTCCTGTGAGACGGAAGGCTACGGTCCGTTCCACGATGATTTCTGCCGCATATCACTCGTCCACCGTGAAGCGCGTAACCAACGCCGGCGTCCGCCGTCTGTGACGTCGTTACGTCGCGCATCCGCCGGAAATTGGTAGGCACGTGTTTCGGGAAATTTAATTTATAGTGGCTGCAAATATTATTTAAATATATCTCGGTGACTAATGTCAGCAACAACCACAACATCACCACCCGTGACATGCGAGGGTGGAATACAAACGGGGGCTACGGTATTTGTCTGGGTTGAGCCGTAGATAAACTAGATATAGCCGTAACAATGCGGTGCTCAATATGCAAATTAAGCATTTGCAATATATATATATATATATTGCAAATATATATGTATATGTATATATATATATATATATATATATATATATATATATATATATATATATATATATATAATTATTAGATGATTTTGGTCATCCTTAGTCCCCTCACCCAGTATTCACGCACCAATTCCAGACACTTAAGAAAACAGGTAATTGGTGTAAATAATTATTCATGCATGCAAAGTCATGCATGTACTCAACTGGCGGCGGAACGAATTAAATATTAGGGGCCCGGGTTTACATGGCCGGAGTACGCTTCAGCACTACTGCACTGTCACGCTCTGTCGGTTCAAAAGAGGGCACAATCTTGACTTAATTAAGGGAGGCGCAGACATATATGCAACTGGCTTAATTGGTTGACCCTTACGTATATAGACTCCATAACATTCACTACGAGACGACATCGGTATCTAGGGAGGCTCAGCACTGTCGACTTTTTTTTTGCGGCGATCGATATTTTCACAATTTCGGGACCACCGTCGTTCGTTTTTGTCCGTCGGATACTGAAAACAATTTTCAATCAATTTTCAATCAATTTTCAATCAATTTTATTTTAACATCATTATAATAGGGCCTATCTCTACAAAATAGATTCAGGGGTGTTTACATGTCAAACATCTAAAAACAGATTAACAAATGTGAAACTTACATTACAACACTCCTTTTCTACATATATTGGGACCACCTAAGGAACTTTATCCACTAATAAGAACGTATAGAGCGCAATGGCTCAGGGGTAGAGCTTCGGACTCTCGACTACGAGAACCCGGGTTCGAATCTTGTGCTACAATGTTAAAACCTTGAGCAAGTTTATTCACTCGATCTATATTGCTTCAGTTCACTGAGCTGTATAAATGAGTACCTAACTATAGACAGTGGTGGACATATGTGTACGAGCAGCCTTCGCGCATTAATTTGTAGCTTATGGCTGGATGCTTCACAGAGAAGCCAAAATGGTGTCTGAGTGAACAGGTCTGTCAGGGAAGTAAAGTGTAAAGCACTTTGAACGGTCCTGAGGACTGGATACTGTGCTATATAAGAACTTGCACATTCCAACTCATAGATATGTAGGCTTACTTAGCCCCACGTGGTCAGTGCTGCCGTCTGACGGTAGTTGTAGTAAAACGAAGGTCGCGCCAACTCGCGCGAGAAGTCGGCGAAGCGAGACTATCACACGGTTCGGTTGTTTCTCGCCCTCGTCGGTGATTGATGATGATCAACATTATGAAGATTTTGCATCTGTCGGTCAGTACTATACTACATCACTACATTTACGTGTTTTAGCTGTACACGCTGATATGACCAGATCTTTGCAGGTCGTTGGCGCTCCCGTTTCCTGACAAATTAAGCCAACGCCACCAGAGGCAGAGAACGCACTTGTCAACGACGACATGATTATATATCCGCTTGTTAGCCTTGTTGACAATGTTGTTGAAAGAGGCCCGTTGAATGATCCCACTCGGCCACTGGCATCGAAGGCTTGAACTTGAAGCTAATAATGTAGACAAACCATACAGTACAATAGTAAAAATTTAGACATTAAAGACATTAATTCACCTTTCTTGTTGTTGTTTCATACAGTAATGATTTGACAGATCAACCAGAAGCACAACTGTCAACATTACATTGTGTCCATGTTGGGCTTGGTTTTGCCCGGCCCATGGGCTTGGCGTTATGATTACGCGGGTATCACATTATGCGTTTTTAAGGCTTGCTTTATCTAAATCCGTAATTAAATGCATAACCTAATGATTACTATACAACACATTGTTCACACAAAAGTATATAATGACCTAGTTTAGTATGTTTAGTATGTATGTTTTTTTAATATATATTATTACTTATATAAACATCACAATTATTATTACATTTTTAATCAGCACATGAAAATGCGCACACTATCCACGAAGTCGTCATAATTGACGGTAGTGGATTACTGGAAGAAGAAGTTTATCTTAGTTTAAACCAGTCAAAGATATACAGAAATTGTCTTGGACTTACAATTACTTGGTTTTGCAATTCGTCTGACCAGGCTTGACTATAGGCATACCTGCATCATCTTCGGCTCCTGTGCTAGCTCTATCTTCTGTTTGGACTCAGGGCATTTAAAGTCAAACAAGAATTTGTGATTCCACTAGTAGACCACTACAGGTTACACATTTACTCCCTGTGTGGGATCTTTTATTCTCCATGTCATAGACACCAGATAGAAGAGACCACCGGCTTTTAGTGTCTCTTCCGAAAGACACAGGCAAATGTGGGGTGAATGAAATTGCCTACGTTTCAAAATGGCGGTAGGTCGGATTGAACCACAGTCCCTTCGATTGACAGTCTGGCACTCTACCACATGTCAACCTGTTTTCCATGGATACATCAATGCTTCAGTTTCTTTAAATATATTTAGGTGGTGCCTTCTTGTTTGTGAATTGTTTTCTCTCAATGTAAAAAAATATGCAACAGCAGAATCTAATTTTTTTTTTTTAAGTCTCAGTCATCTCCTAGCTAAGGTGACAGTATGAGATGATCATGATCATGATCTGCTATAGATGGAACTGCAAAATCTAGTAATGAAATTGTGGTTGTGAAATAAAGAATCTTGCACTGATATATGGTATTCTTCCAATTTGGTGAACATTTTCACGAATACAGTTTATCCAGTTTACCTTTGCAGTCTAGTGACCATGTTAATGAATGCAAACAATGCACACATAAAATAATCTATAATGTCTACATGTAGCCAGGTTAATCAGCACTCTGCTAGCCAGGATTTAGAATGTGGTGTGGATATACAGTAGTGCCAAATGTAAAAGTGTGAGTGTGATTGTCTTTCATTGAGAAATATTCTTTTTCTAATCCTTATTATATTGTATTGCCCGTCAGGCTGAGGATTAAGTTAATTTACAAAGAAACTCTAAATCTTAAGAGATGGTTTTTATGTGGTCTATAGTCTGCATTTTTTATATATAAAAATGCCACAGTTTTGGTTTGAACATCGTCTCTGTAACAAAATGTTCTAGTGAACTTCAAATGTAGAAACTTGCCGTTCATGGAGTGAATTTTTAAGGGCTACAGCTTTATATTGAACATTTCACTTCCAATGAACACTGTGTGGTTTGATAAAATGACCAATTTCTGTTGTTGTTGGCAATTTACAATTCTTAGACAATTTAAAACTTATAGTGGGTCAGTTGTTGTACCCCTGCAAGCCCGGGTATGTGGAATAACTGAATTTGAGCTGTGGTAATGTAATGTACCTATAATAGGATGGTATTAGTATCTCATACGGTTGTGGAGCATTGGGACAAGACAGTGATTATTGTTGATGCCAGTCTGTACACCTAGGGACGGCAGGGAGTTATCTGTTCTTCTCAAGGGAGCCCTAGTGAAGGCACCTGATCAATACAGTAGCCAGGCATTTGGAAAAAAGGCACTTTGGGAATGGACATATAGGCAACAGACGTTATGATAACATGACATTTTGGATATACCAGGGGTAGGTTATTTTATATTATCGCACATTTTGATAACAGGCCAATGTCGGTGAAACCAGCTTACTAACACCATCCCTGAGACCCTGACTGCTGATAGCTAGCCAGTTGCCAGGTGCAAAAATGACCCGTCTGACTTATAAATAGTTTAACTGCATCAAAGTCGCATATAATTAATCTTACTAGATACTTTAAAAATAACTGAACAAGTCTGATTATTTTTTACAGTTTTACCAAAACGTCCAACTAGCAAAACATCCCACAGTGTATTACCAAAATGTGCAGTTACCAAAACGTCCATGCCTTCACTGGCAAAGTGTCCTTTATCAAATTGTCATGGATTCGGTTAATACTGGCAGACACTCTTACTGGTAGGAGTGGGGAATGATGGTCGCATTGTAGAACAACAATAGAGAGGATGAAGGATTGATTCCATCTCTCTACATTTTGTAACTTGGGCTATTTTGTACACCTCGGGTTGCTGTTGGTTTTTGTAAGAGACAGCGACGGTCATGGATCCCTTCTCTCAGTTCTCTATTTCTGCTTTTTCTGCTCCTATTATCTGTCATGGCATCGGCCAGGAGTGTATTAGTCGTCACTACTTTTTCCAGTTGTCACCACTTTTTCCAGTCATGCACATATTATTTCAGCCCCGTCAACTCCATGTCCTTTTTCACACTGTCTTTCCATCTTTTTACTGATCCCCTCTTTTCCACTTCCAAAGTCTGCTGCTGTTCTTAGATAGTACACTTCCTGTCTTCAGGTAGTGAGTTCTCTTCCTGTCTTCAGGTAGTGAGTTCTCTTCCTGTCTTCAGGTAGTGAGTTCTCTTCCTGTCTTCAGGTAGTGACTTCTCTTCCTGTCTTCAGGTAGTGAGTTCTCTTCCTGTCTTCAGGTAGTGAGTTCTCTTCCTGTCTTCAGGTAGTGAGTTCTCTTCCTGTCTTCAGGTAGTGACTTCTCTTCCTGTCTTCAGGTAGTGACTTCTCTTCCTGTCTTCAGGTAGTGAGTTCTCTTCCTGTCTTCAGGTAGTGAGTTCTCTTCCTGTCTTCAGGTAGTGAGTTCTCTTCCTGTCTTCAGGTAGTGAGTTCTCTTCCTGTCTTCAGGTAGTGAGTTCTCTTCCTGTCTTCAGGTAGTGAGTTCTCTTCCTGTCTTCAGGTAGTGAGTTCTCTTCCTGTCTTCAGGTAGTGAGTTCTCTTCCTGTCTTCAGGTAGTGAGTTCTCTTCCTGTCTTCAGGTAGTGAGTTCTCTTCCTGTCTTCAGGTAGTGAGTTCTCTTCCTGTCTTCAGGTAGTGAGTTCTCTTCCTGTCTACAGGTAGTGAGTTCTCTTCCTGTCTTCAGGTAGTGAGTTCTCTTCCTGTCTTCAGATAGTGAGTTCTCTTCCTGTTTACAGGTAGTGAGTTCTCTTCCTCTCTTCTCTCAGTTGCTATACCCTCAATTCCCACCAGTCGTCACACTTCAGTTGTTTTCTGTTCCACGAAAAGTACAAGATCACACATATTGATAAATGGGGGAGCGGTGGTCACGCGGTAGAGCACCGGACTGTCAGTCGAGGGGACGGTGGTTCAATCCCACCTACCGCCGTTTCGAAACTTAGGCAATTCCGTTCACCCCACATTTGCCTGTGTCTTTCGGAAGAGACACTAAAAGCCGGTGGTCCCTTCTATCTGGTGTCTATGCCAGGCATAGCTTTATGTAGAGACTTCGGCACCCGTCATTAGGACGGGTAAAAACGAATATGGACGGGCAGAAATATGGGTGGACGGGTAAAAAAATGAAGGAGCACAAAAAGGTCTTCCAAAACCATAGATATTGTTAGTTATGCCTTGAAAGTGAGTGTAAATGGTGTCATATGTGTGTTTGTAGCCCATTTCAGGTAATCAGGCACATATAATATCCATGTGTCCACCAAAACATGTGTGACTGGCAATAATTTTATCCTGCATAAAGCCCTAATGTCAGGGGAAGTAAAAGATCCCACACAGGGGGTAAATGTGTAACCTATTGTGGACTCACAAATTCTCGTTGGACTTTAAACGCTCTGCAAAAACCCGTCCAGTATCTGGGAGAAGGAGAAAGATGTGTAACATGCCATGGACTCACTGAGTGGTGGTCTCTATTCCTGACTGGCTGGGTTTTGCTCCAAATGGCAGTAGTTGCTTCCCAGTATTCAGAGGAAAGTGTTCAGCCAGTGTCTCTCATTGACACTACTTATAGTGTATATAGAACAAGTGTGGCCTTTTAACTCGCAATGTGAATATGTTTAGTTTTATTTGATAACTTGAGTTGATGTATTAATATAATAGTCACTGATATAGTCATTATAGTGTATTCCTTGATGAAATAACAGTTCATTAACTATTTGTTGTTCTACTACCATCTTACCATCATAGTTCTATGTCTTTATGTCTGATATATAGTACAAAATGACAAACATCTTAGTACACGTACTAAAGCACCAACAATCAAAAGATATTTTTGGAAGTTTCTAACATGAGTATGTGTTTTGGTCAAACATGCCCCAGTAAAAACAGATAAGTAACTAAAGTAATTACTAATGTGTTGCAGTTTATAAGAGATGAATAAACTTGCATATGTCAACTAGTAGACAACTACTATAGCATGAATGGATTGTTGACACAATGAAGTAAGCAATAAACTAAGCAGTGGTAACTAAATAGTCTTGTGTTTACACTGTGCACTGCACAAGTGTCTGCATGTTAAATAATTCATGAAGCCTATGTGGCTGGAAGTGGGACCATGCAAGCACCTTAGCATATTCTTACCTGGAGAGGAAAATTACTGAAGAGACACTTGTGAGCAAGTCATTGCAAAATGAATACACTGTACCGGGTATTGCTGTATTCATAACAAGAATGTAACATCATATGACTGTGGTCAAAGTGAGCACTGAGTCATAGAAGTTATTAGGTGTACATGAAGTATTTCCAGGCCCAGCCTGTGTCCGGATTGTTGGTCAACTGACAAATTCCTAGCTTTTTATATTAAACAGCTGTACAAAATTATGTAAATTGAATTTCTCAGAAAACTTCTGAAATGTTGTGTTACTTACAAGCTTCCAGAGCTGTTTTTTGTGTAAATTCACAAATATGTACACACATTTTATGTATTATTAATAAAAACAGTTGATAACAAATAAAGGTGTTCAACAATATCTCTAGTTATTAACCAGGCTTAAGTTGACTATATTTTTCACTGCTCATACACGATTGTATGAAACATATTGGTACTTTATATTAAGTGTCTGTGGGGTTTTAAAATGTGTTGCTTGTAAGCCTTGTATACAATTTTTTCAAATTTTTTCAAATTTTTTCTGTGTAGTAATTTTTTATATAAATATAAGTAGAATACTCTCAAATACAAAAGTGTATAGTAGTAGTACTATACAGGCATACAGGACAAGTTATTCTAGAAACTTTTTGGTGTTTGATGAATCAGCCAACTGGCTTATATACTCAAAGTGGTCAGTCAACAGGATACAATTACAACACTTTAAAACTATTTTGGTTGTCATTTTAGGACCCTCCATGTGATCACTCTAGTAATATATATATTGTTGTTAAAACTGTTTATACTATATGTATACATATTCTGTGAACTTGTAAACTGTAAAGCCACGCGAACAAAGGCAGACCACCATTAAGCTTGGATTTATAAATAAGGAAAAAATGGAGGGAAGAACTGCGAGTAGGGAGCTTTGGGGTTTAAGGATACAGACCTGAGCTGTGCTGTGATATGGCAGCACAACAATTAGTTGGCCTCTCTCCACCACAAAGGGAGTCGCTAGAGATAATATGTGAAAAAGAAGTATAGTTGGGCAGTGGCACTAAATAGACTGAGTCTGTGACTGTACAGGAACAGGCACTGTCTGGCTGCCGTACTCGCAGTCAATCAGATAATGTTTGCTCGTGTTGGTAATATGTCGCTAGGTGTTGTCAGATTCCAACAAAAGATGTTCTCAGGTGTGCTGCCGAATGCCCAGGTGTGATACTGATACCCCTGCTCTTGTGAGGTTCCTTGTATTCACCCTGTCTGGGATGGGGTGGTGGAGGGGGGGGGGGGGTGGCAGTCATGCATGGTAAGCCATCCGGACCATTCGTGCCAGAACCCATGCCAGCATGACTGTGCTTAATTGTGCTTATTCATTGAGACGTACATAAAAACAGAAGGCGTAGTGTACAGTTGTTCCTTCACTGTACATTGTACAAGCACATGGCACTAGACGAGTATGTAGAGAAACAGAGTTGAGGGCTCAGGACCTTGCAGTCAGGACCAGTTGTGTCTCGGAAATGTTGCTGAAATGCCCACTTATGTCGGTCAGTATCGCATAACGTGTAATTGTAAACACGCCAAAGTATGTAGACTTTACAATTCCATTTAAAAAAATAAACCTGCAGGACCGTTTTTGTTGATGGCAAAAAATCCAGTCAGTCGGTCGTTCGGTTGAAATGTACACCTGTTCTTGTTGTTATTTCATGGTACCAGATGTTGAAGAGGTTATCAATAATCAAACATGTAGTTTAGTTGCTGTCTGGTCAGTTTGACCAGAGATAAGACACTGTGGACTAGGCGGTAACCAATGAGTAATCACTTGACCGGGCGGTTGACTCAGTCTGACTGTGGCAGACCTTTGACCCCAATGACTTGATATATAATATATGGTATTGTTGTGGACATCAGAATGGTTATAAATAATGAGTCACTGACTTGGCATTAAATGTAGTGAACAACATCATACGACTTTGTTCCGTTGATTATTCATTACTCTTATATAAGGAACAAGACATGTCAGGACTAGGAGTCAGTGAGTCAGTCTTCACTCTCCACTCCAGTAGTTACACATCAAACAACTGTAGACCCATGTTTACTGCAGGAGTGGTTTAGTTTTTAAGTGAATTTTACACTATTATTATATAAAGATCCCTGTCAGTTGTAGAAATGGTGGTATACAGATTATACTGTTAATATTGGAAATGGAAGTGAATTTCTATCTGCCTCTTTCTGTATTTATTTGCATCCTTTGACTGTCGGTGTCACGGGGGTTGTCAGCTAGTTGTAATTATACTTAGATTATTTTTGAAGAACCATATTTCTTCATAATGCTTCTCAAGAAATGATTTACATTTTATTATTATTATTTCAACAGTGTCGCACATCTTTTGTCAAATGTTGTTCTGTGGTATGGCAGTATCACATGATCAGTGTCATGTGACACTAACATCAAAAGGATAGGGTGAGCTCCTGTCTTATGTCTCTGTTGAGGGGAGAATTTCATTCTGTGGATATAACTGACATTTTCAGTGGCTTCTTTTGATTTTACTTCTTTACTTTACTTCTGTTTTAATGATCCAATAGTCTACGGCTTTCATCACCAACTGACATCACATTCACAGTGTGTTTTTTGCTTGTGTCTCCAGTCGGTCGTTCTGTTGAAATGTACACCTGTTCTTGTTGTTGTTTCATGGTACCAGATGTTGAAGAGGTTATCAATAATCAAACATGTAGTTTAGTTGCTGTCTGGTCAGTTTGACCAGAGATAAGACACTGTGGACTAGGCGGTAACCAGTGAGTAATCACTTGACCGGGCGGTTGACTCAGTCTGACTGTGGCAGACCTTTGACCCTAATGACGTGATCTTATGATATATGATATTGTTGTGGACGTGTGGTTATAAAGAATGGTTATAAATAATGAGTCACTGACTTGGGATTGAATGTAGTAAACAACATCACATAACTTTGTTCTGTTGATTATTCTCTACTCTTATTGATATTACAAATGCTTTAAAGGAACAAGACATGTGAGAACTACGAGTCAATGAGTCTGTCTTCACTCTGCAGTAGTTACACATCAAACAACCAGTTATGTCCATGTTTACTGCAGGAGTGGTTTAGTTTTTAAGTTAGTTAATTTTACAATATTATTATTATATAAAGATCCCTGTCAATTCAAGAGAGAGTATACATTTAGTGAGTTACCCCTTGTGTAAGATATTTTATTGCCCCAAGTAGGTGCCTGCAGCTGTTTGATTGGTTGGACAAAAGGCCAGACAGCAATTAGTTGTAGAAATAGTGGTACATGTATACAGATTATACTGTTAATATAGGAAATGGAATTAAATTTCTATCTGCATCTTTCTGTGTTTATTCGCATCCTTTGACCGTCGGTTGTCAGCTAGTTGTGATTACACTTTTATATTGTCTAGATTGTTTTTGAAGAACCATAGTTCTTCATAATGCTTCTCAAGAAAGTATTTATGATTTTATTATTATTTCAACAGTGTCGCACATCTTTTGTCAAATGTTGTTCTGTGGTATGGCAGTATCACATGATCAGTGTCATGTGACACTAACACCAAATGGATGGGGGTGAGCTCCTGTCTTATGTCTCTGTTGAGGGGAGAATTTCATTCTGAGGATATAACTGATATTTTCAGTGGCTTCTTTTGATTTTACTTCTACGGCAGTTGTTTTAGTGATCCAAAATGTTTACGTGTCTTTCATAACCAACTGACATCACAGCCTGTGTTTTGCTTGTGTCTCGTGACTGATGGTGGAAGTGTCTGTTCTTGTGTCCAGATACTGACCATTGTGGTCGTGGCGCGGGATAGTGACTCGTATGCGGGTCAGCCTTGTGGTGAAGATGCTGGGAGGACGGTTCATGTCGACGTCACCGGCCTGACACGCTGCTGTAAGGAAGTGAACTGTTCCAAGGGTAAGTCAACCTAGCGCACTTATGTCCAGTCAATTCCTCTGGAGTCATCTTAGCCGAAAAAACCTCAGCTGAATAATTTAATTTAGAAAGGTTCCCAGAAAATTGAAACCCATCAAGAAATCCCTAGCTATAATAAGCTTTTCTGGTTAAAAGCCCTCTATCCATTCGTTATGGGAAAATGTCAGTCATTACTATAGATTGATATTTGATAGTACAATTTACTATTTATAGTCACTTATTGTGACATTGACTATCATGATAATACCAAGATTGTTGCATCCCAAATTATGTTGAATAGGTATGTGTTTTACCCATGTTTTAAAATGTAGTCACAGTAATACAAGTAACCTGTTTAATGGTGGTTTGTTTGATTTGATGGTGAGTTCCTATATCAAACAAACCATCTCAACGTGTTACTCTGTTTGCTCTGGGCATGTACAGTACAATTCCCAGTCCTACTAAGTGGTTATGTGTCGTCCTACATGGTGCATGTATTGTACCACGGAATCACCATGGAGAACATCAGTTGTGTCAGCAGATTAAGTACCAGTGAAATCCCCTGAGACTGTCACATGACCTGATGGATCTGGGCCCTGGGTTGAACTGTAATGATGATGGTAATGGTGATGGTGAATGAGACAGTACAAATGAGACCCCACACTGTGTTGCAGGGACTGTGGGACAAATGTGCAGCACACAGGACCCGGCATCAACCAAGTGTGTTGCTTGTCCAAAGAACTACTTCATGAAAACGGCATCAAAGTCAAGTGACATGCTCCAGTGTTCCGCAATGAAGAAATGTTCACAAAACAGAGGTAAGATAAAGTAAGATAAAGCATACGCTGAAATGCAGCTGTGTGTCAATAACGTGGGACTGACAATGGCAGGTCTCCTCTTTTCTTACATATATTTCAAATACGATACATAAAATTGTTTATTCTTTGTTTCAAGTTGACTGACTAAAATATTCTGTATGTTGCAGAATTAAGAAAATTGTATTTAAAAAAATTTCAATTGGTTGATTTTTTAATGGAATTCACATTTGTTTATGAACTGACATTTGTAGGAATAACTTTGGTAAAGTTATTTAAAAAAATTACAACATTTTATTAATATCTTATACATTTGTATATCTGCAATAATAATAATAAAATCATAGTAAATATTTAGCACCAGTATTCTCAAAAATCAAAACAAGTGGCTCAATTGTCTCACCAATTTCTTAACTGTGTACCGGTAACAGTGATTTTTCTGTGAATTATTGGTGGAAATGCTGCAGTTGTGTCTGTGGTTTTAGGTTTAACAGTGAAGGTGAATGGCACAGCTGTGTCAAACAACGTATGTCAGTGTGACGTGAAGTTGGGATACTGGGACCCAAACAAGGAGCTAGACCCAATAGAGTGTTCCTTTGTGAAATGTGACAGAGGCTACGAGCTGACAGGGGAAGGTTGGTGGAGACAACTGACTATAACTATGACTCTCTGGAATAACTACTTGCTGATGTCTGCCACAGCAAAGTTGTTTTAAATCAGGCAAACAGTAAACCGCATTTTGTAAGTCATTCTATGATTTTATTGACACATTATGAGGTTATCTATTCATGACAGGTGATATTCATATTCACCAGAGTTTATTGTATGATAGTTGACGTGTATATTTGTTTGAGCATGTTGAAAGAAGGGAAATTGTCTAGGTTGGGTAGGAGGGGTGTAAAATAAAAAATGGGTAAGTTAAATCTAGCAAATTTGTGAGGCATTTTTCATGTTTAAACTGACATGTTTGGGGTGCATTTTGAAAGGAGGCTGCCATTTTCTTATTGATTGTCTTCTGTGCCTATTTACACCAAGTTTGTTTGTATTCATCTAGTTTTTTTCTTCATATTGCAACGTGTGCATGTTACAAATTACGTATACCAGACGTATTGTTGCTGTATGCAAGCCATATATATAAAGAATTGGTTGTTGTGTTGTAGGATGCAAGCCGTGTAGACAAAGCATGTTCAAGACCACCAAAGGCATTGAGATGTGCAGCTACTGGACAAAGTATGTTCAACTTCCTCTGGGTGAACTCCTGGGTCTAGCTACACGGGGGCTTCTGTGTGATAATATTTTCTTAAGATCTTACAGTATAATTTCTGCAATTTATTATTTTAACAAATAACAGGAAAACGAGACTAGAGCGCTATTTCCTGTTGGCTCTTTTCATGCTTTGGTACTGCCACCTATATCCCATGCACATCATCCATTAACCAACCAGTGTGATGCTTAAAGATGCACAGTCTGTTGCATTATACAGAGCATCTCTGTCAATCCAGGGATGGCACTTATCAGTTACTTTGGTTCATTGCAAACCCGGCTGCTCATCCCCAAATTCCAATAAGTCGTTTTGAGTGTTTATATGTTTATATATATATATATATATTGTGAACATTATATATATATATATATATATATATATATATATATATATATATATATATATATATATATATATATATATATATTGTGAACATTATATAATTTTATATATATATATATATATATATATGTATATATATATATGTATATATATATATATATATATATATATATATATATATATGAGCATAATATTAAAACTGCAAACAGTATTTCAGGTATATTAAAATGTTTATACTGAATTAAAAAACATTGAATATGTAGCATCTACATAACTTGCACAAACAACAAAGCCACCGAGGAACTCGGGACACAGAGTAAATAATAGTAGTTACAGTAGCATATTTATTTGTTTGTTTCAGCTGTCAGGCTCTTGGTTTGGATTATGCTATGGGTGGAAACACGACCTACAACCCTGGCTGTATCAATGAGACGACTGGACATGGCTCACAGACCCATCCCGGCGTCACTGAGACAAACCCAGTCATCACAGGTAGGACGTGTGTAGTTGTGTTCTCCATTGTACACAGACAGGTCTAGTCACCACTGGTAATATATATGTGTAGCTGTAGCTGTGTTCACAAGTGTAACGCTGGCTGTGTTCACAAGAGTGTAACGCTAGCTGTGTTCACAAGAATAACGCTGGCTGTGTTCACAAGAGTGTAACTCTGGCTGTGTTCACAAGTGTAACGCTGGCTGTGTTTACAAGAGTGTAACTCTGGCTGTGTTCACAAGAATAACGCTGGTTGTGGTCATAACAGTCTAATTCTGTCAGTGTTGACATGAAAGTAAAACTGGCTATGTTCACAACAGTGTAACTGGCTGTGTTAACAAGAATACAACTTGACAGTGTGTATACAGGAGTGTAACTCTGGCTTTGTTCACAAAAGAAACTCTGGCTGTATTAACAAGGGGGTAACTCTGGCTGTGTTCATGAGAGTGTAAGTTTTATTATTTACTTATGCATCATTGAAGATACAAATTGTTTGTTTGAGTTCTGGCCCCAATTGTTTTTATGACAAAACAAGGGAAGGATTTTGACTTGGGTGCAGGAATTATTGCTTTAGCAGATATCACATGTAACCTACTGGATACAGTAATTGTGACTGTTTTTTGTAAGATTAAAATTGACTATATTTAAGTAGTATCACATAATGTAAGAGTTTAACTAGCACTAGCACCAACCATAATTATAACCCTAACTGCATTCACACATAACAAAGTACTACACTTGTGAACTGAAACAGGTTGCATAGATGTAGTATACTGGGATTTTATGAAAGCTTTTGACAAGGTCCCACATACAAAATTAATTCAGAAACTCCAGAGTTATTGAATAAAAGGGAATACACATAACTGGGTCACAGATCTACTAGCACAGAGAAGACAAAAGAGTAAGGTTATATAGCATATTTTCAAATTGGCAGGAGGTGATCAGCAGAATACCACAAGGATCCATGATTGGCCCTCTTCTTTTCATAAATTATGTTATAAAAAAACTCACTTGCCAGAAAAAGACCTGTTAACCTGTTACAATTATTACTCTGTAGCTCATTTGCATGTCATCTTTATGGATTGCTTAATTTGTCTGCTAATGTCATTATACAGTTGTTATGAATTGTGTCAGTTAACAGCACACAAAAAACCGTGAAACCATATTTATGGTAATCTTTGTTTTTTATTTACTATGTATGTTGTAATTGTTGTGAGCATAAATAAACAAACGGAAATTTCTTGCAGGTGAAAAGAATACTAAAGGGAGAAAAGGGTAAGTTGTATTTTTTTTGAAATCCCCTCACTATTTGATGATAAATCAGAGTGTGTACTATCATTTGTACATTTAAACTTCCACTTTCTCTCGCCGTCGCTCTCTTTCTCTCTCTCTCTCACACAAACACACACACACACACACACACACACACACACACACACACACACACACACACACACACACACACACACACACACACACACACACACCGTCTGTCCCTCTTATTTAATTAAATGCACTGCACTTAATCAAATGTTGAATTATGTATTCTGTTTAATACTCTGTGTGTATAAGCAAGATTTGTGTGTTAAGTGTTTGTGTGTGTTTGTTTCAGTGGCCTTGCTGTAGGCATTATTATAACCATTGCATGGTGGTCGTTTTTGTCATCATCGTCACCGTGGCCTTGCTATGCCGTTGGCGCCGGCGACAATACACGGATGAAAAACGTAAGTTTGAGCAATGTTGCCTGTATCTGAATAATTGAATTATCCATCATGTGACCTTGTTTCCATAAAATGGAAACCAAAGTCCAGACAGTTCAGGCGATCCATTGGAACTCAAAACTGAACTTGTAATCAGATTTATGACCTATAAATGCAATACATATACAATGGAGAGTGTCATTAGTAGATAGATTGTAATGCACATATTTCTGTCATCACCTTTGAGGACAAAGCAAAGCTAGACACGGCTCATGTGTGTAATTACGATTGTGATGTGGACAAACCACAACATGGCTGATCAACCAGTTACTCAGATAGTCCTTCATAGCATATTCCCAGAGCTAATACATCTGAGCTGGGGCTCTTCAACACACAGCGCCCTCACACAGGTGGGATCAAAACTTGAAACAGATACTGTACTAAACAATGAGACGTCCGAGATTGAGCGGGATCTGTGCGCGTTTGGTTCCACCGGGGGGGGGGGGGGGACTCCTATCTAATAGATCTGGTATTCCCGAGTGCTCATATGTAAAGAGAGAGTCTACTACAGACTACAAATTTACCCCGTGTAGGATCTGTTGGTATCGTTGACACCAGGTAGAAGGATCAGCCTCAGAAAGGGACCAGGTTTTGGTGTCTTCTGAAAGCCACAGGCTGTCAGTGTGTACTGTGTAGGGAGAATGAAATATGCAGTGCCTGGTGGTGTTCTACCGCTGAAACACATCACCCAAAAAAAATATCAGTATCCTTTGCTATCCTGGGTGGGTAAATTATTTTCTAGAACATTATATAATTTAATCACACATAGTGTCCTTAATAATTAGTTGAAATTTTACATTGCCGGTGTCATATAGAATATTGACCCGGGGGTCAGTATTCTATATAGAATATATGTCACTATTCTATATAGAATAGTGACTCCCGGGTCAATTTTCCATAGATTTTTAGTTATACAAAAATGACCCACCCTATAAAAAATAACCCCCCCATATTTATTGTATTGTATTGTATTTTATGGATATGTATTTGAAATAATGGTTTTGATTATAATGTTAAATTACAGCAGATGTTTCACTTTCGTAATATTCTAACTGCCACCGGCATCCATCGTGGTTGTTGGATATGTGTAATCTCACTAGGTTGTAAATCATATAATAATAATATAATAACTTTATTGTCCAATCATAGAGTGAAAATACATTTTGCATTTTGGAGGTTGCATAAAAACACAATATTTAAGTCACTTTGTAATGCATGTACACCCCGCGTATACAGTAAAATCAAGCATGTAAATATGTAAACGATAGCTGTCTGTCTGTCCACTGTAGCCACTCTGCCTCCCTGCAATGTGGAGATGGTGTCAACGTCAGGCACCTACGAACCACTCACAGTGCCTCGGCCTGACAGTCAAGGTAGGAATGTCTTCAATTAGTAATAACTTGTTAGCGAAGGCCACTGTTATCTGGGCCATCGTTTCCTATGTTTTATTGTAAGCATGAAATGCGCTTTACGTGCAGGTGTTTTGGCTGGTTGAATGGAGTAGGAAGTTATAAATGTCACTGGTTAGTGTCACGTCACACATGTGGAAGTCACACTTGTTGCTATGGTTACTGTAGACGCAGGCTAACCTGTCGTCATGTGCATACAAGTTTACTGATGCACGTCATTATGATTAGTATTTTCATGACATATAATATACAATCGACACTATAGTCTATTGTTATCTTTTGTAGTTTGTAGTAATTCATTATTTGTGAGATGCCCTTACATACACCTAATCACTCACACACATGCACGTACACATGAACGTATGCACGCACGCACGCACAGTCACACACGCACGCACGCACGCACGCACACACACACACACACACACACACACACACACACACATGAACTACAGTCATCATGGGGATACGGTGCACTCAGACACACACATGGGCTTCTTTGCTAGGATAGAGACACACAGGTACATGTAACTGCCATTACTAGCAACAGAGCAGGGAGCTCTGGATGTACAAAGTGGTAGAGGAGGATAGATAGCGAGGGGTCAGATTGGCTTCAAATCAGTTCAGTTAAGTGAAACCGTTTAACTTATGCACCATGAGAGTGATGACCCATGTCTGCACTGCCTTAGATGGACATGGTGTCGGTGGTGATTACCCGTCTCAGACCTACCCGAAGCAGCCCTATGATTCCAATCCCACGACACCCACCTACCATGAATATGACGGTAAGGAATAGGTAAAAGGAGGGAGGTGCCTCATCTTCCAGTGTGTCCCTTCCTCAAGCCTTTGTTGTCGGTAGTCTCATGGTGTTTTCCATTCAATATGAACACATACACATACACATATCCACATTTATCTTATAAGGGTACATACATATACTAAATGTGCGCACATATAAACATCCACTTTTGTGATGTCATGTACATCGTTTAATTACAACATTTTGATCCTTACTTATTTACAGTATCATAACATTGCTGTGCAGCAAAACAATTTAACTACAACTGAAATTGATAATATACTTTGCTATTGTTTTGTGTGTATCTGATTATTTTGAAACTATTACACTAACAAATAAGCACAACTAAATATTTTTAGAAATGGTTTAATAAAATTAAAACCTTAATAAGCCTATGTATACAAAATACTTTTTCTTTCTTTTCTAGTACTTTTTAGTTTGCTTTCTGTTCAGGTATTATGTTTTCAGAACATACTGTGTAAGTAGATTTTCACCATTGTATTTATACTATATGTAATTAACTTTACAGTGTTGGATTTGAATATTGTTTTACCTGTGCCATGTGTGTCCAACTGCACACAATAAGACTGATCCTACTGCTTGGTTGCTTCAGAAGGACACAGAAACGGAGCAGCGGGATCTTCAAACTGGAGCTACAAACCAGTGACTAAGGATGATTCACAGACATGCCTCAAGCAGCTGTGTGACTCCAATCTGCCTTCCCCAACCTCTCATACTTACGAAGGTGAGGCCCCACGTGTCCCACTGCTTGAGACGTAACTTTTGTTTTTCTCCTGGTTTTCATTTGGCATTTCATTGATATGCTTTTGTGAAGTTTCTCCAGAAGCAAACAGCTGTAGGATGTCTCTGTACAGTAGTTGATAGGGCAAGTAAAATACCCTGCACATGGTTTATTGTTCACTTGCTGTCTGGTGATTTGTCTTGTATCTAAAATGAAGGTGTCTGCTCCTAAGTTTTATTGTTAGTCCTTTGGGCTGAAGGTCCAATGGACATTTGGCGTCACTCTATGGTGTCTGCTGTTAGCTCCCATATCTCAGAAACTGTTAATGATCTGTATTTCTAATTTGGCATAGACATATACTAAGGTACTGCCACTATGCATGATACATTTATATTTGATTGGGTCGCTGCCTAGGGCCTTCAAGGATTCAAAACCAGTACATTTTTAGTTTGCTTATTCTGTTAACTAACTTTTTATCTGATTTTGCACAGACGTATCTTTTGGGTAAAGAAGTAATACACAGGAAATATTAATTTGTTTGGATATTTCTATGGGTACCTCTGGGCAAAATGTTCACATTTGCCTGGTCCTGCTTATCATGACTCATGTATTCACTTGTATATTTATATGTGTATGTAAAGCATCTTAGAGCAATGGTATTGATTCTGGCACTATACAAATCAAACTTTATGTATGATGTAACCAGATTTCAGTATACATAATATAACATACCTCGGCAGATATTATCTCACATTAACCACACAACTTCACAAGCCATACTGTATTTGTAATGCTAAAGGGAGGGTCTCAGCCCCTCTACCCAGGATATGACAGAGCAGTAATTTGTATTTTGTAACACCATGAACATATCCACTTTTAGGAACATTGTCCAGCAGTGTGTGCATGTGTCCACTGCTAACTTGTTTCAGTGATTGACGATGATGGTGTGATGGGTAACAAAGGCGGTGATGTGGAGGAGGATGCTGCGCCTGCTACCCCTGATGAGAACCCTGCCCGCTCCTCAATTACAGGTAAGATGACGTTCTCACTAGTCTGACCACTTCCATTACAATGCAAAGTGGAGTTATATTTAGCAACACTAGTGACAATTTGTCCATACTTTTCTCACTGTTGTGAATATTCAGAATAGTTTGATAACACCATGTTTTCTTATTCCTAAACACAAAGTAAGTATTTGCAATACTTAAACTGTGAATATTCACAGTTTAAGTATTGCAAATACTTACTGGTACAATACGTTTATAATCTTGCAGATACTTACAATATACAAGTAATATTGCATTTAAAAAATATTTTTAAATGCAATACAAATGCGTGACAGTACTTATACTTTATAACAATGTTATACTAATAGTATACATTAAGGAGACAAGGTACTCGGAAATGTCAATTACAAAATATTATTTTGTTGGCAAATTTTATTTTCGCAATTTTCCATTACTATGTTCATATTTCTTTCAGATTCAGTACATATATTTACAAAAATCTTGTTGTAAATGTTAATAATATGACTTTATTGATGAGCTGCGTTAACCTAACACGCCATTTGTTCTGAGCTATGATCATAGATGAGGATATTTTGTATTGTAAGTTTATGTTTATGTTATAGTTAATGTCCTGCATGGATACTTTGGGAAAGTCTTCAATGTCTGTCGCATGTAACATCTGGCTGAGGATAGTCATGTCTGTTTGTGTTTAATAATAAGAAAACATGGTGTTATCAAACAATTGTTTCTTTTATGTTCCACTTGTACTGTTGTGATATTACAAATTCTTTGGTGGGACAAAGCATAGAATTTTTGAAAAGAAATTTAATAAAACACGTTATACTGCAATAGTTTTGAAATTATCATATTAACACTACACAAAAGGGTCTCACAGCTTTTCAGACGTGTATTTTGCTAACTTCAAATATCAGTGTTGTGATAGACCCAGTCGTTGTGTAGAATCAGATTTATTGCGGGAACAGAATAATTTTCTAGTCTTATTCAATATTAAACTTTGCTGCTGAAATGGTTCAACCACCGTACAGCATCGTGCAATAGATTGACACTGACTTCAAAGGGAGCATGAGCAGAGAATACATGTATTGTTGTGACTGTTGCAGTGACTACGGGTGACCGAGTCATCAACATCACCGGGGAAGTTGTCAACCTCCAAGTTGGCAAAAACAACAAAATGGTTATTGACTAGTAAAGATTGACTGCGTATTGCTTTGATGACACATTACCACCAAAGATAGATTACAGGTTATGTATGTTGGCAGCACTTCATATAAACTGTGGTCATATAGGTAATAACTGTTTTAAACAGAACACGTCAGTTACTCTCATTGTACCAGATTAGTTGTGAACACCTCAGTGTGGTTTTCAGCTAAGATTCATGAAAGTCCTATTGAGTTTTGCTGTAAAGTATAACACCAGTTTTAAACTGGTATATTGTCATGACCTGCCTGTTTGGTTGCACAGGTGGGACACAATAGATTGTATACTAGGAAAACAAATATATGTAATATACTCTACAATTATTTAATATTGTTTTTCCATGAAATGTAATGCACTTTGGTAGTGTACCTAGGATGTCACTGTGGTCTAGTAAATATGTGCCATGTTTTCATCCCTGTGGATACCATGTCCAGTGAAGTGTGTTAGTGACCGGGAGAGCTCTGGTGGTGGTGTGTTTGTCACCGGGAGAGCTCTGGTGGTGGCGTGTTTGTCACCGGGAGAGCTCTGGTGGTGGCGTGTTTGTCACTGGGAGAGCTCTGGTGGTGGCGTGTTTGTCACTGGGAGAGCTCTGATGGTGGCGTGTTTGTCACTGGGAGAGCTCTGGTGGTGGCGTGTTTGTCACTGGGAGAGCTCTGGTGGTGGCATGTTTGTCACCAGGAGAGCTCTGGTGGTGGCGTGTTTGTCACCGGGAGAGCTCTGATGGTGGCGTGTTTGTCACCGGGAGAGCTCTGGTGGTGGCGTGTTTGTCACTGGGAAAGCTCTGATGGTGGCGTGTTTGTCACCGGGAGAGCTCTGATGGTGGCGTGTTTGTCACCGGGAGAGCTCTGATGGTGGCGTGTTTGTCACCGGGAGAGCTCTGGTGGTGGCGTGTTTGTCACTGGGAGAGCTCTGGTGGTGGCGTGTTTGTCACCGATAGAGCTCTGGGAGTGGCAGTTGACTTCTGGCCTGTCTAACTACACAGAACGGGTCAAAGGATAGACTTCAGACAAAACTCTGTCTAACAGGTTGTGGGTTGTGCCCTCCACAGTAACTGTTTAGGGGTTAAGTCTTCCAGGTTGGGGTTTGATGACGAAGCCAAAGACCACCTCATAAAATAAGAGTGTTATGGAAATGCATGCGCTCGTGTTTTAATGATGGAGAACTATAGTGATTTGTTTGCACATGCATTTGTTGTAGATTTGCACAATTATTGGTGCTAGTATAATAGCAAACTAAACAGTTTGTTGAAGGCAGAATTATGATTTTGCAGCTATTTGTGACATGCAAAAGCATGTTGTCATACCCTTGAAGAGGTACAGCTACATAATGTAATTATACATAGTGAATGTTGTGGGTTTGCATAGAAAATGGTAAACTAGATCTTTAATGTGGCACGCTTATCGTTATTCAAACAAATATTTGCAGTGTTGCAGTGAATTAAAATTATTTTTAAGTTACACATGGGCAATTTGCTCTTAGAAGGATTGGGCAAAAATGTAACCTTGTAAATATATGTACAGCTGTATATTATACAGTGTACCACTATTGAATGTTCATGTTTGTATTTATGCAAAAAAAACTGCATTTTCAGCAATTATGATCTTTGGGAATACTTCATGCAAATTGAACAAGCACAGATAGTTAGTGATGGGTAGTAGCTTGACTTGTGACAGACCATTTATATAATAGTTTTGGTCATATATACATGTTGTTGATGTTATCACGTACCATCATGTTTACCAAAATGTTGACAAATGTTTTCGTTCATATTATGGACTTAAAATGTCACTAAAACAGTGTTTTATGCATACTGTCTACAAAAATGCTTTGTGTATATTCGTGTATATTTATAATTGTGTAAATATAACCTGAAAGGATATGCTTTAAGAAAGGGTAAATTGGATCTCAAATTGTTAAGGTTTTAAAAGGATCTTGAAAATCTTAATTTTCAAAAGGAAGTTCTTAAAAAGATCTGTCAACAAATTATCGCTAGGCTTAAAGCCGATTCAGCAAACATGGACTGGCACTGTGTAATGCTAAGTGACGTGTTACTTTAATCAAATGATATAGTTTTATTACTTTATTTTTATTACCAAATGAAGAGATGCCCCACAATAGTGGAGAACAAATGAAATGAATTGTATCGTTGTTTTATATTGGGTTTGTCATGGAAATGAGTATGCAATTGTTGAGGTATTTATATAGTTTTTAATAGTTTTGCTCAAGCTCCCACCCACCGTGGTGATGAGTGTACACCTTGTTTCTACTGAGAATAAAATGTAATACAAACTGTTATACAAGTTGTATACTCCACTGACTACAATTTTGCGTGAAATACATTTTGTCATATTTTCCTGAATTCAAATGATCTGTTTGTCTCTTTTTTATTGGGAAACAAATCTGGAGTACAGTGACACATTCTTGTGCACGTGTGCACAAAATAATGGTTTAGTTTTGATGAAATATGTTGATAAACTATTAAACAAGGCCAATGCTGTCAAAAAATACACAGTTTAATTAAATCAACTTTGTCTTTAGTACGCTGTGAAGTTGATCACCAGTTCATCTGACTTGTTATGGATACAATAAAAATGTTTGTTTTGAAGCTAAGCTGTTGTTGATATTGTTCTCCATATTATTGTACAGCTTACTGCTTTAAGATCATTCTTAAACTGTTTTATTATGACATTTGAGAGAACTTTAACACAAGTTTAGAAAGTCATCTGGTTGCACGTTATGTTTGCTACACTTGTTGCTTCCTGAAATGTCTTACACATAATAGTATTTGTGTTTTTTTCTTCTTCTGAAATGTCATTAAATATGAACATAACAGACATTAAACTTTACATAGTAGTAAAATGAGGGACATGGACAAAAAACATGTAATCTTAGTTAGATGGCTGTGGCTTTGATCAACCAACTTGGTGAAATCTCAGCCAATTCTCTATCAGCACACATTGATTATCTGCAGGAAAAAAAATTACATAAATATATATATATAATATATATATATACACACACAGCAATTGATCAGGACAAAGGAAGATGCCATGGCTTCTAGCTAAGTAACTTCCATACAATTATTAATGTTATACATTTAAATTGTTATGGTGTGTTTTACATTATATTTTATTACTATCATTATTTAATCAGTATATATATATATATATATATATACATATACATATATATATATATGCAGATTTATTATCACAATATCTAGTTATTTACATGTATGTACACATCCGTGAATGGGACAGATGTCCCGGATTTGATGGTGTTAAAATAAAGTTTTATTATTATCAGCAGGCCAATATGCAATAGTATACTTATATTTCAGACTCTACATTTTGGTCTAGAATATATAGATACACATTATGTGAATTTTTAGGCAATGTGGTACAAATTAGTTAGGCCTTTTTATGAACGGCACCACGCGATTTTCTCAAAGTTTCATGATCCGAGACAACACAGCCACATGGAGGTGTAGTGGTGCTGAAGCTCCGGCTCAACCCTGCAAATATTATAGATCTCGTTCCAACGCTAGTTCATGTTTTCTATTGCTTTCATTCAATTTTTCCTGTGCACAAACATGTTGCTAGCACTACACGCAAAATCACCCTTAATGCATGGCTGTGTTCAGTGTGAATTAAATGTACGAATAGTGTCGCCAATGACAAGGTAGAAAACGACATATTGGGGTAAACACCACCATTAATTTCCCATAGGCGGCCATTGAACGTGTCTTCCACATCCTGAATTCAAAATTGTAGACATTAATTAGCCTCCATTCACACATGTCATATATGAAACTTGTGAAAATGACAAATCTCTTTCTTCTACAATCCACTCTCTAACCTGACACCCCTCCATTTCTGCTCCAATCAGCCGGTGATTGCCCATGTTGACACTTCTATGCCGAACTACACCTGCATGCACACAAGCCTGATACGTACGGTCTGACAAATGTAATTATTTCACAGCTCTGATGCCATGCTGCACAAAAATGTAATTTACATTCAACCAGTCCTACATCAATTGCTTCCAGAAATTTATAAAAACTGCACAATGTAGTTATTTTAAGCAGGACTACAATCAGGATCAATTGCGTAGGAATCCATTTGGTGGTATGTCCCCAGTGGGCTGACCCCCAGAAGTGTCAACTAGCGTCACTTCCGGCCCTTACCAGTTTGACAAGCGAAGAGTTAGACGCCGATGCCAATGGTCCGATGGAGTGGATTGGGTGTTTACTTTTAATTGTAAGTATGCTTTTATCATAAATGCATCTAATCCATGCTACCTTTCCCCCGTTGGACAATGAGCTGAAGTAAAGTCAACTTTGGCATGCTCATACGCGCAATTTAAACATGCAATAACGACGGCGAAATATTGTAACGGCCTAACGCGCAGTTACGACAACAAGTTAGTTACTGGGACAGGGTTGGCTATGCCGCCCACGGACGGCCCACGCAGTTGTAGTCTAACTCCGATTCAAGTTTGTTAACGCAAATCAAGCGAACATGGACTATTTTCGAATGTATCTATTAATATAAACTTTGTCGTAAGGCCATTATACCCGACAGGCCTCCGAAAAAAAAATGGTGAAGCCATCGATGATCGTCCACTTGCTGATCTATAGACTACAGCAGTCATTCTATATTCGAGTTTGTGTATTGAGTCTACACTAATCGTCTAATGTCATCAATCAATACATTTTCTAGGCGTTATCTCACACATCATATGATAGGGCTTACTACGCACGCAAGGGCTCAGCCCTTTAAATTAAGCAAAAAAGAATGCATTATCATAAACCCATTACAATACAAGACAGAAGTTATTCAGTACATTGATTAGGCCTATTTTGGTCTAGATAAGCGCATATAGTGTAGTGGTTACAGGGGTCGACAATAGCGCTGGCCCGATGGCCCGACGCGTGTTTTGAGGGTGTCGGGCCACCAGTTTTTATATTTTACTGGCCCGACGGGCCACTGGTTTCAACAAGTTACAATGGAATTATTCACCATTGTTTTATATAGTTTCCACCAGTTGTCTCTCATTACGCAACAATTAAACATGACTGTGACAGCGTGGACTCGCGTTATCAGTCGAAACTAGTCACCATCTTGTTTACGAATTGCAAGTTCTCCATAACTTTGCATGGTGTCGCTACTGGCGACGTGAGGTGGAGACACGAGGCACACACCTCCCCTAGCTAAGATAACGCTTCGGATTTTGTAGTAATAGCCGAGTGGTACCTAAATAACATTTGTCATTGAATTTCGCGTTCTCCTTTGTTATTGTTGCTATCCTAATCTGTAAAACTAATAGACAAAATATGTTGAGCATATGTTGTGGACTTCTTGTGAACTTGTACTAAATAATAGTATTAGTAACGAAAATAATGATATTGAAAAAGTTATTTTGTTTATTCCAAAATATATCAATTCCAATAAGTAAAACGTCAAGTTGTCACAGGATTTCGCCATGCCGCAAATGGCGAAACGCCACCAGGACCAGGTCCAATGTCAACGATCCCCGCCTTCCCGTTCGACCTCCGGCTGTCGGCGCTAAGCAGTCGCCTGCAGCAAATACTTCTATGCACGCCATCGTCGCCTTCCATTTATTTCTCCGATTAAAATTAATTCACACCTTGCAGTAAATTTATAACGTTTGACAGCGACATGATCCACACCAACGTAGCAGTATCTAGGTCACCTTGTGTCACACGCATAGCGACCGGAAGTCCCAGACTGACGGCGAACCCCAAATAAGGAGATAGTCGGTTGAATATTTATTTGTATTTCCCGTATATACAGGTCAAAGGGCGGGGATGCCGTCTACGTAAGACAGTTTGGCGGTTCTATTCGTACCACACGACATGGCAAACAGTGAAAGTACGGTGGCGTTACTAAGGTCTAAACATCGCGTATTTTCGAACATACCCTGCGTCTTTAAAATTAAAATGGATTTCACAATCGAATGGGGCTCATGTGTTATGGCAAACAAATAACTTAGAGGTATGTAATTAATATAAAAGTGAAGTTTATTAACATAATACAGTAGAACCTGTCTTGTAGGGACACCTGTCCAGCCAAGCAAAAGTGTCCCTACATTGCAGGTGTCCTCTCATCACAGGGACAGGAATTTGCGGCATTTTTCCCAAACATACAATTTTTATTTAAATCCACATTACAACATACATAAATCACTTTTATACCCACAGTTATAATACCCATACAACTTGTGTGTAATAATCATTTAATATTACAGTAGAATCCCTCATTTAAGACAGTTTTGGATTAATTCATAATAATTAATGTCCATAATAGCATGTATGCTTTTGAAAACAAAGTAAGTATTAAAATGCACAAAATACAAATTATAAAATAATTAAATGAGACGACACATTAACAACAATATTTGCATATATTTTGTGTGTGACATGTTTCATTATAAGTTTAATTTTGAATAGTTTTTACAATATAATAAATTATTATTATCTGATTGTGATTTAAAATTTGGTCTGAGGGGCTAAAAAGTGCTGCCTACTCACGGCGTCTGGGTAATCACGCAGCGTTCGCCATTTTGTTTATCGTTTCAGCGGCGCAAAACGATCATTTACTTTCTAATCTAACCATGAAAACGACTTCTTACAGCCGGCAAACTTCTTGTCTGATAACTTATATACACATGCACACGCTAGGTTACAAAATAAAATAATTTAAATTCACTTAAAGAATACAATTCACAAATCAAAATCGTGGTAACTCGACATCACCGGCGCCGGTAACGTGCAGGCCGAGGATTACCGTGGCGTAACGTCAATAATTTATCGCTGCGTCACTACATAAATGAGATTCAGAAATGTTGGTTTTACCTAAACTAACATGAAACTTAGCAGAAACTCAGTAGGCCTATCTTACGTTTGTTATCGCTCGACATAACTAGAAACTTGGGAGAAAAATTTAATAAGTGTGGCTCTATAGATCGATTGCGAGAGCGACTGAAATGGGTCACCAACTGTGAGTCGAGATCCTGCGCGCTTTCTCCGTTCCCAGCATCCATTGTACTGAACAGGAAATGGTCGCCGCCATCTTTAAAATATTATCTAAATTTATTTTTCAAAATAAAGTTAACTGTCCGCCCTAGCAGGTAAAGAATAACTAAAAATCGCTGTCCGCGTCCACCAGGTGGCCGCTCATCTCAGGGACATTTCCGTTGAAAAGTGATCGGGACATCGGAAAACTGTCCGTACATAGCAGGTGGTCGCTCATCGCGGGGGCCGCTGAAGACAGGTTCTACTGTACATACAAAATAATTAGAAAACGGCAAAAACACGATTTTGTTTATTTGTCATTTCAGCTGCCGTTTCTGTTTTAGTGTCCTAAATATAAACAAATATATTTTATTTTACAATGTACCTGTTTTTTTCAGAATAAATGTGTATTCCTACGAAAAAAGTTCGGGCCAGTAACTTTTAAAGTCCACTGGCCCCCTGGGCCAGTGAATAAAAAACGTTATTGTCGACCCCTGGGTTAGCACATCTGCCTGACAATCTGATGGCCCCGGGTTCAATACCCGGTCACGACTGGCATGATATTTGGTGTTAAAACCTGGCTCTCACCATTGAGGACGGTGTATCCCTCGTGAATCGGGTAATCACATTAATGTCGGTTCCATCTCAGTTTGAAATGTAAAAGAACCACTGAGGCCGACAAATACCCTGGCAGTGACCACCTTCAGTCCCAGCATAGAAAAGGCAGCTTGGTGTTAAATGTTCTGAAAAGACTGACTGATGAGACCTCATCAGATCATAAGTATTCATAACGCTGTAACCACAATATATACAGATTAATCAGTTAAAATAACCCTGCCGAGTGTTGGAAACAACTAGAACTAAATTGTGATATGTTGATTAGCATGCTAATTTTTTTAAGATATCATCCATCTGTTGTGACAAGTATGACATTTTAGAGTGACTTGTGATTAATCATATATTTTCCCATATCGAACATAGAAGGCTAAGGGACACTCTCATTATATATATATATATATATATATATATATATATATATATATATATATATATATATATATATATATTATATATATATATATATATATATATATATATATATATATATATATATATATATATATATATATATATATATACATATATATATATATATATATATATATATATATATATATATATATATATGTATATATATATATTATATATATATATATATATATATATATATATATATATATATATATATATATATATATATGTATATATATATATATATATATATATATATATATATTATATATATATATATATATATATATATATATATATATATATATATATATATATATATATATATATATATATATATATATATATATATATAATATATATATATAATATATATATATATATATATTATATATATATATATATATATAATTAAAACAGGTCACACACGCGCACACATACATGTAAATGCATGATATTTTGTCGCTGTTAAACACAAAACATGATTGAAAATATGTAATTCAAAATCAGAATAATTGTAATAATTAAACATGCCTTCTTCAAATTATCGCACATACGTAAACTGAAAGTATAATTATTATGGATATGGTGTTAGTGGGTGAGAGAATATGAAAAGGAACTTGGAGGGAAGTGCAACCCTGGTTTAAATCAAAATTGGCAAGTGAATCAACTATGCGGTCATTTAGTGATATAAAGAGGTTTGTAAATATAAAAATGCATGTTCATTAATAACATGTTCTAACCATTCTTTTTGTTTCTTAACATGTTATGCCATAAACTGAATCCATCTGTTGATTCTGTTCAAATTTCACAAAGTGATATCAGACGATTCAATGGATTAAATATGTAATCTGGTGTGTACTATGAACAGTTGCATGTTTGGTTTGACCACACAGGTCATGCTCAACTTTTACAGAGCTGTAATCGAGAGTGTTCTGACATTTTCTATCTCAGTATGGTTTGGATCGATTACACAGAAGGAAACGCTCAGATTAAACATTAAACAGAGTTGTGAAAACTGCTTCCCGAATCATTGGCAGAGACCTTCCCAGTCTTGAAATACTGTATCAGCAGCGTCTGTTAGGAAGAGCGACTCTCATCTCTCAAGATACATCCCATCCTGCCCATGACCTATTTGAACCTCTCCCATCTAGTCGCCGATTCAGATCCATAAAAACCAGGACCAACCGCTTTAGTACTAGCTTTTTCCCCTTAGCCGTTCAAGCCCTGTCAAAACAGAAGTGATTTTCTCCCACCCGCAGCAAACACATAGTCCACTTTCCGATGAGTTTTAGTATGTATATTTTATCATAATTTATTATATTTTTTTTATTTCATATTTTACATTTTAAGCTACTATATTTCTACTAGATCGTATCAATTATTTATCGATGTTATAATGAGCAATTTTTTATGCGGACCTTTTTATGTGATTGTTCTTTATTTAATTTAATGTAGTAGTATATTTTAACATCATTGTTTGGTGCATGTGAATGTATTGTCATGTGAATGTACTATTACGACGACCAATATCATTACACATTCCAATGTTTTATTGTAACTACAATGTGAACACATGGCAATAAAGCTATCTTATCTTATAAGTTAAGTTCATCAGATCAATTTAATTAAATGCCTGTCTACCATGCTTACATCAAAACCACCACATGCTTAGCATGCAGTGGTCTAGCTCCATGCCTTTAATTTTGGGTATTTCTGTGGGAATACTGAAGAATGATTGATTGAATATGTATGTATATGTCACATTGCCCTAATCACAAGCAAGACAATGATGTCATAGCAAAAAAGGTCACATTTGTCTGTCTCGTTTTTCCTTTCCTGCCTTGTCATAAACTGGTATACATGCGCAGTGCGCACATACAGTTAAGATTAAATATAACAAAGTACACTAACGATACAGTACACATGTTGTTGTTCACGAAGTAGGCCTATATATAAATATTATTTATTATGATAATATATATATATTATACAGTCTGTATATTTATATACATGTGTGTGTATGTGTATATTTCAAGCATGAGGTAAAGATGCATATGTGACAATATGCAGGCATGCTTAGATAGCGATGCATCAATGGGAATTCAGTCATTTAATTTGATAAAGGTTATATTGGTGTGCCAAATACAGATTATACTTGGTTACCCCCAAACTATAATTCTAGTGTCTTCTTAGGCACTGTTGCTGTTCACAAATGGCGAATAAGCTGCATGTTAAACCTTGATTCTGTTGAAGGTTATTTATACACCTGTATTGTCTCTGCATCTATAATAGCCAGTTGTCCTGTCAATCTGCTAACAATCAATTTCTGTCACTCTCAGCCGCCGAAATCTATTTCTTTTGGGACTGGTTTTTCATGAGTTTTACAGCCCGGTCACAAAAACAGCCAGTGCCGTGGTTGTGGGGAATAATGCCCCTAGTGATGACTGGCGTAACTCGACACGTAATTGCAGATGCACTTCAGACAGATTGAGCAGATTAAGTTTTTGAACAACTACAGCACGATCGGTGCTGTAGGACTACAATAGAGGGTTAGTCATCAATAATTATGACTTGCTTTCGGGCGTATGCACAATCTTTCATCGGAGGAACCAAAATCGGTGACCCCGCGTGCAAATGAGGGTCGCTGAGGGTCATGAACGATCCATTCATGCCCTGCCCGATGTCACTGCTGTCACTATTCGGGGTGTCTGTTGCTTAAATACACAAATGTCTGTAGTAGTATTGTAGTAAAGCATTTGACTTAACGATCTATAATTCACAAGTTCTATCTTGCATTACAGATTGGAAATAGTGAATGGGTATTTTAGCATTGAATACTAGCACATTTGCTCAGATGACATCTTCTCAATTTTTAGTTGTGTAATATGAGAGCATCTGCATGCTTGTTTTCTAGTTAGACTTGTTTGAGTAATGAGCAAATGTTGCACAAGTATTGGAAACATGAGATGTTGGCTGTTTTTGTTTATTTCAACCCATCTGCAGCGGCCATGTTTGCCTGGCTAGTGTAGCAGGTGCAGCTGTCACTGATTATAATATTATGCGCACAGAGCTCGATATTAATTGATATCGAGTAGTGTGTACTCAGTGACTGTCCACTAGGTCATGTGACATGAAGCTGTGTATGTGCGCATGTGTTTGGTGTGTGTATGGGTATGGGTATGGGAGTGATAGGGAGGTTGGGTCTTGCCTGGTGACATGTACTTGTCAACCCTGTGGCTTAGTGGTGCCTGTGGTTTATGACTAGGGACCAGTGGAAAGTTGCCAGCCCATGAACAGCATTGAGATAACTATGTCATTATGTATTACACAGATGAGATGGGTGCTAGCAAATGAGACGATTTATAGTTAAACAGGCCATCGAACACCACACTGAACAATTTTACATGACTTGAGTGGATTTACAGTTCATTTATTAACTTTAGTATCTTATTTATTTGTGCAGTCCATTAAACGTTTTACTGGTTTATTTTACAGGACTTACTTTACAATTAATTTATTGACTAATTTTATTTCTTTGTCAGTTTTAATTGGTGTATAACATTATAATATTTTATTGTTAGTACACTGATTAATGAATTTAATCAATGTCAGATATATATATAATCATTTATTTTGTGGCATATTGGTTTGTGTGAGTGATGCAGTGTTTAGTATGCAAACTATAATATGTATATGTATACACTTTCTCATAATCTTTTGATAAACACATTTATTTATGTGAATGTCTAAAGTTATATTATTTTGAAAGTTTACACAAACCTCCTTCAAAAGTTGGGTCATATTTAAGTTTTAACAATGTCATGTTTCTGTAAGGTTCCTTCATTACTAGTACAATCTAAAAAGTATATATATATATATATATATATATATATATATATATATATATATATATATATATTACTACTAGATTTAAATTGGTTATATTATTTGGTTGTTTTTGATTTGCATTAGGTAGTGAAACTTTCATTAAAGTAAATAATTTTATTTCTAGCTAATTCACATTGCTACAAAATATTTGCTGATGTTAGTGTTTAAATAATGTAATTGTACATTCATCAGTAATAATTCAAACTAACGTCAAAAGAATGGAACTTCAATATAAATAAACTGTTTTCTATGGTAATCTCATGCACTAAATTGCCAGTTAAAAGGTCAATTCCACGTCTTTCTTTCAAAAACATTATTTCAAGAGGTTATTGACCATTAAGAAAAATATGAATATGCAGTTATTCTGTTTATGTATGAGATTGTCAAGAACATGTTTAATAGAAATAATGAAATTCACAAATACGTGACACATGCTGAACTATGGCATACTCCAATTTCAAGAACTAACATGTTATATAAAGCCATTAATTAGACACTGGTGTTAAGCTATGCAATATATTATATAATCAAAACAATGCATTATAATTATCCTTTCTTCACATCAACTAAAAACCTTGTTGTTATTAACCAATATTGGTGAATTAACATTCTTCACTGTAATCATGATGCCTTTTTACATGAAAATGGTATTCCTGTGATTCGTGCTTATATTCTACTTTTCTATTCTTTAACTGCGCTGACTGTTTTCTTTTCGCTATCATGAAAAAATAATGACATATCACACATGTGTATTGGAGGGAACATCTGCTACTTGTGACATAACACCCTAATTATAGAAACATTGGCAACACAATCAAATGTATACACTTTGCAGTTGAAAATATGTATATTTTCTGTAATAAATAGTCTTATTCAAAAAAAATTGTTCATGCAACATCACTCAACTATGTCAGGTTCATTGGGTCACATCTGCTGTAGCAAAATATTAAATTCCATTTCAAAAATCAGTTCCAGTACCAACCATCTTTCTGAGATCAATTCCACTTCCAGAATGGAATTGACCCCGTGATGACAGTACATGTACAGAATATTGGACATCTGCAAAAACGAGACCCTTTTAAGTTCCAGAAGATGCTCCTTCACTTGGCCTAGATTCAGTTACGTGGCAGGGTTGTTAGTGATTTGTCGCCAACACATCAGACTGCAGTCTACTGATCAGTTTCACAGAAAGAATTAGCTGCAGTCAGTCAAGTCTGACATAGTCTGTCAGTCACATTTCACCATCCCTGGCTAGACCACAGCTGCTGGCACAGTCAGGCTGTCAGGTCAGATCACTATCTTAACTCACTGGGTTCATGCAAGACGAATGAAGTGCAACCAGTCATTGTCAGTTGTGTAGAGAGACCTAATGTAGTTGTGTATGAATATAATACGACAGGGAGCACTTTGTTAGGTTGCTTTGAAAAACGACACCTTAGAATTATGAAAGTTTACACAAACTTCCTTGTTGGTTTGAAAAATGACACCTTCAAATTTTTGTATAGGATAAATACATTTCATTTTCAAGAGATTCAGAATGCAGGTCCCTGTATAATGACAGGTATTGCCTTATAGATGTGGTGCAGTCTTCAGTGTGCAGATGTATATGGTGTATACGTACATAGATAAAGCCGCCTTACCCTCTCCCATAACCCAAGTCTAATACCTGGTTAATACCCACCATTGCATTTTTAATGGAGTTGTGTGTAAAATCTTGTATTAGACGATTCTTTTATAAACATATTTGTTTATGTGAATGATTATTGTGAAAGTTTACACAAATTTCATTCACAAAACATAGTCCTATTTAAGTTTTTACAATATTGCCTGTCTCTACGATTTCTTGATTTCTAGTACTGATTTCATTTACTTTTATTTAAGTAGTGAAACTTTCTTTAAATGTGAACTTTTATTTCTAGATAATCTTGTGTTTGGACATGGCATTGGTATTATGGCATTTCTTTTTAATGTTGTTCCTATTTAATATTATATACCATTTTTACAGATTAATATGTTGTGAGTTAGCTATCTATGGCATAGGCAGGGAGAAGTAATTATTGTATACATTACATGCTTATTCATTATGTTATAAATACAATATACCTTGTATTGATCAAATAAATAACCAAGGCCAGGCCACATTCTCTTTAATAATTAATTGGTGACTGACAAAAATAATAGTCCCTGGCACAGTTTAGTCAGTTGGTCCACTTACTCCATGTAGTCTGTGTTTACAACTGATAACATGATCAATTACATTATTCATAAACACTACTCATGAACAGTTTAATGTGTTAATCAAGACCTCACCAAAACAAAACAAACCAGGACACTGTGTGATGTTTGTGGATGTTTACCACCTGAACAGTTTGTCTCTTGAATAGAGAGCTTAATTCAACTTCAAATCTGCACATTTAGTCCTTCCTACCAGAAGCATACAAATGTATGATAATAATGAGGACAGTTGTGACATTTTTAGGGTTGGTGTAAATATAATTTGTAACTTTTAGGATTTAAAATATAACTGTTCTTTAAAAGGGGGAAAATAATGACATCATTGGTTGTGTTTGATGCAGGTAATTGTAAAAATAGTTGTACTACACAGAAATGAAAACAAGACAGCAAATGGAACCTATCAGTCGGAAATTAACTTGAAAGCACCAGCCTTGAACCAGCTTATTCCACATCTTGAAATGGTTGATACAAATCTGAGTCATTGTTTCTTGCAAGTCAGACATCTCTAATATTTATTATAATATAGAATTACTGAATCAGTTTAACACAGACTTTACACTGTTAAATCTATAATTATGTGTAAATCAAACTGAAAGTATTTCGTACTATTTGATAGCCTACCATTATGTATACACTAAACAAATTTTTTGATATACTGTACATGTTTGATTGTTGCTAAATTGTAGACAGTCAGGACTGTTGCACTAACATCAATAACCATGGCTGCTTGTGTTTCATGTTTGAAAATTGTAATACGAGAATAAATATGTTGACGTTTTTCACAAAACTGTTTGCAGTATGAATTTCTCAGTTGCTGTGTTGAGATTATAAAAACATTGAGATTTTAAACATCCTCTGTTAGCAGCATTGCAGAGGCAGGCTATGTTAAACATACCACACCTGTTGATATTTGTCGTGTTTATGCTGTTTGAACACAACTGAATGACAGACAGAACATCCTGCTAATAATTAACATCCAGGCATTGCTGATTGCAATGGAACAGACAATCTTGTTTAATGATTATTTAGATAATGACTGTTGCATGTGGCATGTTGTAAGGTGTGCATGTTGCGTGTTCCCATCAGGTTGCCTTTCCGGGCATCACTGCGGTAGTGAACGACTACTACAATGGTCAGCAGTGTGGGCAACCAGGAAACACTGTCCATATCTCAATGGACGGAGTGGCCAGATGCTGTCTCGAACACAGATGTGCCAGAGGTAGGTTGATCGTCAGCATCTAATGTCAATTATTTTTATCATAAAATTATAGTCAATTGTCCTAACCAATCAACCAGATGTGTTTTGAGGAAACCCAGTATGACTTTAATCATGAGTTTAATTTTAATACTTATGTTGAGTATATTGTTGGTGTTGCATTTGTATAATCTGATTTTGATGGGTGTTGATGATATACCCATTGCATGACCATGTGAACACATGAGCCCAGTAAATTCTGATCACAAGTACTAGTACTGCCAATGGTCTATACATATGCAAGTTGTTTGTGAAAGAACTGAATCATAGGAATGTTGGGATTCATAAACATATAAGTGCCAGATTATATTAGGTATAGTTTTATATTTTATGTATTTATTTCTTTTTATCCTGAAATGCACCACTGGGTCTTAAAGTGAAAAAAAAGGCAACAGTTTAGTGTTATGCACCCAAAAGAGTTTACACTAGCTAATCATTTGCATCTACAATCCAATTTTTCACCTTAGTGGTTACCTCAGAAAGTGGTCTTAAAGTGGGGAAATCTAGCTAAATCACCGACACCATGAACCGGCCCATCTTGGACCTTGCAACCAATCACAACCCAGCAGTTTGGAAAAGTAATACGTCAGAGAGTCGTCTGCTGGTTCAGCTGTCATAACAGAGAGCCAAGCGGTACGCTAAAAGTTGCCTTACGTCGGTTTACCACGAAATCGCGACAGCAATATGCCACACTGTTCCTCATACACTTATGGTAACAGTACAGTGAAAGACAGTATCACTAAGATATCTTCTTGTTAACCTTTGAATCGGGCAGAACTGAAACAGTGTTTCGGTGGATTCGTTGGGTCAGTCACAGACACAGCGCCGATCCAAGACGACCCAATTTGATTGACCTAACCATCAAAACGACCACCAACAGCCGCCAAACTTATCCTAACGTATGTTACATACATATACATACACTACGTTATAAAATAAAATCACTTGCATTCCTCTAACGAAGAAAATCCATAAAACAAACGCGCTGATGTCGACGGCAATTACGATGACCGCTGGCCGGTACCGTAAAATCGCAAATATAAGTTAGCCTTACACAAAATGCCATTAGACGGCACGTTTGTGCGCGCGAATATTGATAAACTTTACTTACTGCATTCGCACGCGCAAAATAGTTTAATTAATTGTAAATAATATAGTAATAATTAATTATTATCATCACTATGATTTGCAGGAAATTATAAGTTTTATTATAATATAGTATTTTATTTATATAGCGTTACATCCATAATTGGTTGTGGCGCTTCACAACATACTGCTATTAAAAATACAATAAGAAGAATACTACCCACAGATAATATTTCAAAATAAATAATGAAAATATGTGTGTCTATGTAATTAACTAAGTGACCTATCAGTATTAAAAAGAACCCATACAAATTCCATAACAACAATAGTGGTAAATTAGTGTAAAGGTAATAAATAATTAAGATGGTAAAATAATTACGACGTAACAATAATTTTCATTCAGCACATACACACAGTATGCTTAAGAATATATTCTTGAAGCTATACATTTTTCTACTCATGAATTATATTTCCACCACCAGATATGTAGTAATAATTATTTTTGGACAAAACACTGTATTAATTATCGGGACAATAAATCACTGAAATTTAAGCAGAATATGAATATAATATGGGAAATATATGGTGGTAGAAAAAGAAGGTTTTGGAGCATTCAAAAATAATAATATGTTATTGTTTCGTTATCATTGTTAAAAACATCGTTTATATAATATAAGCTTGCATGCTTGCAGTACACGCAGGATGTTTATAGAAATATTCTGAAAATTAACAATGTGACATCATCGAACAACACGTAATTTTATGCAAACACATGCATTTTTTTTTTTTTAATATTACCTGTGGGTAGCATTCTTCTTATTGCATATATTTTAATAACATCATATTGTGAAGCGCCACAAACAATTATGGATTTGGCGCTATAAGAAAAGAAATATTATAATTATATTATAAGAAAACTTAACATTTTCTGAAGATCTTTGTAATGATAATAATTAATTATTACTTTATTAATTAAACTATTTCGCGCGTGCTAATGCAGTAAATAAAGTTTATAAATATTCGCGCGCACCACCGCGCCGCCTAACGTTATTTTGTGTAAATCTAACTTTTATAGCGATGTTACCGTAACCGAAGATCCTGAGTTGCCGTCGGGATCTGCGATCGAGTTACTTTTGTGAATTTTCTTCGTTAGAGGAATGCAAGTGATTTTATTTTATAACATAGTGTATGTATATGTATGTAAGACAAGTGATGAGAAGTTTGGCGGCTGCTGGCGGTCGTTTTCATGGTTAGGTCGGACAGTACATGTCATTGTTGACACCAGTCGATGCCGTGTCTGCCTCTGGACTGGTTGTTTCTCTTCTCGTCATTTCAATTTCCCTTGGGTCTTCACCACCACGCACATCTGGTCTGACTGACAACACAGGCCTTTGTCTTTGTGGCTGAAATCTATATCCAGCCACATCTGAATCCGTGCTATTTCCGTCAGACGAAGAAATCCATGTTATTATTTACGCTCTTTTGTGAGCGCAAAGTCACAGCGCCACCCGACGGAGTTGCCAAGAAGTAGTACGACAACCACCTATCAGTGGCGGCGAGTCTCATACGTCACTGTTTTTCTAAAATGGCGTTTTCCATAGACTTTCTATAGATATATGTTCTACAATTTTTTTCTGCTAAACCGCGGACGTTAAAAATGTGATTGAGGTTGGAAATTGTTAGTCTTTCTTAGCTCTATTAGGCCCATATCACCAAACCGTTGCCTTTGTTTTCCCTTTAAAGAAAAACATTCATCCAATGGTAACCGTGAAACCAAAGCTGCATGTAATTGAGCCATACTACACTGTCGTCCAAATATAAGTGTAGCCATATGTGTGATAAATGTGTCTGTCACAGGTACGGTAGGGAAGATGTGCGATGAAAAAGATGCCACCACCAGTCAGTGCGTATCCTGTCCAGAGACCCACTTCATGCCAGCGACATCAAAGTCTAGTGACATGATTCCATGTTACAAACGGAGACAGTGTCCAAGTATCAGAGGTAAGAACAACAGGCACACACTAAGAACAATGATCTCTATTCAATGCTCATTCTATCAAGAAATCCCAGACAGCTGTAGTTTACTGCTCAGCTGCCTGTCCTTAACTTTGTAGCACTTTCACCCATCCGTTGACAACTCGCGCACTGTTTGTGATGGCAAGATTGTCGAGGATATTGGCACATGAGAAGTCACTAATATCATTATTATAAAGACATCACAGAGCGACAGTGAAACACAGCCATTTTATACTCAACTGATGAAGCAGTGACAGGACTCGGTCCTCAGAGAATTGGTGTCGGGTCATGTAAACATCCTAAACCTTGCGTCCAATATCCAGGCAGTCTCTAGCTTACACATCATTATGTGAGTCTGTGCAATCACCATGTTTAATTTTGTACAGAAATTAAAACTTTTTCACACATTTACACTTACTTGGGAATATACTGCATTGTCAATGCAAGAATAAGCTAACGGCAAAGAAGACATATCTAACAGTCTCGCGACAACTTACTTTATTTGATTGTAAACTGAATGGTGGACACATGTGTTGTGTTTTACTTTGTAGGTTTGACAATCAAGATGAATGGGACTTTAGTGTCCGACAACGTCTGCATGTGTGATCTTGAAGAGGGATTCTGGGATCGAAAGAAACAAAAGAACCCCAAAAGCTGTTGGTACAAGGAATGTGACATCGGGCATGAGCTCACAGAGAATGGTGTGTACTGCATAGGGCATGAGGCCCCAGGGTTGGGTTCAAATATGTATATGCAAGCCAAAGACTAAATTCTACCCACTATGATACACTTGAACTATAATGGAAACACGGGCCAGTATTTGAATCATATTTAAATAAAATTAAAAAAATGGCAATGTATTTGAATTGTAAATTTGTATTTGAATTGAAATCTGGAAAAGCAACGTATTTGATTTGGCCAAGTTGTATTTGTATTTGATTCCAAAATGTGTTTTTGAACCCAACCTTGGCATAAGCTCACTGAGAATGATTAGTGAAGAGAAATGTCGTATGTTCCATTTTGTTTGCCTTAATGATGGACGACATGTTCGGACACTTGCATTTTCAGACAAACTAAAAATATAGAAAATGAATTACTCCAAATGACTTTAATGATTCACTTTAGACAAGAGATTACTGTCAAGAGACTACGAAAAATTGACATATACTTTGGAGCACTGATATTAGAAACTTGCAGTGTTTTGATCCGCCTGATGCGGACATTTGTGATGAGTTATCACGCACGGATGTTGTGTATCCTTATTATATAAAGGCAAGTTACTTTTCGTTACTGTATTGTACTTATACAAACCAGACACGGTTAGATTGTTGTTATTGTGTAGTACTTGTAAGGGGCCAACCAGACATGGTTAGATTGTTGTTATTGTGTGGTACTTGTAGGGGACAAACCAGACAGGGTTAGATTGTTGTTATTGTGTAGTACTTGTAGGGGGCCAACCAGACATGGTTAGATTGTTGTTATTGTGTAGTACTTGTAGGGGACAAACCAGACATGGCTAGATTGTTGTTATTGTGTAGTACTTGTAGGGGGCCAACCAGACAGGGTTAGATTGTTGTTATTGTGTAGTACTTGTAGGGGGAAAACCAGACAGGGTTAGATTGTTGTTATTGTGTAGTACTTGTAGGGGACAAACCAGACATGGCTAGATTGTTGTTATTGTGTAGTACTTGTAGGGGGCCAACCAGACAGGGTTAGATTGTTGTTATTGTGTAGTACTTGTAGGGGGCAAACCAGACAGGGTTACACTGTTCACCTTGAAGGCCCTTATCCCTACCTACAAGGGGTCAGCATAGTCCTCCTCCACTCTGCGTGATCTAGGGCCATAGCCATAGTAATGACCCATACATGTCCTCTTTGATCTGTTGTTTCCATGTCTTCGTTGGGTGTCCTTGTCATCTAAAGGCCTGGTAGCACCAAGCATTTTCATGACATCATGCAAGATTTTACTTTGTTGTTGCTGTGTTGTAGGATGCAAGCCATGTAAGCCAGGCACATACAAGAAAAAGAAAAGCATTGAGATGTGTACGCATTGGACAGAGTAAGTACACTTTTCTTTCTCTGCGAGAACTAATGATAGATGACCAACGCACACACCAGTGGATAGATAAATGCACAAATAATGTATTATTTTTCCAGATAGTTGACATAATCATTCTGATTTGCCAGTAACAGATTGTTCAGGAAGATTGACTTGCACACAAACTAAGCGATGACACAATATACGCATATGTACAAAAGGTACAATCCCCAGGTACATGCTATATATTTGAAAAGTTAATTAGATGGGTTTCTTCCCTGCTGCTGTTTGTCACATGCACATGTTGTAGAAATCACACGCCTGCAGAGATTGTGCACAGAAGTCACAGTGTTCAGACAAGATGTCATATGTATCATTATCAGGTCATAGTATTGATGATGTTGGCAGTGTTGCCATAAACACTATGTTTTATAACCATTTTGTTTTATACTGTTTATTTTGGTGTCATTTGTGTTGGAATTATTTTGATCCAGGGTTGTGTCCAAATACACATTTTGGGATCAACTACAAATACAACACAACCAAATCAAATTCAAATGCATTGCTTTTCTAGATTTCAATTCAAATACAAATATAAATGTTCAATTAAAATACAAATACACTGCCATTTTTTAAATTAAAATACACTTCAAATACATTACAATTTTTGAAATGTTATTCAAATACGTGGACCATGTTTCAATTATACTTCAAATGTATCACAGTGGGTGTAATTTTGTCTTTGGCTTGATTGACTGGTGTAGACTAATTGGCAGGCAGGTTTACTAGACTGACCTTATCTGTACTACTGTACCAACTGGTGGATAGCTCTTCCCTGGCAATGGAGGAAACCTGGGTTCCTTTGTCTTAGTCCAGGTGACAGCAGTATTCTTTTAAGCACCTTCCCTGTGAATACCTGCCTTTGTGGCTATAGATAAGCTTCACTGGCTTCCCATTCATTAATTGATGCTATTGTTTGACCAGCTTGACTGTAGGCCAATGTTCTCAGTGCTGCCTGCCTACAGTTGACCATACTATAGGTGTGAAAAACATTCTGTCTAGGCTCCTGAGCCAGTTTATGTCAGGCAGTGGTTTACCTTTTGTTGTTAAAATGGTAATTTTATGTGTATTCACTATTCAAATACAAATACATATTTGAACCCGACCCTGTAATTTTATCTAACACTATTTGTGGATGAAACGACACAGAATGATTGCTTCTGTCCACCAAGACCAGTGCTGTGTTGTCACTGTGGTGGCAGAGGAGACCATACTCAAATAATATCTTGACAATGTCAATGAACAATCACAATTAGATGGATTTCTTCCCTGCTGCTGTATGTCACATGGACATGTTGTAGCAATCAGAGGCGCACAAAGAAATTTGCACAGAAGTCAGAGTGATCAGACAAGATGCCATGTGTATCGTTGACAGGTCATAGTATTGATGATGTTGGCAGTGTTGCCATAAACACTATGTTTTACAACCATTTCGTCTTATACTGTTTATTTTGGTGGCATTGGAATTATTTTGATCTAACACTATTTGCGGATGAAACCACACAAATGATTGCTTCTGTCCAGTGCAGTGTTGTCACTGTGGTCATACTCAAATAATATCTTGACAATATCAATGAACAATGACCGTCCAGCATAGCAATGTTCGGGCAAGTCAGTTGACAGTATCTCAGTTGGTGCATGAAGCAGTAACTCACACACATGCATACATGCATGCAACATTACACATACCGGGTACTGGCAAACTCTAGTGGGCGATCTCTCCTAGCCCTGGTGCAACTACAAACACAAACCTTTATGAGTCCAGAAATATAGATTTTCCACCTTTGTTTACATCCTTGATGCAAGATTTTGAAATTTGTCTAGTTGAGTGTTAACAATCCTGATAACCATATCAAGATGTGCTGTGTCTGTCAGTTCACGTCATGGTGACGTTACATCATGCAACTGACAGGTTGTGACTGTTTCAAGCAGTACTGAGTACCAAAATTACATGTAATGTTAGCTAGACTCAAAAATCAGTGCACTGAAGAATTGTATGATAAACATATAATATATGGCTTAACGTCTCACAAATAGGTATACGAATGCATATTACTATATATATGTTGTATAATCATACAGTAATAACAGACAACAGAGCTATGCACTGAGCAACAATTTTAGTGTATTTCAACATTGACAGTTGTATTCATTGTAATTGTTGATATTTGGAAATAAAGCATTGAATTACACAAATGTTTTAAATCTACAGCTTGGCTTGGCCAAATTAGTGAAAGACAACATTTTCTTCTTGTTGAGATGGTATATTAATATTACCTGTAAACGTGTGTGGTGCCTTCAGTTGTCAGTACGCAGGCTAAGAGGCACAAACTATCTAGACTTTGGGTGGAATGCAGTTTAACCCAGTAATTTAACAAGAAATTGGTTGATAATGATAACACCGTTTTGCTGTTTGTTGGTACCAATAATAATTAGGTTTGTTCCTTCATTTAACACGATTTAAAAAGATTTCCACCTAGAGAATTAACTCTAGATGCAAGTGAACAAGGAAGCTTTTGGCTTATTGAGAGTCCAACCTAGCTATCTAGGCTAAATGTATCCCGCCCTTCTGATGTATATGTTTAGTTTGGGTATGGCTTCTGTTTGCTTGCCTCCATGCACAACAAGATTGCTGTATAGTGATCTTTGAAAGTTGAGAGAGATTCCTGTGCTTGTGATGCTGAAAGTGATGTGTAAACCCATGTATTTTCAGCTTACAAGTGATAATTGGGAATATGATTAGAAATTACTTAATTAAGGGTTGTAGTAAGTTAGCTATAAAGAAAAGAACCAGGGACGGATCCAGGGTTAATCCAAATGGAAAGTAAACATATTCAATGTTATTTATACAAAGAAATGCATATAATAATTCCAGTTTAATTATAAAAATAAATTTGAATGAATAAAACTGCTGCAGTGATGCAACATGTTGTATATTCTATAGTTGTGCAGTTTTAGTTGTGTGTTTATTGAGCTTAGTTACAGTAGCATCTTTGTTGTTTCCAGCTGCAGTGCTATTGGGTTATCCTACGGGCCGAACGGAAACACATCGTACGACCCAGGCTGTGTGAACGACACCATTAGACTGAGCACAGGTGAGAAGACTGATTCGACTGGTAGACATGATGTCTGACAACTGTTCACATTAACATAACTGGCTGTCTCTACTGGCAACGTCATATTTATTAATTTCTCCTTACTGATAATTAAATGGGTAATGTGTACTTCCACAAATACATGTGTAGTGCAGCCATTACCTGAACATTATTACATACTTGCGTATATTTACTTACGTAAGATTTGTTTTGATAAATATATGCAATAGTTGTGACAGATCTGTGTGTTCTGTCTGTCAGGAGCGTCCACAAACCGTGATGTCAATAACAACAAGAGAAACAACAGGTCAGTTGGTGCCAGTTTTATGTTTCTTTTTCAAACATGAGTGTAATAACAAAACTTTAATAATACTTTTTTTTAACACTGACAACTCCAGGGCTGTTGTACTGTTCCAGGGTGTGTCATCAGATCAGTATGTATAAAAACCTCACATTAATTCATGTAAAACACAATTGTTGTAAATGGTAAATATAGCAGTTGTAAATCGTGTGTGTGTGTGTGCGTGCGTGCGTGCGTGCGTGCGTGCGTGCGTGCGTGCGTGCGTGCATGCGTGTGTGTTAGTGTGTTATAGATAGGATTGATAAAAAATGTGATTGTTAAAAGTTCAGTGTTAGTAAAGTAAAACCAACCAAGTAGAGAAGAAAAGTGTCTAGTTGCTTTCTAAATTGATGGGGATTGCTGTTATTATGGAAGTGCAAATAGTTCTTGGCGTCTCACTGAGTCACAGAAGTCACTCCTTGGTGTTGGCAAACATTTCGTGATGCTTCTGTATGTGGTGCATGATATATTTTTGAGTTCCACACTTGCACTGTATTCTCTAACCTTGACGTGGTTGCTGTGCATTTAAAGGTGCCGTATGTGTTACTGTGTTTACAGGGTGCTCTATATAGTGGCTGGAGTGATGGGGTGTGTCGCCCTCATTGCCATTGTCATTGCTATAATTGTGATACTGTTCTGGCGGAAACAACACAGCCAGACTACAGGTATGTCTTCACATTGTCGTCTAATTACAATTACGTAATGTGTAAAAATTCTTAAGTTTCTGAGTAGTGGTGTTTAAATTATATTCACATACATAGACCCTGTAGCAAATATTGAATGATATGAATAAATGAATCTTCATGTTATAAGTGGCATTGACATATTAATTGTTTGCGGTAGGTTATGTTTATTAGCATTTGAATGGTTTAATTTATCTGAATTATGTTGAATTATTACTGTGCTGTCAATCTGTCTATAACCCTGTTGGTGTTTTATAATGTCCTGATATGGCCATGCTAGTATATGGCTGATGTTACTTCTAGTGTCGTATCCTGTATGACTGGAGGGTGGTGTTTGTTTGCTGTAGGTCGTCCAGTAGGTCCGTCCACTGGAGGTGATGGAACGTCCACCCAACCCTACGTAGCAATGAATGGTGTCAATGGAATACAGTCAGACAAGGACTCGTACGAGACAATACAGTCGCCAACTGACCATTATGTATACAAAGGTGGAGTCTTGGCTACATTGTGTGTGTGTTCTGTCATCCATGCACCTCGTTTCTTGTTCTTCTTTCTCTACCCTAGTTCCCTGTTTTCCCATTCATCCACCGTGTTTCTTATTCTCCCGTCTATGTGTCATTTTGGTTTTCTGTCAAAAAATTGATTGTATCTTGGGCACCAAATGTTCAGGAATTAATAACCCCTTGAAAGGATTAAAGATTTTACTGGTGCTCATGGTTCATAGCAGGGGTCAGGTGTTAATGATTTTCACAACTGGTTTTCAGCAAGTTACATGAACCTAAACTAACCAATTTGAAACATGACTTTCAGTGCGTAAAACTTTTTAATATGTACCACAGCGACTGTCAAATAGGAAGACTTTGGGAAACCGCCTTATGCATCTGTGTATATATCACGCCACTACAGGATGATTAGTTCTGGTAATAAATTAAAGAAACGTGCTGTGTGTATCTTGTGTGAAGCTAAATGCAGTCATGGCATCTTTCTGTCTTGTCAGACAATGGTTTGCATCGCCAGTATAGGCACCACAGTACAGTAAGCAAAGTATGAGCTTTATTATATCTTGGCCATCCAAGTGTATTGATAGGCAGTGTCTTTTCTTGCCACAGAAACTCAGCTTATTTTATATCAAATGATCATAAAATAGAAATGACGGGACTTATGACTGTGATTATTGAAGTGATGCTGTGTTCATCCAGGTCTGGATAGACAGACAGATAAAGTCGGGGAGGACGAGGCAAGTAGTGACAGTGTCGAGGAGGATGCTCAGCCATATGATGACAACTGTAAAACACCACCTATACCAAAGAACAGCACCCCCATCTCAGCCACAGGTAATTTCATAGTTCACAATACAACCCCCCTCTCAGCCACAGGTAATGGTATAGTTCACAATACAAACCCCCCTCTCAGCCACAGGTAATTTCATAGTTCACAATACAAGCCCCCTCTCAGCCACAGGTAATGTCATCGTTCACAACGCAAACTCCCTCTCAGCCACAGGTAATGTCATAGTTCATGACACAAACCCCCCTCTCAGTTTATTTTACTTAAAAATCACGACTAACTAAATCTGGAAGCAATTTACATGTGATCTTGATATATCTGTAGACTATATCTGCCTATAAAACTAGCATTTGTAGCTAAGCCAAATAAATTTGCCTATGGGGAAGATTAGTACACGTGTCTAGTTGCAATGCCAGGCACGTTGATTAGTATCATCCCCTTTCATAAGACTGCCACCCAGAGAATTAACTCTAAATGGCAGGTGGACAAGGAAGCCCCTTTGGCTTTTTGAGAATCAAAGTATTTCTCTATGTTAATTTATCCAGCTCTTTTGAGGTATTTTAAAAGAATTTTTTTGAAACATTCATACTACTAGCACCCACACAATCAGCAGGTAATCTATTCCAATCAGCTACAGTCCTTTTCAAATGGGCTGCATGCTTTTCACAATATTAGAAACATGTTTTCCTAGCTGCGTGACTGCTCATGTTGCAGGCACACCTGGCAAAGTGCAACCGACTATAATCAACATCAACGCGCACAACTTGCACATGCAGTATGGAGACAACAACGAGATAGGAATCAACCACTCGTCATAGTCAACTGTGTCACCAAGGTCAGATCAGGTGCTATCATTTTATAGGTCACTCGAAGGATTTTTGGAGACTATCAGCCAATAATGCAGTGCAACGACCCCAGGCTTGCAAGGGTGGGGGATGTAGCACCAAAATACTTAAATTGGTCTTACCCATGGTCATATATTACAATATAAATGTTTATCTAAATCATAAATACACTAGTTTTGGAGTACATTTGTTTATCTGCAAGAAATGTGTCTTAGGATGTGATCAGTGACACATGCAACTAGATCAGATGTACTTAGCTGTTTTATGTTGAAATAGCATTGTTTTGGTTCAGCTTTAAAATCTGAAATGCTTTAATATTACATGGATGCCAAACACGGTGGTTTTATTATTTTGTTGTCATGTTTCCTGAGTGTATATGTTCATTATGTTGGTAGGAAACTTGTTTTAAAACAACTGATTGTTAGTGTCCATTTATGCATACTATTGAGTTACTTATATTGAAGTATCGAATTAGTCAGTTATGTACGTGAGTCCATGTTCAGCTGTCGACATACTTAGAGTGTGAACTGTGCGCACACACACACACAAAGTGTGTAGTTTGTGCTCACAGCGTGTGTACACCTGCTCATCTGTGTTCATTTCTTGTTGTATGCAGCACTGTGAACATATAACACACCAAATAAAACTTAAAAGTTTATTTATGGGTATTATGCATGTAAGTGTGAAATTGAAAGTATGTTATATGGTTTGTGTATGTTTATGTGTGAAACTTAAAAGTATATTTTATGTATTATGCATGCAAATGTGGTATGTTTATATCTGAAATTTAAAGTATGTGTGTTTGTAACTTGCATGTAAATGTGTAGTTCATACACACCCATTTGTGATGTGTGCATGCCAGTTGTAAAGTTGTTTATGGACATACTCACTTGTATAATTATTTGACATATGCACATGAAGTGTGTAGTTTGATGCACTTGATTATAATGCTCACACAAAGTGTGTAGTTCACACACTTGCTCAACTGTGTAGTTACATGTTGTATGCATATATAAGAGAAACAAATTAGATCAAACATTTTGTGAAAGTGAAGTAATTAATAAGTGATCACTGTGCACAATCTGATGTGAACAAATACAGTTGTTTACTGCTGCTGTCACACCAGAATGTGTTCATGCTTCAGTGCATGTCACTTCATCATGCTTGTATGTTTGCAAAGTCGACAAGTCTTGTGTAGTGGTGTCGCTGGGCCTTTCACTTTCAGGGATCCAACATGTCTTCCACTGAGTCATGTGACCAGACACCGCAGCTAGGACATATTCAGGGCAGGCCAAAACTTGTGGCACTAAACTTTTGTGTTTAACTATCTTGGCCTATTTTAATACACTGTGTGGTTTAACGTGACATGTATTTTTTAATTACCTCAATCGAAACAACTTTTATCACAATTTGTTTCCACGACACTCAACACATGAGTTAGAATATGGCTTCATTATGCAGGAATTTTATTAGGTTTTTGTTAAAACTGCCAAACGATTTGTACGCCGAATGTTGCCCATGCCATTATAGCATTCTGCCTGTTCTCATGTACACAACGTTGTCAATGTTCCACACAACAGACGACACCACTGTAGCATGGTTGGGATTTTGCAAACATACATATGGTCATCCTTAGCATCCCTGCATAACTTCTATGATATCTATTTGCTTTCTGTTTGCTTCCACATCTGTGATACGTGTGTCAAACAATTGTTAATTAGAGCAATGCAGAATAATTGTGCTTACTGCCACATAGGTGTTTGGTATGCACATGTGTTTGTATGTGCAGATGTTTGTGTGTGTTTGCATTTGAGAATATTGAATCTGCTAGGATAGATTAATCTAGCTGTGTTTAGTTTGTACTTACAAAGCAACAAGATAATTTATTAAATTGAAAATATGTGAATAGCTAATCAATATTTTTCCTCTTGCCATCATCATCAACTGTGTCATAAAATAAATTTAAATATGGCAGATAACTAATCTTTTTCTGAATTTGTTACACATATTTTCTTAATATAGCATTGATGAGAGATGTTGCTAAGGTTACTGTTGATGATACACGTAGACGGGAAGTTATCGCCATATGTGGTTCTGTGTACATACTGTATAGGATAAATGAGTTGAGTGTAATATTTTTGGATGGATTGAGAATGTATATAATATTGCTGTTGTGACAGATTGTACATACAAATATTTGTCATCAGTAATACACTACAATGTGACGTTTTAAAGGTGTGCATTGAAAAAGAGATTATGTAACATATCTGTATATATTAGTTAGAATGCTATACATTATATAGGATGCTATATATTATATGTAAAAAGTAGTTGACTTTACATTCCACTGCAGATTTAAAAGAGTAAACATATGTTGTTTCTTTATGTACATACATCTAAGTATTACACTGTTAAATCTCTCGCTGTGTGTGAATTGTTCACAAGTATGTTTGAAATAAAATAAGATGCAAATGAATACGTTTTGTAGCTGTTGTCTTGCTATTGGTGCAGCTGTTCCCTGGTTTTTAGAAAAAATTCCAGTAATGCCAACAATACTTTTATTGTGACAAGGATTTTAAAGATAACTAAACACTAAGTAAAAACAATGGTCCACTTACATGCTTTGCTCAAATAATTTAATGATCTAAAATAGCACTTGCATGCTTCGCAATACACCCACATAGTCAACACTATATTGGATAATCAAATCGTCAGAACTTTTTCATACATAAAGATTTGTACACATGTCAACAATACAAGTTTTATTAGGTAGTTTGTGTATAATATTGCATTCTTTTGCCACATATCACAGACTTGTTTACTTCTACCATGTACTTGTTGTATTGTTCAACAACTTCCCCAACTGCAAAAATGTTTTTATCCCTTTGATGGTGTGATGGGCATAACACCAAGAGATTTTCTTCACTCTTGAAACAAGACAAAATTTATAAATTCTACAAAACATCAAAGACATCTGGTACATAAGAATAGTATACTGATAGAAAAAACTATTTGTTTTGTGAAATAGGCACATTAAAGGAGACATTGAAAGTAGCCTGGATGCTCCCTGGAGTAACGACAGCAGAATATAATTTGTCTTGGTTCATACAATAACCATAATAATGTTTTATATTATACACATTGAATAGTGACATAAATTGCTGGCTTTGAGTTGTGTTCAACTGTTGGGCAAACGTCCTATGATGATGGATTGCCACTCATGTACTTTCAGGCATACTTGTACTCACTATATGACATCTGCATCTATGTCATATTGATCACGTCAGTAAGTCAACTTGTCAACTACCACTAAATCTGTTTTTATCTATTTCTACACGGGTCATTCACTGTTCCATGATTCAGAAATCGTATCTAACCTTTTCCCATTGTTTGATCAGTCTATAAATTAACATGTACAACGCTCGCAAATTGAGACATGATTGTTAAGCATACATATTTCAATACAACATGTAAATATGTTGACTTTCCCACACGTCATTATGGTTTCTTATCTTTCTTTTTTGTCTTCTCCCGAGCACCGGAGAGGTCGTACTTGAAGTCCTGCTTGCGCATGGCTGACTCCCGCCTCTTGACGGACTTCATCACCTTGTTGGTGAGTTCGTTGCGGGTCATAGGTCGGTCATCCTCAGACGCTTCACTGTCCTCGCTCTCGTACTCGTCCCTGTAACACCAGCCAACATGTCACATGATGTGGTTACACTCTTTCAATTAATTCTGTGGTGTTTGTGTTTGGAACATTGTCAGAACGGTTAATGATGTTCATGCAGAGTTTAATTTTACTATCCTTTTACAATATTTTGGAGTACTTTTTAAGTTAATTGTATTTTTAATGTAGATGCTTTAATTTTATGTGGTAACATAATATTTGTTTTTACTCCACAAGTACTTTGGAAAGGGAAAAATAAAATACAAGAACAATTTGTTTGAGAATTCTGGGGAATTTTTCCCTAATACAATTATCACACAGCTTTTTCAGCATCAATGAAGATCACATTTTAAAAGATCCTCTCCATTGCAACCTATTATTATTTATTATTACAAAAATTTATAAAGCGCCGTATCTCCGGGACCAGCCAGTTCATACGTGCTTACACACATTACAATACATTTTGTGTACGAAAAACAGGCAGCTGCCACAAACAATGGAAATATTGGCTTGTTTGCTAATGACCCAAATGTCAGGTGACAGTACTGTAAAAACTTGAAAAAAATGTTTGTTTGTTTGTTGAGATTAAGACACTCACCCAACTGTGGGGGGTTGTACTTGGATCGGGGGGGCTGTCACTTGGGGTCCTTCACCCAGCAGTACAGGCTGCTTGCGTCCATATTCATCTCCCTGTACACACAGACAGCTCATGTTATAAGAGACACACAGACAACTCATGTTATCAGAGACACACAAACAGCTCATGTTATCAGAGACACACAGACGTATCATATTATCAGAGACACACAGACAGCTCATGTTATCAGAGACACACAGACAACTCATGTTATCAGAGACACACAGACAACTCATGTTATCAGAGACACACAGACAGCTCATGTTATCAGAGACACACAGATATATCATATTATCAGAGACACACAGACAGCTCATGTTATCAGAGACACACATCATGTTATCAGAGACACACAGACAGCTCATGTTATCAGAGACGCACAGACAACTCATGTTATCAGAGACACACAGACATCATGTTATCAGAGACATACAGACAGCTCATGTAATCAGAGACGCACATACAACTCATGTTATCAGAGACACACAGACAGCTCGTGTTATCAGAGACACACAGACATCATGTTATCAGAGACACACAGACAACTCATGTTATCAGAGACACACAGACAGCTCGTGTTATCAGAGACACACAGACATTATGTTATCAGAGACACACAGACAACTCATGTTATCAGAGACACACAGACAGCTCGTGTTATCAGAGACACACAGACAGCTCATGTTATCAGAGACACACAGACAGCTCATGTTATCAGAGACACACAGACAGCTCATGTTATCAGAGACACACAGACAGCTCATGTTATCAGAGACACACAGACAGCTCATGTTATCAGAGACACACAGACAGCTCATGTTATCAGAGACACACAGACATCATGTTATCAGAGACACACAGACAGCTTGTGTCATCAGAGAACCAGACAGACAGACAGCTCATGTTATGACCCAGACAGACAGCTGATGTGAGTGGAGACGTGCCTTGAGACTGTTGACGTAGGCCTGCAGCAGCAGCAGTAGGTTGGTGCGCTCCTCGATGATGCCCAGATACTGCAGCATGTTCTTGTCCGTGATCCCTTTCTCCGCACCCAGCATCTCGTCTATGGCGCCCCGACTGCACCCCAGCTTGTTGAACAGCGACTCAATGCCTGAGAGGGGCAACATACAGCCATTGTATTAGGTCATGGCATTGATGAAATATAGTGTCACACAACATTCATCAACAAATGACTGCGCAGAATCCTACACCTTTAATGGTATCCGAGTGAGTGGAGTGAGTGGAGTGAGTGGAGTGAGTGGAGTGAGTGGAGTGAGTGGAGTGAGTGGAGTGAGTTGAGTGAGTTGAGTGAGTTGAGTGAGTTGAGTGAGTTGAGTGAGTTGAGTGAGTTGAGTGAGTTGAGTGAGTGAGTGAGTGAGTGAGTGAGTGAGTGAGTGAGTGAGTGAGTGATGCTAATCCAACACTTCACCAAGGGAATGGGCGAAACAACTACTAATAAAAAACAAAATAAAGAGAAGAATGTGAAGTTAGCTTGTATATAGTATAGAATACACACTGTGTAAATATGTAAACCCCCAACTGACAGCAGGAGTCCTGAGTGAGAGATGAGGAGACTGACTGAGAGACAACTGACGGAGACAACAAATAAGAGAAAGCAGATGGGATAGAGAAGGACAGCAGTTGAGAAAATGATGTGAAACCAACATAAGTAGGAGAGCAAGGTGGACTCGCTCTGCTCCCAGCCACCAAACAAGTCTATAAATAAGTGAACATCACTAAAATTGTATGTGTGTGCAGTTTGTTTAAGAAACCACAAACATTCATTTGATTAGCACTGTGATTATTAAAGTGAACAGCCTTTTGTAATTGTAGCTTTGTTTGATGTAACATTGATGCAATTGAAACTGAAAACCCTCTTACTCAACTGATCCATGATCTTGTAGATCAACTTACCCGGTTTTAATTGATCCATGATTTGGTAGAATTACTCACCTGCTTTCAACTAATCCATGATCTTGTAGATCTACACACCTGCTTTCAACTGATCCATGATCTTGTAGATCAACTTACCTGGTTTTAATTGATCCCTGATCTTGTAGAATTACTCACCTGCTTTCAACTGATCCATGATCTTGTAGATCTACTCACATGCTTCTCAACTGATCCCTGATCTTATGGATTTAATCACCTATTTTTAACTGATCCGTGACCTTTTAGATCTACTCACCTGCTGTCACCTGATCCATGATCTTATAGATTTACTCACCTGCTTTCAACTGATCCATGATCTTGTGAATCTACTCACCTGCTTTCAACTGATCCATGATCTTGTTGACAGACTTGAGTTTGTCGGTGTGTTCAGTCATGGTCGTCATGGCGACATTGACTCGGTCGTCGAGTTTCTTCTGAATCTCCTTCCTCTGTTCCTCCAACTCTATGCCCTGTCGCTTGAACTTCTCAATCTCATCCCGGATCTGCAACAAACTCACTTCATTAGGCACATTTTAAATACGAGTTTCAATGATGATGACTTAGTTAAATTATATCATTTCTAAAGTGCAAAGATCTTCTGTGAAACTCCTCGGATGAATGACTGACTTAAAAATTTTCATTAACAACTGAGAGCACTGTAGACATCTTTCAACTAACAGTAAATAAATATATATGAAGTGTGACAATACAGCTACAAAACTAATTCAACAAAGAGCGGCAATGATAGCTACCTTTTGTATGCTCTCTTCGATTGTCTCCTTCTCATTGTTCTGTTCATTGACGTAGTTGAACAGAGCAAAGTTGATGTCTTCGTTCTCGATGAACTTGTTAACAAGAAGGTCAAGGTCATTTTCACCAGTGATTTGCGTGATGCGTTTGAAGGCGTCCTCGTAGGACTCGACTGAGTCTGTCTGACTCGCCTTCTTCTTCTCCAGTTCCATATTCTCTGTGGAAATAACAAAATAATATAACTCATTCTTGCGAACCACACATGCCACCCTCCCCTGGTATCTCATACTGTTTTCTTTCAATGTCCAGTTTATTCGTCCAGACAAATTATTCAAAACCAGTCAAATATACACACCTATAGAATTTGATAGGTTTATATCCTCTGTTTCTCATTCCTGGTGTTCCTTATATCCATAGGTATAAGCAAATGCATATCAGAATAGGAAATACAAAGTTGTTTCTAATTTATATAAAACAGTAGTTCTTTCATTAAATGGTAAACAAATAATATTTAAGAGAATCTGTAAGAATAGCAGAAAACATGAATGACACATGATGAAGACAAAACCATGAAGGGGCCTATTGAAGAAGGTAAAGATGAGGTACTCTGAAGAAGATGAATGTGTACTCTGAAGATGAAATTAATATTCCAAAGAATATGGAGTACTCCAACAAAGGCGAAGTACTTTTAAGAAGTGTTCCAAAGAAAATGAAGTACTCAGAACAGGAAGTACTCCAAAGAATAAGAAGTACTCCAAAGAAGAAGTACCATGAAGAAGATGAAGTTCTCTGAAGAAGAAGAGGAGGTACTCTGAAGAAGAAGAGGAAGTATTTTGAAGAAGAAGAAGAGGAGGTACTCTGAAGAAGAAGAGGGGGATCTCTGAAGAAGAAGAGGAAGTACTCTGATGAAGAAGAGGAAGTACTCTGAAGAAGAAGAGGAAGTACTCTGAAGAAGAAGAGGAGGTACTATGAAGATGAAGAGGAAGTACTCTGAAGAAGAAGAGGAAGTACTCTGAAGAAGAAAAGGAACTACTCTGAAGAATAAGAGGAGGTACTCTGAAGAAGTACTCTGAAGAAGTACTCCATGGAAATTGATGTGCTCCAAAGGAAAGAAAGTATTCCAAAGAAAAAGATGTGAAGTATTCTGATGAAGAAGAGGGATCCAAAGACGAAGATGAAGTATCCCAAAGATGATGAAGAAGACAAGATGCTCCACAGAAGCAGGTGAGACATCTGTACCTTTGCGTTCGCGCCACTTCACCAACTGTTTGTCTTCCTCGCGTTCCTTCCCCTTCATGTACATGAAGTCCCTCAACTTGCGGTCGTGGTCAATGATCCTCACCAGTTCCTTCATCTCCGCATTGTGCTGCTGCAGATCCTTGTCAGCTTTCTCCTTCAGAAGGATCATCTTCGCCTGGGCCTCGTCTCTAAGACACAGTCCATGATCATCTTTTACTATGTGTGGAATTTACAGCATTTACAGAATTATAGAATTTACAGCATGTAATGGAAACTGGAAATGTTTTACTATTTATACAGACTGGCTCATTTCCATGTATACTGATTTGTTTTTATATGCAGAGTACCAATGGATATGCAAAGTTAGTCTTTATCACCTGAAAAAAGTGTGACCCCCTGGTCTGTTGTAGATAGACAGACGATAGAATTTTATCTTGTGCAACTTTCTTAACATAACATATAAATATATAGCACTGTTCTCTTTTGCCATTGTTATAACAGATGACAGGTTTTTCAGGGCGTAAGGACTCAATTTAACTGCAAGTCAATTAGATGTTTTATAAAACATCACAAATTCGCATTGGCCAAATTTCTGAGATACTCCATTTTGAATTTTTTATACATGTAATTGGAAATGATGAAATAATCCACTGGGGTAAATTATATGATTTGTATGAAAGAATAATGTATGTTTCATGTATAGATAATTATGAATGTAACATTTCTTTAAAATGTATAATCATGAAGTTTGAAAATATTGTTATGTTTAGGTATTTTTCTGCTAAAACAATTCTCAGCTGTTCTAGTTATTACCAACCATAATGATTATTTACTCAATACTTATAGAAAATGGTGTCATATAAATAAAAAATTGTGAGATGTTTTAGTCATCTCAGTGAAGTTTAATCAAAACTAAACAAAAAACATTCCAGTTCAATTGGTGACATTCTGCTAACCTTTGATCGTAGGCCTGTGTTGACTGATCGATTACTTCACCGATGTCACGCTTCAGTGATTCCCTCTTTTTCTCAAGTTTGCCCCGTAGATTGTCAAACCTGCGGCGCTCCACCCTCAGACTATCAATCGATTCACGCAGCTGCCGATTCTCCTCCAGTCGTTTGCAGAAACTGTTGTTTGCCTAAAATTTATAACTACATAATTCATCGAAACATTTCACTCTGAAAAAAATGTACGGTCTAGATATTTATAAAAAAATCCTTTTCATTTAAATATACAATACAATATAATAAAACTTTTTTGTCCCAGACAGGGAAATTAATTTTGCAGCGTTCGTCATCATAAAAATATAAAATACATAGTAGAGAAATAAAAATAGAGATAAATTCATTATTAAAATAGTATGTAAACATTAATCATAATAAAAACAAGACAAATCTATAACATAATTTTTTTTTAAATTAAAGTTACAATTGTAATTGTGGTTCTACATATATTTAAATATGTAGAACAGATTGTCTTCTTATAAGTTTGTTTATAAATAGTCGACTGTACTTGGCTGGTGTGCATGTACAAACAAAGGTTGGTAAATATTTTTTTCACATGTTCTGCAAAAAATCATAGTCCATTATATTATATTATATTATATTATATTATATTATATTATATTATATTATATTATATCATATTATATTATATCATATCATATCATATCATATCATATCATATCATATCATATCATATCATATCATATCATATCATATCATATCATATCATATCATATCATATCATATCATATCATATCATATCATATCATATCATATCATATCATATCATATTATATTATTATAGTGCTCAACTGTCCAAACCCTGTTTCTGTTTCAAATGTTCTCCATTCTTTTATTTGAAGAGAGCAAGTATCATGAGTGAGATAACTGTTTTAAAACATAATGGCACAAACCAATATAGTTACTGCTATACTGAACAGAAATTGGAAGTTTATAGTGTAACTATCCTCCACTCAAGGCTGGGACATATTATAATTGCAACAATGAAACAGAAAATGAATCAATAGTTGCGGTGGTCTGTATGTGCAGCACTTTGTTGTTTACAACTTATTTATGTTTTTGAATTTTAATAACATTTATTTATGTTTCTATATTTTAGCAACATATACAAGTACTATAATAACATATTTTCTTTACATTAAAGCATCGATCCATAGTCCAATAATGTGATGAAATCTATAATCCTAATGAAATCCATAGTCCAATAATGTGATGAAATCTATAATCCTAATGAAATCCATAGTTCAATAATGTGATGAAATCTATAATCCTAATGAAATCCATAGTCCAATAATGTGATGAAATCTATAATCCTAATGAAATCCATAGTCCAATAATGTGCCTCTAAAAATGGTCTTAATTGCCAGATTAATGGTGCAGACAAATGCTGTTATATTATTATTATTACTATTATTATTATTATAGTGTCAACCCTCTGTCCACCTCACCACATCACCGGTGTGACCAATGTGAAGAACATTATTGAAGTTATTGAAGAAAAGATATCACAAAAATACCAACATGATCACAATCTCCGCCATAGCTTTCCTGATGCTGCTGCCCCTATCATCTTCGGTGTCAACTGCGGGAGAGGCTTTACATCTCAAACTGGACTATTCTCTCACCAACGAGCAAAACATGTAACAGACGAAACCCTACATTGATGTCATCATTGGACACGATGGACAGCAAAGAAGAAGTGACCAATTTGAACCCACCAGTTGCAGTTGGTTCTCGAGTTTGTGCACGTTCTTGAGCATCTGACTGGTGTGTTGAGAGCTCATGTGCACGCCGCCCATCGTCTTGTGTTGACTCTTCAGCTTCCTTTGCCACTCCCTGATCTCTGCCGCTACCTCCTTCTCCAGGTTCTTCTCCTTCTCAATCTCCTCATCAAACGCAGCTGTGTACAAACACCTCCAGTGAACACACAAACACCTCCAGTGAACACACAAACACCTCCAGTGAATACACAAACACATTTCAGTGAAAACACTCCCTTCACTGTAAACAAACTCCCAGCGAACACACAAACACCTCCAGTGAACACACAAACACCTCCAGTGAACACACAAACACCTCCAATGAACACACAAACACCTCCAGTGAACACACAAACACCTCCAGTAAACACACAAACACCTCCAGTGAACACACAAACACATTTAAGTGAAAACACTCCCTTCACTGTAAACAAACTCCCAGCGAACACACTTCATTGTGAATAAACACATCTGGGGAACACATAAACATATTCCAGTGAACACACCCAGTACAACAAACACATCCAAAGAACACACTCCACAGTCAACAAACTACTCAAATAAACACATATCAGTGAACACACTCCACTGTAAACAAACTCCCAGTGAACACACTTCACTGTGAATAAACACATCTGGGGATCACACAAATCATTCCAGTGAACACACCCCACAATCAACAAACACATCCAGTGAACACATCCCACAGTCAATTAACTATTCCAGTGAACACACAAACACATCCCAGTGAACACACTCCACTATCAACAACCACATATTCTGAACACACCACCACATTCCAGTTAACACATTACGCTGTCAACAAACACGTCCAGTAAACCCACAAACACATCCCAGTGAACACACTCCCCTGTCAACAAACACCCGCTTTGACTTTTGACATTAGTAAACTTTTTAATAATAACTTTATCTCCGTCCACCAAGCAATAAACCAAATGCAAGAACTGCTCTCATTACAGTAACTTTGTGTTTAAGGCAATTCCTGTGACAGTTTCATTTCACCTGTCACCAGTTGTGGCTTTGCATCCGCCTGGGAAATTACTAACAACTGAGAAAAGTAAAATATCAAACCAACTACCTTTGTTATTTTTCAACTACCTCACCAAGCAATAGCTCAAATGTCAATCATCCCAACAAGTATACTGCTGTATGGAGAAGTGGATGAACCCGAGTGCCAGGGAGGAGATGCGTTTACATTGCTCCAAGTTAATCTATTATTAGAATAGATGTTCTTACATTTGTCCTTTCCCAGGCCTCCGAGTTTGTCAACGTTCTTCTCATCCTTGATTTCGTTGCTGCGACTCTCAATGAGCCGCAGGTCCTTGAGTACACTCTCTCGCTCCTCCTCCAACTTGTCTATCTCCGACCTGCACATGGGGAGAGTTCATCTAACACAGTCCATGAGAGTTCATCTAACACAGTCCACAACACACATGCCTACACATGGGGGAGAGTTCATCTAACACAGTCCATGACACACAAACAGATCTACACATCTGGGAACAGTTCAGCTAACACAGTCCACAACACACATACATACACATCCGGAATAGTTCATCTAACACAGTCCACAACACACATGCCTACACATGGGGGAGAGTTCATCTAACACAGTCCATGACACACAAACAGATCTACACATCTGGGAACAGTTCAGCTAACACAGTCCACAACACACATACATACACATCCGGAATAGTTCATCTAACACAGTCCACAACACACATGCCTACACATGGGGGAGAGTTCATCTAACACAGTCCATGACACACAAACAGATCTACACATCTGGGAACAGTTCAGCTAACACAGTCCACAACACACATACATACACATCCGGAATAGTTCATCTAACACAGTCCACAACACACATATACCTATACATCGGGGAACAGTTCATATTACACGGTACACAACATGCAGACCTACACATCAGAGAACAGACCATCTAATACAGTGTACATCACACAGACCTATACACTGGGGAAACCACAAGCATCAATCACTGTACACAGACCTAAACACACCAGAGAAGCTTTAATCATTATAAACAGAACATTATTTATGAGAAACAAAACACTTCCAGGTATAGTGTATAAGTACAAGCTGAAGCCATAAAATACCAATTTGAGAAGAACCCGCACTTTGCTCATATCTTAGTCGTTAATAATAATAATTACCCAGAAGGTACTTCTTTCGCACCAATATCCTTGAAGATCAAACTCAGTGGCGCGACAAAACCAAGGGATTAAGCAAACTCGTAATCGTAAAACAATGCATGAGTCGTCAATGGATGGATGAAGAGGCTAAGAGACTAAGGAGGATAGGCAGCATTAAAGAGATAGGTTTTTAAACGTCGGCGGAATGAAACTATATTATATTCTGGTTTAACACTGGCAGGAAGCGAATTCCACACCATTGACTCACCTCTGACGTTTGATGATGTCCTGAGACTCCTGGCAGTAGGCCTTGCGGTCGTTCTCCATGATGCGGTACTGTCGCTGCAGTCGCTGGTACTCCAGCTCCCGTTCTGCCATGCCATCGATGTCACCATCGCTGACATCAGAGCGTGATGAGCGTGGTCGCGGCATCGTCACGGTGGCTCCACCTGGTCCCAGTCACCTGAGATACATTGACGACTACTATAACAATTCTGAGTATGACATCAACCAGAATCTGACATCACAATTCAAATAATCTAAACGACATCCTTCAAACTCTTCCACATCGAATATGTATACATACTATTTGCTTAGTTAGGGTGGATTAATTACATATGTCAAGTAAGCGTCCTCTACTCTACTTGTTTCCAGTTTCTCCAAATCCCCTTTTGGTTTTGTTCTGGTTGTTTACAGAGATTCTCTGATTCTGATGGTTTGTAGTACAAAACCCCTACTGGGGCATCACGCACTAGTGAGGGTGGTTGGTTTCAGGATGGCTGGCTTCATGTTATCTGGAAGTGGAATAAGAGTATTTGTGCTTGGGGATGTGGAATTAGGATGGGTTGGGTGGGGAAAAGTACAATTCAATGATGGGGGATGATGTGGGTGTGGTAGGGATGGGATGTGGAGGGGGGCTGGGGTGTTGGGATATATTGTCTATTAGAGGTGCCTCAAGGGTGCAGTTGTCAGGTTAATATCCTGCAATACACCCTGGAAGGCGTCGAGAATGTTGTGGGTAAATACTTAAGGTGGTAGTCTGTTCCACTGGGCTATTGTTCGGGGAAAAAAGCTGTATTTATAATAGTTGTGGGAGGTGGATATTTGTCTGTATTTGTGTGGGTGGTTGGATCTTGTTTGGCTGTGTCCAGGTATGAGGTATTGGTTGGGATTGATGTATAGAAGATTGTTGGTTATTTTGTACATGGTGCAAGGTCTGGCCTTAGCCCTCCTCTGTTCTAGGGTTGGCCAGGAGAGGGCAGAGGCCAAGGTGGATCCGGACGTCTCCCAGCTGTAATTATGGGCTACGAATCTTGGTGCCCGGTGCTGGACCCCCTCTAGATGGTTGATGTTTCGGATGGTATATGGGTCCCACACCGGGCAGCAGTACTCGAGGTGTGGGCGGACCAGACTCCTATAGGCATATCTCTTGATGGATTGTGGGATAGATTTTAGGTTTCTTTTAATAAATCCAAGTTTGCTATTTGCCTTATTTACTATTTTGTTGATGTGTGGATTCCAGGAGAGGTTGCTTGATATATCTATGCCAAGGTAGGTTGCTACTGGTACTGCTCTGAGCGGTTCATCATGTATTGTGTATGGGTGATTTAGATCTGGTGATGTGCATAATTTCGCATTTGGATGGGTTGAAAGTCATTCGCCATGTTTTTTCCCAGTCAGTTAGTCTGTCAAGGTCATTCTGTAGGTTGTCTTGGTCAGTGTGGTTATTGATCTGTCGGTAAAGCATTGCGAAAAGTTTGAGGGAGGTTCCTGGTGAAATATGGGAGGGCATGTCGTTTATGTTAAGAAGGAAGAGGGGGCCAAGAACAGTGCCCTGTGGGACTCCAGAGCAAGGTGAATTAAGATGTTAACCCCATCCACACTGACTACAACCTACATGCATAAGTATTAAAAATATTTATATATAATATAAATACAAAATTATAAAAATATATACATAATAAAAACGATAGTTAAATATATATAATTATATATATATATATATATAATGTAAAATGAACTTTCAGTCACAATTGTGTAGTACAACAAGACAAGATGTATACAATGGACTTCTAGACTCTAGTTCTAACTATAATATATCAGTATGAAAATAACTCACAATTTTATTAACTGAAATGAGTTTTTATATTTATTCTGCAGTAGGCACTTATGTACAAGTCGGACCCACCTCAATTTTGCCATTATAACTGTATTTTTGCCAACAATTTATATTTGATTTTGTTAAGTGCCCGTTACGATACTGTCACTGTATCAATTCAATCCGACAATCGCGGCCGTGGCGTGTAGCCGCTAGGCCTAGGCTGGGGATACATATCAGATGATATCATAGGTAAGTTAAGCTGCACAACATTTGTTGCATGCCAAAATGCTCATAGGCATAGCAGCCTAATGAACGCTCATGCTCATGTTGTTTGTAACAAACTCAACTTATGTGTCTGTATTACACTTACTTCTGGCGTACCTGAAATGTTGGTATTCTGCGAAGCAGCCAAGTATCGCAGACTTCTCTTCGTGATTCACCGACGGGCGCGTGCTGTTGCCAAGGAGACCAACACACACGAAAAACGAGGCTGCAGGTGCCCGACAGAGCTCAGTGGGTAAAGGTGCTGCCACCTGGCGGAGCCTGTGTAACTGAGGCTAGTTTCTGCTGAGAGCGTAACTTGAATTGTCTTTGATTTCTGTCATGACAGTTGTTACGTCCAATCTCGGAATAGTCATCTTGTCCTATTTCGGAATTCCGAGATTGGACGTCCGAAATCGGATACTCATCACGTGATCAAGAAATTGAAAGTACTACTGTATATCGAAAACTTTTTTTTATAGAAAAAATACTGCATTTTGCTATATTTAACAAAGATCCCGTTAGTTGGCGCCACTTTATTCGAATGAACTGTAAATCTGGGATAATGCCACATTTAATAAAGCAATAGAATTACGACACAAAAGATTAACTATATTTAGCACTGGCTGCGTACTGTATATGTCCTTAGATATGTATCTTAGCTCCAAAATAGTATCTTCCTAATTATAATATACCGAAACCCAAAAGGTGAGTGTGTGTGTGTAATTATGTCTAATTTCACGAAAACATCATGCCAGTTTATTTGAATGGCATGTAGATTTGTGGTAAGACCATAAATTATATACCCATGAATTTACGAATTTGAATAGAACTTATAATTTTAGCCTCGTTAGCCTAGCAATATGCATAAACAGTGGCAGAACGTAAAATAATTTTACCCTATTCTAATTTTCTAGACGTGCAATTAATGGTAGAGGCATCATTAATTGTCTGATATAATTTATCATTGTGAATAGAAAGGAAAACAAAGTCTCATACAGCCGATTGTTTTTAAATGTTTCCTATATTTTGTGTGCCACTGTAATCAGATTGTCCTGCCGTCCGCCACCGTCTACCACAGGGCCTACTAAAACAAAACCAAGGGTGTAACTACATAATATTCCCTGCACATAATTGTTTTTAAAAACTATTTTTTATTTAAAAAAACTGTTCTAAGAAAATAATCTTTAGAAGAAACAGTTCAAACATCCAAAGAAATTCCAGTCTGTGAAAATATAGTACAGTTCAAAAACAGGCACAGTGGAGCCTCATTATTAAGTCATCATTGGGACTGGTGACCTGATTAGAGAGGTGGTCATATTAGCGAGACTAATTTCCTACACTATAGTGTACTGTGTATATGGAACAAATTTACGACTATCCTAGGGCAACCTTGACTGTGAGGAGACTGTTACCATGGTAAATGTATAGCAAGGTGTGACTATACAGAAATACGTAGTAGGGGAAGTAGGGGCATATCCGCACACTGAGGCATGTCCGCACACCCTATTATTTGCGCATCCCGTAACATCTGGTTAGAGGAATCATGCTAATCGGCATCGTGTAACCCCCAAATCAACCACTTGCATATACTTTTTGATAGAAGTGAATAAGTAAAAAGATATGACATAAAATGTTATCATCGTAATTACTTATGTAATTTTACTCATATGCTGTTATATGTATTACTTTAACTGTAAGACGTGCAGATAATTTTTTTTCATAATTCCATATTGCATTTTAATGTTTTATGATGTGTGAAATAATGGATACTTTCATAAGTAGCATTTTTGCACAATTCAGAATTATTCACGTGTTGGATGCTTGGGGCATGTTCGCACAGGGCTGTGCGGTCATGCCCCACCCGCTGTGCAGACGTATTTTGTGCATCAGTGCTTATAATATTATTATAGTCTACTTAGATACATATTTAGATACTCCAGTTGCTTACCAGAAATATTACAGGAAACTTTGATGTGAGATAGTATATGATGATTATTATATAATTATTTAATATTATCAAACTTATTATATCATTCATCGCTACACCAATGTACAATAGGCTATATCGCGTCACATTTTCCATGTTGTGTATCATTAGGTCAGTTAAAGAAATACAGCTTAATTGATCATTGCTCATAGACTAAAATAACCAAGATTACAAATGATGTTTAATCTATAATATAGAACTTTGTCCATATATGTTAGTCCATACAAAGCCATGCTCGCAGAGCCGATAAACTGAGTTTTTAATTTTACTTTGCGCTTTACGAGATTATGCTGTTTTAGCTAGAAGGCTTCAGACAAGCTGGGTTGCAAACTTTGACTTTCCCCATTACAAAATCATGCTGTTGTTTGCTGTGACTCTCATGGAGGAATAAACGTCGACTATGATTCAAGGCCACTGTATTTTCTAAACTTTACATATATATGAAAACTTGAAACCGTTGATTTGTGTTCTCTGGTGGTTTTTTTTAGTAATGCACATGTGAGTAGTGTACATATACCAATACATATTATTATTGCAGTTAATGGTCAGCTCTGTGAGACCAGCTGTTGTTTCGCCATTCCTGGGGCATAACCGCACACAGTGTGCGGCTATGCCCCGTACCTTGGGGCATGTCTGCACCAAGATATGCCTCTACATTTTACCAAATATTTAAATATCTGATGGGATATGCGATTTCTTAACTAACTAACAACAAAGTAATATGATTGCTCATTCTGAATTCTAAATATCACCCTCTTAGCACACACAGTGCATTATCTATAGCTTGTTTCACCTTAAGTGTGCGGACATGCCCCTACTTCCCATATCTTCAATAACGAAGTATGGCTATGGAGGTATGCTGAGACAGACTAAAGGCAAAGGTAAGTTCTTATATAGTGCAGTGTCCAATCCTGAGGAGCATTGTACACTTTACTGCCTGACAGACCTGTTCAAATGGTCTCCATCTCGACCTCTCTGGGAAGCATCCATCCAAACTCTAATTGATGAGTGAAGACTATTCATACACAAAGCTGAAGCTTCACCCTTTGTACCACGTAGCTACTAACAACGATGGCTGAAATCTGCATAATTCAACCTCGGTGGCTGACACAGGTGAACGAAAAACCTTCATACACATGTGCAATTAGGCAACATTTATTCTGACACAGAACAAACCACAAAAGCTCATGTAAATAACATTGCAGACTTTATTCAACATTCTTACAGTGCCAATCTGACATTACAAAGATATGCTGGGAACACTAATATTGGCACTACCTTAACTACATTCAGTACTTTGTACAAGATTGAAGCATAAATAATTATAATCTATACAGAGTGATGTTCCTGGATATAAATCCTGTTAAACATTCAACATTGTCAGACTTCAAGAGTTTACTGCTAAAAGTGTTGTTTCACTATCATGCAGTTTTAATGTCTTTGTTGTAATTGTATGCTAAAATAATAACTTGATAAAATAAATATGACAAACAGATAAATACAATTAACCTTACATTAAGCATTAAACATGGATAAATCTGGACCAGTGATTAAACACAACAAAATTGACATAAAATAAAATGCATTATTTTCAACAGAAATATGCTAGTAAGGATCACAGTAATTAGGACAGGAAAAGCATTATGGTGTAGTCCATAACAAACCATAATCATGTTAGCAAGGATCACAATAATGAGGAGGAAAAGCAGTGATCCATAAAAACAAACCATGTTTACAACATAATCATGTTATTAAGGATCACAGTAATCATGAGGAAAAGCAGTGATCCATAAAAACAAACCATGTTTACAACATAATCATGTTATTTAGGATAACAGTAATAATGAGGAAAAGCAGTGATCCCTAAAAACAAACCATATTTACAACATAATCATGGTAGTAAGGATCACAGTAATGAGGAGGAAAAGCAGTGATCCATAAAAACAAACCATGTTTACAACATAATCATTTTATTAAGGATAACAGTAACGAGGAGGAAAAGCAGTGATTCATAGCAAACCATATTTACAACATAATCATGGTAGTAAGGATCACAGTAATGAGGAAAAGCAGTGATCCATAAAAACAAACCATGTTTACAACATAATCATGTTATTAAGGATAACAGTAATGAGGAGGAAAAGCAGTGATCCATAAAAACAAATTATATTTACAACCTAATCATGGTAGCAAGGATCACAATAATGAGGAAAGCCAGTGATTCATAACAACAAACTATATTTACAACATAATCATGGTAGTAAGGATCAGAGTAATGAGGAGGAAAAGCAGTGATCCATAAAAACAAATTATATTTACAACATAATCATGGTAGCAAGGATCACAATAATGAAGTAACAAGTATGGATATTATCATATTATTTCCTTCCAGCAGTCAATAATAACTCTGCTACTGTTTTTTGCATGAATAGAAAGCAACTTCAATTACAAGAGTTGTAGAAAAATTCAATAGCTACATTTTGCTAATATACCTGTGTGACGGGTAGAAGGAATGTTATGAGCAATATTCATCAGGTATGTCAGTCCGAAAATATTAGTTTTGTAAGATGACAAGTAACAACAATGGATATTATCATATTATTTTCTTCCAGCAGTCAATACTATCTCTCCTACTGACAAAATGAGTTCCAGAAATATGTATGCTATGTGTAAACAATAAATTTATTACAAAACGACAACTAGAACTACAGAACGATCCATCGATTTACATAACAACCCTGTCTGCCAATGTTCGACTGGTTGATGTGTGCCCCTCGGTACCCGGTGATCTCGGACTTTCGCGATCTCGGACTAAGTGATCTCGGACTGTTTCGGTGATCTCGGCCAGTGTGCGGCAGTGATATCGGACTGTTTCGGTGATCTCGGACTAAGTGATCTCGGACTGTTTCGGTGATCTCGGACTAAGTGATCTCGGACTGTTTCGATGGATACACACGCACACACGCACGCACGCACGCACGCACGCACACAACTTGTTCCCAATGCATATGCATGCATGCCTGTGCAATTTATTGTTGATAGAACGGCATCAACGGTTTCGCTCTTGCATTGAACCCGTGATGCCATCATTCGACTTTCCTCTGATTTCAACTTATAATATCATAGTTGAATAAACAGTTCTATTTATATGATGCACATCAATGGAAAGCTGCATTTCTTAGCTTTCATTTGATATACAACACTTGTATATATGTTATGTAGTTGCTGAGAAAATCAAATTTGACACACACCATGTAATTTTTTTTTCCATATCCGTTTTTTCTCCCAATTGTTCTGGTAACATGGGTATAATTTCTGGGTGGACGACTGGTATAAAAAGGGTTAATATCTGCATGTTTCTGTTGTAGTTAAAGTTTGTTGTTATGAATCACTGCTTTTCCTCCTCATTCCTGTGATCCTTAATAACATGATTATGTAGTAAACATGGTTTGTTTTTATGTATCACTGCTTTTCCTCCTGATTACTGTGATCCTTAATAACATGATTATATTGTAAACAGGGTTTGTTATTAAGGATCACTGCTTTTCCTCATCATTACTGTTATCCTTAATAGCATGATTATGTTGTAAATATGGTTTGTTGTTATGAATCACTGGCTTTCCTCATTACTGTGATCCTTGCTACCATTATTATGTTGTAAATATAGTTTGTTTTTATGATCACTGCTTTTCCTCCTCATTACTGTTATCCTTAATAACATGATTATGTTGTAAACGTGGTTTGTTTTTATGGATCACTGCTTTTGCTCCTCATTGCTGTGATCCTTACTACCATGATTATGTTGTAAATATAATTTATTGTTATGAATCACTGGCTTTCCTCATTATTGTGATCCTTGCTACCATGATTATGTTGTAAATATAATTTGTTTTTATGGATCACTGCTTTTCCTCCTCATTACTCTGATCCTTACTACCATGATTATGTTGTAAATATAGTTTGTTGTTATGAATCACTGGCTTTCCTCATTATTGTGATCCTTGCTACCATGATTAGGTTGTAAATATAATTTGTTTTTATGGATCACTGCTTTTCCTCCTCATTACTGTTATCCTTAATAACATGATTATGTTGTAAACATGGTTTGTTTTTATGGATCACTGCTTTTCCTCATTACTGTGATCCTTACTACCATGATTATGTTGTAAATATGGTTTGCTATGAATCACTGCTTTTCCTCCTCGTTACTGTTATCCTTAATAAAATGATTATGTTGTAAACATGGTTTGTTTTTATGGATCACTGCTTTTCCTCCTCATTACTGTGATCCTTACTACCATGATTATGTTGTAAATATGGTTTGTTTTTAGGGATCACTGCTTTTCCTCATTATTACTGTTATCCTAAATAACATGATTATGTTGTAAACATGGTTTGTTTTTATGGATCACTGCTTTTCCTCATGATTACTGTGATCCTTAATAACATGATTATGTTGTAAACATGGTTTGTTTTTATGGATCACTGCTTTTCCTCCTCATTATTGTGATCCTTGCTAACATGATTATGGTTTGTTATGGACTACACCATAATGCTTTTCCTGTCCTAATTACTGTGATCCTTACTAGCATATTTCTGTTGAAAATAATGCATTTTATTTTATGTCAATTTTGTTGTGTTTAATCACTGGTCCAGATTTATCCATGTTTAATGCTTAATGTAAGGTTAATTGTATTTATCTGTTTGTCATATTTATTTTATCAAGTTATTATTTTAGCTTTCAATTACAACAAAGACATTAAAACTGCATGATAGTGAAACAACACTTTTAGCAGTAAACTCTTGAAGTCTGACAATGTTGAATGTTTAACAGGATTTATATCCAGGAACATCACTCTGTATAGATTATAATTATTTATGCTTCAATCTTGTACAAAGTACTGAATGTAGTTAAGGTAGTGCCAATATTAGTGTTCCCAGCATATCTTTGTAATGTCAGATTGGCACTGTAAGAATGTTGAATAAAGTCTGCAATGTTATTTACACGAGCTTTTGTGGTTTGTTCTGTGTCAGAATAAATATTGCCTAATTGCACATGTGTATGAAGGTTTTTCGTTCACCTATGTCGGCTACTGAGGTTGAATTATGCAGATTTCAGCCGTCGTCTGAAATAGTGTGTATGGATGCTTCCCAGAGAAGTCGAGATGGAGACCATTTGAACAGGTCTGTCAGACAGTCAAGTGTACAGTGCTACCCATGACTGGACACTGCTCTATATAAGAACTTACCTTTGCCTTTAATCTGTCTCGGTATACCTCCATAGGCATATACGTTATTGAAGATACTACTTATTTCTGTATAGTCACACTTTTCTATACATTTACCATAGTAACAGTCGCCTCACAGTCAAGGTAGCCCTAGGATAGTCGTAAATTTGTTCCATATACACAGTACACTAAAGTGTAGGAAATTAGTCTCGCTAATACGACCACCTCTCTAATCAGGTCACCTTTGCCCAGTCCCAATGATGACTTAATGCTCAGTCTCATCTTCACTACCAGGTCTAATGAACTCAAACTGGCCTGCACTATCTACCCACAATAAGCAAAAAAAGTAAATGCAAATTCTTATATAGCAGTATCCAGTCCTCAGGACTGCTCAAAGAGCTTTACACTTTACTTCCGTGACAGACCTGTTCACTCAGACACCACCTCGGCTTCTCTGGGAAGCATCCAGCCATATGCTACAATTAATGCGCGAAGGCTGCTCGTACACATATCCACCAATGTCTATAGCCAGATACTCATTTATTCAGCTGAGTGAACTGGAGCAATTTAGAGTGAAAAAAATTGCCCACGGTTTTAACACCACAGCCAGGATTCGAACCCGGGTTCACGTAGTCGAGAGTCTGAAGCTCTACCCCTGAGCCACTGCGCTCTACAAGCAGACATGCAGTAATACATACATTCTAATGTGTATTGATAACATGCGCATACCCTGGTTAAATTTCTAAGGACGATTGAATGCAATCGGTATTGTCACAGCTGAAATTATGCTTCTGACCTAGTGAGCCACCTGTGTCAGCCACCGAGGTTGAATTATGCAGATTTCAGCCATCGTCGTTAGTAGCTATATACGTGGTACAAAGGGTGAAGCTTCAGCTTTGTGTATGAATAGTCTTCACTCATCAATTAGAGTTTGGATGGATGCTTCCCAGAGAGGTCGAGATGGAGACCATTTGAACAGGTCTGTCAGGCAGTAAAGTGTACAATGCTCCTCAGGATTGGACACTGCACTATATAAGAACTTACCTTTGCCTTTAGTCTGTCTCAGCATACCTCCATAGCCATACTTCGTTATTGAAGATATGGGAAGTAGGGGCATGTCCGCACACTTAAGGTGAAACAAGCTATAGATAATGCACTGTGTGTGCTAAGAGGGTGATATTTAGAATTCAGAATGAGCAATCATATTACTTTGTTGTTGCAACTTTCAACACCTTCGCTGTTGTGCTAATGAAGTATAATCACAAGTAGATCATACAGCAAGTGTAGTCACAAATAGATCGTACAAGTATAGTTACAAGTAGATCATACAACAAGTATAGTCACAAATAGATCATACAAGTGTACGTGTACTATAGGAATTCCCGAAATTTTCTATTGACTAATCATGGAATTGATATTTGTTCCTAGGGAGAGTACTGAAAAAATGTGAGTACCATTAATATCTGCATGTTTCTGATGTAGTTAAAGTTTGTTGTTATGAATCACTGCTTTTCCTCCTCATTACTGTGATCCTTACTACCGTGATTATGTTGTAAACATGGTTTGTTTCTATGGATCACTGCTTTTCCTCCTCATTACTGTGATCCTTACTACCATGATTATGTTGTAAATATGGTTTGTTTTTATGGATCACTGTTTTTCCTCCTCATTACTGTTCCCCTTACTAGTTACTACCATGATTATGTTGTAAATATGGTTTGTTTTTATGGATCACTGTTTTTCCTCATTATTACTGTTATCCTTACTACCATGATTATGTTGTAAATATAGTTTGTTTTTATGGATCACTGCTTTTCCTCATTATTACTGTTATCCTTACTACCATGATTATGTTGTAAATATGGTTTGTTTTATGGATCACTGCTTTTCCTCCTCATTACTGTGATCCTTACTAACATGATTATGGTTTGTTATGGACTACGCCATAATGCTTTTCCTCTCCTAATTACTGTGATCCTTACTAGCATATTTCTGTTGAAAATAAAGTTTTTTATGTCCTAGCATGTTTCTGTTTTTTCTGCTCTCATTAAATACTGTGATCATTACTAGCATGTTTTGGTTGTAGATAATGTTTGTTTAACTACATAATTGAGCTTCAGCACTTTAGAGCAGAACATTGTTACTTCTAGTTAGTAGTGTATAGCCAATACTTTATTTTTTACTTTAGATTTTACATTTTACTCTCTACATTAAATTATTCCCATGATTGTGTATGCATTTTATGTAAGTTTTGTTGTGTTTAATCACTGGTCCATATTTATCCAAGTGTAACGCTTAAAGTACAGTTAATTGTATTTATCTGTTTGTCATATTTATGTTATTCAGTTTTTATTTTGGCATACATTTACAACAATGACATTAAAACTGCAGGGTAGTGAAACATCACTTTTAGCAGTAAACTCTTGAAGTCTGACAATGTTGAATGTTTAACAGGACTTATATCCAGGAACATCACTCTGTATAGATTATAATTATTTATGCTTCAATCTTGTACAAAGTACTGAATGTAGGGGTGCCAATATTTTTGTTTCGAGCATATATTTGTAATGTCAGATTGGCACTGTAAGAATGTTGAATAAAGTCTGCAATGTTATTTACACGAGCTTTTGTGGTTTGTTCTGTGTCAGAATAAATATTGCTTAATTGCACATGTGTATGAAGGTTTGTCGTTCACCTATGTCGGCTACTGAGGTTGAATTATGCAGATTTCAGCCGTCGTCGGTACATGTAGTAGCTCCGTGGTACAATAGGTAAAGCTTCAGCTTTGTGTATGAATAGTCTTCACTCATCAATTATAGTGTGTATGGATGCTTCCCAGAGAAGTCGAGATGGAGACCATTTGAACAGGTCTGTCAGACAGTCAAGTGTACAGTGCTACCCATGACTGGACACTGCTCTATATAAGAACTTACCTTTGCCTTTAGTCTGTCTCAGCATACCTCCATAGGCATACTTCGTTATTGAAGATACTACGTATTTCTGTATAGTCACACCTTGCTATACATTTACCATAGTAACAGTCGCCTCACAGTCAAGGTAGCCCTAGGATAGTCGTAAATTTGTTCCATATACACAGTACACTAAAGTGTAGGAAATTAGTCTCGCTAATACGACCACCTCTCTAATCAGGTCACCTTTGCCCAGTCCCAATGATGACTTAATGCTCAGTCTCATCTTTGTTTCTGTTAACACTTCACTACCAGGTCTAATGAACTCAATCTGGCCTGCACTATCTACCCACAATAAGCAAAAAAAGTAAATGCAAATTCTTATATAGCGCATTATCCAGTCCTCAAGACTGCTCAAAGCGCTTTACACTTTACTTCCGTGACAGACCTGTTCACTCAGACACCATCTCGGCTTCTCTGGGAAGCATCCAGTCATATGCTACAATTAATGCGTGAAGGCTGCTCGTACACATATCCACCAATGTCTATAGCCAGATACTCATTTATTCAGCTGAGTGAACTGGAGCAATTTAGAGTGAAAAAAAATTGCCCACGGTTTTAACACCACAGCCAGGATTCGAACCCGGGTTCTCGTAGTCGAGAGTCTGAAGCTCTAACCCTGAGCCACTGCGCTCTACAAGCAGACATGCAGTAATACATACATTCTAATGTGTATTGATAACATGCGCATACCCTGGTTAAATTTCTAAGGACGATTGAATGCAATCGGTATTGTCACAGCTGAAATTATGCTTCTGACCTAGTGAGCCAATTGGGATGGTTCGAAGATTTATAATTCATCCAGGGAGTTGGGAAATTTGGGGGCTCAATATTTCTGAAGACAGGACCAATAAGCAAATGTTCTGCGATAAATTTAAGAATTGGTTCATAACAACAGTTGCACTATCCAGTAACTTGTACGCATATGTCCTTTAAGAGGAGCATAATATTTGTGAAGGAGGAATGTGCATGTTAATATGACATCAATATGATATGTGGATATTATGACTCATATGCAAATTAGTGGACATGAAAATATATATATATATATATATGTGTACAGTATATATATATATTATATATATATATATACTAGTATAGTTTTGTAAACTATATATATACAGTAGTTATATTTTATATACAATGGGGTATACCTATATTTTATGAAAGATCACATTTATGAAAGATCACATTTTATGTTTTAAATAAGCTTGTAGAAAACGTGGTAAGGCTAAGGCTATAAATTCATGCCAGAAATGATTTGTTAATCTAGAAATATACAAAGGTTTACAACAAAATAAATGATTATATATAAACGTACCTTCTCCACTGTAGCTGTGCTTCTGTCTAAGTCCTATTTGTCAGTGCAGTCAGGACGCAGGGAAAGTGTAGTCTCAAAGAGTTCCAAGCCTGGGAGACTCTGGCCTCGCAAGCTGGACTGCTGTTACATGACTAACACAAGGTGTCACTGGGAGTGTACTCACTGAAGCCTCTCCTGGGTATCATCTGGCTATATCAGGCTAGGCTAAATTTAAGGAGTGACAGTTTAAGCTACATTCAACTATGAGAAGACATGTTTTGGTATAGTTAAAATAAACCAATATTCTTTTGAATATATTTTCACAGACTGGAATTTCTTTGGATGTTCGAACTGTTTCTTCTAAAGATTATTTTCTTAGAACAGTTTTTTATAATAAAAAATAGTTTTTTTTTAAACAATTATGTGCAAGGTATATTATGTAGGTACACCCTTGGTTTTGTTTTAGTAGGCTCTATGGCGGTCGGTAGGACAATCGGATTACAGTGGCGCACAAAACATAGGAAACATTTAAAAACAATCGGCTGTGTGAGATTTTGTTTTCCTTTCTATTCACAATTATATCAGACAATTAATGATGCCTCTACCATTAATTGCACATCTAGAAAATTTGAATAGGCTAAAACAATTTTACATTCGGCCACTGTTTATTGCTAGGCTAACGAGGCTAAAATTATAAGTTCTATTCAAATTCGTAAAATTCATGAGTATATAATTTATGGTCTTACCACAAATCTACATGCCATTCAAATAAACTGGCAAGATGTTTTCGTGAAATTAGACATAATTAAATATACGTTCACACACTCACTGCGGTATATTATAATTAGGAAGATATAATTTTTGAGCTAAGATACATATCTAAGGACATCTACAGTACGCAGGCAGTACTAAATATAGTTAATCTTGTTATGTCGTAATTCAATTGCTTTATCAAATGTGTTATTATCCCAGATTTACATTTCTTTCGAATAAAGTGGCGCCAACTAACGGGATCTACATATAGCAAAATGCCGTATTTTTGGTAAAAGGTTTTCGATATACAGTACGCAGTACTTCCAATTTCTTGATCACTTGATGAGTATCCGATTTCGGACGTCCAATCTCGGAATTACAAAATGGGACAAGATGACTGTATTCCGAGATTGGACGTAACAACTGTCATGAAAGAAACTAGCCTCGGTTACCCAGGTTCCGCGAGGTGGCAGCACCTTTACGCCCCTCAACTCTTTTCGACGTAGTTCCGCAGCTGACCGACAGTCGGTTAAGCAAGACTAGGAAGTGTGTAGCCTCGGTTACCCAGACTCCGTGAGGTGGCAGCACTTTTAAGCCCCCTCAACTACGCCTGGGACAGTATATTAGCCTCGGTTACCCAGACTCCGTGAGGTGGCAGCACTTTTAACCCCCCTCAACTACGCCTGGGACAGTATATATGCTTAAGTTTCTACATCCGGGCAGCCTTACCCCAGAATAGGGTAGAGACGCTGATTGGCTCTCAGGCCAACTATGAAATAAAAATTTAAATAACGATATAGTTTTACAAGATAATAATATCATTTGAAAAGTATTCACCATTGAACTTATATTAACACAACAGTAAGTAAAAATTCAAATTTACCGTTGTTTATAAAATAAGAATTACGGCAGGATTAACCAGTATCCGTGAGGTGGCAGCATTGTCTAGCCCGACACGGATAGCATACAAATTAAATAAGGAAACCTTTTGATCAAATAATGCTGTATTATAAAAACTATTAAAAATTAAACTTATATTAACCCAAAATAAATAGAAATACAAATTTGCAGTTGTTTATAAAAAAAAATATTACGGCAGTGTCCGTGAGGTGGCAGCATTTTATAGATCACGCGGATACCAAACAAAAGCCGGCAAATGTCACCAGACTGTCTTCTCGGCGTAGTTCCGCAGCCGACCGACAGTCGGTTAAGCGAGACTAACAGTATATATGCTTAAGTTTCTACATCCGGGCAGCCTTACCCCAGAATAGGGTAGAGACGCTGATTGGCTCTCAGGCCAACTATGAAATAAAAATTTAAATAACGATATAGTTTTACAAGATAATAATATCATTTGAAAAGTATTCACCATTGAACTTATATTAACACAACAGTAAGTAAAAATTCAAATTTACCGTTGTTTATAAAATAAGAATTACGGCAGGATTAACCAGTATCCGTGAGGTGGCAGCATTGTCTAGCCCGACACGGATAGCATACAAATTAAATAAGGAAACCTTTTGATCAAATAATGCTGTATTATAAAAACTATTAAAAATTAAACTTATATTAACCCAAAATAAATAGAAATACAAATTTGCAGTTGTTTATAAAAAAAATATTACGGCAGTGTCCGTGAGGTGGCAGCATTTGATAGATCACGCGGATACCAAACAAAAGCCGGCAAATGTCACCAGACTGTCTTCTCGGCGTAGTTCCGCAGCCGACCGACAGTCGGTTAAGCGAGACTAGGAAGTGTGTTGATGTTCCATGGATACTGTTGTGTTTTGAAGTTCAGATTAATCTTTATATATCAGAATACGTCGAAGGTAAGTGCAGACGTCTCGCACATTGTCTTTGTTTAAGTAATATTAAGGGGATAATGACTTATGCTTGTCATAGTCGCGTTCATAGACATATAGGGTCAGTGAATGACACTCATCATCTCATGCACTGTCACACTGCCACTGACTGAGTCTGAGACTGAGTGTAACCTGACACTGACTGTGAGTCTGTGTCAGCGTGTGTATGTGTGTGTGATTCAGTCTTAGTTGTTCACAACAATAAGTGAACCAACAAAGTCAAAGTGTCATCAAATTGGTCCACATTGTGGCATGCTGAAAGTTGCCCTTCTAGCAAAACTACTTTCATTTTGCCAACCTTTTAAATTTGCCTTGTGAAATATACTGCATTATAATCTATATGTAAAAACTTACCTTTACTGTTTTACATTGGGGTAGGGTGTTTCAGGGTTAGTGTTTAGTCTTACGTGAGGTAGTGTGTTTTAGGGTTAGCTGGACATCAAATACGAGGGCAGATACATTTGTATAATTTGAAAGTATATTTAAATCCTTTTTTTAAGTATTTGTAATTATTTTTTATGCTTAGAAATTAAAAGTATTTGTATTTAAAAAAAAATAAAAAGTATTTGACTTTTCAAATACTTTTTTCAAATACGTTGTCAGTATCAGCATTTCTGTTTCAAGATCACATGTAATGCCTGCCAAACTGATTACCTTCACTGCAACTTCACCCAACAGTGCTAATTACTGATGAAGACACTTAACAGTAGGTGTCCCCCATGGCCCTGGCAGTGACCACAACTTTTGTTTGCTCAGAGCCAGAGGATGGATTAGCACCTGACAGTGACCATATAGGTCAATATCCCCCTTGTTCTTTAGTCAGGCTCCAAGCTGGCACCAGGTTATTCTGGTTTCCTGGCTGACTTTGAAGTTGAGCTGTCACACTTCCTAACAAGATCCTAGCAGTAATTAGCAGTGTCTCTTCTCTGAGAGCAACATAGGCATTTTATTATCGACTTCCTGGCTTAGCAAACAAACAACATACAGTATGTTGGCCATTACCTCTGTGGATGGAGGTTTTTGAGTCAGTTGTCACTGTGATGTAGTTAGCAGTAACAATACTCCCTAGCACTGGTCTGCCTATCATTATATGAGCAAAACCCTAATTATGCCATTAAACTACATGTCTCAATATATGATAACTTTTGCTTTTCTTTTACCTACATAGTAATACATCCTGAAAATGAAAAGTATTTTAAAAGAATTTGAAAAAAATATTTGAAATACTTTCCAACATATTTATTGTATTTAAATGCATTTGTATTTAAAAATATTTGCAGTTGTTTTTGTATTTGAATCCCACAAGTGTATTTGTATTTAAATACATTTCAATGTATTTGACCCCATGACTGGTTAGTGTTAACTTATAATAAGTGTTACACAGAGTAGGCTGTTGACTGGTTAGTGTTAACTTATAATAAGTGTTACACGGAGTAGGCTGTTCCCGGGTTTGTGTTAAAGGTTAGATGGGGTGTTTCAGGGTTAACGTGAAGTGTTACACAGGGAGGGTGTTTCAGGGGTATATATTGTTTCTGAGTTAGTGGGAAGTGTTATGTTGAGGGTGGGTTTTTATGGGTTAGTATGATTAAGTGTTACATGGGGAATGGATTTTCCCATGGATTCTGCTTACTGACTTATTTTCCTTGTGATATAATTATTCAGATGAAACTGTACCTGGGTGATATTTTATGGGTGAACTCCATCTATATAAGGTGAGTTGCAGTTATACGTCTGGATGTTATCAGGTGTAACTGAACCCTGTGGACCTAATCTTGTGTGTATTAGTATGTGTGATTTACTACTATGGATGATCGCTAATTGTCATCTGTCATGGTCAACCATCAACTACCAGTCTACCATGGAAGATCACAAATTACCATCTACCATGGTCAATCATCAACTACTATGGTCGACCATTTATTTACCATGGTCGACCATCAACTACCATGGTCGCCCATCAACTGCCATAGTCAATCAGCATCTACCACGGTCAACCATCAACTACCATGGTCAGCCATCAACTACCATGGTCAACCATCAACTACCATGGTCAACCATCAACTACCATGGTCACTCATCAACTACCAAGGTCAAAAATCAACTACAATGGTTAACCACCCGTCAATTACCATATTCAAACATCAACTACCATGGACAACCATCAAGTACCATGGTCGATCATCAACTACCATAATCAATCATCAATTTACCGTTGTTGACCGTCAACTACCATGGTGGACTGTAGTCATTTTGACCATGGTTGACCATAGTCATATGACCACAATAGGTCAAGGTCAACCATGGTCCATTTTAACTGGGAAGACACAATGTATTTGGCAGGTATTAATACTACATCAGTAGAAACATCAGTTTGATTGATTATTGTTTTGTACAGTTACTGCTGCATCAGCAGAAACCATGGTTGTAACTGTAAATAGTCAGAGATGCCAAGTCCTAAGTGGGTACATTTTGTAGGTGTTATGCAGCGCTAGAAGACACAATGGCGGTGCTAGACAGGTTCCAAGACCCCGGCTATGTCAACTGGGTCAAGGCTGGCCAGGCATTGCTGTGTACTGCTGAAGGCATCTATGACTTCTGTGAAGGCCCCATCAGACAATATCATCAAGATCTGCATAAGAAATTTCCATGGAGGCATTGCAGAGTCAATTGTCGGTAGGTAGAAGGTAACTGCTTGATGACAACATTGTGTGTGTGTGTGGGTGTTTGTGTGTGTGTGTGTGTGTGTGTGTGTGTGTGTGTGTGTGTGTGTGTGTTTGTATGTGTGTGTGTGTGTGTTTGTGTGTGTGTTTGTGTGTGTGCGTGCGTTTGTGGTGTGTGTGGTGTGTGTGTGGTGTGTGTGTGTGTGGCGTAGCTATATGCAGAGACCCGTCCACCTGTCATTTGGACGGGTAAAAACCAATGTGGACGGGTAGAAATATGGCTGGACAGGTGGTGGACTTTATAAGGCTCCTCGGCCCAGAATTGGCCGAGCAGTAATTTGTAATGGAGAAGTCTGCTTCTCGAACATGGAAAGTGAAACATCATAGGGTATTACCATTATCTTTGCTCACCCCCATATTATTGCCAATCAAATTTGTCTTAAAACTGGATGTTTTGTTTTGAACATGAAATTGCAACAGTCTTTGTTCCAAGCATGATAAAGTAACTAATCAAAAATTAGCAGGCATGTTGTAGTTATAAGAACATAGTATTAAATGAAAACATGAAACCTAGGGGCTGGCACCCTCGTCTTAATAGATACACAATACAATAATGCAAAGAAAATTTTGTTTTTATTGAACAGGGAGGAGAAACTGTGCGGAGTTTGTACAAAGCGACAGCATGGTTGGAAAAAAGATATCCTCAAGCAACTTAATCCACCAGCAACTCCATGTATGAACAATGTTAAGGTGGAGATGTGGGAGACAAATTACTGGGAATTAGCAAAGGTCTTCATGGGACCTGGTCAGGACACTACGACGGCACCATCAGTTACAGACCCCAAAGGTCTGTTGCAGTTGGTGATCAACTGTAAGTTGTTATCCAACTGCGTCTCCAGAATGGAATCATTTAAGAACGTAAGTGTCTGAATAGTCTTGGTTTGTTGATATTATCACTTTATTGTCGTGATGAAAAACAGTGCACTGGATTGTGATTAAAAAATAACATCGTTTGTAATTGTATAAATGGTTAAATAAACTGTGGTCAGATTAGTGTATATCATTACAAAAAACAGGACTGTCCTCATTTCATTTTAACATTTAAATTTCTAATTTAATACTATGTTCTTAATGCTATTATATATCGCCCGCCAACTTGTGTTTGGTTACTTGATAAAGCTTGTGACAAATGTTTGCAAATTGGAAGTTTCACCATGCAACATGTTCAATTTATGACTAAAACATCCAGTTTAAAAAAGAGCTGTGTTAGCACTACATGTGTACTGCCAAGGTAACCAAAGGTAACCACCCACCCCACAGTGCCCTTTCGTGTTCAACGTTCTGTGTCTTTCTTTTCGGCTATGGTTAACATTGGTTGTTAGTGTGTTGACTGAAAGTATGTGCCATAGTATTTGACCGCAGTGTGATGTAGCATTAGATTCAATCAATGACACATCTTGTCAAGATGGACTTCAGGACCCAGTTTCATGGAGCGTACTTAAGACGTCATAGCGAACGATAACCTGTCGAAAGCCTAAAACATCGTAGAATTACGGTAGTTGCATTTCATGAGTCTGCTCCACAGTTGCACTTAGATGCACCATGTATTTAGTAGGCGTAACTTTATGCTAGTTTAAATATCTATGGTATGCTCCCGAAGTTGAAATATGTATGGTGTGCTCCTGACACGCCCACTCGCAACATAATTATTTATAATATTTACACTGGATGTCCTTTACATTCATCATAGCTTCCCGTTTACTATGCGAACGACAAAGGCGTAAGCTAGAAAGAAAAAGGTTGTTCAGACACAGCACAAATACAGGGATTCCCCACAGTGACCTAATTAGGTCAGTTCTACGTCAATTTAGTGACACGAATGCTAAATTGGTCTCATGAAACCGGCCATAAGCTGCATTGACTATTTGCTGTTAGCTGCGACCAGTAGACCGCATAATTGCATGACTTTGTGAAACTGGGCCCAGAACGCTTTCACAGTTTTTATGATGTCCTCTCTGTTTCCCACGGTTATGTTTTACAGGTGAGAGAGATACGAAACAAAGTGTTTCACTCGGCTGACTTCAAGCTGTGTGACACTGAGCTGGACGATTACATCAACGATATGACGACATTGCTGCAAGATCCAACACAGCTCCTGAGAGATAAGAAAGCCAAGGAAGCCATTGAAGTGCTTCAGCAGGTAACCCATACCCAACGAAATGGAATAAAGTAAGATTATAACGTACAATGCATTGCAGACTATAACAAAATAATGTTTTGCTTTTATTTGTCTAATAGATTGTAGTAATCATAGTGAAAACTTCGTTGATTTAGAGATGCATATATTGTTCTTATAGTTACATAAAAGTGTCCTTGCGTCATCTCTTTGGGAGCGATTATAGGACTATTCTAAGACAGAAAAGTCATAGGCCTGCCAATAACCCATATTTGTAATATAAAATGATTGCTATTTTTATATTATTACTCATAGTAGTGGTAGTAGTAGTGGTAGTGGTAGAGGTAGTGGTAGTGGTAGCGGTAGCGGTAGCGGTAGCGGTAGCGGTAGCGGTAGCGGTAGCGGTAGCGGTAGCGGTAGCGGTAGCGGTAGCGGTAGCGGTAGCGGTAGCGGTAGCGGTAGCGGTAGTAGTACATGGTGCCTTTTTATTTCACCACAGATACATAAATGTCCTCTAGAAATCAGTGACAAGCAGGTCCTTCAACATGAACGGGCCATGTGGGACACGAAATTTCAAGCGATCAGAAGTATGCCATCACTTACTCAAAAGGAGGTATTTATGGATCCATTGCTTGTTAACAAAACGGCAGCTGAAATGGAGAAAAGTATGTATGTGTGTGTATGTTTAATATATATATATATATATATATATATATATATATATATATATATATATATATATACATATAACTTTTCTCCATTTCACCTGCAGTTATGTTAACAAGCAATGCAAGCATGTACTACATACATTATTATGCGATCAACTGAATGTTTCCATAAAGATGCTGACTGGCACCTGTATCTCCCTCACATCCAGACATGTCCAGCCTGTTTTCTTTCACATTAATCACTGCAAGAAATACGATTAATATGGAAATGAAATGACTATCTATTAATGTTAGAACAAGTACATATACTTGGAATTAAGTACTGTTTAAGTACTTGTTTTTTACTAATATGTAATTAAATATAAAAAAATACTTGGCCTATTATAATTGCAGCAAGTACATTTCAAGTATGTACCAGTGATTTAACAGTGTAATCTGAGTATTTAGGATACAGAACAATGCATGCCTAACCTATTTAATGTACCTGTTTGTTTATGTGGTGCACCACTTGGAATAAACATCCAGATTATAATATAACGTTAATATTACACATTTGATAAATTATTAAGAATTGGCACCTGAATTATGTTGAATATTACAACTGATATATACATAGACATTTACATTACCTGTCAAGCATAGTGTACTACTAATTGATAAGTTTGTTTAAAGTACTTGTATTTTTGCTGACATACCTAACCTCTATGTTGAATCATATGCAAATGGCCACAGCTCATATGTTCTGATATATTATGTAAATGATTTTAGTCACGTTAATTAATTGTCTTAAACTTGTCTTTTCTAATAGTGTGTCCATATGCACATATGCACACAATAATGGTCGATGCTGATTTTATATTTTATTCAGCTACAAACAGTTCGTGACTTCATCAGTAAACAGGAAGATCTCAACAAAACGTTCAAAGACATGGTAACGAGCCTGGAGGATCTAGAGAAAAAAATGGAAAAGTTAAAAAGTAAGTTAATGCTCCTCTGCAGTTTTAGCCTGCCTAACTTGAAGTGTGAACATTGTCATAGTGTAGATTAGTGAAAGATAAAAATAGTTGATTCACATCAGATATATTCTGCAGATCATTGGCTCTTAACCGGGTAACCCCGCCACCTCGGGCACCAGAGAACGACAGCGTTATGGGTCTCTAGAGTTGAATGAATATTTTACAAACGTAATAGCACTCAAAATTGCAAACATGTATTATTGTAATGTATGTCATATCGTATGAGGTCCCCGCAGTTTTGTATTGGACACAGGGGGTCTTGTAGATGAGGTCCAGAACCGCTACCTCAGGTGATATATTGGAGGGAAGTTTTCCATATAATATACAATATACATACTTGTATATGTATATATATATATATATATATATATATATATATATATATTGAGAGAATGTTGCCAGATGTGAATATATATTAGGTATTACCATATATATTATATATATACATATAATATATATATATATATTATGTAATATATATATAATATATATATATGAACATAATATGTACATATATATATATATATATATATATATATATATGTATATATATATGTATATATATATGTATATATATATATATATATATATATGTCTCCTCCTATGGAAACATTCCCATTGACGTCCCTGATAATTAACGTCACTCTGTGACCTTGACCTGTTTTGTACTGCTGTGACAGTCAGTTCAAACACTGCTGACTCACACTGTTAGTATGCAATCGTAATGTGTGTATTGGCAACTTGAGATACTGGGCACTCTCTAGAAACATCTCCACAATGGCTTGTCTGTTTCTCTATAGAACAAGGCAATGAACTGGAAGGTCGGGTGGCAAAACAAGAGAAGAAAGACCAAGAAGCACGAGGTATTGTAACTATTGTAATGCTATATCAGTTATATTTAGAGGTGAAAAACGTGGAACATGTATTCAACAACTCTAAATACATTTCACAATGATTTATAAAACGAGAATTTTTGTTTCTGGTCATTTCGTATAAATAACCAAAGAAAAGTACACCATTTACCACAATGAAAGTATATGATTGTTGTGAAGAGACAAGTGATTAACCAAACACATTTAAATCATAAATTACCAACACACAATATAATCAAGTGGACTTCGGGGATACTAGGCCCAGTTTATCTATCCATAGTCATTAATATACATTTATTTTATTTCTTGTACGGCGCATTGATCCATCATGCAGGAATTAGCGCTATAGAAAAATAGTATTGTTATTAAAAAATATGTAACATTCAGCTTTTATATTTCATGCTAAAAATACATACATTAATTATGTAGGCCTACAGTTCAACACACGACACAGACAAACGTTGGAACATTTCAATGCATTCGTATTTATAGTGGGCATTAGCAGTGAAGAAAAAATAAAGTTATGCATTCACATTCACATTCGAATCAATGGTATGCATTGGTTAACACACCTGAATTGCACACCATTTAATTAAATAACTGGTACTAATTAAAATATACATTTCGCAATGAAAAGACATGCTTAGATTTTAAGAAAACGTTATTCAGTAAAGCTTAGACCTTAGTAGAAACAAGCTACACCAACAACAATGTAGTTGGTTTTGCCTGCTAACTCTTCCAAAATCAACAGGATAATCATGTCAGCTAAACAAAAACAAACATTTCTAAATCTCCACCATACATACGTAATCAAATTTGCACAAACACATTGCTTGAATAGCTCGTATGAGTGAATTACAATAAACAATAAAACAGTAACGGGATGCCTACAAATATGCTAGTATCATATGTCACATCACTAGCAACAACATCTGATCCATATGCTTAGTTGACTTACATTACAAGGAATTCTTTGTTAGTTCATGTACATTTGAAATATAATGCATCATAGCATGATAATTGTCTATAATTGTATTTTCTCTGTTATCTTTATATCTTGTTCATGTATGCATAACTTAAGTGTTATCTATAAATAAATGTTTTTTGCGAATCACTTTGAGATTGTTGTCACGGGAGTGATTACTTAAACATCCCGATTGTAATGAAGACTTGTGCAGGTGCAGTGAACGACGCATTGACTGTTAACTTTAAACACAGTTTTTATTGTTGGATAAAACCGACATCTGGCAAACAGAACCAAATATTTACGAGGATAAAACAGGCCATGTCCAAGCTAGAAACTCTGATGAGTTATTTTATGATTTGTTTTTAGTGTTACAGATTATTAATAATACATAATATTTGTAATAAAATGTACGCAGGAATGATGTGCACTAAATAATGTTTTTTTATAAATAATATGTTACCATGATTAATACACAAATTGAGGCACTTACATGGATTTTTTAAATGTCAAACAATCCGTAATCATATACTGTTCTATTATTTCTACTGCATGTATTTCATTTCAACAAAAAACAGAGCAAATTTTTGCTTATGCCAAAGTATGCAAATCCTGGCAAGTGCAGTCAAGTGTAACATAATTAGTGATGCTCTATCATCACAAACTGATATTGTGAGCGTATATTGCTAGGCAGGCACGAAAGACAACTTCGGAACCTGCACATGTCAAAGAACATTTATAAACCCTTCCAGACCTGTAGCAATTATCTGTATATCAATTACAGTCGGCCAGTTAACCCTTTCAGGCCCACATAATTATTATGTGGTTCAATGACTGCTAGCAGTTTTATATCGATATATTTTCTGGGGACAAGTAACTATTGCACGAATAATTATAGCAAAGTGAAGAAACTAATTTCATTATTACAATTACTGGCTTTTGCTGAGGGTCAGGTGTTTTTTCTTCAAAAAACACTGCTTACAATAACATTATATACTGAATCTAATAACATGTTTCATTCATACACATTCTCCGCTCACGGAAATGTTTTTTTTGTGTGTGTAGAAGAACTGGCAGCAATGAAACAAAAAGATGACATTCTGGAGGAAGAAAATACACAGCTGGCAAGCCGTGTCACTAAGGCAGAGGCCATTATCTATGGACAGCCAAATGTAGAAGGTAATGTGTATAGGTCTCATATAGTCAGATTGTTTAATATGGTATCTGGCCTCGACTAACCAGGGCCCGTGAGGTGGCAGCACGGTTTAGCCCCTCACATCCGCTTGGAATATTAATTAATGTCTTGCCAATGTTGCCATCAGGGCGGCCTTACCAAAGAATACAATAGAAATGGTGATTATCTCTCAGACCAACTAGGAAATAAAAAACAAAAATATGGATAATATTTTATCAGATAATACTATACTATTAAAAGTATTCAAAATTAAGCTGTTATTCATATACTGTACATATAATAATAATAATAATAAGGTTTATTTCAGACAAGACGTCCATATACGTATACATAAAATACAATTAAAAAAAAAAAAAGTACAATACATATAATACAATCAAAGCAATGAGATCAACGTAAAAATATAAGTGTAAAATTTAAAAAGTTATGTCTAAATATATGAGGAAATGAATTAAATAAGTTGTAAAAATAAATATAAAATAAAATTTAAAATGATTAAAAAATAAATACAATACTAATGACATGTGTACAATAAAGACCTCCAGTATGAGTACAAATGGCTCTTAAAATGAATGTCGGTATGAAGGTAATTAATAAAAAGGATATTATCTGACTGATGAAGACGACATAAAAGACTGAATATTGATGAACGAATGCGTTCATTGAAGGATTTAATATAGTTGGTGGCAAACATAAAACTTGCACTACATCTTGGGGGTAAGTTTAGTAAAATTCTGAGGCTATTATTGTATGCGACAGTAATGCTTTTGAGGCTATATTTTTTGAATGTGCACCAAAGACTAGAAGTATACATAGGAGCACAGTATGCTTGAAATAAAATAATTTTTGTAGAAATATTACAAAGACAAAATTTTCGAGCTAATACATTGGCTTGGGCATAAAGGCATCTTTTTTGTCTGGCTATGTCGTCATCATCAGTCAGGTTATTGTTGATTATATGACCAAGATATTTACATTTTGTAGTATAAGGTAATGGATGGTTATCGAGATGGATACAATGAAAATGTTTCCTGTCCTGGGATTGGTTGTCAATAACCATACAAAAGGACTTCTTGGCATTATAAGTAATATTGAACAATTCGCCATACTTGGCACAACAATCAGTAAGTTTTCTCAAACCAGCAACACTGGGAGAAAAAATACAGAGGTCATCAGCATACATCAAGTGGTTGATTAAGGTGCCAGCATAAAGACAACCAATATATAATTTGTTTAGATTAACGCTTAAGTCGTCCATGTACACATTGAAAAGATGGGGGGAAAGGATTCCACCCTGTTTAACACCATTGGAAACAGTAAAAAAGCTAGAAAATCCCTGACACCATCTGATGGTAAATTGTTGGGTACCGTACCAGTGGTATAGAATGCGTACAATAAAAGCTGGACAGCCACGATCAATTAATTTACCAAATAGCTTGCTGTGGTTAACTTTGTCGAAGGCTTTGGAGGCATCCAACATAGTAACATACATAGAAGACCCATTAGCAATATAGTTTCGAAAAAGTTCTTTTAACAGAAATATGAGCATCTCAGTAGAGTGATGCTTTTTAAATCCAAATTGATTGTCACATGTAATGAGAAATGGGATAGCCCTGGATAATATTAATGATTCAAATAGTTTGCTAGCTACTGTGGCAAGGGCAATGGGTCTATAGTTATTATTGTCTGACAAATCACCAGATTTATTTTTAATGATAGGAGCTATGATTGTTGTCATCATAGTATCAGGTAAAAAACCATGTATTAACAGACTGCTATACAACAAAGACATAAGAATATGTAGTTTTTCGTTAGCATACTTAAAATGTTCATTACTGATATGGTCATAGCCACAGGCTTTACCAACAGGCATAGCAATTATTAATTCTTGTAGTTCTTTAACTTTAACAACCATATTGTCGCTAAGTTGAATATTGCTACAATACATGTCAATCTTATGAATGTGAACAGTAGACTCGGGTACAGAGTTAAGCAGTGATTGGTAATGTTGAAGCCACATATTTCTGACGTTTTCAGCACCACAGGCACCTCCAACATTACTGGGGTTAGGTAACCTGGCATTGTTTGCTTGTTTGATGCCCTTCCAAAAGTTTTTTAAATCATGGCTGCTCAGATTGGAAGCTAGTCGCTCCGCTTTAAGAGATTCAGCATTTTTTTCGCAATGTCTTTTGTTGCGTTTAAACTGGGCACGTTTAATTGTCATTAAGTCATACAAAGAACCATGTCTCGGACTCCCAGCAGACCGCCAGATGAGAAAAGTTTCTCTGGCAGCTTGATGAGAGTCCCTGACTAGGTCGTTCCAACCAGGAACATTGAATTTTCGGGATGTGTTATACGTTTTAGTAGGAATGACATCGGAAGCATCCGTAAGAGAATGTATGATATCATTATAAAATTTGCACAAGAGCAGCTGATGGGCTACATCATGGCAGTTAGGATTGGTACAACTTAGAGCAGCATGTGGTACGTCAATGCCGGATAAAAGAGAACCAGAATTGTTGTAATAGTTGAGAAGGTCATGGGAGGAAGCACAATCCCACATGGGACTGGGCTTACAAGTTTGTTGCGTAGTGGATGATTCAGAAGTGGGTAGTAATTTGATAGAAATGGTAAACGATAGAGGAAAATGATCCGAAGAGACACAGTCATAATTAATTACCATATCAGAGACAGATGAGTGACTGGAGTGGGTGCAAAGCACATGATCCAGCCAGCTCCTAGAGCCATGGGCGTCACTAACATATGTAAACGAATCGGGGGGAAGATACTTAATGTCACTTGGGATAAAGTGGCATTCACTAATAAAAGAATTTAGAAATGGTGAAAATAAGCTAGTCTTGATTAAATCAGCATTAAAGTCTCCAACAATAAAAATATTACTTGAATCAAATGAGTCAGTTATGGCTTGGATCTTGCCTAAAATAGCTTGATATTCATCAACATTATCATCGCTCTGATATGGTAGATATACATTAAGAACAAGAATTGTGGCATTAAAAGTAGTGATTTTTAGACCAAGAAGTCTTTTCTCGTCGTCATAAACCAAAATTTCGATGGATGGGTCAAGTGATCTTCGCCATAAAAAACAAAGACCACCGTGAGGACGACCACTGAAGCCATCACCATAATCGATGGAGCTAATGCCCCTAGCACTGAAGTCAGAGTGCAAAGAATTAATATATGAAAGGCTCTGTTTGGGAAGCCAATGTTCTTGCACAGCAAGTATATCACATGCAGTTAAAATGTTAATCAAATCAAGTGAACTGTTCCGTATGCTTCTCGCATTAAAGGAAGCAATACGTATACGACAGTCTATAGGTGTGTCGAATTAGCTGTGTTGTGTTTATATAAACATATATATAAATTTGCAGGTATTTATGAAGCATGAATTATTTCTCTGGATAAGCCTTCATTACCCAGGATCCATGAGGCAGCACGTTTCAGCGTCTTGCAGAGATAACATTCAAAACCCAGCTAAGCCACCAGACTGTCCTGTCGGCGATGTTATGCAGCCAAGCGAGAGTCAATTAACCAAGAAAACAATATTGTTTGTATATTATGTGTGTTTCTCTGACCGCTGCCTGGCATTTCAGTCAGGTACTGAACATCGGCTTGGTGGACTGATCCCTGTACAAAATCGTCCCTTTTTGAAATGATCTCTTTGTTTTATTTTAAGTGCATTAATCACTAACAGTTAAATGCTGAATTGTGTATAGATATCAAGTTGGTGAACAGTTGCGTTGTACCAGCTTCTAGTAATATAATATCAAGTTGGGGAACAGCTGTGTTCTAATAATATAACCATGCTATCTTATTTTTGTACAGAGGAACTACGGAAACTGAAGAAATTACTGAGAGAGGCTCAAGTACGGAAGTTTAATAAGTACCTGAAGAATAAAGCATTCTTCGAAAAGATAGAACTTGACAAATTCAGCAACGTCTACGTCGAACCACTTATCTACAAGAGTGGGGACTACGTGAGACTGGAGACACGGTCAGACATCAACTCTCTCCAACCTCAGATGACGATCGACCAGTGCCAGCAAGTCAAACTGGAAGAGTTACTGTCCCCGAATCAAGACAAGGAACAGTTAAAGGTGTTAGTCATTGGACCTGCTGGCTCAGGGAAGTCGATGTTATCGCTGCAGTTGCTCAAGAAGTGGGTAGACGGAGAGTTGCCAGACTTCGAAGACGTCTTCTTCTATTCCATGGAAGAACTTTCACGTGTCGAAAAATCGTCGCTGGGTGATCTTTTGTTCCGGCACCAATACGTCGATGTGATGACGTTGTATGATGAAGTTGTAGCTGATTACATCAAACGGATGTCAGCGAAAACACTGATTGTGTTTGATGGACTTGAGGCCTTTGGCGACTATTCACCGGAGTCGGAAACCTTTGATTGCCACAAGGAAGTCGCTATGTCCAAGTTGATAGGGTCCATCATCTGTGACCACATCTTGGGGCAGGCCACGCTGCTGGTGACCTCTCGACCAGGGGGTGTTGACCAATACAATAAGTTCAACCTGGTGGCTGAGATCTATGGCTTCGATGAAACAATGATCGATGAGTATGTTGGCAAGTTCTGGCAAGGAGAAGACAAACTGAAACTCCAGATAAGCAGCTACATCAATAGCAACATCAACATAACTAGTCTGTGCCACTTACCAATGTTCTGCAGTCTGGTAAGTCGAATCGGAAAGACAGGACTGGAAACAATGACTCGGCTGGTAACGAAGTGTGTTGACACGTTTGTGACAGAACGGCATGCAGACTTCACAGGAAAAGAACTCGACCAATGTGATGTACCGGTACTTGCTAAGATCAAAGATCAACTCCTCCACCATTCCCAGTTGGCAAAGGATGGCATGAGTCATCAACCAGTGAAAGTTGTTTTCTCAATCGAAGATTTAAAGGAGTTGTCACAGAAGACTGCAACAAAGTGTGGATTTTTGAACTTTTTGAACGAGTGGAAGCAGTTGTACTTTGACCATCTGCTGATGCAGGAATTCTTTGCGGCCATTGCCTTAGTGTCATCCGTAGAAGAAATTGAGAGGCTGTTGGACCAGACTCCGAAGGTAGGTCAGTTGGACATGGTGTTGACCTTTATCGCAGGACTAGTTGGTGACCCAGAAAACAGAACATTCCTGGAATCATTGGGCTACGACACAACCAAAAAACTAGCTAACCCAAAACGCGCGAAACATCTGGGCGCTTTCGGATACAACATAGTCATAACAGCAAGTGACTTGCTTGAGGTTGTTGTTAGACAGTGTGTCACCAGAGATCAAGGACAAACAAGTAGACGCGACCACAAGGCCAGGGTCCTCCTACTGCTGAGGCTGGTGTATGAGTCACGTGACCCATACTTATGGTCAGAAATCATGGCCTTTGTTCTGAAGGACAGCGAAGAACTGGATCTCTCTGGAACAGAAATCACCTCAGACGATCTGCAAGCATTGGTCTATGTGGCTCAAAAGACCAGCGACATTAGTTCCGTGAAGTAAGTACCAACGTACTAAAATATGATTTATTCACTTAGGGCAGCGTTAGCATTTTTTGGATGTGGCCAAAATTGTTGTTTTATAATTTACATTCAACTGATTCCTCTAAACAGGGAATAGTTATAAATAATCATGTAGGTGATGATAAAATAAATAATTATATTTGCCATAAAGAAACACTAGTAATTGTTGTGGAATCATCAGGTTAGTGATATCCATCAGCTTTTTGACACATATGTCATTAGACAGTTTAATTAATTCAAATTGTTTTGAAATGATGCATATTGTTTTATAATGTATTCTTGTTAGTGTTATACATTTTAAATCGGTCTTTAATTTATTGATATTAATTTATATAATTTATATACAACGTTTTGGCATTGTACGCCTTAAGACCAGTGATTAAATTTGTTTTATATTAATTTATATAATGTGTAGACCTCTTTGTAGTTCTCACAATTATTTTTATTCAAACCGAGAAAGCTCCCATTGATACTTATGTTTATATTATTCACTGTGTTTCAGTTTGGATGGCTGCACAATAACTGGAGACTATGGCACTGCATTTGGAAAATTGTCCCAACTCACCAAGATAAGGTACAGTAGTATATATCAACTGAAACAAAATAATATTCATAAGGGAAAAACAAGGTGTTTTAAAACACTACAATGGCGATGTCATCTGACTCTAATGACGTCATATTGTAACTGATGCTTGAGTAGAGAAATAAACGAAGACCAGGATAAAGCCGAAAGGATTTTCAGTAATAATAATAATATTTCACAGAAATTTGTATGCACCGTAAATCTGACAGTTGTAGCCATTCAGAGGATATAATAATATTGAAACATTAAATTATAAACATGAATATGCTTCTAGCAAAAATAAATCCAGAATAAATAATACTTATTAAAATAAAATGCTAAGTCCATGCTGCATACACTCCATGAGTGTTGTCCAAATATGCATGCAGCTTCAATTTTCCCTAACCGTGAGAAACCATTTGCAACAACTTGTAAAAACGAAAAGTTGTAGGATATATTTTCTGTGCTAGAGAAAATGTATACCTTATGAATTTTTTTGGAATTATAGCAAGAGGGTAAACACCTCATTAAAACGAACGGGGTGCAGCTGAATACTAAGCACGAAAGCTAATTTATTTATATTATACGTATTTATGTTGTCACTGTTATATCAAAGGTTAGACCCAGTATGTGTTTGAAGGTATTTCAAAGCAGATACTAACACCTCAACGTTGAATAATGAACACAATTGTATTTGAAATAGGCACAATTACACATTTCTACACTGTTCCACTAATATGGTTTCCATTGTACATTACGTTATGCTTCTGTAATATATAGGTATTTATATATGTGTATATATATATATATATATATATATATATAATAATAACACAAGTTTTATTAGCAACTCTACTGAGTTGGATTGACATATATATATATATAAACACACTAAATATACACTAAATATAATATATGTATAATATATATATATATATATATAATTATATATATTGTGTTTCTAATGATCATAATATGTTGTATTTATTGCAGGCAATGAAACGTCACACCCGCGCCGTTCTAGAACGTTCTGTCTACGGTGGTCAAACATCGCGCCCTTCCAAGTTCTAGAAGAGGACGTCCTATATAGTGTTGTCAAATGTCACGCACTTCCAGTGTGTTATGGAATTGGAATAATAATTAGCTGTCACTTTATTGCCCCATGCCTATTGCGGAATATTTTTAATGAGGACTAATTACATATTTGAACACAATTCCACTAATGTGTGTATGTGTGTGTGTCCGCACAATATGTTTTCTTTCTCAATGTTCTCCATTTTATGTCCAAAATTGTTCTCATATGATTTTTGGCATGTACATGTTGGTGAAGGTTTAATAACTTGTTAAAAATTTGGTATTTGGTACCCTAAAAAATCTAAGAAACAACACAGTCAGTGTGTCCCAGGGTAATGTGTACGATGTAGTACAGAGACAAGTGCACGAAACATCCTTCTTACTGGGATTAGACCTATGGGGATTGTAGGCCCTAGTGTCATTAACGCCACACACATAACTTCCACATATAGTTCATCCAGTATAATCCTTGTTCACATTGTTTGTTGATTTTAATCAAACTGTTCACATGGTTTAATGTTTAACCAAAGAAAAATTTAGACACGATATGTTATATTTTGTATAGTGTATAATAAATAATAATTATATGATAAAAATGCATTATGTTTTCTTCAAATCGTTCCCTTGCTGTATATTAGGGTCGGAATGCTATGCTGCTTCACAATACGATATATATATATATATTGAGATACAGATGTCACTGACACAGCTAGAATGATACAGGCCACACTGAGTGGCAATGTCTGTGTTCGCGCGGACAAGACAATGATTCCACAAGTGTCACGGCATCTCAACAATAACGTCTAAATGGCATGCACTGAAAATAAAATAGTGTGAAATTAGCTTACATGTCACAGATAGATAACAATATGCTGGTACAATCGATGTGTTGTGGTTTATGCTGCAAGTTAATTGTATCGAAAGATGGAATAATTAGTATTTTACCTACCTCTGTCGTCAATCGCTGCTTATAGTGATACGAAAATAGTGTGTTGTATACCATACAAAGCAGTGTGTATTGTGATACATCGGTGTATTGTTCCGACCGTAGTATATACATTTCGAGACGAAAGGGGCTATGAGAAGAATTGACGAAAATTATAAGAAATTACATGCAAACTAGCCAGGTTTCTTGCGGGAGAAGTAGGTAGTTCTTACATAGCACAGTATCCATTCATCAAGACTGCTCTACACCTTACTCCCTGTCACACCTGTTCTGTCAACCACTATCTCTAGGAAGCATCCAGCCACGCTGCAATTAATGCGCAAAGACTATCAGGAAGCAAACACCCACGATTGTCTATATCCAGTTACAGCTCTTCTGTAGGCCCTACTCTATTCATGCAGTGGCACATACAGTTCAGAAACTCCTCATTTAATGTCAGCCAATGAAATCGTCCATATGAAGAGTGGGCGGCCAAGGGTCGTTTGGGTGAGTTCAACGACACATTTCTCCTGTTAGGCAATGTTTAGGGCATGGATGGATCATTATATTGGGATTATCACCAGCAGTATGCGTCTTCAATAAAAACGCTACATATGCACACGGGGGCACGTGCACGCGCAAGCACACGCACAAAGCACATGCATGTAGACCATTTTCGGGGATAACATACATTTATTTACTCTAGCTTATGGTATAATTTTATTTGCTCCACAAAACGTCAAGCCGTTGCAACAGCTAGTACAGAGGAATTTTTTTTATAATTCAGTACGGGCGTGGGTCCATGTAGTTGGCGAGTAACTAGACTTTGTGTTTACATGGTCGCCGTCACGATCGTGCGTTGTGACAGAGCTGTAGGACTTCCTATTTATTTTCAGCTGTGTTTTCACCGCCATCGTCGAGACCTTGCGTATCGATAATGTAAGCTATTCTGACATTGTCTTTGTGTATAGTTATAGTATACATACGGCCATTAGATTTTGTATGGTTATGGTTTTCTTGTGAACGACGCGCGCGCGCATGCGCACGCACGCACACACACGAAGCACACACACGAAGCACACACACGAAGCACACACACACACACACACACACACACACACACACACACACACACACGAAGCACACGCACACACACACACACACACACACACACACACACACACACACACACACACATACGAACAAAGCACATGCACACGCACACGCACACACACACACACACACACACACACACACACACACACACACACACGAAGCACACACAATGCACGCACACACACATTCGCATATACACGCACGGCTGTCGCACGCTTACACATGCACATATAGTACTATAGATAAACAGTGCGTGTGCACAGATAAGCGCATAATGTTGAAATCACAATGCAATAAGTTTCAACACAACACACGCGCATGCTGCGTGCACTCTCGTGCAAGTACGCATGCACGTACGCACGTACGCTACCATACACAAATAAACATACATACATACACGTTTATGTCTAAATATGCATGCAAGCACGTACGCACATATGTATGTACGCATGTACATGAATATATGTGTGTGCATGTATACACGCGCGCGCGCTCACGCACACACATCCACATCCACACGTCCTCACACACCCACGCGCGCACACATGCATTTACCTACACAATATATGCTCCACAAAATGTCAACTCGACTCGGAAATTGAATACAGATCAGCTGATCGTGTTTACGTACGGCAGATAGTATTACTAAACGCGCCGAACAAGATGACCCAGGTCATGAATCCTGCCGTCGCATGTCACACATTGTCATATATTGAGTACATCGTTGTAGTTAATTACATTTACAACATATGTCATTTACTGTATCTTCCTGGTTGATTAAGATAGACCACTGTCTTCGTTCTAGTGCTAATTTGTCCTTTCAATCGTTCCCGTCATCACAACTTTCCTCTTCTCTCATTACACGATCTACCCACGTGCACCCCACCCCGTTTGCCGTTACGTCATTATGCAAATGAACAACGTTTGCTTCAACGAGTTACATCAAATTCATGTTTACATAACACATACATTAAACATTTTCAATGTCTGTGTTTTGTAAATATGATGTAAACAGACTTTGGACTTAAGTCCAAAGTCTGTATATGACTGAGGTCGACATGTGGAAGGGTGAGACGGTCGGTCGAAGGCCTCAGCTGTTTCCACACCTGCTAGCTGTGAGTCTTTCCAGAATGGTAAAGATCAACGTTGGAAAATATAGACAGGGAGGGCAGCGAGAACGACATGAGAGGGCGACGACAGTTAGAATGATGCGAGAGCTAGGATGAGGACAGCGAGAATAATGCGAGAGAGTATGATGATAGTGATAATGATGTGAGAGGACGTGAAAAGTGAGACTGATGGGTGAGAACAGTGAAAATGACACAAGAATAATGATGAACGTGACTAGAGAGGACGAGGACAGTGACAATGTCAAAAAAACATGAGAACATGGAGAATGTCACAAGAAGATGAGATCAGGGAGAATGTCACAAGAAGATGAGATCAGGGAGAATATGTCACAAGAAGATGAAAAAATTGAGAATGTCACAAGAAGATGAGAACAGGGGAATGCCACAAGAAGATGATATTAGGGAGAATGACACGAGAAGATGAGAACATTGAGAATGTCACAAAAAGATGAGAACATGGAGAATGTCACAAGAAGATGAGAACAGAGATAATGTCACAAGAAGATGAGAACATGGAGAATTTCACAAGAATACGAGAACAAGGAGAATGTCACAAGAAGATGAGAACAGATAGAATGAATGACACAAGAAGATGAGATCAGGGAGAATGATGCAAGAAGATATATGAGAACAGAGACAATGTCACAAGAAGATGAGAATAGGGAGAATGACGCAAGAAGATGAGAATAGAGGCAATGTCACAAGAAGATAAGAACAGATAGGGAGAATGACGCAAGAAGATGAGAACACGTATGCGCGCATGCGCACCCACAGCAACGCACGTACGCTTAAATAAGTGTTTTTGAAATGTTTAGTCAGCGGGATTTCGACAGAGACGTTAATTGTTCTTTTTCACATTTGCATATGAGGTCAACGCTTTGTCTGCATGGTAGAATTTAAGTCCATGTCGACTGACCAGCTATAATTGCCCGTATATTTAGATACACCGATAAGGCGTAGTCACAATGGAGGACTTTAATCGTTGTTGTTGTGTGCAGTCGGATAAGTACACGCGGCGCTCAGTAGCAATTGCTACAGCGACAGTTGACAGCAGCGTATATTTACAGCTATTTCGGATGTGTCAAGTAGTACTTTTTGCAGTTGGCTGGGAGCCCAGGAGATTGTCTATAATAAAGTAGAGATATCCCTGGATGTGTTATAAATACAAAATGATACTTGACATAAGTGTAGCTAGGGCCTACTATTTTTTGTTTTATTAATTATCATAATATCATACTACTTATGGCGTGCGTAGCCGTAGGATACGTATTATAGTGACATAAAATATGACAATGGTGATGCATACGAGTGTTCTTTTTAGTCACGCCGGTTAGACCATTTGTATGTTTACCCGGGAGGTAGTAAAAGGGTTAAAACCCTAGGCACCGCCTCCGCGTCACTCTGCACTAAAGCCTAACCCTGGCGGATGATATGGTCAGGGCTATTTTTAGATGCACTTCTTTAATATTTAATTAATAGTCTTATAACACAAATTACTCGTTATTCTGTGTTATACATTTTTGGTAACCCATTATTTTATATAATAATTAAAATGAAGTTCACCGTGAAGACACAATTCGATCAATCTTGGACACCCCTGGAACCTGTGGGAATTTCCACGATGTATTTGTTTACAAACATAGCCCACCCCGGTGTCACCAGAGGGCATGGTGTGGAGCCATTTGTACCTAGGACTCTGATTGGTTAGATGAACGGCGTTTTACCGGAAGTTTTTGCAATCCGATAAATGATTGGTTGAGTACATCTATTTAACGGCGTGTCGAGCTTCATCGCTTTCTTTTGGGCTGTAGCTCCTTTTAGTGTTGGATAGAAGCTACAACGTAGTGCTTAGCGTTTGGCTGTCGTGTCGACAGGATACGTTCAGTTGCATTTGTAGATGTACTGGTGGGGTACTGAGTAGTATCTTCCTGTATAGACACACACCGGACATCGCAAGACGTGACACCGGTAACTGTCAGTCCGAGTTTACCTGCTCGGCGTCGAATCCGGGTTATTTGCTGACTTCTGTGAGAATCGACAGACGACTACAGACGTACAGTAACCGGTCTCGACTCAAGCTGTCAAGGTTTGTTTGTAAAATTAGTATATTAAGTAACATGGTGTGAATCATTACTGACTAGGTCATGTGACAGCTGTGTTACTTGCAGTTGCATGTATTATGCATCACAAACATTGCATTGCTTATGTTTATCATTTATGTTAGTTATTACTGTTTCACTACACTGGCGTCGTTGTCAACGGCCTTATTTTTGTTTTTATGTAACAAAAATTACGTTGTCATCGTAACGATATCATAGACATCACTGCATGGCTTGCGTTCCAAACTAACATGCAAATGTGCTTTGTATTGGCCTATTTATTAAATTTGTGAACATAAATGATAAATTTTGAAAATAATTGATTTATTTGCATCAATTTTCAGTGCATTTGCATTCAAATAAACATTTGATTTTAAATGCGAACCATAAACATTTGCATTCAAATACTGTATTAAATGTTGGCATATTGCAAACATAATTGTTACCCGTCCTGCCATTGCCAATGATTCTCTGAACCATTTCATGGCTTGCGTTTCAAACTAACATGCAAATGTGTTTTGTATTATTTATTAAATTTGTGAAAATAATTGAATTGTTTTAAAATAATTAATATATTTAAAAAAAATAATTGATTGATTTGCACCAGGGCTCTCAAACCCAGAACATATAAATACAGTATTTATTACGACACTGTAACTAATTTCTACATGGATTTGTTCTTTAGATATGCAATGACATGACATGACATTTTTTCTTTATTAATATTTCAGAACAAGCTGTGTTAATTGTTTTATGTGTTCATAATTTTTTTTTTATATTAACACTACTAGTTATCTAAAAAAATAAACATGCATTTCTGACATAATTTTTTTATTACATTATAATTTTTGTAGGCTTTTCATAACAGTTGCCCAAATGCAGTAAATAATGCAACTCAGTGTATTTTAGTCAAATTTTTATTCTGCCATATTTTTTTCTAGATGCCCGACTCAGCGATAGCGATGAAGCGCAACAGCAGCACTGTGTCATTTAATCGGAGTGATTCGACTGGATCCAACACAGCCTCGTTCTACCTGCCCACCTACCGACCTCTCATAGACAGGATCAATGACAGACTCAATGCCAAGACCAGGTTCTTCTCACTCGAATTCTTCCCAGCGAAGACACCAAGTGGAGCTGTTAGTTTACTCTCAAGGTAACATTGCTGTGTCTCCTTGGAATAATTGTATAGTATTGTTGAGTTTGTTGCAGCTTTGTAAGATTAATTAAGTACTTGAAATGTTAGGAAATGGGCATTTGTCATTTGTTTTCCCAGGTTAAGATTTGTACTTCTTACTCCCTACACATATAAAACATATTTATATATTTAGAGCAAGAGGATGTCTAGTACTAACTGTACTATGTACCTTTCAGACGTACTCCCATTTATTACTGAAGATTAATTGTAATTTACCAGGCTTGTAAACAAATCCGAATGTCATTTAAATGCGCATTCAAATGCAATCATTTAATTTTCAGCGCATTTGCATTCAAATGCAAACCATAAACATTCACTTTTGAATTTGAACCATAAACATTCGTATCCAAATGCCAAACAGATACGTATTAAATGTTGGCATATTGCAAACATAATTGTTACCCGTCCTGCCATTGCCAATGATTATCTGAACCAAGCACCAGCTAACCCCACCAGCCAACATTCCTTTTGACACAAGGCAATAGGAAACTGTTCAATGGCTTCCCATTCCTCCAGTAGTTAATTGCTGGGTAGTGTTTAAACAGCAGCTTTGATTGAATTATACATCTTGATCACCTGACCAACACAAAGGGAATGACTTCTGTCTGGCCAGAGGGTTCAATGGCATTTCCTTGCCAGCATTGCTGTTCACAAATGACAATTAAAAGGTCTCAATGGCAAGTGGCTACTACCTGCCCAGTGTCCACCTAGCCCAGCAGATCATTAGAGCAATTCATCTAACACCCTAAACTCCTCTAATAGCCACTTGTAAAGAGTACATTGTTTAGCTAAGCATTTGCAAGAAGATTTTTTGTTGATTTGACTATTGCCAAGATATTTATTTAACATATCTGATCTGGTTATTTGACCCACAAAAAAACATTATCTCAGCATATATAATATCATTCCCTTTGTGTTGGAACAGATTATCGGCTGATTGTGTAGGTGCTAGTAGTGTTAATATGTTTAAAAATAAAATTGACATGTACCTAAGAAGGGCTGAGTACATTTAGTTAGATAGGTTGGACTCTCGATAAGCCAAAGGGCTTCCTTGTCCACCTGCCATCTAGAGTTGATTCTCTAGGTGGCAATCTTGTTAAATGAAGATTTATGTTGATTTACTGGAAAATCAAAGAATGTTTTTGGGAAATTTTGTACATCATGTAGCAAGCATACCCAGGTAACAATATGGCATCACCCATCGGGAGTCACCCATCGTATGGCTATAAATGGTAACTTAGTTTGAAGTGTTTTAAATTATTAATTATGCATAATGTAAAAGCCTTTTGAGGAGACATAGCCTGTTTGTAAAAAAAATTGTAATAAAGTAATAAAAAACTAAGTCATCAAATGACATGGACAAGTTTAAGCATGTGATAACTCCAGGACTTTGAAATCTGCACATTTGTGTTTTTATCTTGACTGCTGTTGACTGCAGAATCAGGTCATTTGTCCTTCACAGTGCCAGTGTCAGTCCTCCACTTGCAAAGCTCTTCGTACGTACCTTTGCTACCTTTGGCCTCTGGATACCAATTGGGAATGTATTTAAAGCAAAAAAGATTAACACAGTTGTTTATTAATAGATTTGCGTTATGTTTTTCTTTTTGGAGAAACCCAACATTGTTGGTGAGTGAGCCACACTCCAGAGGGCACCACTCATGTCCACTGTACTGTCTCTGTGTTATATAATATATATCATAATTCTTATAAATAATAACCCACATGTCCACTATACTGTCTCTGTGTTATGTAATATGTCATAATTGTGATAAATTATTCCCATGGATTGTGGCTCAATGGTGTAAGTAGGTCACATATTATTACATTGTTATACATTTGTATCTCAGGTAAATGTGTGTTGCCAGAATTGACCGTCTGAGCCAGGGTCAGCCGTTGTTCTGTGACATCACATGGCACGCTGCAGGTGACTCTGGGTCGGACAAGCCGACCAGTACGATGACCATTGCCAGTGCAATGTTAAACTACTGCGGGGTGGAGACCATGCTTCACATCACCTGCTGCCAGATGTCGAAGGACGAAATCACTACACATCTGACCCGGGCCAAGGAACTCGGCATCAAGAACATCCTCGCCCTGCGTGGAGGTGTGTTTGACTTACTTGAATCGAGGCCATCTTTTCCTCATTTCAAAATAAGATTTTCTTTAATCTAGAATATTATATACACTAAACGTGCCATGACATTGTGCTGTGTGCCCGTGTCATATACGGTGTTGTGATATTGTTGTGTGCCCGTGTCACATAATGTGGCGTGACATAGTTGTGTGCCCGTGTCACATAATATACATTGACATTGTTGTGTGATTGTGTCACATAATGTGCCGTGCATTATTGTGTGACCATGTCACAATTGTGTGCCCGTGTCATATATGTCATATGCCATGACATAGTTGTGTGGCCATGTCATATAATGTGCCGTGACATAGTTGTGTGCCCGTGTCACATAATGTGCTGTGACATAGTTGTGTGCCCGTGTCACATAATGTGCTGTGACATAGTTGTGTGCCCGTGTCACATAATGTGCCACAACATTATTGTGTGCCCAAAATTGTTGTTTGCCCGTGTCACATAATGTGGCATGACATAGTTGTGTGCCCGTGTCACATAATGTGCCGTGACATAGTTGTGTGCCCGTGTCACATAATGTGGCATGACATAGTTGTGTGCCCGTGTCACATAATATGCCGTGACATAGTTGTGTGCCCGTGTCACATAATATGCCGTGACATAGTTGTGTGCCCGTGTCACAGATGCTCCGGCCAACTGCAGTGAGTGGGAGATGCCAGAGAATGGCTTCCGCTACGCCACAGACCTCGTCAAACACATCCGGGATGTGTTTGGTGACCACTTTGTCATCTGCGTCGCAGGTTCGTTCACCTTTTATTCTCTCTAATGTTGCGGCCATTTTATAAGCTCGATGGACCTCGTTGGTGAGCAACAGTAATGCCATGGGTCTATTAGTTTGATAAGAATCACTGCATCTTGTAAATTGTATCAAAGATACAACACACTTAATGTGGTCATTAGATCTAACACATCTAACACTAGTAACACATGGTGTATCAATAAAACATCACACCAGACTAATGTTTGCTTCTTTTTGTAAGTAAATCGATTACATCCATCGTACAGTTTGACATGACACGACACAACACAACACGTATTGGGGTCATTGTGGTCTGTAGTGTTACATCAACACATCTTACTAGGTGGGAGGACAGGTGATTAGTTTGCTGTGATGTAGTTAATCCAAATAAAATATCGCATTTTTCTGTTTCTAAAAAAACTGTCTTAGAACTGCTAAACAAAAAGCTGTCACGTCTGCCTTTTGGCGAGTTCATTCTTCCGTGTTTTAACCGGACTGAGTTGAATTTTACAGCGGAACATTTAGGGATGTGCTAATACTGCTGCGTGTGGCAGGGTATCCAACCGGACACCCGGGGTGTCCGACCTACGAGGAGGACCTCGTCCACTTGAAGGAGAAGGTGGACGCGGGGGCAGACATCATCATCACCCAGCTCTTCTTCCAGGCTCCCGTCTTCCTCAAGTTTGTGCGCGACTGCCGTGCCATCGGCATCACCATACCAATCCTGCCCGGCATCATGCCAATACAGGTATGCAGGCAACGGCCGTTAGGTGTTTGTGTCGAAGGGTGCATGCTGCGTCCAGGCATACCAACAGGTCTTGTTTGAGATGATGCAGAAGCCAGTAGACATTTGAGCTGGTAAAGGAGATTAGAGCTATAATTAGTTAATATAAGTTTTGTTTTTATATTAACTATTTTAAGAGAGCATATACCGCCCCACCCCCCCCCCCCCCCCCCCCACCCCCTGTTGCTCAGACTGGACTTTTAACGCATGGAAAGGGCCAAGTCCAGTATATGGAAGAAGAAGAGAGCATTATGGAGGAATATCTGTGTAAATAAGTAACTGTCATTAAATTGGAGCATGCGTTGTTGGTATGCCTGGTGAGGGACAGCTTGGTGGCTTGTGTTGTTAGTTACAGTAATGGTAGCACAGTAGTGTAGCATCAGCACAGTTGTAGTAACAGTCTCGATACTGAGGTGTTATGGTGGAGTTCATCATTTCATCCACTGAATGGAAACAGTGAGACATGTGTGTGTAAGGTCTGACCAGCTGTGGTCTTGGAGAGTCTTCTGTGTGCTACAGAGGCCAGCTGAAGAGACGTGGAAAGAATACAACACGAATCCCTTCTCTCGTGTCTTACAGAAGAGACTAATGTAATAATCTTTGGTATTTTCTGTTTGCCAGTGTTTGGTGTCAATACAGGATAAGTAAGCAATAAATGGAGAACCTGCTGTGGACAAACAGGGTGATGGTCTCTGTCTCAGCCTCAAGGTGTCTGTGTAGTGTGAATTAACACCAGCAAATCTTGTTACATAGTACCTGACAAACACAGAGGCCTTGAGATGCAATGGAAGAAAAAAAAAGACATTTAGTAAATTATTTACTTCTCAAGAAACTGTTATTTCGTATATATACAGAAAAACTAAAAAGTTTCTTGAGACGTAAATAACTTACTAAATAACATGAACAAAGAAACCGTATCACTACATTTGAAGAAGAAGAACGATGTTATAAACAACGTTTCACAGCAGTTGATGGCTCGACATAGAGGGACAGCAAACTGGATCTTGACAGTTTCTGATGTCAGGTATCAGAGCAAGAATTGGAGTAGGAAAATGGGACTAAACGCATGAAGAAACAGGTGGAAAAAACCCGAATATGAACTGGAGACGCCTCAGGTTGGTGTCTAGTCAAAGACTGTGCAAGCGAGTCTTGACTCGCACCACAGATGGAAGCATGCTGATGACTAGCATTTCTGTTTTCCAGTCGTGTTCGTTCGCGGCCGACTGCCATATTTAGGCTGTAGAAACTAAAAAGCCACTTGGCGTTTGTTCCAGATTGCCTCGGCCTTGTGTGAGGTCAGGGGCAGGGCAGGGTTGCGATGTTTGTGCCGCAAGAGGTAAGGGGGTACCGTGGTATGTCAACATAGATTATAGACTGCTTAATTTAGACTGGTTTATTTCAGGTAAAAATTACCTAAAAATAGGCATTACAAATAATAAAAATATATAAAAATAACAATGCAAAATGGCTACCAGTAAAAGGGATGTAAAAAAAATTGTACACTAAAAACCAAATAAAAATACTGAAAGGAGTTTTGCTATTCATTTTTAGGATAAAATTGTGTTATGGTGTATAAATTATATTGCAACATACTGGCTGTGATTAGCCAGGTATGTTATCATTTGTTGTGTGTGTGTGTTAGGCAAAGTGCCACTTTTGAAGGTTTATTCATTGTCCTGAAGCCATGTGACGGCATATTGACATCAGTGGCTCTGTGGATGATGGGTCGCTCTGAAGATTTATGTGTGCTCACTATTCCGGAATTTGAATGATTTCAGTAATTTATTTAGACATTGAATAATTTCTGCTTTATTGAAATATAACACAATTTTACAGTAAAAATGAATGGAAAACCTCCAAATAGATAAACAAACAACAAACAATTACTGAATCAAGGAGATGTAAAATCACTGTTGTGCATAAAAACATTCATGAAAATTGGTAGACCATAGTCTTGCCATGCCTTTAGCAATATTTGTGAACCAAATAAAACAGATAAAATTCAATGGTGTATATATTGTGTCTTAAACCATAGCTAGTCTTTTGGAATAAGGTGTCAAAATGTAAACATCATGCATGGAATAAATGTGGTTTGACACTGGTGAAACAGTCGCAACACTGTGCCCAGCCATTGGTCAGCTGTGCCCGCCCATTGGTCAGCTGTGCCCATGGAGATGGGTTGTGTATCATTGCACTGGAATATATGTACTTCAAACGTCCTGGAAGGTTTATAGATTAGTTAATACTAGTGGAGAAATACAAGTGGAGAATGGCTATATCTTATATTTAAAGCTGCATCTTCAGTTACTTTTTACTAAATCAGGTCCATTGATATTACCATATCTAGAGTGTGTGAACATGTACAGGCAGTCAGTTGTGTACGAGCAAGCAGGCATGGTTGCTGCTCGAGCATACTGAGTTTTTTGTGTCAGATAGGTGTAACACAAAATGGAATGATTAGGCAGGCGTGATATCATATGACCATGTTTGTTTTGTGTCAGGTTCATTGGTACCTGCGTTAGCCAGATTATGTACAATATCTGTATGAATCCAAGTTACACTTTTAGGTTACGTTTATTTAATGTCTTACCCTTGACTGTTTCTGTTTGTTGAATTTGAGATTTATAGGTTATTTGTAACATGGGCATATTCATCTTAATTAACATTTATAACTTCTTAATTTCTAATCTAACTCTAAGTCTGTCTTGGTGGCCCTTTATGTTTCAACTTTGAATACTGGATGGCAACAAATGTTCTCAGTAAAGTCATGAACTTGTGAGTGGTGATTTTGGTGTTAATGATTCCGTATATTATTCATCCAGTTATATTTGTAATTGGAAAAGAACCACACTATTGTCTCCATAAATGTGTATACTTTGTGTGGGTTTCTTTGTAGGTAGCATCACGATACCATGTTGTCAGTTTGATGTTGCATGCAGGATTATTCAGAGAATGTATATACATGTGTTAAACATCGTAACAAGTCCACTGTATTTCTGCCGTCTTTTGTAGGGCTTCCAGTCAATCTGCCGCATTGCGAAGATGTCGAACCTCGTCATCCCGCAAGAAATACTTGACGTCCTTGAACCGATCAAGGACAATGACGAAGCGGTGCGCAAGTACGGCATCGATCTCACGGTGACCATGTGTCGAGAACTGTTTGACAGCGACATCGTATACGGACTACACATGTACACACTGAACCGCGAGGTGGCCACCATTGAGATCCTCAAGCAGCTCGGTCTGTGGTCCGTTGACCCCTGTCGACCTCTGCCGTGGAAGACCACAGCGAACCACAACCGCAGCAAGGAAGATGTCCGGCCGATTTTCTGGAACCTGCGACCGACGAGCTACGTGTATCGCACGCTTGAGTGGAACGACTTTCCCAACGGCCGGTGGGGGAAGTCATCGTCGGCGTCGTTTGGCGACGTGAAGGACTACTATCTGTTCTACCTACAGTCGTCGGCTCCCAAGGAGGAGCTGCTCCAAATGTGGGGAGATAAGCTGGAGTCGGAGCGAGACGTCTGGAAGGTGTTCGAGAAGTACATCACAGGGGAGCCACAAGAGAATGGGGTCAAGGTCAGTATACCAGTTAGCTCCTAATTGTGCAAATGAAAGTAATCTGTCTGAACGTATGTTTAATTTTTGTATAAATACCTCACGGGGTAGATTTTTATTTTGGCCTTGGGTTTGAGTAACATTTCTGGGACACCAAGGCCAGTGGGCAGGACACCAAGGCCAGTGGGCAGGACACCAAGGCCAGTGGGCAGGGTACCAAGGCCAGTGGGCAGGACACCAAGGCCAGTGGGCAGGGTACCAAGGCCAGTGGGCAGGACACCAAGGCCAGTGGGCAGGGTACCAAGGCCAGTGGGCAGGGCACCAAGGCCATCCTTTTTCATGAGCAGGGCATATACATGCTATTGTAAATGCATGCACAAAACACAGTTTGTAAATCGCTACATATCTGAGAGTGTCGACAATTGTTTCTTTAGATTTTTGTTCTTATGTAACACATGGCAAGTGACTGTCCAATTAAACAATAGTATGCAATTGCTATGGTGCTGTGGGCCAAATTCATTCCCGACCTGAGATTTGACATAAATAATGAAATGTCGGAATATTAATAAACGGAAGGCTTCCTTGTCCAGTTGCATTCTGGGATTGTTGTTCTTGATGGTAATCTTGTTATTTTAACTACTCGCACAAGGACATTGACATCGCACAAGGACATTGACAATGTTGATAAGACCGGTCTGGTTGTCACAAAATGTGTTGTTGTCACAAAATGTGTTGTCACAAAATATATCGTCACAAAATGTGTTGTTGTCACAAAATGTGTTGTTGTCACAAGGTATGTTGTTGCCAGGTGAAGCTGCTGCCGTGGAATGACCTGCCCCTGGCGAAGGAGACGCAGGTGATCCAGGGTGAGCTGGCGGAGGTGAACAGACAGGGCGTGCTCACCACCAACTCACAGCCCCGCATCAACGGGCTGCCCTCCACCGACCCCACATTTGGCTGGGGACAGCCGGGCGGCTACATCTATCAGAAGGTGCTCACTGAATTGCTCTTGCTCCTGCTGAGCAGCTCATCCAGCTGTTGTTTACCATGTTCCTTCTGCACATCCAACAACATAGGATACAAACACTTGATCTTTCTGACAGCTTCCATGTCATGTTAAGCAAAAGTTAAAAATAGACAACAAGTAATAGATGATTTTCAACACAGAATATGTCAAATAACACTCGGTTCAACTTCTGGTATTTTATCGTAATCTACATGAGATCATTATACAAGATATTATACCAGATAATGAATACAAACAATGTGATACCATTTACAGGTTCTTTTTTGTATACGATAGATGTGCTTATGTGTGAATGCCTGTCATTTTTAGGCGTATGTGGAATTCTTCACAGACAAGGCAAATGTGGACTGTCTGAAGGAAGTGTTGGCATCGTACGGAACTCGTGTCAACTACCACATCCTCAGCAACAGCGTAGGTGTTTCTGACCCACACACCTCTCTCTCTCCACCATCAATGTCTCCCCGTCAGTATCTTATAACTGTGATGACGTCTTAGGATATTGGTTTACATGATGACGATGGTAATGACATGTTAAGTTTTACATGGGTAAACATTTCGGTGTGGTGGCAACTGTTAAAACGGTGGTGCATTATTAAGTCGGTAACATCGACACTAAGAAGTGTGTAGTTTGCTACTGGAAGCGTGTTTAGTGATGACGAAGTGTGTTACAGGGAGAACAGGACTACACCAACTGTGATGAGTTGAAGCCGATCGCTGTCACATGGGGCGTGTTCCCGGGCAGAGAGATCTTCCAGCCAACCGTCGTAGACCCAGTCGCATTCAAGAGTTGGAAGGTGGATGTTGTTCTCCTCTGGTACTCCCTGTCACCAGCCTGCTCTCTGTTGCTGTTGTTCTCCACTCTCCTCCCACTCTTTCCAGATCTCTCTTAATGCATGATATGTTGGCTTTCAGTTCAACAATATGTGAATCTGTGCGGTTACTGTGGAAACACCACTGTTCAAAGCACTTTCTACTTTCTGGCAGACCTGTTCATTTGAACTCTGTTTTGACATTCAACAATGTTACAATTAATGTTGAAAGATTTCTTATGCACAGATATCCTCCACCTGTTTGTAACCAGGAACAGTGTAGAAGGATCATATATTAAGTGCAAGATTGAAATGTAATTTCTTGGTTGCGAGTTCAATGCTCCAGTCACAGTGCTCTCCACATTGGTCTCTATTGACGTTGATTTCAGTAGTGTAAGGTTTTGTAATAAAATAGTTTAATTAACTGAAGTAAACAAATGGTGGTTAACTGAACTAACACCTACACAACAAATATTCTTAAACATGTAAGTGTAAAATGGCTGATTTATAGATTCAATCAATCAGATTTTACTTCATAACAATAACATTACATTATACTTATGATGCCAACAATATTAAGCAAAACAATATTGCTGCATGGTGGTCACATGGCGTATTATGTACCATCTTCCTGTGACCCCAAAACATAAACTTTGAAATTTAATACATATACTTATACATGATATGAAATTGAAGTAACATGTTAGATACTTTATAGTAACGACAGATTGCTGTCTGTGTCAGGACGAGGCGTTTGAGTTGTGGCGCGAGCAGTGGGGCAAGTTGTACGACGACGGCACGACGTCCCAGGGCGTCATCCAACACATCCTTGACAACTACTACCTGGTGAACCTCGTCGACAACGACTACCCCAAGGAGTCCTGCCTCTTCGACATCGTCCGCAAGATGCTCAGTCTGAAGCAGACGCACAAAGGATGCAACGGTAGGTCGGCTGAAGTGTCGCTGTGACATTCTGCACAGGTCACGTGACACTGCGGATGCGACACTGCCATTAGCTGGCTGCTCGTGGGTAACTTCTTGGTGGTGGTGGGGTATTTAAATACAAATACTTTTGAGGGATTCAAATACAAATACTTTTAAATGCAAATGTATTTAAATACAAATGCATTGAAAAGTATTTCAAATACTTTTCATTTTCAGCATATATTACTATACAGCAGTCCCTCTCTTCAGCGGACACTCCTGTATCCAAACAAAAGTGTCCCTACATTGCAGGTGTCCCCTCATCAGAGGGACATAATTTTTGAGTCACTGTTTTTGCCTCTAGACCCTAATTGTGCACATCGTTTATGACAGAGAAGTTGTTAACCATAAATGTGAAGAATGTTAAAAAAGGAAAAAAGTCATTAACAAAAACCAGTTTTAATACCCCAAATAAAAAAATATCCATGTTAATTTGATATAAAAATGTTTGTTCCAATTTGTTGTTTTAAAAAGAAGACATGGTTATAGATCAATAAATAATGTTCAGTAAGCATGAAAAGCAGCAGCATCTATATGATATTTTATTACACAACTAACATAATCTTTACACGTGAACATGGTATTTATTTTTTGTGAGCCAAACTAAGCCATGGTGACTGAGGCATGATGGGAGATATTTAAATCGGCATGCTTTCGTCTGTTGATAATAATAAGAATATGTTTTTCATTTACATGTCTAAAATACTCAAATAATAATGCTTAGCCAAAGAGTACATACATTTAAAAACATACAGATGTAGTGTAGATGCGTGGATGGACATTATTTGTAAAGATATGAATAGATTGCACTTCGTTCTACAAGATTGGAACGTATGCAGTGGGCGATAATAGGGTATCGAAGCTGTTCGCGGCAGCTCCAATAAAGCTTATAAACAATTTCAACGACAGGCAAGGGGTATGCATTGCACCTAGGTATTGATTAGACTGCTTTCAATCATCAGTCATCTAAGTAAGAAGTGATTTAAACAACTCCAATTCAGGGCATTGTTCAGTTTGTTGTGCACACCACTGGTGTCTGTGAGCATTAGCTCAGCCTGCAGACGCGATTGCAATTAGTTAACAGGCATTCCCATTGTCCGGTGACACAGAAAAACACCCAAGACAATAGCCAGCCATAAATAAAACCAGTTATCCACTCCCAGTTGGGTAAATTAGGTAGAATTTATTTGTGTTTAGTTAATTGAAAACGGGGAGATTTGCGGCTCTGTCCGCCGCCATTTTGTAAATAAAATATTTCGACCGATTTTTTGTTAATTAATGCATGATGTCCGCCTTAGCAGGGAATGAAAACCAAAATATCTTGTCTGCTGTCCGCGTCCACCAGGTGTCCCCTCATCAGAGGGACATTAACATGGTAGAACAGTTCGTACATTGAGATAGTGTCCCGACATAGCAGGTGTCCACTCATCAGAGGGTCCTGTAAAGGGAGGGACTGCTGTATAGGTAAAGGAAAAAAACGATATATCAAAGAATTCGAGACATCTAGTTTATTGCCATTATCTAAGTTGTCTGGTTACATTCGGTAATAGGATAGTGCAAAGTCCTGCTGCAAGGCTAAATTAATGCAATCATTCCTCCACACCCGTTTCACACAATCATGGCAATGTGGACAGAACCCACAGCCAAGCTTTCCATTCATTCACTGAGGATCACTTAACAAGGTATGATTTGAATTGGGTTCTCCCTTTAGCATCTGTATCAATCAGGCTGGCCTGCACACTGGGCTGGGTGATGTTTGAACAAAGTCCACTGTGGCTTATTTAATTGGGGATACCTGGCTTGAACAAAGAGCTTGCTAAGCCAAGCAAGGCTTCTTCCTCTATCAGGAAGTGAAGTGAAGGCAAGTGCTAATCTGTGTAATTAAGGTCTTAGGCCCTGACTGTCACTGATAGCACATTGGCTAATTTAGCTTAGCAGTAACTTACATGAACATAGTGGAGGAAGAACTGATTGAAAAAGTATTTGAGAAGTATCTGAAATATCAAATACTTTAGGAAGGTATACAAATACTTTCAATTCCTAAATGTCAAATATAAATACTTTTAAAAAAGTACTTAAATACTTTCAAATACAAATGTATTTGACGCCATGTCTGGTGTTGACAATGTGTCCGTGTCTTCAGGTGTCTGCAACTGAGCCTGGCACGCCACAAGAAGAGAGGATGTCACACAGGGAGAGGTTGCACCCTTCACGTGACATCTTACTGTACAGCCAACCTACCCCGGAGAACATGCAATGGTCCTGCACATACCCATGCAAGATGGGAAATTAAATATGCACATATAATGATATATTTTTGCAAATCTTCTGCGTACGTGAACTTTATACTCTGACTGTTGTGCACAGTGGCTGTGACAACTGTCGAGTCATTGCCGTGTACAAGTATTAAAGGATTTGTTGGGTAATGTTATTTGAATATATGAAGCGATGTCACAGAGTGTAGCCACTTCACTGTGTCGCGATCGTACTTTTCTGGTGACAACTAGCATGTTTGTGGCCACTACTAAAACCAATACACCTAATGTCATTCTGTTTTCATAAATCTTTGCAGCATGAACATGCTACAAACTATTTTTTTTAAATATGGTACCGTATTTTAAATACTTACTGTTGGAATTTTATCAATGACACCATGTGTTGTTTTGTTTGCACATTAATCTTCTTTGGCAATATCTGACCGCACAAATATACGAATGAAACACAGGATTTTATTGTTATGGTAAACAAACGTTTCAAATATGTTTGAGTATCATTAATACTTGCTTAGTGGAGTAGTATTTGTTATGCGTTTTTCATATTTGCTGCCACTGCAGTAATTTGTTGTATTGTTTGTGATAATGTTTTGTTTTGACATATCATCAATGTACGCTGTATTGAATAAACATGGAAATCTATAATTATTAGTTGTTTTTACTGATATTGTTGGCAAGTGATCTTACAAAGCACCATACGTCAATCGGGGGATAATTTAATTAACATTCCTATGAATTCCCAGGTCAGATTTTTTATCATTAAAATACATTTCGCTCTTGAAAACATTCGACACCCCACTGAGATGTTATCGCATGTGTGTTCGGGGATTAGTGTTCTGCTTTTCCATTTCAAAATAATAATGGAAGATGGCGTTAATTCCCTGGTGTTGATAGAAGACCAACTTTCACATACATCCACTTGATACACCTATATCTCATTTTTCATATGCCACATGATGCTGGAATTCTAGCTGGTTACTTTTCACCCAGCAGACTAATGGTAGGATTTCTAGTACATTGCGTCTGACATTCAAGACGCCGAAATCAGAATAGTCCTAGTGTATTTCAATGTCATATGTGTCTTTGAATTGTGAGGATATTAGTCTAAAACTATTGGGTTAAAATTATGTACAACTGTGAGAGACTAAATACCAAAGGATTCTTTGAGGGCTGTGCTATGATAACCTTGAAATGAACTGGAAAACACGGAACTTGAAACAGTTACTTTGACAAAGTCAAAAATTTTGTCTAGAACATGGTCTGAACAAGTCAGTGTTCTTAATCACGTTTAACTGAAAGCATTTCGTTGGTTCAGTTAACTTAATATCACACATGCTTTGCGACAAATTTACAGCTGACTGACTAGACAACGTCTTGATGAGATAAATGCAAGTTACGACAATGACCAGGTACGCAAGCACGTCAACGACTAGATATATCACATATCACTCGTCTTACCCATCCAACAGGGTCATTCTATTTACATCTGAAGATGTGCAGATGAATTTGATCAATAAAATAAAAAATTATATAAGTCATTATTCTCAACTTATAAATTATTATCAATAAAAAAGAACAGTTAGTTAGGCATAACATCCAGTAACCACTGCATACATTTTAAATGTTATCAATGTTCTGGATACATAACACACACAATACACAGGTGCCAACAAATATTGACGGCACAGAAGTCCCCAGTGCGTGTGTACTTGTAGTGATCTGTCATGTTTGCTGTGTTCTCGTGATGTCATCAACGCATGTGTTTAGTGCTATGTCATGTTTGCTATGCCTTCGTGATGTCGCCTGTGTGTGTGTGTGTGTGTGTGTGTGTGTGTGTGTGTGTGTGTGTGTTTGTGTGCATGTGTGTGTATGTGTGTGTATGTGAGTGTGTGTGTTTATTGCTCTGTCATATTCGCTATGCCTTCATGATGTGTGTGTGTGCGTGTGTGCGTGTGTGCGTGTGTGCGTGTGTGCGCGTGTGCGCGTGTGTGCGTGTGCGTGTGTGCATGTGTGTGCATGTGTGTATGCGATGTCTGTGTGTGTGTTTAGTGCTCTGTCATGTTGGCCACGTCCTCCTGTGACGTATCGACACCAAACACCTCGTGATACGACGTGTACGGCTCGGCGCTGTAGTCAAACATGAGCCCGAGGATGACGTTGAGTGCAGACGTCCCACAGCGGTGACAGCCGGAGTACCTGTACAGCGGCTTACGGTTGCGCCTACACCCAGTGTTCTGTGCTCCGCGTGGCCACATGCACTCCGTGGAGAGTGCGCAACGCACCCACGGCAGCATCAACTGTTTGTGGATCTTGGCCGTGTTGTACAGGACGAGGTGGTCGGAGCTGACCATGTGTTGGAAGTAGTAGTTCTCCTGCTTCGTGTGGAAGTACTGGAACATGGTCGGGTGCGTCAGCGCCGACGTCGGCTCCCGCGACTTGATGGTCCACGCTGTGATGCCGGTGCTGCGCGCCTGCTGCAGCACACTCGAGATGTTATCGGTGATGAAGCTCTCGGAGCTGTCAGTCCAGATCACCGACCCGTAGTCATTGAGGGCCATCTGACAACACACAGCATTACAGATGACAGATGAGTCATTGAGTGCCATCTGACAACACACAGCATTACAGATGACAGATCAGTCATTGAGTGCCATCTGACAACAACAGCATTACAGATGACATATCCATCGTCACTGAGTGCCATCTGACAACACACAACATTACAGATGACAGATCAGTCATTGAGTGCCATCTGACAACACACAGCATTACAGATGACAGATCAGTCATTGAGTGCCATCTGACAACAACAGCATTACAGATGACAGATCAGTCATTAAGTGCCATCTGACAACAACAGCATTACAGATGACAGATCCATCGTCACTGAGTGCCATCTGACAACACACAACATTACAGATGACAGATCTATATGATAACATACAACATTACAGATGACAGATCCATTTGATAACATACAGCAATACAGATGCCAGATCCATCGTCATGTTGTGTCATCTGACAACACACAACATTACAGATGACAGATCCATCTGACAACACACAGCATTACAGATCCATAGCCACTAAGTATCACTTGACAATACACAGCATTACAGATGACCAATCCATCGTCATTTTGTGTCATCTGACAACACACAGATCTGTAATCCATAGTCACTGAGTGCTATCTAACAACACACACCATTACAGATGATTGATTAAATGCCGTCTGATAACACACACCATTACAGATGATCAATCAGTCATTAAATACCATCTGATAACACACAGCATTACATGACATATCAGTCATGGAGTGTCATCTGATGATACATAGCATTACAAATGACAGATCCATAGTCACTGAGGAATGTCATCTGACAACACACAGCATTACAGATGACAGACCCATAGTGACCGAGTATCATCTGATAACACACAGCACCTCAGATGACAAATAAACCACTGGGTGTCATATGACAACACACACAACACATTACAAATGTCAGCACACTTGTTAGTTTGAATATGGATATTGTTACAATCATTAATTAGTGTTCACATCAGGGTTGGGTTCAAATACATATTTGTATACAGAAATGTTGTGTATTTGTATTTGAATTGAAAATAACAAAAATGCATGTATTTGATACTTGGTCTGTATTTGAAAGGTATTTGCAAATACAATCAAATACATATAAAAATATTACCAACAAAAGGTGACATAAACTGGCTCAGGAGTCTGATTAGGAGTAGGCAGGCACCACTGAGAAAATTTGTCTACAGTGAAGGTGGTCAAACATTAGCATCAATGAATGAATGGGAAGCCAGTGAAGCGTATCTATAGCCATAAAGGCAGGTATTCACAGGGAAGGTGCTTCAAAGAATCCTGCTGTGTAAACATCCTGGGCTAAGACAAAGGAACCCAGGTTTCCTCCAGTGCAGGGGAAGAGCTACCCACTAGTTGGTACAGTAGTACAGATAAGGACAGTCTAGTAAACATGTCTGCCAATTAATCTACAGCAGTCAATCAAGCCAAAGACAAAATTCTACCCACTATGATACACTTGAACTATAATGGAAACATGGGTCAGTAATCATATTTAAATCAAATGTCCAAAATGGCAATGTATTTTATTCGTATTTGAATAAAAATGGCAGTGTATTTGAATTGGAAATTTGTAGTTGTATTTGAAATCTGGAAAAGCAATGTATTTGACTTTGATTTGGCCGAGTTGTATTTGATACTAATTTGAACCCAACCCTGGTTCATATAGTAAAGCGACCGTGTGCGCGTAATCAGCCTATTAAGCCTGAGAAGCTGAGTTAAGTTCTGTAAATAAGTTTTCCTTTGTCCCACTTAGTAATAACTGAAGTATGGTGTGTCGGACCGATCAACTTCAAAGGTGCATCTGAGTAGAGGAAGCACTGAGTAGAGATGTCTGCCCCTTGCAATATGTGTCATTGATGGCTGTAGATGATGTCGTTTGTTTACAACATGAAAAATCTGGAGTGCAATATTCAAAAAGTGAACACAGTTTTGGTCTTATTAAATGAGATTTGTGGCCAGTTTAATATTTGAAATATTTTGGAATAATTTATAACTGTCTGCCAGCCACACATGACAAGACTCAGTAGTGATTCAGTGTCTTGCAAAAATATTACCAGATAAGATGTGCTTATGTTGGGACAGGCTTAAAGTTGTACTGTTGGGGAGATAGTCTGGTTTTTCATGTAACATTAAAAAAAAATGTATCTGGTAAAAATTCACATTGTCGAATTAGTAACTACAATGAAGATCAAATCTATATGCACAAGACAACAGACAGCTGAACACTTTACCTGTATTGCTATTGGTCTAAATGCCTGCATGTGTGAATCTTTCAGATGATGTGGGAACTTGTCAAAATCAAATGACTTGATATGACAATGCGTCCGAAGGTTGCAATGTTTCTTCAACTGAAACAAATCATAAATCAATGTGAAAAAAGGCAATAACTGTGTTAGACAATGATTTTTTAGACTTGTGTATTTGTGTAAAATATTGTAAAAAAGAAAATGTAATGATCTAAATTCTAAAAGCTATGCAAAACTGAAACACAAGTTTTGCCAGATGGTTCTATAAAAAATATAGCGTCTCATTCACTGTTAATTAGAAATAATTATGTAATTTAGCAAGGCCACTCTCTGTTATTTATGTGGCTGAGACATGGAGACCAACCAGAGTGACATCAGCCTCTCTGGTTGTTGTTGTCTTTCAAAGTCCACCAACAGTCCATTGTATCACCAGACGAGTAAACATCCTAATGGGTTTGTCACTCAATGTTGGACAAAATAGTGATGCAATTGCATTTAATCATGCCCGTCTACACAGTAAGAACAGCTGCTTAACAGTAATGCAATGATCACGTCTGTTCTCAACAACTTCTTATAATTCAGTGACAGTTTGTACTGGTTACATCAGATTGTCAATATATTGAAAAGAACTTAATGTGCATAATACAGTGCAGTATGATTATCCTGGGAGCAGCTGTACCATGTCACTTCTTCTTTACACACACTGTTTTCACCTGATAACATTTATACACATATATTTACTTAGTTTCATGTTCAACTTCAAAGTGATCTTTTTAAATGTGAATTTAGCTTGGGGGCTGAGCACCTCCATTATTTTGAGAGGGAGGATGTAGCCCCAATGTTGAGTGACTTTTTAATGTTGGTGATCACAATTCAAGCTGTATTTGAAGCAAAATTGTATTAACTTATTTAATTTAGGAAAAACAAACAGTATTTTTGTCATGACAATTTTCAAAAACACCCTATTTAACCCTCAATTTTTTTTACGGTGCAAGTGTATTTTGTAACACATTTGTTTATTTTGTAACAGGGTATTTTTTTTACTGATCAACCATGGACAAAAGATACCATAAACGTTAAAACTGAAGAATGATTATTTATATAAAAACAAAAACTTTGCTAACATTGGATAGCGCCACTGTTAGACAATTCAGATTTAATAATACCAACCAAACATGTAACATGCATACCTATTCTTTTGAGTACTAGTCTATTGTAAAAGAAATATTTGTAGTTATTTATGATTGTTCCAAACATTTAGAACTGACCAGGTGTGACCAAGAGTGGACATCCAATAACTGACCAATAACTGTATTTGTTATTACCTGAACAAGGTCGTACGACCCGAGCCCCAGGTCAAAGATCATGACCTCCTGACCACTGAGGTATCTCTGCACTGAGTTGATGAGATGGATAGCATTGTGGTAGTTACTGGAGCTGACCCCTGACACGATGGTGGGCAGCTGGTCCGGGGTGGCAGTCGTCTCTTTCCCCGCCCCATTGACCTCTGACCTCGTCACGTACAAGTGACTGTGGTCAGTGAACCCCAGCAGCTCCAGGTACGCCTTGTGTACCTCCGTGGGGTCATGCTTCTTCTCTGGAGGGTGTTGACCTATGACCTCCATGTTCTTGATTCTGTTGATGTGCTTGTGTGTCTTCGCCATGATGCTGCGGATGTTGGGGGTGGGGATGGTGACGAGCCACACAGCGATGCTGGCAGCGACGAAGAAGAGCAGGAGGATGAGGAAGTTCTTGCTGCGCAGCATCCCACATACGATGCCACAACCGCTGGCCGCCATCATCTCACGCCAGACATGAAGTAACATCCACCTACAACATCCACAATCACCTCAGGGTACTACCATCATCTCACGCCAGACATGAAGTAACATCCACCTACAACATCCACAATCACCTCAGGGTACTGCCGTCATCTCACGCCAGGCATGAAGTAACATCCATCTACAACATCCACAATCACCTCAGGGTACTGCCGTCATCTCACGCCAGACATGAAGTAACATCCATCTACAACATCCACAATCACCTCAGGGTACTGCCGTCATCTCACGCCAGACATGAAGTAACATCCATCTACAACATCCACAATCACCTCAGGGTACTGCCGTCATCTCACGCCAGGCATGAAGTAACATCCATCTACAACATCCACAATCACCTCAGGGTACTGCCGTCATCTGACGCCAGGCATGAAGTAACATCCATCTTCAAGATGTCTAGACTCATTTATTTTGACTATCTTTTCTTGCGACATAGTTAATTTTTTGCATTACTTTCATCGATCTTTTATTTTAATATATTTATTATATACCAATTTACATTAGTTCAGCTGAAATTGTTTGTTTTATTCTACCCTTTTATCTGAGAATATTATTTTAATATATTTCATTACTGTATTTATGTGTATTCTGCTAATATGTATTTATATTTTAGGATTATTCCAATTGATTTTAATGTATATAAAGATCGACATGCTGTAAAGCTGCATGATCAATTTATAATTGGATGTGGCGCTATATTAAATAAAATTTATTTTTATTACAACATCCACCACTACTGCCTCACCACAGACATGAAGTAACAGCCACCTACGACATCCACCCCTAGTGCCATCATCTCACCCTAGACATGAAGTAACATCCACCTACGACATCCACCCCTAGTGCCATCATCTCACCCTAGACATGAAGTAACAGCCACCTACGACATCCACCCCTAGTGCCATCATCTCACCCTAGACATGAAGTAACATCCACCTTTTAACTACTATTGTTGACATTGCTGAACAGATGTTTACTTTAGATTTTAGTGTCTAAACAAAGTTTATTATCATTGTTATTATTATTGTTACAACATGCATAGCCACTAAGAAACACTCTTTCATACCTGCTCCATGAATACCACAAGTCTATCCCTAATTTGCAGAGCAGTGACATCTGCTTTTGAACGTACACCAACCATACTTAGAAAGTAGCTAATAAAACCTGCACCCTGAGTTCTAATTATCCAATAAACACCCTTTCCTATCTGCTGTTTATACTGTTTATTCACAGAGCAGTGATGTCACTGCTCTGCGAATAATCTCATCCTTATAATTAAACAAGGACTGGGTCTGGGTATAATTAACTACAGGCCTGGTAAGGAGGTGGCTCGTCTTGTCATATTGTCCTTTTAAAAAATTATCATGGGACTGCTGAATAGTTTCCTGTTAAAGTTATACAATTAGCATTGTATTTGTAGGCCTGTAGACCTGTCATTTAGATGGGTAAAATCTGTTTGGGACGGGTAGAAATATGGGTGGACGCGTTAACAATTCTTAAAAAATCACAGATATTGTCTATTGTGCCTTAGAAATTAGTGTAAATGGTGTCACATGAGTTTTTTTCAGGTCAAAAAACCTTAAATTTTAAAGTTTATAAACTGGCTTAACAATTGACATCCATGTCTCCACTAAAAAATGTGTGACTTGCAAACAAATTATCCTGCACACAGCCCTGAATGTTGGTGTATCGAACATGGGGTCAAAAACATTTGCATTTGAGAGTACCGGGGTATTTAAATACTTTCAAAAAGTATTTGTTATTGTACTTGATGTTTAGGAATTAAAAGTATTTGTTTTTAATTACTTTCCTAAAGTATTTGACATTTAAAAATATTTTTCAGTACATTGTCAGTATCAACATTTCTGTTTCATGATCACATGTAATGCCTGCCAAACTGATTACCTTCACTGCTAATCACCAAACCAATTGTTTTAAAACTTCAAAATACCTATTGAAAGCAAAGTCTTTCAACCAACAGTGCTAATTATTGAAGAAGACACTTGGCGGCAGTTGTCCCTTAGTAGTGAGGACAACTTTTGATTGCTCAGAGCCAGAGAATGGACTAGCACCTGACAGTAACCACAGATCAATATCCCTTTGTTCTTTAGCCAAGCTCTAACCTAGCACCAGGCTAATCTAGCCTCCAGGCTGTCTTTCTCACAAGATCCTAGTGCTCATTAGCACTGCGTATTCTGCGGGAAACATACGCATTTTATTATAGACCTCCTGGCCTAACTTAACAAACAACATATTATCTTTATGGTCTTTACCTCTGTGGATCGACGTTTCCGAGTTAGTTGTCACTGTGATGTAGTTAGCAATAACAAGACACTCTAGCACTGGTATGCCTGTCATCAAAATACTAATTATGCCTATGAACTAGATGTCTCGATATATGATTTTTTCTTTTACCTACATAGTAATTATCCGTAATTATATCCTGAAAATAAAAAGCATTTTGAAAAGTATTTGAAATACTTTTCACTGTATTTGTATTTAAATACTTTTGCTTTTAACAATATTTTAAATTGTATTTGAATCCCTCAACAGTTTTGGTAATTGTATTTAAACACATTTCAATGTATTTGACCCTATGTTTGGGATGTATCACGTAGTGTGTATGTCTTCGGTGGGTATCCGTACATCCCATAGGACAATGTTACCATATTATCGCCCTTACGATCCTTACGCGAACTTTGCAGTCGTTGCATGTATTTGTGCTGTTAATATCGTGGTTTGAGTTTTTCTTCTGGCGTTGGTACCACAAGCGGCAAGTTATTTGTGATGGAAAAACATAATGGCTCTGCCAAAAATGTACAAACGACATTTGCAAACCCTCGATTAAAAACGAGCGTTACGAGCTCCATTTAACTTCCGACTTGGAGCTCGCTCGCGACTAGCCTCGATTACCCAGGTTCCGTGAGGTGGCAGCACTTTTTAACCTTTCACTAGTGCCTGGGCAGTGGAAATCAATGACAATGGATCGATCGACCGATTAATCGATCGATCGATCAATCTATCAACCAATCAATCAATATGTTAACCACAATATAAATAAATAAATAAATGGTGAATAGTCTTTTATTTTCTGTTTATACAGTTTCTCCAGTTTTTTTTTATATATTTGTCTGTTATTATATTTCCACCTAACAAACTGCTAAATTAAACCTATACCCTCCTTTTATACTTACCAAAATCCTCCAACTGCATTCCTTTGAAGCTTAACAAGTCTCAAACTGCACCCTCTTGATAACAAAACCTTCACTTGTATTACTGTTAGCCGCGCTGATATTATGATGCCTCGAAATAAACGGTCGATCGGACAAAATTACATCAGTGACACTTCGGTTGTGGAGTGGAACGCTGTATTTTCTTGCGTCGGGTTTATTTTGCTTTTATCATTTGTTTTACCTGACACTTCACATATTCGTGAATATTAGCTATGGTAATACAGATGTCTTCCAAACAACGGTAATACAAATGTTTCAATCATCACCGAATGTAGGCCGAACTCAAGCAATGTCAGCAACATTGGAAACGCCAGCGGGGCCAGGGGCTACTACTTTGTCTACTAGTGTGTCGTGCGGCAAACCATAGACATAGTGCTAAGCCCAAGGCAAACACCCAAGACCCCGTGGGATTTTGGCACGCGCTGCGTTTTATGCATTCGTTCCATTTGAGGAACTTTGAAACACTATTCCACATTATATCAGTGGGAATGTGACAAAGTTGTAGCATTGATGATTGAGTAAATTGTTGGAGAACCGTCTCTACGACTACGTTTGTATACGTGTGTATAAATTTTGGAATACGTAACGTCGTAAGTCGTAACAAATAATTGTTTGTTTAGATCTTATTCAACTTTGATAAGAAGAAGGTGCATTGATTGATAGAACAGTTAAAGTGCTATGTTTTGCCTCTGCACTGCTACTTGTGAGTGGTGATTATAAAGAATGCACTATAACAAAAACTGTAACTTTACGTAAAATAAGGACATGTAATAGTGTAGCCAATGTCAATGATTATGTCTATGAACTTGATAACTACATGCAAGGACAATGTGTAGCTTGATGAACACTTGCAAGAGAGATCAGTTGTGCACGAAGTACTGGAGTGTACTATATAAAATAGTAATAAAATAGTAACTTGTCTCTGACAGAGTGACAGAGTCACCAGGTGTGCACAAAGAGTAACTATCAGTAATAAATACCATTCAATGGTATGGCACATGCTATGGGAAAGAAGGACTGTGGTATATTTGGTACTCCTCCAGAACCATTTTTCAACATGAAACCTATTGGAATGAGTGCCGATCTCCTAGAGGAATGGTTGATTGTTCTGGCAAATGAAAATCAACAAAATATGAGCAATGCAACACACAAGCAGGTATGCATATATCTATATTGACGTCGGAAAACCTGGAATTATTAATTTACATGTCTGTTTCAGTTATCTTACAATTTACTGTCTCTGTCTATGTGATTCATTAATTAAGCCATGTTTTAAAAGGGTCGTTGTCGTTAATAAAAAAGTAATGAAGTCAGTGCACAATTTGTCTCGTAATGAATCTGATACTGAGTTGATTTGTGCTGATTGTGTATAATAATTATGGTGTTGATATAATATGTCATAATGGTTCAAGGAATATAATGTTCCAGGGCTATTTCAAGAATGGTGATTCAGCAGAATTTGTTTTCCTCACATGTGAAAGGCTGAAACTCCCACCAGAAACAAGATATTTGGCTCTAGAATTATTTGACAGGTATGTGCACAAATACTAATTGTGCATGCAAATCGTGGTTTGCAAGCTAATTATTATTATAAAATGCAATAATATTTATGTTTGATTTGGGATACTGCTACAAGAGGCCTTAATTATAAGGACAAGGACATATACAGACGAAAACAACTCGGCCAGTTCCACAGGTGAAGTCATTTGTGAAAGATGTGCAAAGGCATGTTTTGATAACGTTAGAAGCAAAATTATTTTATGGAAACTAAATAGAAGTATTTACAATGATCATTGTTAATTTTGTTGAAAATGAATGTCAAACCACATTTTGGGAACAAAATATGTGTGTAAATAAATAATTTTGGAGGTAAGTAAAGAAAGCATACACTTTTATAGAGACTGATAAAATAATAGAACATATAAATTATTTGTTGACAGAATATAGTAAAAAAGGTAAGTTTTTATATAGCACAGTATCCAGTCCATAGCACTGCTCAGAACACTTTTACACTTAACTTCCCTGGCAGACCTGTTCAATCAAATACCATCACAATTTCTCTGGGAAGCATCCAACCCTGTGCTACAATAAATGTGTGAAAGGCTGCTCGTACACATATCCACCATTGTCTATTGCTAGGTACTCATACAGCTGAGTAAACTGGAGCAATGTAGAGTAATAAAACTTGCCCAAGGTTTTAATACCGCAGCACAGGATTTGAACCCGGGTTCACTTAGTTGAGAGTCTGAAGCTCTACCCCTGAGCCATTGCACTCTACAAGCTGTATTGAATTCACAGTGTGAATTAATATAATATAGCTTTTACTATTTTAGAAACTATCAGTAACTGACATGTCGTATTTATTTATGATGTGAAGTATGTACTTTTTAATAATTTTAATGTAAATATTATATTTACTGATTTATAGTATATATTTTCTTAAGCATTTCTTTAATAAAGGGCTACTTTGATGCACCTAAAGGAGTTAATATTAATTAACCATATGCAACCACAATCAACATTTTCACCATAGTGGTTAAGTCAGAATGCTGCTTTAGTAAAATGTCATATGCTGGATGCTGACATCGTTCTAATGGTGAGTGATTTGACCAGTAATCAGTGACAGAGTAAATTTAGCAATTATTGATGTAGTAACCTGCTCTGCTGGGTATGGAACTGTGATTAGAAACATCTCATAATATACATAAATCAACTTAGAAAGTAGCACAATCAGCTGAAAAAATCATTACAAATGCTAATGAACCTTTGGCCAGAACAATGATTCAGTGAATGTCTATTTACATCTACCAGTAGTCTAATATTCCCAGTTCGGCAACTGGCATATTACCAATAGCAGGAATGCATGAAATCAGCCTTTCCATTAAAATAACGCTACTCATGTAACTAGAATGTTCTGTCTTCAACACATTTTTTTCTGAGAAATACCTGTGCAATGATTTTTATTGTAGTTGCAGATGGTTAGATTTTGCTAATATTTTTACATGCATAGACCCAAACTATTGCCATTTGTTACCCTTTAAGATTCATGGTTCGACACATCCAGGACCTGTATGAGCATGTGCAGAACATGAGCAGTAAGAACAGGAAGCAGGACTGGCTGGTCGTCATGGATCGTGTCCGTAACCAAGTCTTGCTCCGTGCCGTTTCATGTTGTCAACTTGCCAGCAAACTAACATCACACTATAAGGTAACATGTTAACATTATTGCAAAACATGTACAATAGTCTATTTTAGTATGATTTACTTTCTTTGGAGCATTTTTGTCGAAGCGAGTACGACGTTTCGACCCGTCGTCTACGGGCCTTGATCTGAGGCAACACACATGACACCAGGACGTGATCAAGGCCCGTAGACGACGGGTCGAAACGTCATACTCGCTTCGACAAAAATGCTCCAAAGTAAGTAAATCATACTAAAATAAACCATTCTTGGAGCCATGAACAATATATTTACTATGTACAATAGTCATCTTTTTTTGCAAGGATATCCAGTTAAATGTTAGTTTTATGGTAAGTTATTTAGAACAGTATTTAAAAAAAATTGTCTTGCAATTATCAATTGAGAGCTTTCATCACTTAGTTGTTATGAAAGAATAAAGTTGCCTATATGAACATGTTTGAATTTTAAACAAATACAATGTATCACATTTGCAATGTTAAATTGCAAAAATAATTGTGATCTCATTAAATGTTATATTTACCTAGTACACTGTATTTTGAAAACTAAATGTTTGTATATTGATATTGTATGAGAGTTGCAGAATACATTGTTTAATTGTTATTAAATATCTGTAATGTTTACGTTCTATAACGTTTATGATATGCCTGGATGCATCAGACATGCAAAACATTACACAGAAGAGCAAATAAGGGCATGCAGTTTAAAAGGAAGAAAAGTTAATTTAAGAAGAACTTCAGTTTATTGCTGTTAGTATATTAAATTATTAAAAAATTTAACTTTTGAAAACCGTTAAAATCTGGTTTCTTAATTACATGCCAATTTGTAAGTTTTGGGTCTCAGACCAATCACTATAATGTTATCAGGATGTTCAGTTTTGATCAATGTTTGATATTTGCTGATTTACCTGCTATCTTAGCCTTAGGTCACTCCACAGAACTGATGTTTGCTGTGAGTTGCAGGTAGTTACTGCCAGAAAGGCGTGGACCACACTGAATGAGTTTGGACATCGTTACACCAATGACAGCATCCTACAGTCAGAGTTGCGTGTCCTCAAGACACTCAACTACAAAGTAATGCTCCCATCACCTCTCCTGTACATAGAAACACTTCTCGAAATTCTAGGTAAGGTTAGTATAGGCAGGCCTTGACATTATAAGGGATTGTTTCCACTGCCCCAGGGATCAGTAGACTTTTTAAAACTTACTTGTCCATGAAGGTTCACTAGAAGTGATATTTCTTGCAGACTTCTGAAGCTTATATTTATTCTTATTCATTTTGCAAAAAATTAAGATAGCAACCATAAGAACAGAAAATTAAAAACGAAATATGAGGGTTTTTAATCTTTGTGTTGCCCTGCTATTAATGCAGTATGGGAGACATTGTTCACTGTAAAGAATGTTTTCACAATTATGAATACCCTTTATTGCACTGGAAAAGTCAACATAAAAATAAACCATCTGCAACAATTTCAACAGTCAGCTGCCAATGTTGTGTCATTTCTGTGTACATATTGTAATAAAGTCAGTTCAAATTCAAAGAATACTGTATAAAAACAGTAAGAAAATATATATTGTGAACATGTGCATTATCAATATAAATTGTGTTTAGTGTTAACAATTTAAATTGAAAAGTACCTAAATGCTTTGATATGTGGCTGTTTTTTTTTCTGGGAGGAGGCTTGGAATGTTAGTTTGGTGTCTCCTGCACATCAAAAGCATTTAATGTTTTGGTTGAAAATAAGGTAATATATACTCTCATAGTAGAACTGTAGGCTGACAGCTGGAATTGTTTATGACTGATGTGTGTATTGTAATTGATGTATATGTACCACTGATGTGTGAATAGGACTGATGTGTGTATATGACTGATGTATGTGTAGAACTATAATGTATAAATGACTGACATGTGAATATGACTGATGTTTTAGGTCACAATGACAGTTCTGTTGAGGTGAAAATGTATCATGGAGTGTGTTTGAAAGTGCTTGATGTTGTCTACATGTGCAGACAAGATGTCTATAAGAAGCTGTTCCAACTAGCCACTGGCCACTTTGAAACATCAGCAAAGGAAAGGTTTGTATATATAGAAGCCAATGGAATTAGGACACTACTGTATCATGTCATTATTTTAAAGTACTTCAGCCCTCATGCTCTGATCAGTGAATACTGTATTCCTAGAGACTTGACATGAACATTTGCTGCATTACTTCAACTCAAGATTGCATTTTATCAATGGGACTTCATCAGTATTTTGAAAGTTGCATGCATAGCAAGTAATGCAATTCAGATGTATGTTAACGTTTACCCATACATCACAGGCAACCTGCTAATGTCCGTAAAAACATAGTCACTTTTAAAAATATACAGTCACATTTTACTACACAATATTATATTGCATTAGTTTTAACTGGCGCATCGATTCTATGCATATAATGTGCATGTTATTCCACAATATAGGCATACTGCATTTGTAGATGAACACAAGACAGAATGCATATATCAAAAGGTTTTTAATTTGAAGGTTAGTAATTACAATGAGAGGGGGGCACTTGAATTTGCCCTGATGGAATGCGGGTCAATCAAAGCATGGTTTTGCTTGCACAGTACAATACTAGGGTTACTGAATTGTATAGCTGTGCCGTATTCCTAAATGTTGTGCAAAAGCATTATTCAGTAGACACTTGTATGTGTTGTTTATGTTTTAGGGCGAAGTTTGCAACTGTAGAGCAGGACTACATGCTGCTGGCAGTGGCTGTGATTGCATCCACCTCCTACATCCTCAATCAAACACTCACACATAGGGTAGGTCTTCACACTAGCACTATTCACCTGTCCGTCATGTGATCAGTTGCTTGATGGGACATGTTCGTGCATTTCATCATATATTTTGTAGAAATTCTGGTTTAAGAACATTTTCTTTATGACAAAAATATTAGGGAAAGTTGTTAATCAAAGTGACAGATGTATCCAGTAATGTTTGCTCTAGGTCAGGGTTTCATACAAAAATGTGGGTGGGGGCCAATTTTTTTCCAGTAATTTTTTTCTGCAGGCCAAAATGTTTAATTAGACATCTTATTACCTTGCTTATTTTTTTACAAAACTTCCCGGAAAGGCAGAAAGATTGCAGGTCACATAGGAATCTTCAAGCCGACAATTGAAGGTGTCCAGAATGTGATTTCTCATTGAAAATTCTGAAAACAGAAAATTACAAATCCTACACTATTTCATGCAATGCTGAAAATCATAACTTGGCGTATATTTCTTCATGCTAAACTGCCTCCAGTTTGGTAGATGTTGCTGTTAGCTGCCTTTCCTAATGCATGCCAGTTATTTATTGTAAGTGTTCTTTGTAGGTGATAAAGAACTTGAGCCAGATAACAAGGATTCCAAATGATGACATTCTTGACTTCACAACCGTCATTGTCCAAATGATTGTAGAAGGAAGTGAGCAGTGAAAACCACAGTGCCAGTTGTACTTTCACTTTTTCTCCGTTTCAAAGTATCGTGTTGTTGTTTTTTTATATGTATGAGATTACTATGATGTTATTAAGTGTCTTCTCGTCCTTGATATGTACTTGTAATACTTGTTAATATATCTTCAGAAAGATTTAGGGATTTTTTAAAGAAGCTGCAAACAATTCTGTGACATTTATTTATTGCATGGTGAATGGTGACAACAGCTTGTGCATATAAATGCACAAGCACTTAAAGCAGATTAATAATAAAACATAATTGAGTATGTGAATATTGTAATATATATCCAGCCACACTGCAATTAATATATATATGTATGTGAGTACTGTACTGCACTGAGTTACAATTGTTGGTAATACAGAGAAATGTGTTTTAATTGCAAAAATACAAGTTATTATATTGTACATTATGATATACAAAGTAATAATTATAATAATTAATAATAACAATTTATTATTCATATAATTGTGTTGTCTATTTCACATTTCAATAATATATGTGATGAATATACAATAGTGTTATGAATTTACTGTTCTGACAATAAATAAATTTAGAACGTGTGTACATCTTATTTGTAGTACCACCGGGTAATCATTGTCTAGCATCCACCAATTCATGTAACAATCCATTTCTGCTGCTTTGATTTGAAACAGGCCATTGCACTATGCAACACAGTGCTAAAGTCAGTGGGTGATTGGGTCTTTCAAAGAGAAAAACTCGCCTTGGGTTCAGTGACTGGCTGCTCTCAGGAAGCAGAATTCAGACAATGTGTAAACATCCTTATATTGGTTGTTGTGTATGTGCATGTGTAGCTGCGTTTGTTTGTTTGTGTGTCTTGCGTGCTTGCACTGCAGTAGCCAAATGTGCTTGCACTACACTAACCAAACACCATTGGAGTATATACAGCATTGCATAGGGCTACCGCTATACAGCCTGTGGACCCATCTGAGTAGACAATGCATGATGAACGGTGACAGTAACAGTAGAAAAATTATGTACCGTACTGAGAGTGTGTGCTTACATGTGTGTGTGTGTGTGTGTGTGTGTGTGTGTGTGTGTGTGTGTGTGTGTGTGTGTGGCGGCGGCGGCGGCGGCGGCGGCGTGGCATGTAATAATAATAGACTAGACAAGCATAACATACACAGTGTGTGTGCATGTATGTGTGTATTATAGACTACCGGGTAGACCGGTATAACAGTCACACCAGTGTGTGTGTGTGAGGGGTGTATACGGGGAGTAGGAGTCAGGTGAAAGCTAGGAGCGACAGAGAAAACCAGAGTGCTAGGTCAACTTTGATTGAGCTACGCAAGAAACTCACATAACCTGAGTCCCAATCGAACATCCAAGATCACTTACTCATGTGACCCTTCTTGACATAGATAAACAAGGTCAATGCACACAGTCTATTCGCACACAAATACCCCCCACTGTCTATAGTGAGTTATTGATTCATATACCACTGACTGACTGAGTGAGCTGGAGAAATACACAGTGAACAAATTTGTAGATTTGACATGGTGGCATGTACAGCCACAGGATTCGAACCTAGTCTCTGTTTGCCGAGTCCGAAGCTGTAGCTGCGCACTTATGCAATGTATGCGTGTAGTACGCGTACCCCGTGTACTGTTAATATACAAACATAGGATCATGTCAGCTTTGGTGCGCACAGCCTATCCAGACTACTCCACTATTATAAAACAGGGTCATAGTAATGCTGCATTATACAATACACACACCATGTTGTGCGTCCCAAAGCTTATACATGATCCCGTGCAAATATAATTACCGCACGCAGACAGCTATCTAAGGCTAAGCGTATAATTATAATATCCGTATAATTATATATGACTTACAGATCAGTTATAATATGCATGCATTTGTAAGAATTATAATACGTACAGACAGCTAGAAAACGTCTGTGCAGTCTACCGTACGTGTGGGGTGGGCTTTTGCCGCTGGGATTGATGTGTAGCTTTGCATAGCTATTTCTGTATTATGCATAGCCAAACAGCAGAATGTTTCTGTCATGTAGACCTAGCTAGCAGCCGAAACAGACTCGCTCAGTTTGGGCGCGTTTTTGGGGAGGGGACGGAAAAGTGCTGCCATCTTACGGCGCCTGTGTAAACGTCACCAACAGTGGACGTTGTGATCGCAAGGGGCGCTGCAGTAGGATGTAAGCACATAAGCCAGTGACGTCTTACACATACACATGTGCTGAGGAATAAGAAACGTGCTAAACGAGATTGTACTTTTATGACATTTACTGAACATGGGTAAAAATAAACCCAGCGGAAACCTGGGCCGAAGTATTATAAAAGACAGGTTTGGAAAAAAGCACAGACGACCTGACGGGGAGTCACATGTAAGTGATGTTTTTATTGTAAAGTTACGCTGGGCCTGGGCTGGGGTCAGTCGCTGACGCTGGTAATCTTCCACTTCCAGAATCCAGTTAACTAGCCTAAATTATTAGGGTCTTTTCAAAACGGTTTTACGTTTTTATTTCGAAGTGTACGTGTTCTGAATGTCAATCTACATAATTTTTGGTACAAATAAAATACGAAGTGGTTACGTAGCCGAGCATCGGAACCCTGTACCTCGGCGTTATAGGTCCGAGCACTCAACGCGCATGCGCCAATTGTCACGTGTTGCATCTTGCTTCCGCTCTTTCTCACGGCAGCCGAGCATGGGTTGAGGTTGGGATGAACGTAGGCGATGGTTTTGACGCAAATAAAGAAAAGAAAACAGCCGTGCAACTCTACATTGACCACAGGCGGGACTGTAAGACATCGGCTGCGTCGGTGGCTCTATATCCTGGCTGCGCTGGCAAGATTGAGCCCGAGGACAAGTACTTCGAAGACAAATGCCAGTCGATTCGGCTCACAGACAACTCGTCCCGGGCGCACCGAGCCGGCTCAAGATAACTCGTCGCCGTTCATGAGACGACTCGGCGTCCATATGAGACAACTGGGGACATTTGTTTAAATTTTGCACCACCTCAATTTTGCTGTTATCACTATTTTTATCGAATTGCAATATGACATTTTTAACCACAGAATAAGTGTCAGTTTTATATTACAATAATAATAATATAATTAATTCATGCTTAATGTTATTATACTAGTTATTGTTTTGCTTGATTGATTTTATGTTAGTGAAATAGTTATGTGCATTATTACGTTTTAATACAGTATTTATTTATATAAAATTATAATGAAATGTATTAAAACTGCAATTAAAATGTCGCAAGCATAATACCATAATTTTCATTTTTTTTATTTGTTTGTTATAAGATGTATGTCATTTTGACTAAATTGTTTATGATTGATATTGTTTGCATACATTTCATTATTTCAGTGCATTAAATTAATAATTATCCCAGGCCTAATTATGTTTTACAAATATAACCCGTTCTACCTTAGGTATTACGCAGTTCCTGCTGTTAAATACTAGATTATCCGAAAATCTCACGTGTCATGATAACCCTTTTGTGCAATGTGTCTAAAATTCATTTATCTATGTATTTATATTTGTATTGAGAATCGAAAATAAATTCACCGTCATGTCATGTATATGTTTTACATTTCTCCTCTTACATAAACACTGTATATAATCAAAACACTGCAACCATAACGAAACTCAAAACTGGCAGTGTTGACTACATGAGCTATTTTCCCATTTCGCTACATTACCCACTAATCTAGCATGTGTCATGGTAACCCATTTGTATAACTATATAACTAGTATTATGCCATTTGTGAAATGTACATATGTTTTACATTTATCCTTTCTTACTTTATGCTTATATTATGCATATTTACATTACTGTGTCCGATTTCAAGTGCATGACATGTAGTTATATACCCTGTTAATAATGTCGGTATGGAATCAGTTACCATAAATTAGTAATGTATTCTAGATAATAGAGATCACGTTGCAAGTTTTTTTTACATTAGTGCAATACACGAGTATGCTTTACATTACTGTGTCAGAGTGCAAGTCGATTTATCTTCGTGCATGACGCGTACATACGTCACTTAAATATTAATGTTACCCAGGTAATCATCATTGTAGATATGTTCTTTTGTCATCTTCCAGTAATAAACTGCTTCATACAATATTGCTACATTACACATGTGTGTATTTAATAATTCTGCATAAAGTAATACAGCAGATATATAATTTCAGGAAACAGCAACTATATTCGTATTACTTGTGCCACAGCAACTATTATATAAGCTGCAAATATTAACAAATATTATCTTCTAAAGTACACATATTACTTATAATCTTTTTCTAATGGAACTGGCTCTATTAAAATGATATTAAATTTACTATATAAACACATGAAGTCCATAAATCATTCTGCTATATTACAGCAATTACAATCTGCAGTTCTCAAAACGCAATTACTTTGGCCTGTTATGCCCTATGAATAAAATAAATTCATCAACCAGCCATATGCTGTAGACTATGATGCCCCTCTTGTTTCTTTCGGTGCTCGTGTAATTATTAATGCTCATATTTATTAATTATAATGTCGTTATGGGTATATATTACTTACTTAGATTCATACTATTAACGCAAAACACATTTATAATCATGCAATTGGGCTTATACATTTTAAGTAATTATTTCATTTTTTCCATAGGCTATGACTTGTTATAATGGACTTATAAATATTAATCGAATATCCTTATGAATCGCTAGTAGCAGTAGTACGACTTCGCACCCGTACTGATACTGATGCGAAGGGTAACGTGAAAGTACGACCAAGAAATCGCCTGTGCGTTGAATGCTCGGACCTTTATCACAAACAAACACGGTTCCGATGATCGGCCTGCTGCACCGCGTCCGAGCACCGGGGAAAGTCAAAGTAGGCGCATGCGCGTTGAGTGCTCGGACCTTTATCACCAGCGAACACGGTTCCGATGCTCGGCTACGCAACAACGTCCAATAAAATAATAATTGTGTTTTAGTCTTTTAGATACAATTAGTGACGTGGAGTCGATGTAAACAAGCCCTGTGACATCGGCGATGTCACAGGGCGTGAGCAGACAATATGACTCACGTCGATCTCATCCCATTGATCTCGGTCCATGTAGACTTCGGCCCACGTCGATCGTGGCCCACCTATTTGGTTGTTAAAGAGGTATTCCTATGTATTGATATGTATAATTAAACGGCTGGCCTAATTAAATACAGACTGGCTAATTGCAGTGCAGCTCTGTGAATTAGGTCACACTTGCCACTATTCGCAGAGCAGTGACGTAACTGACGCAGTTAGGTATTCATACAATGTGAAGCGACACACCACGCAATGCACCACTTGGCAGTACATGCTGAGATCGAAGAAGACACTAAACTGTGCAGCCATCGTCCGCCAAGCTGGTGACACTTGTGTGCGACCCGAGACAACACGTCCACCAGCCGAGTCTCGGTGCCGAAATGGTTGCAGCATTTGTGCACGAAGCTGCAGGCTAACGACGATCCATTTCCGTCGGCGGCGGAGATTGTCGGAGATCTGGTGGCAGAATTTGTTGCGGCCACACAGCCGTGTCCAGCTCTGCCGGCCCTTGACAGAATGGCTGCGAACGCCAATTATCACTGGAGGCGCAACCGACCGCAGCACCCACAAGACCTAGCATTTGAAGTTGAACTGAACATCAGACACATCCTGGACAACTGCCCTTCTCTCTGCGACAGACCTACAACTAGATCTTCTCGAGAAGGCGAAGTCTTGGTATATCGATGCAACATTCTATGTTGTCTGACAGCCATTTCAGCAACGGTGAACGCCTTCGTTCAGCGTGACGACTGCAACAAATAACTACCTCTCGCCATATGCGTCGTGTCGCAAGAGGGACTACGTCGTGATATTTCATGAACTGTTGGCTGCTGCCACGTCGCTGCGGATGATCATTGACTTTGAGAACACTACATCAGGGGTAGAAATAACTCCAAAATATCTGGCAGTCAGCAGGACTGCCTAGTTGAGAAATCTGGCAGTCCTGAGAGATATCTGGCTGTCCTAAAAATGGCCCAAAAAATATTTCAGCAAAATAACACGACAAACAATATTTTTAAATCGAACGAATTTAATACAAAAGGCAAACATCAAACACATTCATACCCCTGCACCAACAAAATATATACACCAACACCAGAAACATAATTATATACACCTACACCGGAAACATAATTATATACACATAAACACCAAAAACATATGTACATCAACAAGCTCGTTGATCTCACTCTCCCAATCTGGCAAGAGCTGTCGCCAGATAACTGTCACCGCTGTCACTCTTGCTATCACTGCCGTTTTCCTTTCTTTCATCCTCCGAAATTAGCAAAACCATTCTTGGAGCCATGAACAATATATTCAATATTAACATAAATGTTTTATTATCACTAGTCATAATACCACAAATATAATATAATAAATTCCCTGCTAATCTCATAAAAAATTATTTGTTGCTGTTTGGCCCTCGTGAATTAAAAAGAAGGCTTGGTTATAGAACAATAAATATTATAATTTTCAGTAATTTACTTATTGTGTTCTAGGTATAGGCCTAACATAGGCCTATTTGTTCACCTTCTGATATGTATCATAGTTTGCAAAGAATCCCTTGCATGAAAAGCATCAGCATCTACATGATATTTTATTACACAAGTAACATAATCTTTACATGTAAAACTTGAATATGGAATTCATTATTTTATGAGCTGAACTGAGCCTTGGTAACATAGGCACGAATGGAGATATTTAAATATGGAGTCCATTTAAATAACCATGCTTTCGTCTCTTTCGTCTGTTAATTATGTTTTTCCATTTACATGTCAAACGTACTCAAATAATAAAGTGCTTAGCAAAAGTACATACTTTTACAAACATGCACATGTAGTGTAGATGTATGGATGGACATTATTTGTAAAGATGTAAACGGATTTCACTTTGACTGGAACGTACACAGTGGGCGATAATACGGTATCGAAGCGGCTTGCGGCGATTCTATAAAGCTGATAAACAATGTCAGCCTTGCCCATGCAATGTGTAGGCCTTGTACTTAGATATTTATTAAACTGTTTTTAATGTCCAGTCATCACAGTAAGACGTGATTTAAATAATTCCAATTCAGATCATTGTTCAAATCGTTGACCGCGCCGGCGAGCGCCCGGCGGTGTCTGAGCATTAGCTCAGTCTCAGACTCGATTGCAATTAGTTAACTGGCATTGCTATTCATTGTGGTGACTCTAAAAAAAAATAGAGACAATGCCCAGCCAGAAATAAACCAATTATCCGCACCCAGTCAGCTAAATTACGTACAATTTGTTTGTTTTGGGTGGACTGAAAACTGGAAAAAGCCGGACGCTCCCGCAAATTTGTTTTCTTACGTTACGATGAAAGAGATTGGGTCTCCCGCGCGGGAGATCGTGGAAATTCTCTGTAATTGCGGGAGTTTCCCACCGAATGCGGGAGACTTAACATGTATGCCATTAGGGGTCGTTGCCTTTGTCGAAGATCGACAATGTTAATAATTTTTTGTTATAATATTCCCGAATTTGGCGGGTGTCCGTCGGACTGCCCGCTGACGCCATCTTCGGCAGTCCGACCGAATTTCTGGCAGTCCTCGGACTGCCGGACACCCGCTATTTCGACCCCTGCTACAAGGAGGGCAGCCCGCGTGGTCTTCCCAACCGTGGTGTTGAAGGGATGCGCCTTTCTTTTCATGTGGGCGATCTGGAGGTGCATCCAGGAGTTGTGGCCTTTTTGTCAGCTGGAGCAAGAAGTGACGGTGGCGCTCAGTCCGCTCCTACAGTATGTCGCCCGCACCTGGATCAAGGGTGCAATATGGCCTCCAACGTGCTGGAGTGTATATTTCCAGTCCGTCCACACGAACAACGACCTGGAAGAGTGGCACACTCGTCTGAGCGCCAGGGGTCGTGCGGGCATGAACTTCTACATGTTGGTGGCATTGTTGCACGATGAAGCGTCCTTGATGCCCGTCCAGGTGCGGCTGATGTTGGACAGCAAGTGCAAGAGACACCAAAAGAAAATGTTCGTCCATCTCCAAAAGAAGACCTTCGGCTTCTGGGAAGAATATAAGAACAGTGACCCCTCTGTCCACCAGCTCCTCCGACGATGTGCCCGCCTATACGTTTTGTTTTATTAATAAATGTTATGTTCTCTTTGTTGTTATTAGGTGCATACGACTGACTTGGATGATGGCTATGAGTGGGGACGCCTCAACCTGCAGTCTGTCACTGAACGCAGCGCCCTCAATGACTTCCTCGCCACGGCAGAGCTCGCTGGCACAGAGTTCACAGCAGGTAGGTGATTGGACAGTGGTATAACTGTACAGTGGCATTACTGGGCAGTGGAATGACTGGACATTGGCATAACTGTATAGTGGTATAACTGTACAGTGGCATGACTGGACAGTGGCATGACTGGACATTGGCATAACTGTACAGGGTTCGAAATAGTGGTAGCCCGGTAGCCCGAGGCTACCAGAATTGGTGTCCGGCTACTACAATTGGAGACAGCAGTAGCCCGGTGGTCTACCACAGAATCTGGGTCACTGATGGCCTAATCATCAGTGCAGGTCAAGTGTCTGAGACGACTCAGTGGCTTCCATTGGGTTGAAACATTTGTATCCAATTAACCACTTCAAAGACATCGTTGGAGCAATGGGGACTGTGTCAATAAACCACCCTGGAAGCCATGTGTTGTTTTGATTCTATGATTGGATTACGTAATAAACCGACCCAGTGACAGGATGAGGTAGTTTAAAACATTGTTGCAGGTGGATCGGCTGCACTTCCAAGTACTGGGAGGTCAATTTCTGAGAAATCCACTAGTCTTGTATTAGACATGGGAAAGTTATTTCTTTTGTACACATGTTTTTGTAATGCATCCAAGCCAGGGCAATTTGAAACACTGTTTAAAGAAAATATGTTTAAACATGTTAAAGTATGTAAGCCTAGAATCTATATTATAATAAACAATAGTACGTGTGCAATTTATACAGTACATTTGAGAATATTAAATTGATTAAATAAATAATGCAAAATTGTTTTGTAATATGTGTAAATATACACATGTAACTGAGTACAAGCACTGCTAAATTATATTCATTTTATGTTTTACAATAATAACGTTATCGATGTTGTATTCAAATGTTAAAAAGGGGAACTACGTTTGAACAATATTCTTTTTGAATATACATTGTTATATAAGTTAATGTGTGTATGCCACATTATTTTAGTGGGAAACTTAACAAATACGGACACCTTTCATCAACACAATATTTGTAAACTCACAAATACATGTTAAATATACGTAGTAAAATATTTGCATTGTTCTACTAAATGTAGAAGAACTTTTTTTACTTAAAAAATTAAAATAGTTATTTCAAAGCAACACAAGTGTTTCGTTTTAGAATATTCAGTACGAACTGACAAGAAATCGGATTTTTGATCAGTTTTCATCCATCCATGATCCCATAAAACAAGTGCTGCAGTTGACTTAGTTTCTACTTTCGCCAGTTATTGCATACTAAACGATGATTCGTGCTAAGCTGATATTTACTAAAACAAAAGTAGTGCAACAGAGGCCCTCACAAGAGAGCGGTTGTTACCATTTCTGATATGTAGAGGAGTATAGTTGATATGGTAAATCGTTCTAATTAACTATCTCTGTTTTTAAAATGCATTGCATGAAGGTAGAAAGAGGCATGTGAACCTCAACGCTTCAACAAAAACACCACTCTGCCCACAATTTTAGTTAGGGAGTTATATACCGAGTAATTTATTAAGAAATTTTGGGCTACCAGATATGGGTGTGGGCTACCAGAAATTTCAAGCTGGTAGCCCGGATGGCTACCTAGATTTTGGAGTTATTTCTACCACTGACTGTATAGTGGTATTACTGGACAGTGGCATGACTGGACAGTGGCATTACTGATTTATTGGACAATGGCAGTACTGGACAATGGTGTGACTAAACTGGCATTACTGGACAGTGGCATCACTGGACAGCGGTTTGACTGGACAGTGGCATCACTGGACAGTGGTTGTGAACCCAAATAAATGTGTGTGCTCGAGGTGTAAAACAATTAAAATTAATATGTACATTTCCTTAGCATATGTTATATACAATTAGGAGTAATAAATAATTCAAACAATAATTACATACCTATCCTGATCCACCTATTGATGACATTTTAATGGGTCACCCTTATAATGACATCTTGTAAAGAATAAATTACACTCTAACTAGACTTTGTAATGCCCACTTCTGTTTTGATTCACTTGAGTTACTGATGTTTTCGATTCTATGGTTTTACCCACTGTACTACATACTGTATCATATTCGTAATCAGTTTAACAGTGAAATCTTATTTATTGATGTAGTTTACAGATTTGAAATCTTGACTTCTACCTTTTAGTTGGGACTATGTTCCCATGCAGATCATAATGAGGTATGTATGTGTGTATGTATGTAATTTATATATATATATATATATATATATATATATATATATACATATATTATGGCTGTTTATATATATATACACCTACTGTCAAGTGTCAACATTTGCTTACACCATGTGTTGTCTGACAGAGAAGATGAATGTGAGCTTTGTGAACCCTGTCAAGTACACAGCCTTCCTCACCAAGGAGGAGGTGTCCGCCATCAGACACACTCAAGACGAGCACAAGTCATTTCTCAAGATTCCCCGGCGGTTTGTAACTTTGTACTGATATTAATCGTTACAACCATTGTGTGAAATTGTACATTTGCAGGGTGTCATATGGATGACTGACATTTCAATCTATTAATGACACAAAAATTAATAATTAATGGCTAGTTATAGTTACCATGAACACCATCTTCAAGGAGCTATTGAATCCCTTTAGTCATGTAGCTGTCACACTGTCCCGGTGTCTCCTGCTATTTATTTCAACTGTCATAACACTGAGGGTCGTGATTCATAGGTGAAGGGAGCAATCATGAAACTTGGTGAAATCACTGGAATTTTCCTTTCTTTGTCAACAATTTAATAATCAGACTGCAAATAAGTACAATTAAAACAGCCTTAATTATCCAATTGTAATCTAAAAGTTTAGATCAACTACTGTTACATTGCTTCCTATTACAGTTACCATTACATTGTGTTTTTATTCAACCTACCGCTATTACATCAACATTTCTAATCATTACTATTAGAGTTTACTGTTCCAGGTGTTCACCAAAGCCTGCCTGTTACTGTTTCCCTAGGCCTGCCTGTTAGTGTTTCCCCAGGCCTGCCTGTTACTGTTTCCCCAGGCCTGCCTGTTACTGTTTCCCCAGGCCTGCCTGTTACTGTTCCCCAGGCCTGTCTGTTACTGTTTCCCCAGGCCTGCCTGTTACTGTTTCCCCAGGCCTGCCTGTTACTGTTTCCCCAGGCCTGCCTGTTACTGTTTCCCCAGGCCTGCCTGTTACTGTTTCCCCAGGCCTGTCTGTTACTGTTCCCCAGGCCTGCCTGTTACTGTTCCCCAGGCCTGTCTGTTACTGTTTCCCCAGGCCTGCCTGTTACTGTTTCCCCAGGCCTGCCTGTTACTGTTCCCCAGGCCTGCCTGTTACTGTTCCCCAGGCCTGCCTGTTACTGTTTCCCCAGGCCTGCCTGTTACTGTTTCCCCAGGCCTGTCTGTTACTGTTCCTCCAGGCCTGCCTGTTACTGTTCCTCCAGGCCTGCCTGTTACTGTTCTTCCAGGCCTACCTGTTACTGTTCTCCCAGGCCTGCCTGTTACTGTTCTCCCAGGCCTGCCTGGTACTGTTCTCCAAGGCCTGCCTGTTACTCTTCCCCATGCCTGCCTGTTACTGTTCTCCCAAGCCTGTCTGTTACTGTTCTCCCAGGCCTGCCTGTTACTGTTCTCTCAGGCCTGCCTGTTACTGTTCTCCCATACCTGCCTGTTACTGTTATCCCAGGCCTGTCTGTTACTGTTCTCCCAGGCCTGCCTGTTACTGTTCTCTCAGGCCTGCCTGTTACTGTTCTCCCATACCTGCCTGTTACTGTTCTCCCAGGCCTGTCTGTTACTGTTCTCCCAGGCCTGCCTGTTACTGTTCTCTCAGGCCTGTCTGTTACTGTTATCCCAGGCCTGTCTGTTACTGTTCTCCCAGGCCTGTCTGTTACTGTTCTCCCAGGCCTGCCTGTTACTGTTCTCTCAGGCCTGTCTGTTACTGTTCTCCCAGGCCTGTCTGTTACTGTTCTCCCAGGCCTGCCTGTTACTGTTCTCCCAGGCCGGCCTGTTACTGTTCTCCCAGGCCTGGCTGTTACTCTTCTCCCAGGCCGGCCTGTTACTGTTCTCCCAGGCCTGCCTGTTACTCTTCTCCCAGGCCTGCCTGTTACTCTTCTCCCAGGCCTGCCTGTTACTCTTCTCCCAGGCCTGGCTGTTACTCTTCTCCCAGGCCTGCCTGTTACTGTTCTCCCAGGCCTGCCTGTTACTCTTCTCCCAGGCCGGCCTGTTACTCTTCTCCCAGGCCTGGCTGTTACTGTTCTCCCAGGCCTGCCTGTTACTGTTCCTCCAGGCCTGCCTGTTACTGTTCCTCCAGGCCTGCCTGTTACTGTTCCTCCAGGCCTGCCTGTTACTCTTCTCCCAGGCCTGCCTGTTACTCTTCTCTCAGGCCTGCCTGTTACTGTTCTCCAAGGCCTGCCTGTTACTGTTCTCCAATGCCTGCCTGTTACTGTTCTCCCAGGCCTGCCTGTTACTGTTCTCCCATGCCTGTCTGTTACTGTTCCTCCAGGCCTGCCTGTTACTGTTCTCTCAGGCCTGTCTGTTACTGTTCTCCCAGGCCTGCCTGTTACTGTTCTCCCAGGCCTGTCTGTTACTGTTCCTCCAGGCCTGCCTGTTACTGTTCCTCCAGGCCTGCCTGTTACTGTTCTTCCAGGCCTACCTGTTACTGTTCTCCCAGGCCTGCCTGTTACTGTTCTCCCAGGCCTGCCTGGTACTGTTCTCCAAGGCCTGCCTGTTACTCTTCCCCATGCCTGCCTGTTACTGTTCTCCCAGGCCTGTCTGTTACTGTTCTCCCAGGCCTGCCTGTTACTGTTATCCCAGGCCTGTCTGTTACTGTTCTCCCAGGCCTGCCTGTTACTGTTCTCCCAGGCCTGTCTGTTACTGTTCCCCCAGGCCTGTCTGTTACTGTTCCGCCAGGCCTGTCTGTTACTGTTCTCCCAGGCCTGCCTGTTACTGTTCTCCCAGGCCTGTCTGTTACTGTTCTCCCAGGCCTGTATGTTACTGTTCTCCCAGGCCTGTCTGTTACTGAGGATGTTGTTCTCCTGTAGGCCTCACTGGGATGAGAGCACAACACCAGACCAACTGGATCAGCTTGAGAGAGAATCTTTCTTAGACTGGAGGAAGAAATTAGCAGAGTATGTATTACAGTGCAACATGATTATAACAAACTACTTTATTTGTAGCTCATGAGTTCGTTATAAGCATTGAGTTCGTTATAAACGTGTACACGATTATCCGCTAGATGGCAGTGCTGATTGACTGTTTTTGTACTGTTCACCAGGTGTCCCTCAAATGGAAAGATATTTTATTGTGTCGCACATAGATGACACAACACAGAACAGTTAAAACAATTCACGCGCACACACACAGACACGCATTATTATATAATTATTGCCAGTAAAACACACTTTTCTGAATTTTTTCTTTCTGAACTGAATTAGCTCTGGTGGATGATAATGCCAGTTGTATTTTGCTAGTTGAGAAAGTGAATATTTTCAAAAACAAATTCATGAGGAAATAGCAGAACGTTGGATAACTTTGTTTGGTTAACAACAGAGCAACAACTGATGATTTTTCAGACTACAAGATGTTGATGGGCTTGTGTTGACACCATTTGAGAAGAATCTTCAGTTTTGGAGGCAACTATGGCGGGTGATTGAAAGAAGGTTTGTTTGCCTAAGTCAGGTAAATAAGAAACTTAGAATCATGTAACTGTGATGATCACAAATGGCAGTTAAAAAAGGTCAAATATGGTTATGTTTTTGGTAAACCCATTCTCTGTTAGTGTCATAATCTGGATCAAGAAATATTTTATATTGCAGCAAGGGATAATAAAATTAATCATAAGGATTATTAAACATTCTTATATAATGGCTTATTCAAATAATTGTTCTGGGGAGCTATACAGTGTTCAATAAAATGTGTTAAATGTTGTAGTAAAGCTGACAGTAACATACTTACGACATCTGTGTTTCTGCAGCGATATAGTCGTTCAAATTGTTGATGCAAGAAACCCACTGCTGTTTCGCTGTGAGGATCTGGACACATACACAAAGGAAGTGTCTGCAGATAAGCTGAACCTGCTGCTGATTAACAAGGCTGACCACCTCACCGAGGAACAAAGGTTAGCTTACAATTAACTGCTCAGTAAAAATTATATTACCAGTGTCAATAATAAAACATTAAAAATAATAATGGGTATTTTAAGTATGACAAATCATACGTATTTGTACTTGTGCCGTTTTATAAACCTTAACCCTGCAGGTGAACAGGGCCGAAAATCGGCCCAAATGCGCCTGCCTCTGTTGTAACAATTTTCATTTCCATCACACTAAACTGACACGCGAGAATTTTGTATCATTGGATAGCTGACAGATTTTTCTAGATCGTGTATATTTTTCCTTGCGTAGATTCAGTGACAGATTTTTCGTGTTTAAAAAGCACATGATACAGTTGCCCATATTTGGGAGATTTTACTATGTCCTGATGAATGAATTTATGCATCCATTCATAAAGTCGACACCCCCACACATTCGGTATCAAAAGAAAGCTCTGTGAGTGGCCAATCTGCCAAAAATAAACCACGTGGGTTCGGTCCATTCAGCCAATCAGAACCGTAATTTCAAATGTGGCTCCATCGACCCCCACGAAACCAAAGTTGAATACACAATGGCGGCCGGTAAACAACAGTTTATCCGCTTCGCGACTTTCCTTTGGATTATCTCAAGTTTCTGCGTTGATATTTTGACAAGATGCTTGACAGTATTCATAAACAAGGTTATTATATTAGTTCATGTAGTTAGATTGACTTTGAAGGCGTTTTTGGGGTGAAAATTCACCAAATTAGCAGCACGTCATTTCTCCGGCTGGGCGCCTGGGTTGCAACGGTAACAAGCGCGGCCGCAATCGGCCGCCTTGAATCAACGTATTTTTATGTCGGAAAAAATCATAAATATTATAGTTCTCAATGGATTTGTTTCATTTTTGTTATTTCGCAGCTAATATATGAATCTACATTTGTCTAAATGATGAAGTATATTCGTCCACACGATCATTTTCTGGCAGCAGGATGAAATGGGTGTTTTTTTTTTTAGTTCAAATACAAATATCCGCATGATTTTTATTTGTTCTACAGATATTATAATTTTATTATAATAGAGCAACCTTTTAGCGTTAAAATGATGCATCATTCATATTTTTATGACCAATATTAGCGAAGTTGTGATTTTTATTGGAACAGTATGCCACAGAGGATTTTTCTTGGTCACCTGCAGGGTTAATGGATGTGTTGTTAAACTGTTTTAAGAAACTACTGAATTTGTGTACATTTAATTATATTATTAATGTTTACAATGTTGATAAGTGGATATGTAACCAATTTTTTTTACACAAAAATAATCTATTGTGTTAATGATATAAAACTAAAGTACACATTGCCAGTGAGATGTTATAGACATGGTACATGTATGAAATGAATGATAAGATAAAACGTGTGTCTGTTGCTTGTAGGTGTTTGTGGGCCGAGTACTTTGACAGCATTGGTGTCAGGACAGTATTCTGGTCTGCAGTGGCTGAGACAGAGAGACTAAACTTGCTCGTGAGTTAGCTCTGCATGACATAACACGAAGTTCTGATCTGTTTAGGAAGAAAAACATGTAACAATCCAACACTGCATCATTTCTCACTGAATGTTTTTACACTATTTCTATATAATAATTCTCAGCATTTTATATCATAAAGTCCGTTGTTGTAGTCATTCCATGAACTTGGCATTTGCTGATCTAAAAATAACACATAAATTATAACCTAAATAGCATTCTGGAAATGATTAAGACATTAAAAACCAAATTAATTTATTTAAAATAACAGATTCAGTAGATTTAGTCGCAGTAATTTATAAAAAATATAATTGTTGTACACTGTGTGTTCTAGAGTAAAGAGGCAGAGGCAGAGGCAGAAGGTAACACTAGTGAGAGGGAAAGAGACGACAGTGATGATGAGGAGGAGGAGGAGGAGGATGAAGAAGTAGCAGCGGTGGCTGCCTCCATGGAGACACTGGACACAGCCGAGTCAGACAGTAGGACTGAACCGTGTGACACAGTGACAACTACTGGTGACACTGGGACAACAACATGTGACACAGTGACAACAACGGATGACACAGTGCCAACTACGGGTGACACCGTGGACAGTGTGACGGCTGAGGATGACACTGAGACGTGTCAGGCGTGTGGGGATCCAGGGAAGTGGACAAACAGCTCTAGCCTCGTGAATGGCGAGGAACTCATCACGTTGTTCAACTCCCTCCACCGCGGGAAGAAAGTGCACGAAGGAGTGACGACCATTGGACTGGTGGGTTCTTGCTCTAGATCTAGTTGACTGCGTAAGGTTATATTCATACCTATTATATTCATGACAAGTAAGATTACATTCAGTGGCAGAAATACTTCATTAAAAACAATCACACCATAAATCAATGTGTTGAAAAGATATCTACTGAAGCACTTGCATATTTCAGATAGAAGATCGCATAGAGTCTAGAACTATATTGATCCACACTTGCTTTATTATTATTTCACTCTAATTCTTATCAATAAATTCATATTCCAATTTTATGCTATGTACTATTAATTATTGCCTTTTCTGTTACACTTGAATTTAACAAACAATCCACACATTTCTAAACAGGACTGGTAGATGTAACCGGCTGTTTGTTTTTCCAGGTTGGTTACCCAAATGTTGGCAAGAGTTCTACCATCAATGCTATTCTGCAGACAAAGAAGGTGCCTGTGTCGGCCACGCCGGGACGAACAAAACACTTCCAGGTGAATGACAAACTCTTTTATGTAACTGTGAAATTAATCATTTACATATACTCTGGGAAAATGCATTATGTTTGTGCAGTGCACCATCCGTTTAGCTGTTTTAAGGGTAGCCACTACACAAAAACAGTCACATAACCAATGGGCTGCATTGCATCTCTGTTAATATTAAATATATCGTAACTGAATTTGGAATACAAGTTGGTCCCACCTCACAGCAGGTATTAAAGTCAGCAAACCACCTTTTCTGACAGAGACCTCGTGTTATATGACTGTCCTGGTCTGGTCATGTTGTCTTTCTATTTGTGTAGACACTCTATGTTGAGAAAGACCTCATGTTGTGTGACTGGTTTGGTCATGTTGTCTTTCTATTTGTGTAGACACTCTACGTTGAGAAAGACCTCATGTTGTGTGACTGGTTTGGTCATGTTGTCCTTCTATTTGTGTAGAGACTCTACGTTGAGAAAGACCTCATGTTGTGTGACTGGTTTGGTCATGTTGTCTTTCTATTTGTGTAGACACTCTTCGTTGAGAAAGACCTCATGTTGTGTGACTGGTTTGGTCATGTTGTCTTTCTATTTGTGTAGACACTCTACGTTGAGAAAGACCTCATGTTGTGTGACTGGTTTGGTCATGTTGTCCTTCTATTTGTGTAGACACTCTACGTTGAGAAAGACCTCATGTTGTGTGACTGGTTTGGTCATGTTGTCCTTCTATTTGTGTAGACACTCTTCGTTGAGAAAGACCTCATGTTGTGTGACTGGTTTGGTCATGTTGTCCTTCTATTTGTGTAGACACTCTTCGTTGAGAAAGACCTCATGTTGTGTGACTGGTTTGGTCATGTTGTCCTTCTATTTGTGTAGACACTCTACGTTGAGAAAGACCTCATGTTGTGTGACTGGTTTGGTCATGTTGTCCTTCTATTTGTGTAGACACTCTTCGTTGAGAAAGACCTCATGTTGTGTGACTGGTTTGGTCATGTTGTCTTTCTATTTGTGTAGACACTCTACGTTGAGAAAGACCTCATGTTGTGTGACTGGTTTGGTCATGTTGTCCTTCTATTTGTGTAGACACTCTTCGTTGAGAAAGACCTCATGTTGTGTGACTGGTTTGGTCATGTTGTCCTTCTATTTGTGTAGACACTCTACGTTGAGAAAGACCTCATGTTGTGTGACTGGTTTGGTCATGTTGTCCTTCTATTTGTGTAGACACTCTATGTTGAGAAAGACCTCATGTTGTGTGACTGGTTTGGTCATGTTGTCCTTCTATTTGTGTAGACACTCTTCGTTGAGAAAGACCTCATGTTGTGTGACTGGTTTGGTCATGTTGTCCTTCTATTTGTGTAGACACTCTTCGTTGAGAAAGACCTCATGTTGTGTGACTGGTTTGGTCATGTTGTCCTTCTATTTGTGTAGACACTCTATGTTGAGAAAGACCTCATGTTGTGTGACTGGTTTGGTCATGTTGTCCTTCTATTTGTGTAGACACTCTTCGTTGAGAAAGACCTCATGTTGTGTGACTGGTTTGGTCATGTTGTCCTTCTATTTGTGTAGACACTCTTCGTTGAGAAAGACCTCATGTTGTGTGACTGGTTTGGTCATGTTGTCTTTCTATTTGTGTAGACACTCTACGTTGAGAAAGACCTCATGTTGTGTGACTGGTTTGGTCATGTTGTCCTTCTATTTGTGTAGACACTCTATGTTGAGAAAGACCTCATGTTATGTGACTGGTTTGGTCATGTTGTCCTTCTATTTGTGTAGACACTATGTTGAGAAAGACCTCATGTTGTGTGACTGGTTTGGTCATGTTGTCCTTCTATTTGTGTAGACACTCTTCGTTGAGAAAGACCTCATGTTGTGTGACTGTCCTGGTCTCGTTATGCCGTCCTTCGTCGCGACCAAGGCTGAGATGGTCTGCTGTGGAATTCTGCCGATTGATGAAATGAGGGACTGCATATCTCCTGTTGCTCTCATATCCTTGCTTATTTTCACTATTCGTTAATAAAGTGTAATGTTGTTTCTTAGCACTAATAAATAATAATGAGATATATTTCAGGCAGTTAAGGCAATTGTTTTACAGGCTTGCTGAATGCTGGTTTCTCAGGGTGCATGCTGATATTTACTGTAATTTGTCTATAAAAAACAGCATAAGAATAATTTGTGTTTATGAATGATGTGTCAATGTAGCCACGGCCCATTTGTTGATGGAAAAAGCATGTTTTTGGTTGTGTAATAAGAGTCAAGTTTCAGTGAGTGTTTGTCTTAACTGTGGCACGTGTGTGAGAACATTGGGAGAGAGATCCTCGAGGCGTGCTACGGCTTCCTCTTGCCCTTGCCTGGAGACGGGGAGGACCCTAAAAGATCTCCGACCCCCCATGAAGTACTAGGCAGCTACGCAAGTGAGTGGAAGACTGTCTTAGTGCCAGTAGAGGGTGACAAGTGAACTCATAGAAGACAGTCATAGTGCCAGTAGAGGGTGACAAGTGAACTCGTAGAAGACAGTCATAGTGCCAGTAGAGGGTGACAGGTGAACTTGTATAAGACAGTCATAGTGCCAGTAGAGGGGGACAAGTGAACTCGTAGAAGACAGTCATAGTGCCAGTAGAGGGTGACAGGTGAACTCGTAGAAGACAGTCATAGTGCCAGTAGAGGGTGACAGGTGAACTCGTAGAAGACAGTCATAGTGCCAGTAGAGGGTGACAGGTGAACTCGTAGAAGACAGTCATAGTGCCAGTAGAGGGTGACAGGTGAACTCGTAGAAGACAGTCATAGTGCCAGTAGAGGGTGACAGGTGAACTCATAGTAGACAGTCATAGTGCCAGTAGAGGGTGACAGGTGAACTCATAGTAGACAGTCATAGTGCCAGTAGAGGGTGACAGGTGAACTCGTAGAAGACAGTCATAGTGCCAGTAGAGGGTGACAGGTGAACTCATAGTAGACAGTCATAGTGCCAGTAGAGGGTGACAGGTGAACTCGTAGAAGACAGTCATAGTGCCAGTAGAGGGTGACAGGTGAACTCATAGTAGACAGTCATAGTGCCAGTAGAGGGGGACAGGTGAACTCGTAGAAGACAGTCATAGTGCCAGTAGAGGGGGACAAGTGAACTCGTAGAAGACAGTCATAGTGCCAGTAGAGGGTGACAGGTGAACTCGTAGAAGACAGTCATAGTGCCAGTAGAGGGTGACAGGTGAACTCATAGTAGACAGTCATAGTGCCAGTAGAGGGGGACAGGTGAACTCGTAGAAGACAGTCATAGTGCCAGTAGAGGGGGACAAGTGAACTCGTAGAAGACAGTCATAGTGCCAGTAGAGGGTGACAGGTGAACTCGTAGAAGACAGTCATAGTGCCAGTAGAGGGTGACAGGTGAACTCGTAGAAGACAGTCATAGTGCCAGTAGAGGGTGACAGGTGAACTCATAGTAGACAGTCATAGTGCCAGTAGAGGGGGACAGGTGAACTCGTAGAAGACAGTCATAGTGCCAGTAGAGGGTGACAGGTGAACTCGTAGAAGACAGTCATAGTGCCAGTAGAGGGGGACAAGTGAACTCGTAGAAGACAGTCATAGTGCCAGTAGAGGGTGACAGGTGAACTCGTAGAAGACAGTCATAGTGCCAGTAGAGGGGGACAGGTGAACTCGTAGAAGACAGTCATAGTGCCAGTAGAGGGTGACAGGTGAACTCATAGTAGACAGTCATAGTGCCAGTAGAGGGGGACAAGTGAACTCGTAGAAGACGGTCATAGTGCCAGTAGAGGGGGACAAGTGAACTCGTAGAAGACAGTCATAGTGCCAGTAGAGGGGGACAGGTGAACTCATAGAAGACGGTCATAGTGCCAGTAGAGGGGGACAGGTGAACTCGTAGAAGACAGTCATAGTGCCAGTAGAGGGGGACAGGTGAACTCGTAGAAGACGGTCATAGTGCCAGTAGAGGGGGACAAGTGAACTCGTAGAAGACAGTCATAGTGCCAGTAGAGGGTGACAGGTGAACTCGTAGAAGACAGTCATAGTGCCAATAGACGGGGACAAGTGAACTCGTAGAAGACGGTCATAGTGCCAATAGACGGGGACCAATGAGTGAAAGACAGTCGTAGTACCTATGAAGGGGACATGAATATCTGAAAACTGAATTTTCTTATAACACTGTAAACACTGACAGTGGTTTCTATTTGCCAGGTATGCGTGGGTTCATGACCCATAAAGGTGTACCCGACTACCCTAGAGCGGCCAGGCTCATCCTCAAGGACTTTGTCAATGTAGGTGACATTGTGTTTTCTGCATGAGACATAAATAAAGAATTACATCCTATGAGGGACTGGAGACTCAAACTTAGACTAACTGTAGTCACTATCGTAAGAGCCACCTTATAAAATAATGTCAAACATTAATTAAACTTATAATATAAACAGTTTGAAAATCATAATACAATTAGTGAATAACTGCTGAGATAAACAAATACTATGCCTGCATAATATAGACGTACATAATATAAAACACCCCATAATATAATGAATAAACAGACAGTCGGTTTTTACAAGTATGCTAAATGTATATTAATAAATAGTAATGTAAATTATATAAATTAATATAATTAATATTACTTTTTGATTTTAAGATGCACTAGTAAACCTTTATATGTCAATTATATAAATAAATTAATTAAACACTGTTTTTAAGACGTATAGTACTAAAATTTGGCATGTAAATTATATAAATATATATAAAATTAAAACCTTTACTAAAACTCTGTACGTGTATATATATATATATATATATATATAATCTATAAAATAATCTTAAACATAAACAAATATATAACAAGTTTGAATTACATGTGTGTGTGCGCAGGGGAAGCTGTTGTTCTGCTACCCTGTGCCAGGGATGTCGACGGACCTCTTCAAACCAACAACCACAGTGGAGAAGTCTCACAGAGTGCCAGTGAACGACACCTCCATGGGAAAATGCACCGCCACAGCAGTGAGTGGACGCGTCATTGGTTGAATTAGCCCAGTTGTAATCACACAAGATGGTGGCGGGTAACATATGTCATTTAGCAAGGTCCCCTTTTCAGGGTAGTTTCAGTGAAATATGTAGGGGCTGTACACCAATAGACTGAGGATAATGTATGTTTCCTATAAGTATGTACAGTCTGTATATGAATGGGTGCTGTAAGTATGTGTATGTATAAGAATGGGTGCTGCAAGTATGTGTATGTATAAGAATGGGTGCTGTAAGTATGTGTATGTATAAGAATGGGTGCTGTAAGTATGTGTATGTATAAGAATGGGTGCTGTAAGTATGTGTATGTATAAGAATGGGTGCTGTAAGTATGTGTATGTATAAGAATGGGTGCTGTAAGTATGTGTATGTATAAGAATGGGTGCTTTAAGTATGTGTTTGTATAAGAATGGGTGCTGTAAGTATGTGTATGTATAAGAATGGGTGCTGTAAGTATGTGTTTGTATAAGAATGGGTGCTGTAAGTATGTGTATGTATAAGAATGGGTGCTGTAAGTATGTGTATGTATAAGAATGGGTGATGTAAGTATGTGTTTGTATAAGAATGGGTGCTGTAAGTATGTGTATGTATAAGAATGGGTGCTGTAAGTATGTGTATGTATAAGAATGGGTGCTGTAAGTATGTGTTTGTATAAGAATGGGTGCTCTAAGTATGTGTATGTATAAGAATGGGTGCTGTAAGTATGTGTTTGTATAAGAATGGGTGCTGTAAGTATGTGTATGTATAAGAATGGGTGCTGTAAGTATGTGTATGTATAAGAATGGGTGCTGTAAGTATGTGTTTGTATAAGAATGGGTGCTGTAAGTATGTGTATGTATAAGAATGGGTGCTGTAAGTATGTGTTTGTATAAGAATGGGTGCTGTAAGTATGTGTATGTATAAGAATGGGTGCTGTAAGTATGTGTATGTATAAGAATGGGTGCTGTACGTGTGTGTATGTATAAGAATGGGTGCTGTAAGTATGTGTTTGTATAAGAATGGGTGCTGTAAGTATGTGTATGTATAAGTATGGGTGCTGTAAGTATGTGTTTGTATAAGAATGGGTGCTGTAAGTATGTGTATGTATAAGAATGGGTGCTGTAAGTATGTGTATGTATAAGAATGGGTGCTGTAAGTATGTGTATGTATAAGAATGGGTGCTGTAAGTATGTGTATGTATAAGAATGGGTGCTGTAAGTATGTGTTTGTATAAGAATGGGTGCTGTAAGTATGTGTATGTGTAAGTATGGGTGCTGTAAGTATGTGTTTGTATAAGAATGGGTGCTGTAAGTATATGTATGTATAAGAATGGGTGCTGTAAGTATGTGTTTGTATAAGAATGGGTACAAAGATGTACTACTATGTAGCAAAATTTTGAAGAAAAATACAAGTTGGGGTAGAACATCAGCATTTATTTACTAGAGTAGACTTGACCGCCAAAAGCTTTATTAGTCCGGCAAATAACACAAATTTAAATCAGAACAATGCATCATGTATGAACGTAACAGTGTAAATAATAAAGAAATAAAGTAATTAATGAAAAACTTTAAAGCTTACCTACCATGCATTTGAAAATGTGTGCCAATTGCACTAATTATCTGGTACCCCTCTACCAGATACAGGGCTGCCTAACATTACAGATTTTCTGTAATTGTTACATATATTAGCCTGTGATTACAATGTTATGGAAACTGTTTCTGTTATAGAAATAAACATCAGATTACAGAAAATAAACTCTCCAAAGAACTGCTAAAGTTATAACCTGTTTACCTACTACCAGGTAGCAGAAGTGTGGGTCCATGTAGATCTTGGTGTATTTTTCCTGCCAGTGTTTGTTGAATACTTGTGTTAATACTATTGCTTTTTCTTAACATTCGCTTTGTTTCAGAACAAAGATTCTGTGTACAAAAACGAACTGGACAGAAGATTTTTCAGTAAGGTGCGTGCATAAACTACTGTTTCACTGTTTTGAGAATTTGTCTTCAGGTATACTTTAACAATGATCTGATGGCAGGTGAAACATATTGCAGTAATAATTGGAAATTTATCTTACTACACTGTAATTAGACACAGATAAATAGCCGAGATTTCAGTTCTGGGGTCTGATCATCACTTCTAAATCAGTGATAAAATAATGACTGATTAAAAATGAACATTTGGAACATCATATCATTGGCACATTTAATAAATTATTGATTTGATACACCTAGGTAGGCTGTAGCGACTGGGGTAACTTACTGTGCTGACAAATGTTGTGTGTTACCATTCAGCAATCCAGCACACCACGGATTGGGAGTAGGGGTGTGTTGGGCACCATTGGGGTGACAAACAGAGACCAGCTGAAGAGTTCGGGAGACAGAGCTGAAGCCAGCACGAGTGAGGCAACTCAGAAATCATGGAAGAAACACCACAACAGAAACAAGAAGGAGAAGCTGCGGCGACTCAACTCACACCTCGACGCTTGACGTCGCTGAATGTGTTCATTGTGAGACAATGTCATTTCAGATATCTGAATGGACTGTATAGCAGAATAAAATATGTATATTATACATCACGTCGTATTTATTTGCACAAAACTGAAATATATACAGTGTCTAATTCATATGAAACAAACTATTTCATCAAGCTGTAATTACAAAAAAGAAAAACTACAATAGATATGTATACGGTATATATCTTTTATTTACATTACATCATAACATTACACCATATGAATCTTTTCTGCACAATGTGATAGTTTGATGTGGTGTCATACATGTTTATATTCTGTTTTATCATCCATTACTCCGACAAGCCATGTGTAGCAATAATCTGGTCCATTCACACCATTAAATTCAGATTTATGCAAAAGTAAATCGATGAATTCCAATTATTTGTACTAAACGGCGTGATGTGATTTCAAATAACATTACACTAATGACAAATGAGAATAATCGAGATAATACAAAAAGTACTAGATAGTTTTCATATATTCAGACAAGCACTGTCGCATTCATAGGAAAGTTGTTTGAACAAATTAAATGTATGTTAGGGAAATTGAACATAACCGTGGATTTGAAGTTTCCTCCAGACAAATCGCAGAATAAGTTACTCTCACAGCTCGAGTTTCAACTAAAATAGTAAGAACTTTGTGACCAATGTTGTGTAGGTTATGTGAGTGAACAATTAAGAAAATGTGCCACTGCATTAGTAGGATACGTCACATTATCTAAAATATATTGTTTTGTGTACTGTTTTTTTTTTAACTACAGACTTGATCTGATACCGGTATCGTAGTATGTAGCGTTTTTGCAGGAAGCAAATACAAGTTAAATGACAAGTCAGAAACCGCAGTCATAAAATATTCTTCTGACGCCAGTTCAGCATGCGTACAACACTAATACACACGTGTAACTTAATTAACAATATCCAGTCACCCAATCACAATTAGGGAAGCCTATTTAAACCACTCTGTCCGTGTGCCTTTCCACGGGCCCACGTACACGTAAACAGTTCAGAAAGTATACCATCTTATATAGTAATTTACAATACTATATATATACTAGTGACGCCAGCAGTATAGATTGCCACGCGAGACGACTCTGTAGCACTGCAGGCTCACTCCAGACAAGTCATGATCACAGGGATTCGTACACCAGAAAGCACATTTGTATTTTCTAGTCTTCCTCAGCAACAAGCCGACTGACCAACGCCTTGAAGACGCGTGCTGTCAATAGAAGGCGACGGTGTGTAGTATTGGCCGTTGACACTTCGCTTCAAATTCCTGCAGCAGTTCGTCTACGTCGTTGTCCAGGTCGTCGGTTTCAGAGAGCTGCACGAAATACAAGCGTCAGAACAACGTTGTGGTAACGTGCATGCCAGCAAATTTATTAACAAGGAACCATTTCTGAACCAGTTGGCATGTGTCATACTAGTTCATAATTGGTACCGCTCCACCAGTGGGTGTGTTTCATGTGTATTCACGTGAATACACACGTGTTCTGCTTGTTATCACGAGTATTGAACGAGTTTGACACAAGTTGTACTGGGTCAGAACTGGTATGGTTTCACTGGTACGTGTCATCACGTGAAAAACTCGTGATTTCACGGTAAAGTATAAACACGTGTCGACCGACACACCAAATTTGTTCACAGAATCCGGTGAATTAACGTGAATGGTGCCAGTTGAACTCGTGAATTCACTTTCAGAACATGTGAAATCAAGGGTCCTTGTTTGCAGTTATAACTGCGTATTGAGAAATATTGAAGTGTTCAAATATAAAATACACAAAGGCCCACTCAAAGGTTATAGTACAGCTGCTAACGTGGAAACACATCTCCAAAACATAGCTTATTAAAATTATTAAGAATGATATCAATGACAATATAAAGGCAGTCTGCAGCATCGACATTATTCAGACAATTGTTATGAAACTTTGAAGCTGACACCAATGTAATAATTATTATCGTTTATGCAGACGACGGAGCGTAGTTGCGCAGACCGCTAGCACACCTACCAGGGCACATAGATCACAGATCATGAAGGCTCCAATTACGGCCTCTTCGTGGTTGTCTTGTATGTCAATGTTCACCACATGTACCGACTCCGGGTTTTCTCGTTCTTTCGATTCTATGTCTGAAAAGGAAAAATCGTGCAAATGAACACGTTCACGTTAATTTTTGTAATTAGACACGACAAAGCACGGACACGCAATAGGCATGCATTAAAAGAACGCCAGTGCTCATCATGTCTTCTTCCGCCTTTCACAACACGGTAACGGTGCATTAGAACAATGCGACGCAGTTAGATCTCATCTACCCGACTGTGTACCTAAGATGATGTTAGTGATCCACTACAAGCTGACTGTTTAGTACGCCGCATGGTGTCATACGTCGGATGGTAGATAAACCGACTGTCGCCGTTCTCCGCCCGACAGTACGTATGAGTTGTACCAGTCAGATGAAAACTTGCCCCACCGTCATACACCCAACTTGCATTTGTTGTACGTTGAACATCTTCACAAACGACGAGTTCACGACGCTGTTGTCAATCAACTAGGGCTATTCTCATAGATACATGATTGTATTTGGTATATTTCAAACAAATGACTTACACTTTTTCGAAATGCCACACAGCAGACAAATAGCTGGACACTATGTGGAGGAAGACTGGACACATTTGAGTTGTGACACCGGCAACCGGTTACGTTTTAATTTACCCCTTTGTTCAGTTTATTATTGGTATTTATTACAACTAAGAACAATTTTGAATGCAATTAATCTAGGTCGCCCTTGTAGTGCCCAGACACGCACGCAAGCACGCGCGCGCATATTTTAGTTTCGGTTTGCAATTCGACAATAATATTGTCGAATTGCAAACAGAAACTAAAATATGTACATAATTAGTAAAACTATATCGTATCTAGACACAAACCTGCATTAGTTCGGCTACTGGTACATATAGCGCCATTTCCTCTCGGCTACACTGTCAGTTGATGTTGACATGGACACCACTAACCTTCCAACACTTGGTCGTAGACACGTTCTTCGCATGTCACGATCAGCTCAAACCTATCCTTGCAGCTCTGGAACCGCTCCGGTCGTGACTTGATGCGCCGATTCCGGTCAATCATGTGCAGAATGCCATTTTGTGTGTATCTGTGCGACTTGGTTAAAGAACTTTTGGTACAAAATGGAAACGAATACACAAAAATAACTGCAAAATTCAAATAGGACAGGCTAGCAAGTATGATTGGAAAAATAACAAAAGGACGTGCTGTTTGCCAACACAGAGAACGAGTTCGGTAGCATTTGTTTTGGTTGCATCATACATCTGCCAACATGAGTTTTCAAATCCGGGAGATTCGAGAGATTTTAAGTTCAATGTCTCAACAGCTCGGTCCCGGTTATACTCCCATCCTTCTGGATTGGATTTCGGAAGATCTGAGGCAACATCTGGGATACCTGCTTCTATTCAGGGTGTGCGGGAATTCACCAAAATGCGGGAGATTCTCAACGAATCCGATAGATTGTTGGCAGGTATATATTATGTATATACGAACAGATTATGGCAGATTTTACGCTATTGACTTTGATTGTGCACTCCAATGTTTCGGTTGGCAGTACTGTTTACAATACACGGTTGACGGCTACTGATAAGGTTGACAGCTGTCCGACTAGTGGAGCGTAACATCTACAATCAACAGGAATTGAAACGGGCTCGTGGTTTGTTAATAGCAGAGTAAGCGAGTAAGCTATTAAGACACGCTGAACAAAATGGCGGTGATAAAGTACAGTGGACGTGTACAGTGTACACATGAGGAAACAATGAGTGCGGTGAAAGGGTGAAGGGCACGGGTGAAAAGCGTGGATACTGTGAAGAACAACGAATGTGCACGAGATGACTACCGATACTAGCAAGACATGTCGCCTATTGCATGACTAGATGCATGACAGTAGTTATTACATATTGTTCTCATTAACTAAACAATATCAAAAAGTCAGCAATCGGGAACGTTAACGGTAAATCAACTGTATTATTCTCGTCACGGTTCACAATTCACATCGGCGAAGTGAAGGGTGCGTTCGGACCGTAATGCTGCTCTGCCTGCAACAGGCTTTGTTGGTGTCCGCAACCCTCACCAAGTTCAACGAAATATATTGCATTGTGGTGAAACGTAACTTTCCTATGTTGCATTTCGCACGTTAGGATGTATGGTTGATAATCAATTCGTTGATCCTCACTCGCTGTTCAGTAGGAAATGACACAATTCGAATGGAACAATGCTGAATTGTATTCCTTTGGACATGCGACCATCACATGTCAAACACTGATGCAGCCGTGACGGATGTGGACTTGGTAGCAACTAGCTCCTTACACTAGAAGCTAGGGTAACTTCGCCAGTTTCGTTTTATATACATACATCGCTACATATAGTTAACCTACACCTTGTCGATGCCTTGACACCATGCATATTCAGGGTAATGTAAAAGTTCATAAATGTGGCTAACTGAAACCAGTAAAACAAAAGATCGGGTACGTGCTTCAGTGGTTTGGTAAACTGCAATTGTCTGTACCGATGTTAGCCATTTTGCATAGTAACTATGTCTAAATGTAAGATGTTTATAAAACATATATAGTGAGTTTGTAATTATGAATGAAATGTGTCTTGGTGAATCGTAGTCCTGCCTAGTTTCTTTACACAATCACCTGAGTTTCTCTGGTTACCCATACGAGATGACCAGGAACACAACCAACTTGTGTAAATGCAGCGATAAGACTGGCTATTAGTGGTGTTAGTCAAGACGGAGTTATTTACTTTCCACTCCACTCAGCCAGCCCAGTGATCAGAATGCAGTTGATATCAATAGTGTATGATATTTCATCCTATAGTTGTTCAGAATATTAATTTTATGCTTATCACCTACATATGACAATATACCAGTCACACCATTTAAAGTTAATCAAATAATCATCAAAATAAACCCAACTTGCATTTACAGAAAATCAATAGTTTTGAAGAGACACACAGCTTAACTAAAAGCGGCCGGAACAGCCTGCCAATTAGCTATGCTTTCCAGGCAGGCCATGTCGCCTTTCGTGTAGCAGTAGGCAGTCGCCAATACACAATTATCAACGGTTCATGGCAGACCACCTAGCCTCTAGGGTTGGGATCAAGTGAGACAGTCTGAATACACAAGTATTGGTTCCCAGCATGTCCAGGCAGACGCAGACAAAATGTGGATATGTAACTTTTAGGAAAACCCCGTGATGCCCTTAGAAATATTTAATAAATTACAAACGTCTTGTGTAATACGTAGATATCCGATATCCTAAGATGCGCCCATGTAAACATTTGAAAAGTTACGTAAGTTTTGATTTTTTAAAGTTTTGCAGCTTTGAGAACGATCCAATCAAATAAAAAGGTATCGTGCACAGTAGCAGAGCTCTGAGGTATGCAGATGGCAAATAAAAAAGATCCCGAGGGTGTCTGGGATATGGGACTAACTGCGTTAAGGCGAGCGCACAGCTGATACAGTGATGTCATAAGTACATTGGATCTTCGGCCCAAACAATTATGTGCTAAATACATTAAAGTTACCAAGACAATCAACTAGGAAGAAGAAAACAACTACTGACAATTGCACAATGGAACGTCAGGACTCTCCTCTACCGAGAAGCAGCTGACCGACCAGAAAGACGTACGGCATTAGTAGCAATGGAACTTCCCAAATACAACATCGACATCGCCGCCCTACGTGAAACAAGGTTCTCAGAGTCTGGTAGTCTCAACGATATGGAATACTCTTTCTTCTGGAGTGGCAAAACCGAAGGAGAAAGAAGGGAGGCCGGAGTGGGCTTTGCTATCAAAAAGGATATCGTGACAAAGCTGATAGAAATGTTACGGCCTGCAAGTGACAGCATCGTGACGATGAGACTACCTCTGAGCAATGACAACTTCGCTACAATTATCGACGTGTACGCTCCAACAATGACAAACCCAGATGAAAACAAGGAGGCCTTCTACAACCAGCTGGCAAGTGTGCTCAGTGGCATCCTTCGTACAGATAAGCTACTGCTGATGGGAGACTTAAATGCGAGGATAGGAAGTGACAATGACAAGTGGCCCTTGGTCATAGGCAAACATGGGATTGTGAAATGCAACTCCAATGGCGAGCTTCTACTGGCTCTGTGCCCTGAGATCGAACTGATAGTGACGAACACCATGTTCAAGCAGAAGGGTGAACGTAAGACCAATTGGATGCATCCTCGTTCTAGACACTGGCATATGATCGACTTCATCAACACGAGGTGTCGGGATAAGATGGACGTCCACAGTACCCGGGACTGATCACCAGATGCTGAGGTCAAACATGGCTTTCAGAATACCGCAAAAAGTACAACAGGCAAAGGACAAATAAGCCGACCACGCTCAACACAGCAAAACCAAATACCATCAGCCATAGGGAGAGTTTTGAGCAGGAGATGGACAGTGCTCTCGCCCAATAGGAAAATTCAACACCAGACGAGAAATGGACAGCTCTGCAGCAGGTCGCATACAACACAGCTAAAACACATCTTGCAAGCCAGACAGAAAACACCATGACTGGTTCGACACCAACGACCAGAAGCTACAAAATCTTATGAGCAGAAGAGATCAAGCCCACCAGAGTGTTACAAACCTGGAGCACTAGATCCACCACTGCAGCATACAAAGATGCCTGCAGACTGCTACAAAAACGCACCCATGCACTGAAGTTAGACTGGTGGGAAAGAAAGGCAATGCAGCTGCTGACAGAAACGACATGAAGGGCTTCTACAATGGACTGAAGGAAGTGTGGGGACCCAAAAAGAAGGGACCTGTTCACCTGAAATCAATAGATGGAATGGAGACCTTCTCTGACAGCAAGAGTTGTAGCAAGATGGAGTGACCACTTCCAGAAGCTACTCAACATCACTGGCGACATAAATCACGAAGCTCTGGACAACATTCTGCAGTGCATTACCAAGACAAGCCTCGATGAGATTCCAACCATGGCTGAGATGGCTAGAGCAATCGCCACCCTGAAAGATGACAAAGCATCTGGGGAGATGGAATTTCTGCTGAAGTATGGAAGCACGGAGGAGACAATCTGTTCAGCAGACTGCACCAACTAATCACCAATGACTGGGAGGTGGGTTCTGTACCACAAGCATGGAAGGATGCCAGCATTGTAATCTTATACAAGAGAGGTGATTGAACAGACTGTTGGAACTATAGAGGAATCTCTTCTTTCCATAGCAGGCAAGATCTTCGCCAGGATCCTCCTCAACAGACTATAACACCAGAGGTAGTTCCGGGCACAATGTGGCTTCAGAGGTAACCGGAGCACCGTGGATATATTTTGTCTCTGACAGCTACAAGAAAAGTGCATTGAGCACGTACATGGTATTTGTCGACTTCAGTAAGGCGTTCGATACAGTTGGGAGGACCGGGCTATGGCAGCTACTGAGGAAGTATGGATGCCCAGAGAAGTTCACAACTATGATCGAGGGTCTACATACCGGAATGATGGCGAATGTTAGTGTTGGAGGGGAAGTCTCGGAATCGTTCTTTGTTACAAATGGGGTCAAACAAGGTTGTGTACTGGCCCCCACGCTCTTCTCCATCTTCCTATCAGCAATGCTCGACGAGGCTTTCTAAGACATGGGGGATGGCGTCTACATACAGTCCACACAGAGCGCTGACCTATTCAATGTCGCACACTTCAGAGTGAAAACCAAGACTACTCGGATACTGATGAGAGAGCTGCTATTTGCAGATGACAGTGCACTGCTTGCTCACTCTGCTGAAGAGATGCAGAAAATAGTGGATGCTTTCTCCAATGCATCAAAGTCCGGCCTGAAGTTCATCACGAAGACTGAGGTGTTGTACCAACCCAACTCTACAAGAATCCGAGAGGAGGATATCATGGTTGATGGAAACAAGCTGAACTCTGTTCTGGAATTAACCTACCTCGGAAGCGCTATGTCAAGTAATGGATGCACTGATGATGAAATGCAGGAGGATGGCCAAGGCTAGTACATCTTTTGGCTGACTACGCCAGAGACTCGGGAACAACCACCATGTGTCCATGCGGGTTAAAGGCAAGATATACCGTGCAATCATGCTTTCCACCCTCCTATATGGAGCCGAGGCCTGGACTGTGTATAGACGACAGGTGAAAAAGAATGCATGCCTTCATGATGTGACATCTGCGTTCGATCATGAGGATAACCTGGATGGACAAAATGACAAACAAGGACATACTCAAACGGACAGGGCTCCCATCTATGGAAGATCTTCTGATCAGAAAGACTGCAGTGGACTGGACACCTCATGAAGATGTCACCAGACAGGCTACCAAATCAGGTTGTCTACCCTCAACTGTCTTCTGGTCACAGAAAGAGAGGGCGCCCTCATCTCCGGTTCAAGGATATCATCAAGAGAAACCTGAAGCTGAGAGACACAGAGACCGACTCCTGGACATCACTCTCACAGCAGAGAGATAAACGGAGAGCAACAGTCAAATGATGGAAGCAGTCTTTGTCGCATTGCGACCGACAGCATGATGATGATAACAATAAAAATTCAAAGTGCATAAGGTAAATTGTAGAACTGTTCACATATTTAGGCTTTTGTGGACAATCAATACGTGACAAAAAGGAAATATCACGTTGCCTACCTGCAATCATCAACTATACGTGACTGTAGTGTTCAGCCATCTTCTTCTTCCGTGTTTCTTGTAGAACACCACAGATCCCATCAGCATCCGTGTGCCATCTCTAGGACGACTCGTCACGCTCCTCGAATATGTTCTCCGTTTTCTAAAAGTTCCTCTCTCTTTCTCTATGGCTCTGTTGTTTCCTTGTCTTTGTGTAGGTAATGCTTTACAGCCATTACACACCAATGCAGTAATCCTCTTCTCTTTCACCGTCTTCTTATTTGAAAGCTATCTTATAGACCTCTCCTAGTTCCTTCCGTGACGCCAATGTCAACCTAGTTATCGCCCACGTAAGGACTGTTCTGTCATGTTCTGATGTAGACGACACACCAGTGATGTTCAGTTGCAATTAGTAAACACGAATACATTCCCACCGGTCAACCAACAAAACAGTAATTATTACTAATATAAAATTGTTAAGCTTGTTCCCAAATTTCTGCAGTCGCCAGCTACGACATTGCACATAGTAGATTTAAATCTAACCAGTATAAAGGGGCGCTACTGGTAGAATGACTGAAACCTTATGTATATGCATGTCTACTAAAAAATTATTCAAAATTTAGTAAATGTCTTTACATATGAGGTTTTGACGGGGTGCCAGGTAGCAGACATATTTACAGTGACTCAACATAGAACAGTTGGTTTGGTGATAATGCTCTGAAAAAGGCTGCCAAGTTGAATTAGGCCAATATAACCACAATAAATTCAGACTATTAAGTTCAAGACGCAAATGGAAAGAAACGAGTGGATCTCAGTGGAGATCGACTTACAGTGCTCCAAAGCTAGTCCAGTACCAACATTTGGTCCAACAATAGCTACTTATAGTGTTCTACTCGGTCTATGCAATCCTGGTTAGTTTCTCACACAATGTTATGTAATCCTGGTTAGTCTCTCTCAAATTAATTTAGTTTTTAGGTAATATTTTATTATGCATATTGTTTGTAAATATACTAGACTGCTATTTGTACCAAAAATATGATATTGTGGAAGAATATTTTGCAGGAAGACCGTTTCAGTATTGTACGTGTGTATAAAGCACACCGGCTGACCATTGCCACATTGTGAGATGTTTCAAATTATCCTTCTAAAGTTCAGATGTGCTTGTGTACCCATTCTAGTAAATGTAGTGCATGGCCAACGAAACGCACTCTATGCTAAAACAAATAAACACAATTAAATATGTGTAAGAGACGTAACTGGAACATTTGCACACAATTGACTTCTGAAATGTTATCTGTAAGCTACATATGCACCAAAATATTTTTTGACAAAACTCAATGTTTTTGTTATGCTGTAAAAATATTTTTTGTAATATTGTAATATTAATAAAAAAGAGTACCTGGTAGGCATATTGATAACAAAACCATCTAGCATTATAAGGGCTAACATATTTTCATTTAATTCCCTGTTATTTGATGATGAATTGTTGGAATAAACCGACTCATAAATTCGCTGTTAATTTGTTAGTAAAAACAAATTGTTGGTGAAATAGCCAGAGGCCTTTTATGCACAAGCCGTAGAGTAGCTGTGTTGCATGTGTCAATGATAGAAGCCACCACCGTTTGTTTGACTGGATCAACGCAGTGTGTTTGTGACTACTGGACCACCACTGGATGATGCAGTCAGTCGTAGAGCACGAGGCTGGACATCCCATAAGACTTGGGTGAAACATGCCAGGGCTGGAGGAGGAAAAGCATGGATGAACTCTGGCAGAAATGGCAGTAAAATACGCAGGAATATTTCCCAATCATACTGATGTACACACATAATCACACACATACTTGCATTCACATGTAAAGCAAATACACAGTATTGGAAATATTTACATTTTACTTGAAACACTGACAGCAATAAGAAGATACAAATGCATAAGCCATATCAACCACACAGCCAGACATAATCAATAACACCAATTATTGTGTACTGAAACTACTCCATATTTAGGCTTATTTTATAAAAATAATGACACAATTTATTTTATTCAGGTCAGTAAAGTTGCACTCAGTTACTTAGTCTGACTAATTCCTAACTGAACATTAAATGGATATTCAATCAACACCACTGCTCGGTCAGCTGTCAACTATAATCACTCACCTCAAATTTATTGGATTATATCAAAAATGAACCCCCAAATTCATACGATGAGACTGGCACATATGTGACTATGGCCCGTCACTTAACGAGGAATGCCATCTTCTATTCAAGCATGCCGTATACCTTGGAACGTCCAGCGGAGCCAGCAACAAAAACACATCAAATGCTTTTGTATGCCACACCTATCTTTACCCATTTTCCTCTTCGCATTCTTGCCATTTTGTGATTCTTGGGGGATGGGAGGCAGGACAGAGGATACAGTTGTTTATCCTTTGCTACCAAGTCTCTGTACATTTCATCATATGTTGTATTAAAGTCGTAGATGTTTGGTTGCTGTGGCGAGGGTCCCGGTAATTTCACATGGGTCCCAGAACCAAATGACCGCACTTGGAAACCTTTTTTGCTGCAACGGAAATAATATTCCACTTAACATATGTGCGATAAAAAAGTGTTGTTACTTGAGATATGATGTCTAACGTGTTGAAAGAACCATTTTATGAGGTGAATGTTATTAAGGTTGGAGAAAACAGTGTTAATAGTAATTACCACAATTAAAACACACCCATAATTTTATTTTTCCAACATCAGATCTGTCACCTAGCAAAAGGTTCGATCATAAAATAGATGGCAACTTATGTGTAACATTTGGTTGTTACGTTGTCTGGTCCTAAATATTTATTTTATGAAACAACGCAGTTTTAAAAGGAACAGCTGAATGCAGATAAATGAAGGTTTGTGCTATGTCCTGCTGCCTTACTAATGGGTTAGTTACTGTTGTCAACACTGTTAGCAAGGCACAACTTTACGGAGCTGAGTCATGCACAATCAACCGTGAAGTAGGTGGATCGTTTATCAGTTGCAGTAAAGGCTGGTTACAGAAAAAAAAATTGACTTTTTGAAGCTATCATGTTTAGATATGTCCAAAAAAGAACACCTTACAAACACTACTGAGCCCACTGTACTAAAAAAACATTCCAACATATTTCTCTGTAAGATTCTTATTAGGGACACTGTCAAAAGTGAGTGTTCATTGCATCGCTACAACACCGGGTAGATAAAAAATGGGTCAAGAGTTCCTGAAGTCTTTTAGACTATAGAGAGTGATATTATAGTAAGTTGATTATAGTTAGTTAGTAATTTTGAATGAAATGTATTTTGGTGAATTATAGTCACTGCCTAGTCTCTTCATTATAATCACCTATTTGGCATTTTCTCTGGTTATTCATTAGATTACAAAAAACACGGCGAAATTGTGTGAATGCAGCAACAGGACCAGTAACTAGTGGTTTTAGTCAAGATGGGGTTATTTGCTTCCACCCCACTCAGCCAACCCTGTGATCAGGATGATCAATAAAATACATGGTATTTAATTCTATAGTTGTTCACAATATTAATCTTATAAATTGTCACCTTTCAACTAGAAACCCCAAGTGACAATACACTATAGCCACACCATTTTAAAGGTAATTAAATAAGTATCAGAATAAACTCAACTTGAATTTACGAAAGTCAAGTTTTTAAGATACGCCTTAATTAAAAACTGGCCTGCCTGAATACCAACTAGCTATGTTTTCCAGGCAGGCCACCAGGCCTTCAGTGTGTGGCAGTCTCCAAATACACAGGAACTGTCAATTTTCAATTAGCCATGGTTCCTGGCAGTCCACCTAGCCTCCAGAGTTGGGGTCAGTGAGGCAGTCTCAACTACACAAGTGTTGTCTCGACAGCCTGCCCTCGCAGACACAGGCAAAATGTGGACACGTAACTTTTTGGGAGATCCTGATGTGTCCTTAGAAACACTCAATCAAATACAAATGTCTTGTGTACAATAAAAAAACCTAAGGATACCTAGCACATCTGCTACATCCATGAACTTACAACCTCAGTCTTTGGCAGTTTCATGACAAACTTCAGCTAGCAGTTACACCAGTATCAAAATGCATTGGCATACGAGCATTTGGTGTAACTGGACCTATTATTTGGAATAAACTGCCACTGATGCTACGTGGTGCTCCATCTCTGACACAGTTTAAGCGCCTTCTAAAGACATATTTATCTAAAAGAATTATATGATGCCAACTAGCCACATACATGACTTTAGTGACATTTAGATTTTGAAATGATTTATGTTTTCTTGTCAATTGCATGTAGTAATACTACGCTAAATGATAAAAGGTTGTGAATTTGTGACAACATAGCATGTTGGCCTCAATTTGGCTATCTAAATTGTATACTGAAGGTTACGGTATATAACAATTGTTATTCCAACTGATCTTCCTTCACTCACATGATCCGACACCATCAACATTTAAAAAAAGACAAATGTTTTGTTAATAATCTCCTCACCAACTAGTCATTCTACAGGATATTCACTAAAAAACTGAAGACACCTTGTAAAGAATGTAAACATGTTAAACGATACATTACAGCATGTACGTACCACATTTAGTAAGCTCTGTATTTTAACTTAAGTAATTTTACCTTTTTTCTTGTGACGCTTCGACTACTTTCAGCAGTCTAGATGGCTACCACTAAATGGTGACATAGCAGTCATTCATGCAGACTTAGCCCTCTGGTGTGTGCCCCCCTGGTTGCACTCCAGGGGGACGCTTCAGGAGATTGTCAGATAATGTTAGATGTGACAGTCGGCACCGGCCTTCTTCTATTCATGTTATCCTATTTGGTCCAGGTAGCTTCTTCTATGCCTTGTGTCTTCCAGCCAGTCCGATTCACGCCTATACATTTGGTCCTCTCACAGTCTACTATGTGATTTTGTTCTGTCATAAAATTATGGTCCATGATGTCCGATTTGTGTAGCTCTTTTTCTGATGCCTTTCTGTTATTTCTTTTATGTATTTTTGCAGCTGTCTTCTCTGTGTTCCTTGATGCAAATTCCATGTGTTTGTTTTTTCTTATGTATGTGCCATTCCAGTTATTACATGGAATGGTGTACGCTCCTTGGTGGTTCCAACTTGTCTTTTGGTCTTACCAATGTCCTCTTGATGTTTTTGTACGGCCACACCAGAGCCTGACTAAGCCTGCATGTAACAACTATCAAGTTGTTGAAGACTGCTGACAGCAATCAAAATGTCACAGAAAAAAGATAATCTGACTGAAATAATAAAAAAATCCCTCGTTTGAAACAGTCAATCTTCTTAACCTCTTCTTTCATTTAAGAGAGCCCTTTAGCATGATTTTTATGCAATCTGAAAAAAGGTTTTGCTGAAATCCAACATGGGAGTTACTGATCAGCAGACCAAAAATAGGTGACTTGGCTATACTAAATGTATCTGTGAAACTTATCATTTGCCGAGCATCACATTTTCAGACTCTTGACTCAGTCTTGAGCAATGATATGGTGTTGCAGATTTGTTTAAATGAAGGACATATTGGGTATTGGATGTCAGTCATGTGTCACTTTCTTATGTAGCTTTATTAGAAACAGAGTTACAGATGTGTATGTAAAAGTTATGCAAATCGGGTGAAATTTCTATAATCTGATTTTTTTATAAATGTCCAAGATTTTTTATTTGTAGTTTTTATATTGTCAAGTGAGCCAAGATGTGTGCTAAATTTAATAATAATCAGTCAGGTGGTGCAGAAATGGCCTGAAAGTGATTGATCTGGCACAGAATGACTCTAATGTTGATTAAGATATTCTGTGTAATTTAGAAAGTGGTCTTACTGCCAGTCCTGCAAATGCACTGGGGGCATTCCATGTCAAATCAATCAAAAACAGAGTGAAATTTATATGACCGTCTTCGATTTTGATGACATTTTGTTTGTTGGCTTATGATCACAAGTCTATGGGTTAAATTGACTTAAAATTTGGTGGGAAGCCACTCGTGATCATAAACCAACACAAAATGTCATCATCATGTAAATACATTGTCACTACCATTGGCATAACAAATTAACTAGCACTTCCTTGAAGTGTTCTTAAAATTCTGATTTTTTATGAAATCACTTTTTTATTGATGCACAATCTGTGTCAATACTGTATTCCTCAGCTCCAATATACATTAATATGACAAAAAATCATGATTGTCGGATAATGCCGGCACAACCCAAACACTGACGTAAGTGTATACAAAATTATATTTATCGAAAGTCCTATATTTATATGACGAGTCACTGAGTGAGTGGGCAGTGCCAGTGGCGTGTCCCTGTCAGAAGTGATGCCGAATTCCTTCAATTCATATATACCTGAGAAAGTTATGTGCTTCCATACTTCGATTTTGATTACTCGAACAAATAACAGCAATTTTGAGCTTCCTGTCAGACATTGTAACTTTTATAGAAAACGTAAAAATGAGAAACCAGTTTTAAACAAAGCTCAAACCAAAAATACGCCACACACAGCCTCCATTTACTACAGTCGAGATGACAGGATATAGACGAGAGTAACCGATAAATTGAAAATTTCGTTTGCTGTTATATGTAGAACGAGTAATAATGATATGTATTTTTATTTTAATCTTATATATTGAAACTAAATACAAAATATTCTCAAAGGAGGATGTCAATAATTTAATATAGTGAAGACAGAATTCCAAGCTTGAGCTTTCATTGAAAACATAGCCGCCCCCTCACACAAAATCAGTCGGTTATCGATTGATAATGTCCTGAACCGGGATTTATTTGTCAAAAATGAAACAATTAATTATTATTTAAGGATATATACCTGACTTGTATGTAAATAAATAAATAAATGTAATAGTTACATATTGCAAGATAAATATTAAAATGTAATACAGATCGGCATTATTCGTTAAAGTCCGCCGCCACCGAAAACTCAAAATGGCGAACGATGGAGTGGAAGAAACGTTTCGTATTTAGGCAAAATCACAACAGCGTACATTATTCATGTGGTATATTAAACACATTTATCATGTTGTATATACATATTGTATAGGTAAGAATTAAGACACCCATGAAATAATAATAAAATATGTATATGTCAATAGAACCAGAGTTGTTAAAGCTAATAAAGTGTAAACTCGTGAGACAGCGGCAAGACCGACCGACGCCATGCGTCGGTCAAGAAATGTTGCTATTCTAACAGCTCACTGAAGAGATGACGTGCAAAATGGGCAACACATTTAGCTAACTATGATAATGAGTTAGCGAAATATGTTGATGGATAGATGTGACTTCCACTTATCGATTTAGGACTATATCATTGCTTTTAAAAAGACAAAAGTGGTTATTATTCTGATCACATTTTGGGATCCTTAATTTAAGTTCATGAAATATGGCGATGAATTCACATTTTAACTCATGCATAAATCTATAATTATTTAAATCTTGATTATAATGAGAATACACATTCTTGTACGAAAATTTATGCACTACTATGTATAGACTGTTAGTAAACAGGTTACACCAAAATTTTTAGATTGTTGCAGCCTTGTTTGGTAAAGAACTCTTGGGAGTAACTCAGTAAGTCGTACCAAAAATATCGGAATGTGGTCGGAATGCCCCACTGCCTGAATGCCCCAGTCGCAACGCCCCTTCTGCCTAGTCGCAATGCCCCAATCTCAAAGTCGCAATGCCCCAACCGCGAAGTCGCAATGCCCCCACATTTTGGAACACCGTGGTCGCAATGCCCCACTTTTGGACGGAATGCCCCACTTTCTTGGTAGTCGGGTTTTTAATAGATATATATATTTTATATAATACTAAAAATGATTGTTAGATTACTGAATGCGTTTGCACTTGTTTCGTGCGGCAATATATATATAACATATTTTATATAATACTAACATCTTTTTTGTTACATTATTGAAAGCGTTCCAGTTGCACTTGTTTCGTGCAGTCATATATATATATATATATATATATATAACATATTTTATATAATACTAACATCTTTTTTGTTACATTATTGAATGCGCTCCACTTGTACTTAAATTGTTTCGTGCGGCAATATATATATAAAATATATTATATATAATACTAACATCTTTTTTGTTACATTATTGAATGCGTTCCAGTTGCACTTGTTTTGTGCGGCAATATATATATATAAAACATATTTTATATAATACTAACATCTTTTTTGTTACATTTGTTCTGTTGAGCAGATACTTCTAAGGCAAATTATATTGTTTGTCGTCTTAATGTGTACAAAGACAGCACATGTGTATGAAGAGAGGCACTGAGACAATTGATCCGGTCTTAGTCACTGTTTGGTTGAGCATATACTTCTAACGCGAGTATGTTGTTTGTGTGTTTGTTGTCTTGATACAGCGCAAATGTGTGAAGAGACACCCTGAGCTAACTGCTTCACTGCTCTGTCATTGTTCCGTTGAGCAGATACTTCTAAAGCAAATTGTGTTGTTTGCCGTTTTCTTCATGTGAACAAAGACAGCACAAATGTGTGAAGTGAAGATCGATATAAGCTCTGAGATAACTTTAATTTCACCTAACTATGAAAACGACAACCTTCAACTGCCAAACTGCTCATTACATATCTTTTATACATATACTGTAAGTTAATAAATTTTAATGACTCATTACTGAAACAAATAATATTGCAACAGTCTGTTCAGTAACAAGCGACTTTAATTTTTGGATTCATGTAATCGTCATGAAAGGGCTGGGGAACCGGGTTCTGCAGATACTGTTGAAGTTGAAGCCATCTTTGATCTGTGGTAACTCTTAACAGGGTAACTGACAAGCCACTTCTTCATTGTCTCGTCGAGTTGATACTTCAAATAGAAGAAGAAACGCAAATGTAGCATGCTTTTGCACTGCACTCATTTTATAATCATTATGTATATGTCATATTCTGCTATAATTATGTTGAGCTGAGTTTTTCTGAGGCGTACTGTTAAACTATTTGGTGATAGTTGTACATGCGTAGGTCACGCATAAACATGTAATCATGACGCATGAGCAGGAGACCTTTGCTATGTGACTGATAAATACTGTTTGTTGTAATCGATATTAATTTTCATGATAGGTTTGACAAATTGCACAAATATGAAATATATACGGAGACAAAACATAAATTCAGTTATACTTTCAATAATGTTCAAATAATCAACGAAATATATTTTTTATACATTTATTTATGTAATGTCTATTATTGTCTTATATTATATACATAAGTTTGACAATAATAAAATGTTATGTTTTAGCATGTTTTGATAATAATAAAATCACTGGGGCATTCCGACCAAAAGTGGGGCATTGCGACTTCGCGGTTGGAGCATTGCGACTTCGCGATTGGGGCATTGCGACTAGGTTTGGGGCATTCCAGTCGTGGGGCATTCAGGCAGTGGGGCATTGCGACTATAATTCAAAATATCTACTGAAACAAAATATAAATCAAACAATTTAAGGTGACATTTTTGCTAGAATAAAAATGTTGCTAATATGTAAATTCTCCAGGGTGATTTTTATGACAATAGAAAGATGTCAAATGTAATTTCCATGTCAATAAAACACCATGTAATAAGATGTAAATTATTCCGAATGATTTAGCATCAACATAATTTTTTTAATATACACGTATAAATTCACCAGTATGATTTATAGGTCAATAGATATACACCATATTTATTTAATAAAATTATTTTTATTTATTTAGTAATATATCATTCTAATGTTGTAGTGTTTAATATTTCACTAAGTAAATATTTTTGAAACTGCCATGTATCTTATAATTAATTATTATAACTTGTCTTTTGAAATTGTAATGCCATATCATATTTACCATGATATACATGTTATTATTATAACAATTATGACTCCATGTACATGTTATACTGTATGTATGCACGTATGGGAAGACTGACCAGTCCTGGATATATAACGCTTTAGAAATGCTGGTTAATAATATCAAGAAAGATCTATTTAACTGATTTCAGCCACACACTGCTCATGTTACATGCAGTGTTGTGGATGTGGAAGCAAATATTCAAATACGCAAAGTGTTTAACTGCTCATGCGATTGGCTGGACGGGTCATTATAGTGGAATTCTCAGACATTTTTTATTCGTCTTCAAACTTAGGCGGGTATTTGCGCTGTTTTCACATGTGAGGGAGTCGAGACTAGAGAAGTCAATAAACTAGTTAAAAAATATGTTAGACTTGGCTAACTTTCATACTTGGCAGAGGACAGTTGCCCCGGGTTGTTTGCATGACAAACAGCCCTTGCTTGCAAGGATAAATCAAACGCATATTATAATTAGTTTCTCAATTTACTTAGGTCATAGGATGACTGATAAAATCACCATGCCTACTGCCCTCATCATGCCAACCTCCTTCATTACGCCAACCTCCTCACTCATCACACCAACCCATTTCGTCATGCTAACCTTCCACATCACACCAATCTCTTCCCTCATCATGTCAACCTCCTTCCTCATGCAAACCTCCTCCTCACCACCCCAACCTTTTCTCACCACACCAACCTCCTCCCTCACCACACCAACCTCATACCTCACCACACCAATCTCATACCTCACCACACCAATCTCCTCTCTCATCACACCAACCTCCTCCCTCATCACACCAACCTCCTCCCTCACCACACCAACCTCATACCTCACCACACCAACCTCCTCCCTCACCACACCAACCTCATACCTCACCACACCAATCTCATACCTCACAACACCAACCTCCTCCCTCATCACACCAACCTCCTCCCTCACCACACCAACCTCATACCTCACCACACCAACCTCATACCTCACCACACCAACTACCTCCCTCACCACACCAACCTCCTCCCTCACCACACCAACTACCTCCCTCACCAGACCAACCTCCTCCCTCACCACACCAACCTCCTCCCTCACCACACCAACCTCCTCCCTCACCACACCAACCTCCTCCCTCACCACACCAACCTCATACCTCACCACACCAATCTCATACCTCTCACCACACCAATCTCATACCTCATCACACCAATCTCCTCTCTCATCATGCCAACATCCTTCCTCATTACGCAAACCTCTCATCATGCCAACATCCTTCCTCATTACGCAAACCTCTGATCCTCACCACCCCCAACCTTATCTTACCACACCAACCTCATACCTCACCACACCAATCTCATACCTCACCACACCAGCCTCTTCCCTCACCACACCAACCTCATACCTCACCACACCAACTTCATACCTCACCACACCAACCTCCTCCCTCACCACACCAACCTCATACCTCACCACACCAACCTCATACCTCACCACACCAACCTCATACCTCACCACACCAGCCTCCTCCCTCACCACACCAACCTCCTCCCTCACCACACCAACCTCATACCTCACCACACCAACCTCATACCTCACCACACCAGTCTCCTCCCTCACCACACCAACCTCATACCTCACCACACCAACCTCCTCCCTCACCAAACCAACCTCATACCTCACCACACCAACCTCATACCTCACCACACCAATCTCATACCTCACCACACCAACCTCCTCCCTCACCACACCAACCTCATACCTCACCACACCAACCTCATACCTCACCACACCAACCTCATACCTCACCACACCAACCTCATACCTCACCACACCAACCTCATACCTCACCACACCAATCTCATACCTCACCACACCAACCTCCCCCAGCCTTCTCTGTCACTACTTTCATTTATTCCTGCTTTGTGTGTGCAGACTTGTACTTGTTATTTAAAGTCATACACATAGCCTGCTAGTCATAGCCACATGCTCTAATAAGATTGTCTAGGAAGGCGAGTGTAACACAAGCTGTCAAATAAGCATCTTGCCCTTAAGTTTCTTATCTCATTCACCCCTTGCACTTTCCTCCACATATTCAGTTAAGTTTGTATTTGTCTATGAATCTTGGTTTCCTAACATCTTCCTTGTACAAAGGCAATTCTAAGCAATATCTTGATGATGTGTTGTGTTAAAGCGTCAAGGGAAGCAGCCTAGAGAAGTGTCAAAAATATTATATTTTGCCAGATCATAAATGAACTTTCACCCATGTTCATGTTTCAGACTTCACGTAGCATTGGATGCACCAGTGATGAGTGCCTCGGTGAATCCCAGGTTTTCCTTCCCCCCACCATCTATTCACTTAGGTGGGGGGACGGGGCCCCACCTGAGGGTGCCTCAGTCGGGCGGCTATGTATTTCGTCCACGCAATGTGGAAGGTGTTACGTTTGACGGGAAACGCATGCGCAACAAATCTGTGCTTCGTCGCACAGTTGACTACAATCCATCGGTGATGAATTATCTTGAGGTGAGATGCCGACTGTTTATTTGAGTGTAGTAAGTAAGCGCCACTAGTGTAAGAAAAAATAACACCACAGAGGTTGAGGTAATTCTGTAAATTAAAATGTTGATGTATAGCTGAAATATATTGATGTATTCTTTTATGAAAAAAATCATGTAAAATATTATTGGATTAACATAATTTTGGGTGTTGTTTTGTATTCCACGAGCAATGGGTAGTTCCAGATAGAGTATTTTCTCAAGTTGCAGTGTTCATATACGATTGTACAACTCTCCCGTATAAAAACAGTTGGGCTACTGATTCAAAGTTTAGGTCTAATCTGGACTGCTTGTTACCACTGGAATAAAACCCATCAGCTGTCAACATTTCTTCTTCGATTTGCACTTATGCTTTCTGGATAAAATTGAAATTTACCTGTTGTATAAATTTCACAAAATCAAAGCACAAGTTAGACAATCTCACCTTTTATGTATCATCAATAAACTGAGCAACCCATTTCATTATGTATGTTTTGATTGAAATTAACCCTGTTATGATAGGTATATGAGTATGTTGAGGGAGGAAGTTGATATGGTATAGAGCGCAGTGGCTCAGGGGGTAGAGCTTCGGACTCTCGACTACGAGAACCCGGGTTCGAATCCTGGCTGCGGTGTTAAAACCTTGGGCAAGTTTTTTCACTCTACATTGCTCCAGTTCACTCAGCTGAATAAATGAGTACCTGACTATAGACAGTGGTGGATATGTGTACGAGCAGCCTTCGCGCATTAATTGTAGCATACGGCTGGATGCTTCCCAGAGAAGCCGAGATGGTGTCTGAGTGAACAGGTCTGTCAGGGAAGTAAAGTGTAAAGCGCTTTGAACGGTCCTGAGGACTGGATACTGCGCTATATAAGAACTTGCCTTTTTATGGTGAGGGAGATTAGTGTGATGAGGGAGGAGGTTGGTGTGGTGTGGGGGAGGTTGATATGATGAGGAGAGAGGATGCTGTGATCAAGGGTGGTGGTGGTGTCACTGGTGTGGTGTGGTGTGGGAGGAGGTTGGTGTGGTGTTGTCAGTTATGTAATCTATGCCTAATGTTATGGACACTGGGTTTATCAGAAATAAATGGGACTGATGCAGAATAATACCTCTCATGACACTGCCATGCATCGTGTACCTGAAAACTGTTTTCTCATCACTTGATGTGTGTTTGTAGGATCGAATATGGCAGCGTGACCACAGAGATGCTCGGGGTATTCAGCCAGACGCCCTTTACCAGACAAAAGTGAGTGTTTAGTCTTGGGTTTGTTTCTTCCAGTGTGATTCGCATGACACTGATATTGCAACATGTTGGGCAGATTCCTCTTGTAAAATAGTGCCAGGAATTAGCTGAAACTGCTTGATGAAAACACGGATTTAAGTAAGACGTGTTGTTTGTTACTAAAAGTGAGATGACTACAGTTTAGATGTCCGATGCATGCATGTTTACATTTGCCTCTGTTCCAGATGCTTCCTCCTCACAATCTCGTACACAAGCCTATGAACTGTGTGACGACTAAGTTTGTGCGCACATCAACAAACAAGATTCGCTGTCCAATTTTCTGTGTCTGCGTAAGTAATCATAAATCATTATGTATTCTTGTAAAGTTATAAGTAGCGTGAATATGATATTATTGTTCAACTGTAAAACTAGGACATTTGCACCCAGTTTTACATGAAAACAAAATGCTAAACTATATATGTGATATTCATTAAACTGTGACAGTTTTACCCTGGACAAATTCTGATTGTTCTTACTCACTGATAATCACATTCTTGAATAGAATCCTTGTGCATGTTATCTAGAACCCAGACTCCTCACTATGAATCATCAACCCAGTCATTTGGTTGACATTTGTTGTTAGGTGGTAATTTCTTTGTGTACATCAGACGGCCTAGTAATGGTTCCTTGTGTTGGTGTGTTTCAGTGGACCCCCGAGGGCAGGCGACTGATCACAGGCGCGTCAAGTGGTGAATTCACACTGTGGAATGGTCTCACGTTCAATTTTGAAACCATCTTGCAGGTAATTAACCAGTGTTGATTAAAGTAGTTGCAATGTCGCTGTATATGCAAGTGCTCTGCTGACAGTGCAGACCACAGGAGAAATAGAATAATAAAGATGGTTAGGAGAGTGCAGCACTATTCATGTCTTGTAGATACGTTGAAATGACAAATAAACGATACAAAGATCTCTAGCCACATGATGCCAAGATGAAGATACGTCATTATGGTTGTGAGGCGACGACATATGTCTACAAACTGTCAACAGGTTCTAACCACATTTTCAACAGTTCAGCTGATATTTGTATGTTATAGGACACAGTCCTTCTTACACCAATAATATGTATCTTTCATTTTGAAAAACATTTCTCAGTCGTAAAGTAAAAAACAGGTCTAAAAGAAAACTACAAAAACGATAATTCATGCAAGAACTCCAAGTGTACGAATACGAAGTGCGTTACACAGTGACTCCTTCACACAGACGAAACGATGTATGTTTGCAGGCTCACGACACGTCGGTGAGAGCCATGATCTGGAGCCACAGCAACGCGTGGATGCTGACGGCCGACCACGGCGGCTTTGTCAAGTACTGGCAGAGCAATATGAATAATGTGAAAATGTACCAGGCGCACAAGGACCCTGTACGCGGCTTAAGGTGGGAGTCGAGTGGCCTAACGCTGCGTCACTTCACATTTCATTACGTCGCTACTTGGCGCTACTCTTGTCAGGCTTTAGTCACCACCACCACCGGTCCAGTCGTTGTTGCATGTGACAATAAAGTTGACACCGACGCAGTCACCACCAGTGGTTGTACACATAAGGTTACCTGCCATCTGAGTGTCCGAGTCATGTCTGTCATGACTGTATGTCGTGCTAGTTTATTGCAAATTTGTGTTCTTTATGAGTGGATGATTATAACTTGTAATTTATGTTTAATGCTTCTCTGCTGTTTTGTAAATTTGCTGTGACATTTTTCTGAACGTTTTTTTATTATAAGGTTTACATATTTTGGTAATTTGTAATAACGTTTTTTATCCTTTACATTTTTTTTACATATTTTTTAATGTTTACATATTTTTGGTAATGGTTGTATACTTTATTTAGACGTTATTTATTACAAACTTTGCATTAGGAAGTTTTTTTGTGAGTCTGAAGAGTTAGTATATTGATGGCAAACGTAATATACAAAACCTGGAAGTAACTCTCTGCTACACACATGCCAATCTGGTGGTACTGCCCATGCAACAACACTCGGACTTGGTGAATGTGTTCCTGTGTAACGTGCCATAGACGCAGCACCAATAAAGTGAACTACCATCATGCTGCTGCATAGTTACGATGCATAGTAAAAGCCAGCATTCATTTCAATAAAGGCTATGCCACAATATTTTTAACATACACTTTCTACTTGTTATTGTACGTATTTTGAAATAAAGTGTTTAGAAGTCTTTTGCATTGAAATAAAGTGGCTGTCGTGTGTTGAAATAAAGCTGTAGTTTTGCATTGCATGATGGCATTATGAAGTAATAGCTTTTCTAGAACGACTTGGTATTGCTGAATAAAGTGAAATAAAGTCACCCTGCTGAGAATATTATAGTCTCTGCCTTGGCAACTGGTGATAATCTTGATCTGTGTTTACATACAATGTTAAATTGTATGGCTAACATATGAATGGAAGCTCCCATTTCTTGTTTTTGCTACCTTATGCTAACATAAAGATAGGTGAAGTCAAGGTAGATTTCTGTTGAACAGTCAGCGTGGTAAAGTTATGTTGTATCTTGAATATGCTGGACATTCTGAACTATTTTTGTTCAATAAAGTTTTGTTAAATCTAAATTGTTGTTTTGTTTGTTTCTGAGAAGATTGACTAAATCAGTATTTACTAAATAGAGAACAAATTGTTTGCTAAGTCCAAGTCGCCATCCATAATTTTTTTTATTTTATGAATAGGATGTTTAAAGAAAATTTGCGAATGTGTGCACAAATACATTGGGGCAAACAAAATGGAAGTAATTGGTATATTTTAGCATTAACAAGTTTTGATTTTGTCTGGCAGTCATGTGCAGTGTTACTACAAAATATCCAGCAAAAAACAAAAGTGGCACACAAAGCACTTTTAGTTACACAAAACGTACCTTCTATCATGGAATCAACCACCGGTATTTCGATAAAATGCAACCACACATTACCTTGCCTGAGTGTATTGTTTGCAACAAGACCATAGCCATAATGCTTCCTTCAAACATTTATGGAACCACTTTGTTGAGAGCTAAGTTTGTCAGGTAGGATGTCCTGTGGATTCACAGAGAACTAGTTATGGTTGTGTCCTTCAGCAAGAACTTCTGCCACTTAGTCAGCCATTGGTGGCAACTTGTTCTTAATCTGGTCGGCTGGATGCTAAATAAGCAACACAACAGAATCTGTTGTCTCTGTTTTCCTACACAGTTTTTGTCCAACGGATGCAAAATTTGCGTCGTGTTCAGACGATGGAACTGTTCGTATTTGGGACTTCCTGAGATGTCACGAAGAGAGAATATTAAGAGGTATGTTTTTGTGAGGATTATTACCAGAAAGCCAGCACACATGGGATCACCTAGAAATTACTCTGCATAAAAATATAGACAATCTGACCTCCATATACACACTGGAAAAGGTCTGAACCTGCTTCCTAGTACACAGTAGGCTTGCCTTACATAGGTGTACTGCAGTGTAGCCTTCACCCATATCACTGTATAACAATGTAATCTTACCCCCCTGGTGTACGCAAGTTGTAAAAAAGCCTGTTAAGAGTTAATATCAGATTACCCACAGAGATTTCAGTAATCAGTTTATAGCTGATAGTAGCATAATAACATTTTATATTGCATTTGCAACTAATTTACATTGATTGAAGAAAACAGGCCAAATTACTGACTACCTTAGCATTTCAATATTGCATTGTAAGTATTTATTGTCTGTGGATATGATTTTTGAGGTTGTGATAAACATTGGACTTGAACAATATATGTTATGTAACTTTCTGTTGTATAGACTGATAAGTCGATGGGTAATCGTGATGAACATAATTATAACACTTAATTTCAACAGAAAAGGTAATATCCCCTATTGTTGACTGCTTGAAACGCTGAGGCGTTAGGCAAATGTTACGGACAAATGCGTTCGCATATTGGCCTCCTGGTGGTACGTGTAGTGTGTGTGACCAGGTCATGGAGCAGACGTGAAGTGTGTCGACTGGCATCCACAGAAGGCACTCATAGCATCTGGCAGCAAAGACACGCAGCAGCCGCTTAAACTGTGGGACCCACGCATGGGCAACAGCTTAGCAACAATGTAAGTGTTTACTTCCACGTTCTCGAAGAGTCTTCAGCATGCATATTTGTCATTCTGCTTTCAGTGTGAGATGTTTCATATGTTTAAATCATCTATAACAATTATGTGCCCAAAGATAAAAAATAATGTGTACATTTTAAATGCTAAATATATTCTTATATTCATGCAGTGGCTAACTGAATGAGTTTTGAATGCTCTGATGGGATTGAGATTGAATATCTTGGATTCTCTGTTTGTGACAGCTTTGTCCGAAAGCACACTAATAGAACTTGTGTTGAATGTGTCTTGACAGTGTTTGTTACAACCAATTTGACAAATACACTGAACAAACACAGACTGAATGTCCATAAGCACACTTATAATTATAACTCAGACTGAATGTATTGACCCTATGTAACAGCCATGCACACTGCTAGAACTCAGTCTGCATGTCTTAACTCTCTGTGACAACCATGCCCATAATTACACTGATAGATCTCAGACTGGATATCTTGACTCGATATGTGACAGCCATGCCCATAAGACACTGATAGAACACGAACTGAATGTCTTGACTCTATGTAACAGCCATGCCCATAAGACACTGATAGAACACAAACTGAATGTCTTGACTCTATGTGACAGCCATGCACATAAGACACTGATAGAACACGAACTGAATGTCTTGACTCAATATGTGACAGCCATGCCCATAAGACACTGATAGAACAAGAACTGAATGTCTTGACTCTATGTGACAGCCATGCCCATAAGACACTGATAGAACACGAACTGAATGTCTTGACTCTATGTGACAGCCATGCCCATAAGCACACTGTGATGGAGCTGAAATGGAACCGCAATGGCAACTGGCTGCTGACGGCGTCACGTGACCACTTGCTCAAGTTGTTTGACGTTCGCAATATGAAGGAGGAGATGCAGTCGTTCAAAGGACACAAGAAGGAAGCGACAGGTGAAGACGTCTTCTAACCACTTAGTCAGGAAGAATATAGTGAATATGGACTGGAGGGTGGAAATGTTGTACAGACTTTTTTTGATGGTTGATATGAGTCAATAAGGGCCTTAGCTCGTAAATTCCGGAGGGTGTGCAAAATTTCGTTCGGTGTCATTTTTGTAAATCCAAAATGGCCGCCAACGCCGACCGATATAATTAAATGGTCATAACTCGGTCAATATTTGTACTAGAGTCTTGATGTTTGGCTCTATACTTAGGTTTAGAGGCACATGGAATCGAATGGAAGGGTTATTTATGTGACTTGACAATTGCATCACAATATAAATCCAATATGGCGGCTAAAACGTCCAAAATGACCTGCTAGATATGGTGATCGACCGGGATATATATATATATATATATATTCAACTGCAAAGAGTACAACTAAAATAAAAATTCAATTCGTGCAAACAAATAACTTTATTGACATTTGTGTTGCAATCAACTAGTAACCAGAGCTTGATTTGTGCACATTACTCATCAGTGTCCTTGTCTGGTTCAATGGATTCTTCGTCCAATTGGTTTCGTGTCAGAGGGTTCTTATATGCCTCTCCACCCTTGCACAGACAAACCACTGTGCATCAAACCTTGGAGCAGATGCAAGTTGCAGTTAGACACCCGGGCGTCTTGCCGTTGCAGTGAATTAGCTTCAGTATATCTGCAGGTGCAGATAGTGTACTTGTTGCCACTGTTCGTGGTAGCAGGATGCCCTGGTGGTCGAGTTCCCAGCCATGACTTGTTGGGTACATTGTCGGTGGTGATTCGAGAAGTGCTGCTTTCTATGTTGCGACTTGCAAGTGACATTTGTTGATGTTTTCGACGAACGCATCAGTGCCTGGTGGAAGGGGGCAGAGTTTAACCGATGTTGCGCCACCCTTTCCTTTTTTGAACGCCACGTCTTGACCCTGCATTCGGTCATGGATGTGCACGGCTCTGCTACTTTGCCATGTGCCGCACATATGAACTAAGTGGCCTGAGCTTGCACTGATTTCATATCAGCCTTCACATCACCAACTTTAGAGAGGCAGAGTGTTCCCTTCTAGGCAATTTTGATAACAGTTGCCTTGCCTACGCCATGTAATGAAGCTACAGTATCTGCTCCGGAGCTACCATGAATTGCCAGAAGATCATCTGCTATGTCGCTGTGTGCTGTTGCAATGGCACCGATATTGATACCTGCTCGCTCCTTCACTAGTGATGTCACGATCATTGGAGCAGAGTTCCTACCTCTACACTTAATGTGGTAGAAGTGCACAAGGAGCACCAACACGTCAGTGCCATAGCACACAACATGAACACACTTGCCTGAGAGTGAACACGGGATGGCATGCTCTGTTATCACGATATCAGCCTCTTCGTGTGTGGAACAGAGATCATGTCGGGCAATCCGTACACCACCAACTATATCCATTGGCACGTCGCTGACACCTGCGATCGTAAGAGCATTCTTCTGTGTTGCATTCGTGTAGTAGTCGGGGTTGAGCAAGCCTTCTACGAGCATGGCATACAGTTGAATCTTGTTCTTCGTGTTGGTGAGAATGGCTGGTATGGCTGAAGCAGACATCTCCGGTGTCAGCTTGTGTACCCGGCTCAATCCAGCTCTCTACATCCTCGTGAAATTCCTGATGCTGTGGGGAAGTATCTGTCAAACACGAGCGTGACATTTGACTTTTGAAGAGCTTGATGAACATACAACAAAAAAGCATCCACATACACGTGGAGTTTGTCAGACGGCCAAGTGAGGACCCAGAGGGGCGCAGAAACACATAGATAAGGGTCTCCGAGATGGGGCAGTTACCCTCCGATATAACCACTTGAAGTTTCAGATGGAGGATATGCAGCTAACTCGTATGCCTACATATACTGTCAAAGTTGATCTCCCGTGAACTTGAAAGTAGCACAATGACACGTGGATCAATCAGTTCCTGATCATAGACACGTTTCTTGCCGAATAGCACATGTTTCTTCTTCACATCCATGGTGACAATTAGTTTGCCGAGAGGATCATAGAAACGTCCTGGCCAAAAAGCCTTGCAGTTGCTCATCGTTGTCCAAAACTGACGGCATCATTCGCATTTTAGTCAGGGTGAGCGATTTGTCCAGTAACGATGTTCATCAGTGCACCATCCGAGTGTTTGTCATCATCTAAATGATTAATACAGGCGTCGAGCGTGTTCTGTAGGCTCGTGGAACAGTATGTCTATGTGGCCTTTGTAGAGCTGCTGGTCAGCTTTGAAGATCAGTACGTCCTCACCTGCAGTGCTGGCAAGAGACAGGCCCCTCTCGATTGCGGTTTTGATGGTATCAGGGTGAGCAGAGGGTCGGTCAATGATTGGTAGTAAGGCGACTTCGGTATGTGGTTGAGGGAGCATGCCGACTTGGCGACAGTGTCTGGTGTTGTATGTATGTCCTGCAAGAATGCAAATTCATTCTCCAATGCTCATTGTTTAGTGGTTGCTTGGGAGCTAATGGCGATAGAGAAGGTACGTAGTGGGCAGCTTGTTCTGGGGGTCATCAAGGGCTTCTTGGGTCCATTGTACGTAACTTGCTGCACATCATACTTAACCGACTTTGAACGATCTTGCATAGGTTGTCGTTTGATAGTTTTCTGCATGGGATCCAACTCAGCAGGACTGCTAATGCTAGGTGAACGAACCTGTGCCATGATCATAGCAAGACAGTGGAAACACCGCTTGCAATTGGGTGACAATATTTCAGCATCACAATTATCATAAATGCAGTGCTTTACGGTGTCACGATCACACACCCCAAACCCGACTTCGTCATAATTCTGTGCAACATGGACAGCTGCTGAGTACTGAAACAGCCGAACTTCATCGTATCAGCAGCACACAGAGTATTTGGACAACTCAGAGATCTAGATATTGTTCCCTTAATGCTACTTGGAAATATGTTGGTTGGGACCACACTGTCCCTGTTATAATGTTCTCTATCAACATCATTGCCAGCAACGCTCCTTGTCGAATTTGGTTGATATATTTGCAAGATCAAAGCAATAGTGTTGCCAACACATTCATGCACAAGTTCCTTGTCAATGTTTATGGGGTACTTGTTTCTCTTTATTTTCAAGTCAAGGTACTGATTGGTCACAGCTGATGCAACTCTGTCCACGCTATACTCTACGTCATCATCAGTGTTCTTTACTAAGTGCAATGACTGCGCCAATTCACTTCGAATCCCATGGCATTTTTTCACACATTTTCGCCGTGATATTCACTCAGTTATCTGAACAATGTTTTGCGGTACATGTACGAACCATCCTCGTCTACATACAGTGCAAAGCGCTCAACCGAGCTCCATGTATTTTTACGATCATGTAGCATTTTGTTGCACACACTAGTAAATGCTTGATCTTCCGTGGATTTTTTGCTTGTGCCACTACAGTGTTGAACATTATGTGTTGAAACATTTTAAAGTTGAATAGCTTTCACATACCCGTATGTACTACGACAATTTATTACAAATTGCATCAAAAGGTCAAAACATGAGTTCAGTGATTTCTTAGGGTATTTTGGTGGCCATTTTTGGATTTTTATGATGACATATTTGTCGAATCATATAAATAACCCGTCCATTCGACTATGTGTACCTAAAAACCTAGGTATAGAGCCCGACATTACATCTCTAGCACAAATATTAACTTAGTAATGGCCATTTTAATTATATCGGTCAGAGATTGCGGCCATATTGGATTTGCAAAAATGCCACCGCACAAAATTTTGCGCACCCTCCGGAAATTATGACCCGAGGCCATAATTAACTCAAATCAACCGTCAAAAAAGGTCTGTACAACATTTCCACCTGAACTTGAAATTCCTCCAGACTAACTGCCTTCCTCTGTACAGTTTCTCATATCCTCATTGAACTAGCTGTCAGACAGATGTTTCACTTTGACACTGGTGCTGGTTATACAATTTTAAAATGTTGACAATGAAGGGTTTATTAGTACTACAGTCTGACAGTTTACCCATTGCTCTGAACATTATCTATTACATTCTTTTATTACATTACTTTTATTTTGTACAAATAGTATATGCTTCTGACAATCTTTCATTAATGAAACAAATCCTTGCTTATTATTGATTGTTTTGATTTGAATGTTTGTATATACATATATATATATATATTATATATATATATATAATATATATATATATATATTATTTCAGGAGTTTATTATTACTCAATAAAGCAAACTGTTCACTGTTAGCTTTAACAATATTGAGGTCACAAAATGTTTGAAATGTTTTATTCATTCCTTCTTTTTCTAAGAGGTTATCTAGAGACTCACTGAATGATAAGATCGTCACTACGAGCCAGTGTGTCATTGTGTGTTGTGTTGTCTCCCTACAGCTGTGGCGTGGCATCCTATCAATGAGGTGCTGTTTGCTAGCGGTGGATCTGATGGTGCCATGATGTTCTGGCTCGTTGGGTAGGTTCTTGTTTCTCGTCACGTCTCTCTATAGTCATGTCAGCTAACTTGTTCTGTTGTCATGCACCTTGGGTCATATACAGTTTTGGCAGTGTTTGCTACATGAAATTTCTACTTTCTGTTTAAAAATGTGGAATGTAACTTAAAAATGATTGTATGTTCCATTCCCTAGATAAACCCTCTAGCCAGGGGTAATGACATCTACAGAAGTTCATGGAGCCTAGTTCTTATTGTATGAATCATGGCGACATGCCAAATAGTGAAAAGGAGTTACAATAATACAGGGGGTGATTTTGATTTGAACTGAATGTTATGTGTGCAACTTGAAAGTATCATGGGCACCAGTGGCGTTTTGAAACAAAAAGATTTTAGCTTACCACTATTAGATGGGCAGTGTGCTGTCAATGTATTTATTCTTATATTAAGATCATTACCTTGAGAACAAGGAACATGCAATATTAAACGTAAAACTAAATATAAAATATTTGTAATAGTGATAGATGGCTCAGCGGCTAGAGCTCAGACTAAGAGAACCCAGGTTTTAATCCAGTGATGTTGTGTCAAACTTTTGGCTACTCTATATTATTCCAGTTCACTCAGTTATTTGAATGAATACCTGGCTATAGACAGTGGTGGATATTTATGTACGAATAGTCTTTGTGCATTAACTGCGCTTGGCTGGATGCTTCCCAGAGAAGTTGAGATACCAGGGGTAGTTTTTGATTGAACAGGTCTGCCAGGGTATAAAGTTTGAAGTGCCATGAATAGTCGTGAGGTCTGTATCCTGCACTATATAAGAACTGACCTGTTGTTGACAGGAGTGAGAAGGAGGTGGGGGCGATAGAGGAGGCTCATGAGACGATGGTCTGGAGTCTCTCCTGGCATCCCCTCGGTCACATTCTGGTGTCAGGCTCCAACGACCACACAACGTAAGTCTACCATTAATGTTTGCATCTGTCTACAGCAACCAAACAACCAAGTCTAACACTTGGTGTTTGTGTTTGGCACCAGCAACCACAAATCCTGTTTTTGTCATGTATGTCCTGTTTTCAACATTTCGATAAGGTTACCCATTACAAATCTTTCATCCACACATATACATATAAAACGATGACCTTGATTTTAGTCACACGTATTGTTACTTATATATAGTCTTGAATATAAAAAAATGAATTTGTTGGTATTCATCATATATATTTCATTATAATTAATACTGAAGCAATATGCATTGATGATCGTTATAGAGAAAGTCTTTAGAGTCGTTTCACATTGTCTTTGGGGTTTGACTTGTGGTAGAACACAGTGATGATCATTGCTGACACGTGTCGTGCTGACACATGTAATGTGCTGACACATGTCATGTGTCAGGAAAGAAGTCATTAAGTGTCTGTTGCACATGTTACAGGAAGTTCTGGACACGTAATCGGCCGGGTGACGCGATGAGAGACAGATACAACCTGAACACGATGCCGATGGGACTGTCAGAGGACATGCTTGAGTTTGGTGAGTCACTTACACACAACTCTAACGATTCTGTTGAGAATGTGATTTAAAGGTGAAAGTTGGAGTTAGTAGGAGTTGAGGCTGTAATCAGTTGAACAGGTTTGTCAAGAGGACTTGAGACTACACTACATAACTCACTTTTATTTATTCTTGAATGTAGAGATTGTTCAGGTACTTGGCAAATCATATTGAAATGTACTTATCTTTCAAGTTTCTTGAGATGTAAATACATTTAAACTTTTATGTAGTTTGCTACACTGTCAACATGAGAACTGTGGTGAGGCCACTGATGGTGTGTGTTTGTGTTGTAGATCTCGAGCCATCAGCCATGCCTAATCTGCCCGGCATGGGGCTTGACAAGGGACTTGTGGATACGAACAAGGAAAACAAAAGTACATAATTCTTTATGCAGTAAATTTCACTAGTGTGTCTATGAAGCGTAGCAAAAGCTACCATTTCAGTATTATGAAACTAATGTGTGTGTGTGCTGTGGTGTGTGAAATTGGAGTACGTTTTTACAAAATAACACAAATATTCAGTTGTGCATATATTAACAACACAAATAGCTGCACTATGCAAACATGCTGAAATCAAAAGTGATTAATGATTTTTTATATATTACTTTCAGTATAAACAGTTAAAAATATGAATACTTTTATCAAGAAAATTGTGCTTAATCATATGTATGGTGCTGACACTGTGTACACATGCATGGTACACAAGTCTTGTTTGGCAATCACGCACTCACTAACATCCCCAGAGTTGGCGTTTGTGTGTAGCCTGACATTGAGAGTCGTCCTTCCTTCCCTCACCTCAGGTGAAGATGCCAGCATCCCTGGCCTCGACTTCTCCACCAGTCTCGCGTCAGCGGCGGCCTCAAGGTACATCCAGCGCCGCAAGGTGCCGTATGCCAAGCCCATCCCCAAGGACTTTGAGAGTGCGTGGTCGGGCGGCAAGCAGCCACTGGCCATCACACGGTCCAGAGTGCCCAATGGCGAGTCGTCTAACCAGCAGCAGGCCCCGACAGACGACCACCAAGGTAATGTAACAGAGACTGGGCAGAACAAGCTCGTTATGGACAAGATTGTAGAAAGATCGTTTAACCTAATATGCAAAAAATGTGGCAGTAATGTGATCTACAAGACTAGTGAATCTGATTGATGTGTCACTTAATTATCTTACTGTGTAACTGTATTTTACTATTTTATATTATATCAATATATGTGTGTATTACGTTGAATGTTTATATTGACTCATATATTGTGCAGCACCATAGAATATCACTATAAATGTGGTGCTATATAAATTAATAAACATTTACATAACTGTGAAGTTTATGTATTTGTTATTTCATAACATCTGTACTTATAACATTACAATGCAAACGAATACGTAAGTGAAGTGTGCTTCCCACAAGCTCCACGTAAACGACTTAATATTTATGACTATTGATATTTATGTAAACTTTCAATATTAAACCCATGTTGATATCACGTACACCAAATCAACATCACCAGGTTACTCACACCGGGGGAAGGTGTTGTTTCTGACTAAATAATAATTTATTGATATTTCAGACCATCATCAACAGCCACCTAGTCAGATGGGGGGACCACCAAGACCACCAGGTCCTGGTGGACATGGTCCGCCGACATCAGATGGGAAAGGACCAATGGACCAACCACCACAGTTTCACACCCCTGGTCAGATGGGTCCTCCCAGGCCACCCGGGCAGTGGGCGGCCAGAGGACCACGCCCCTGGGGCCAGCAAGGACCACGTGGCCAGCAGCCACAGGGCTTGTTGGGGCATGGACCATGGGACCAAGGTCCACGTGGTCCTGGTCCACAGGGCCCAGGTGGTGCCAATGTACGGGGCCAGCAGGATGGTTCATTCAGACATCCAGGTAGGCACATAATAATAAACTTTTAAATACTGGTCTCCTGAGTATTACTCTGTTCAATAGAGTGTACATATGACTACATACCAGGCACTACATAGTCATCTATAAAACAATATAAGTTATGTATACACAAATCAAATTTAGTGATATAATTGTGACTATGAAATCTTGTATAAAGATATAAATATATTAAACGAGTCCAAGGTATCAAAATTGTAAACCATATAAATTAAATTAAATGTGAAATTTAAACACATTTATTCCACTAATAACATGTTCTTAAATAAATAATTATTAAAATCATATACAATGTAATACCAAAAAACCATCCAAGTAGGCACAGGTTACCTTGTCTTCTTTAATTTTTTTTATTAATAATGTACATTGTTTATTTAGGACATGTTCGTATGCAGCAACTTGTATAATTAAACAAAAACAAAATATATCTTGTGTTTCTAAGTGACCGGTGTAGTTGACAGTGACGTGTCCTGGTGCCTGTAGACGCCCCTGTCGTTGGACCATACACAAGCCATACCGTGTTTTGTTTGTTACAGGACCGAGACCCATGAGACCAATGCAGCCCGGCCCACAGCAGATGGGCAACAACGGACAGCAGCAACAACAGCAGCAGCCAGACATGTGGACCAATCACCAGCAGCAACAACAGCCGCAGCTACATCATCAGCAACAACAGCAACCACAGCAGCAGCAGCAGCAAAACTTCAGCACAAACGACGTCGACCATCGCCAGGGCAGGAACGTCGACTCCCAGCTGCCACCAGATGGCGGCAGCAATCAGTACAACGATGTTGACGAGAGGATGGTGGCGACCCCTAGTGGTGGCCCGCCGCAGTACGACAGCCACTTCCAGGACGGCGGCAGCATGGGGCGGGGAGGCTTTGGCTACCAGGAGTACCCCCGGGGGAGGGGCAGGGGGTACGGGGGACCTGAGGGTGCAAATAGGGGGCGACCTGCAAGAGGGGGCATGTCGGCACCAGTGGGTCAGTTTGCTGGTCAGCAACATCCCCCTTCCCTACTTGACATGCCAGTGAAGCCCACGGCGGGGGGGAAGCGGGGGTGGGAGGAGGGCCCGGGAGAGGGGGAGCAGAACTTCCCAGCTCCCGACGACCAGATGGGAAGCCAGAAGTACCGGATGGCGCCGGAGAACTTCCACGGCGGTCGCGGAGGCGCAGGGGGCATGGAACGAGGGGGCATGATGCGAGGGGGCATGCATCGCGGGGGTGGCATGATGGAGCGGGGTTCGCCCCGGGGCAGGGGGCTCCGTGGCGCCCCCTGGGGTGGACCGAGAGGTGGAATGGGGAGGTAGGGTTGTTGAATGACAGCCTGGTGAAACATTGTCATAGCAACCGAACATGTCCAGTGGGGTGGTCACTTGGGTCGGTCACTGGCTGTGTCCGTATGTGCTGCATCGATGTGGGTGGATGCACACTGTTCTGTTGTTTAACATTCCCAAATGAGCAGTTGCTGCTGTCTTCGTGGCCAAATGTGTGTTGTCAGTGGCAGAGTGACTGCTGTGTCCAGTGGTGGAGAGTGGGAAAGTACAAAGCCTCCACAGCTCGGTCAGCACAAGTGATGTGATGTGGCCAATAGGAAACAGATGAGAGTTTGGAAGGAGATCAACGTCTGCTCTCCATGTGTCAAGCCAATGCCAACTGTACACAGTTTGTGGGCCAGCAAGTATGGCATCTGTTCAAATGACATTATTATAAATGCAATAATTTCCACCCACTGTCACCATGCTGTGGAATCAAAGCGAATAATGTTGAACTTTACTGTTAATTCGGGTGTTCGTAAAGGTGACATTTGAAGGCAGCGACATAGAAACAGGGCCACGCTGTGTGCGACTGGCTACGATTCTGTGTTAGAAATGTATGGAAGGGATAACTTGATGTTTGACAGTTGATTGTGTCCTTAATTACAGGTTGTGTGTTGTCATTGGTTAGCCTGTTAACAGTTGGTGAAGGTTATTTCACCCAGCAGGTTGTGAAGATCAACGCTTTTGCTGTGCACAAAACTATCTCACTGGTGACTAGAATCTGATACCTTCACACCTTCTGAATGAAATCTAAGTCACCCATCAGATTCACACCTCTAGTACACTGTATATTAAAAAAGTAATGATGTTATGTTACTTTTTTACAGCACATTTAAAAATAGGACACACAGTGGGTTTTTGACTTTGTCCATTATTGGCACTGGGCTTGTACGAGAGTGGTGCAGTTTGTGGTGATGTGTACATTTATGTTGACCGTCTGAATAGAGACTGTTTTGGTAGCTGTGGCATTGCTATCTAATGTGTATTTACACGTACAAATCTGTGGAAACTTGGTTATTTGTCTATTTTTTTTAAATATGTTAAAAAGAGCTTTGAACGTCCAGTATGGCTATGCCATCTTGTTTATCCATGACTTCAAACTCACAAATTTATATTTAAGGGACATGACAGGAAATGCTGGAATAGTGTACCGAAAAAAAATATGTTCTAAGTGCATGAATTATGTTGCATGTTTACTCAGTTGTTTGTAAGAACATTTGTAAGAAGAACAACAATTTAATGTTCCTGTCTTATGACCTCAGTTACTTTCCACTTGTCCAATTTTCACCACACATTCACTGGTGTACTTATTCCAAACAAGAAATTGGTGTTATGTTTGTGAGTATATGGCCGTGCATTTGTTCACCAAGTTATCTTTGAAAGTCAGGTGTAAAACTTGATAAGGGTAATGTCATTGTTGTGCTGCCTGGGTATTCTAGCCCTAGTCGTTCACTGTGAGAGGATGCTATGTGTTGGCTGAATAGGATGACAAATTTGCTGCTGATGGTTACACAGCATGAAGCGTAGCCGTAGAACGCAGTACTATATTGTATGACCTGTTCACCATTACTGCATGCTTTAGCTATCAATGCAGGCACAGTGGTAGCTATCAAACATGTGGCCCAGTGATGTTAAACTGATGTTACCAGTTTATATTGTCAGTGTGATTGCTCCGATCGGTCGCAGGACAGTGTCAGACTGTAAGTCTTAGTCCATATATGTACATATTTTATTAATTAAAATGTGTCATTTATTTTGCATTTCACAAAGTTTTACTTCATTTGTTTCCATTGCAAATTGTACATGTCATTCAGCAAAAAAGTAGTCTACAAACTGCCAAATAACGTTATATTTTATTTTTATTCTAAAAGACTTGAGATTTGTTTAGTTAGTTAAATTCGAACAATTTACTTGAAATTTGTGTTGACTATACAACGTTGGCCCAACGTTCACCTACCGTCAGCGTTATGCCAACTAGGCTAGCTATATCTGGACGATTTTTAGCAGTAATAACAAATATTATAAGTCAGGGAGGGGAAGAAGGAAGATCAGAAAGAGGGTGTGTGTGTGCGCGCACGCGTTTGTTTGAGAATAAGAGTAGCGGATGTATTTTCAGAAAATATCGATCGTTTGCATTCCTGGCACCAAACTTGCGTGTATTAAAAACCCTCCTTCCGAAGAAGAGTTAAACACATGTAACTACAACAAAGCGGGATTATGTTAAATACATGTGGAGAAGTGTTGCTGCTGCTGTAAAATGACTACCCTAAATAAACAGAGAAATCTAGTTCCAATAGCACGGAACGCCTCTAGTGACAGATTCGGTAACCATGTATCACTGAACGCTCCCTGTCATATGAATAGTTGCTGATCGTTCCTGTTTCTTTTCTCAATTTCTGGGTGTAAAGAGTTGCATCCGTAATTTATACAACTCACTAAATACATTGCATAATTTCACAACAGCTTTCCTACAGTTATAATGGAATGGTAAGAAATTGTTTTTATGTTCGTTACCAAATGTTATGAATACATTGCAAAGTTTGTTGTTAATTTATGGGCGATATTAAGTGCGATTGATTAAATAGTGCGTAATTAGTTAGTCTTGTTGGTATACTGGCCAACACTCCTGGTGGAGTCAAACGGTCAGGGTTGGGTGCGCATGAGCTAGGGGGACTTAGCCTTGCGTTTTCTGATTCTGATAGTTTGTAGTACAAAACCCCTACTGGGGCATCACGCACTAGTGAGGGTGGTTGGTTTCAGGATGGCTGGCTTCATGTTATCTGGAAGTGGAATAAGAGTAAGAATAAGAGTTATGTGTCGCCTTTTGCTTATATTGACACCATCAATGATACGTCAGTGCACTTATTTGAAATAACCGAATTCATCATTGTCTGGAGACCAGACATACTTCTTTACTTTTAGTTAGCCAAGTTTAGATGACTGGACAAATAATCACAATTTAACAAATAGGGGGACTTGTTTGATTGTAATTGTCGTTAATAAATGTGGATACACTTTCTTGTACCTTGCAGTTGGGTTGTTGTTATGATGCAAAGCTGGATGTCACTATAATCAACACATAAATAATGAATTACTCCTTGTGGCTATGTTAGTGACAATATGTATGCAACTTTGTAATTATTAATCCAGTGTTAATATTTATATCATAATTAACTTGTATTTTGTTGCATATTGATTTACTTAACTTATGATCCTTTTAACGCTTATAGAAGCTCAATCTCACTACACAAAACAGTGGCCAAGGAGAAACTTGACAAGTATTCATCTACATATAACATTGGCATAAGTAAAACATGCAGACCACCTCGGTTTCAAAAAATTTCATAAAACTTTACTTATACACTGTTTTGTACTACGCATCCACCTTATACGACAACATGGACATGCCTTATAATCTCTGTAAAAGCATATTTAGGGCTCAGGGGTAGAGCTTCGGACTCTTGACTACTGGTTCGAATCCTGGCTGCGGTGTTAAAACCTTGGGCAAGGACAAGTTTTTTCACTCTACATTGCTCCAGTTCACTCAGCTGAATAAATGAGTACCTGGCTATAGACAGTGGTGGATATGTGTACGAGCAGCCTTTGTGCATTAATTGTAGCATATGGCTGGATGCTTCACAGAGTAGCCGAGATGGTGTCTGAGTGAACAGGTCTGTCAGGGAAGTAAAGTGTAAAGCGCTTTGAATGGTCCTGATGACTGGATACTGTGCTATATAAGAACTTGGTCTTTTTTATATTTGTTTGTCGTATGGCTATTAATAGAGCACAAATGCACAATGGCATATAGATGGTATTACAATGAGCATATCTGATCTGTCTAATATTACTTGGATAATACAATTTGTTATGCAGTGGCATATATATATGATGCCTAGCTTCAAACACTGTCAGACAGCAGCACTTGGATATGTACGTAAACAAATTGTCTTCACACAGTAATTATTCTGTAACATAATATTTCCAAACCAACATAATGTTTGCCACAATTAAGTGTTTTTTAAGTTTGAACAGGTATAAAACTGGATACCACAATATAAAGAACTTACCTTTTTATTCCAGAATCTCAAATCCAAACAACCCACTATCTCCTTACAGTTTCCTCTTAGCTGTCATGGTGACTGGATACCGTGCTTTGTTACAGTTTATATTATTATACTGAACCTATATTTATTCTGCTTGGTAAACAGCTCAATCACCTGACCATCAGTCATGGTGGACTATCCAACAGCTACCATGACAGGACTATTTTATGGCTGTGAAGAAAACTAGTTGCCTCATGACTTTTAAAAGACTATTGAAAACTCACCTATTATCTTGTACATGTTTTACATTAATTTTACAAAATGTCATACTCATTATATCATTTATTTTAATAATGATCTTTAGCTAACTTATTTATTTTATTACTATTACTTTTTTTATACATATTTTATGTAATTTATTTACCTTAACAAACTTATTAGTATAATTCTACGACACATGTATGCTTACTCATGTATAGAATCTCCGAATGGATATCTCTGGATTTATGGTGCTTTATAAAAGTTATTATTATTTTTTTACTCTCACTTGTTGCAGGTGCTGACCTAGTGATGATGTTCCTAATATGGCAACCAGCACGCCAACATTCAAGGTGATTCTGTGCGGTGAGTACGGTGTCGGCAAAAGCTCCATCTTCCGACGTTTCACAGACAACACCTTCACCTTGGAGACCGGACCAAGGTCAACTGTCGGACTCGACCATGCAGTGACTGAGTTCAATGCTAGTGGCACCAAAATAAGGGTATGTTACATACCCTGTAATGCGGATACTTGTTCTGTGTAAGAACTAATAAACTGAGAATTGTATACTTGGAAAAATATAATCCAGTTTTACTGGTACATATAATTGGTAAAATAACACCAATAGTTTGTCGTTATTTCATTGTAGTAATAACAGTTATTTTTCACATATCTAAAAATATGTTTGATGATAACACAGTATAAATTGTTATCCTTCTGCAATTGAGTTGACACACTTAACAATTGGAACACACTGAAACTTGCTTTAGTTTTGTAACAAACTTACAGCTACTTGTTTGATAGTTGCTGGTCTATGATCAACTGCCACAACTGGACCCTTAATTCGAATTCGAAGTCATGACATTTGTTTTAATATTTCCATTTAGACAGACAGTGTGATGAGATTTTTGCCTTGCTGCGTGCAGGTGGAATTATGGGACACGGCCGGCATCGAGAGGTTCGCGACACTGTCATCCAGCTACTTTCAGAGTGCTAGTGCCGCGATCCTGTGCTACAGCACGACAGATCGCCAGTCATTCAACCTCGTCTCCCAGCACATCCTCGACATCATCATGCACTCAAGCACGGCACGCATCTTCCTGTGTGGCAACAAGATCGACCTGGCAGTGCTCCAAGGCGAACAGATCACAGAGAGCGACGTCCAGGATTTTCAGATCCAGTGCGACACTGTACTGAGTGGTACGTACAAGATCTCCTGCAAGACAGGCGAAGGGGTGATGGAGATGTTTGCCGACATCGCCAACGTTCTTGCCAGGAATCAGAAGTACAAGTTCGATCGGTCGTTAATGATGCCGAATATCCAACCTCAGGAACACGACGAATGCCAGAAGTCTGGAAAATGCTGTTCCTGATGGTGTCAGCTGACCAGCAGTGACTTAGAATCAGCGAAGGGCTTCAGGGCCGACATGGTATCAACCTGGGTGAAATTTCTTAATGGACCAAATTTAATAACCACTCTTGTCGCTATTTGCTTTGAGTTTAAATACTTAATATATTCCATTATCATTTAAAAAATGATTCATACAGAACACAAGGAATTTTCCAAATTTTTGGCAAAAACAGGTTGATCACATTTTGCCATGAAACCTTTTGTGTATATAAACTATGTATGCATAATGATGTTTACAATATATCAATATTTTGCTATGATATATAGTGGTTTTGTATATAACTCCTAGATTATATTATTCATCCCAGTGCATATTAAGATGAACTTGGATAAGGGTTAACCGACATGTAGAGTTGTACCACATGTTTGTACAGTATTAAATGATTTAGTCATTCATATTATGAAAGAGTAAATGCCAAGGTAAAGTTAGCGTACCACTTGCTCAACCCCCAGGGTGCTGAAGATAAGTATCTTATTAACACTGCTAGTTTGATTTGATTCACAGAATATCATACAATCCATGTTAAAAAATTATTATCACTGATGTCCAGATACGGCACATTGTTTTTGTGTTGGATTTATACTACCCATGTAAATTGGTTTGCTCTGTATGAATGACGCCGATACGGAAATCTAAATAGGGCACCACAGTTATGCAGTGAAGTTCCTTGTTTTCATTTCATCACCCTTTCTAGTCTACAGCTGTGAGTGAGCTAGTATTTTTTATTGGCTTAATCTGCTGAGATGCCAGAGCACATATATATACAGGGTGTATATGCATGTTTGTTTCAACATTCCTCTTCCACCCAGTAGTTTCTGGTATCCTATTTTACATTCATTTATGGCTCACATGCATTTGATATCCACATTTAAAATGTTTTTTGGTAAATATTTATGTCTGTATAGGTATCATGGAGATATATCATTAATGTAGACACTATATGCACCAGTGGGGACTTACTGTAGATCCTATATGCACCAGTGGGGACTTACTGTAGACCCTTATATGCACCAGTGGGGACTTACTGTAGACCCTTATATGCACCAGTGGGGACTTACTGTAGACCCTATATGCACCAGTGGGGACTTACTGTAGACACTATATGCACCAGTGGGGACTTACTGTAGACACTATATGCACCAGTGGGGACTTACTGTAGACACTATATGCACCAGTGGGGACTTACTATGCATAAGTGTCTTGCTTTTGCAGTAGCTATAATAAACATTGGCCCAAATTACGTGTTGTCAATGGAATGTTTTTGTAATGTATTCTAAATCAAGAATTTTTGTTGTTGTTGTTGGGTGCTGCATGTTTGACAGTTCCACAGTGTTGATAAAAGTCGCTGATGTTGATAAATAACAAAATAGATACAACGTAATTGTCATGTTCACTGTCTTATTATTCACTAGTAATCTAGAAGAAATCTAGCAAACCTATTTTTTTTATTTTAGTTAACTTTTCTAGTCATTTATTTTACAAATGACTGATATACGTATGGCCTCTGTATTGCAAGATCTTTATGAAAATGTTGCCTGAATTTAAGTTCATAAACCATGGATATTTATGTGTCACAATATTGTCTTTGGGCAATGTATAACTATAAGTAAGCTCTATCTAATTATACACACATGGATTGCAATGTTGACATGTTCAAGTTGTTATATTTTCAATATTAGTGATCGTATATAGTTGTAGCGCTGTTGTTTATTGCAGCAATTTGTTTTAGTTAAGTGGTATGTTAAACATTTTCATTGGTCTGCAGTTTATATTGATGAAAAAGCAGCAAAAATTACCAGCCTTTCATGCCACCATTATTTCTCAGTTTCAGTTATTTACAGGATATTGTGAAACTACATTGTTATAGCATGGCTAGCTAAAAATAATATCCGTCATTGTGACATTTCTTTGTTGTAATATTCTTGAAAAAAAATGCGCTTTGAAAAATATCTACTGTATAATGTATGAACACTACGCTGCCATAAGATTCTTCTAAAACAATTGCTTTTACTGCTTACTTGAATAGATCACATGGAGAACCTGTATTACTGTAATCACGTTATTTCCAAAGATAGCAAGTTGAATGTTGAAAACGTTAATATTATAGTTTTAAGAGAACTGACTTCAAACTGTTCACCCAAGATACCGCATGTGCTTTTTGTACTATCAATGCATAAAAATAAAGACATCAATGACAAACTCATGAAAGCGTAGTCTAATTCATATTATTTCACAATGGACTCGTAACAAATTGATGCTGTAGTGTTTTGGTTGTAGCTTGTATTTAGTGTCAACTAGAACCCACTCATGGCAGCTCACATAACTGACAGATAAATATTCTACTACTGTACATTGCCTTTAAAGAAAAAGTAGTTTATCTTGCTTGGGGAAAGAGTATACAAACTGTAAGATTATCACACTGAAATGCAGGTGAAACTTTCACTGATGTGCTTCTTTACTATATCCTATACAAACAATTCTTCACTTATCTAATCATGTACAAATATATATTTATTCAGTGTTCCGCATATGTATAATATGTCGCACTGCACATCTGCAGCGGTATCCTACGTGTCTCCATCCCAGCACTGCTGACAAGCTCGGCAGACCACACACACACACACAATGTTATTGCCACTAGAGAAGCACCACGCGTCAAGTTTCCAGTACTGGTGAAGCATCTGTGCAAACTGCGACTTGATTGCACACATAACAAACAATCGGGAGACATTTCACACCAAATGTACAATAATATCAGTCTTAAGATCCATCTTCATCAACTGCCTTTAGATGGGCCAGGTTTGTCCTTTTTATACTGCTCCAGGAATTCTCTTAGTTTGTTGATCATCTCCTTTGATTCATCAACATTTGGCACCTACAACAGTGACACAAGGACATTACTATCTGATACTGGATGGATGCAATGCATTGTAACTACAAGTGTTGAAATGTATTCAACTACAATTATAGAAAAATGGTATTACGTTAAATATTGGTTCAGCAATGTTTAAATTGCTACCGCTAATTGCAATCCTGTACATGTCAGTGAATGCAAATGTATTGTTAACCCAAGTAATAAAATGTATTTAATTATTTACGTATGAACTCATCACACTATTGTTGTATGGTTGTAATAATGTGCATTATTACATGTACCATTGTTACACAACAGTCCTCATGAAACAAACCTGGTAATGTTGGTCAATGTATATCCCAGCATACATTCCAACAGCAAACCATAGTGCCTGAAAATAACAAACATTAAAATGTAATCATTATTTCATGGCAATAATTATTAATAACATCTCAAAATGTATAAACTGTACTGCTGGTGCTTTATAAAATAATGAACCACACAATATTAGGAAGTCTTGTGAGACCACAGGCGTTATCACTTATGTGGCTCGGTCAATGCTGCACCGAAGAAAGGCACCCTTGTGCCAGCCCCCTTGTGCCAGCCTCCTGAGTGACCAGAGGAGATCCAGGACTTCTTCCCTTCCGCAATACACTTGTGGAATCAGATCCCAGTTCTAAATAACCCTCTCTCCTAGTTCCCCCAGACCTTCAAAACCACCATTGAGCCTCAGACTCACACTAGGATTATTATTAGCAGATTATTATTAGCAGGCACCATGCACCCACTGTCGATTATTGCCCTGTACAGGAAACATTACCCATGGTTTTCAGTAAATTATATTTGCCTGTTTGGGCAACCCAGCAAACAAGGACCCGTGATTTCACTTGTTCCGTAAGTGAATTCACGAGTTCAACTGGTTCAATTCACGTGAATTCACCAGATTCTGTTGACAAATGTTGTGTGTCAATACGTGTTTCCCTTGAAATCACGATTTTTTTCACGTGATCAAACTCGTTCAAAACTCGTGACAACAGGCAGAACACGTGTATTCACGTGAATACACGTGAAAACACGTACTGGTGGAGCGGTACCAATTATGAACCAGTATGACACCTGCCAACTGGTTCAGAAATGGTTCCTTGTTTGCTGGGAAATGAAAGGAAACTGAAAGAAATCCCATCTAGACAGTTTTTAATCAAACTGTTTTGAAATAACCATGTATGATGTTACAAACAAGTACTGACAAGTAAAAAAGAGTTGGTGAGTGTTGTTAATATATATATATATAATTTTCAGTTTCACCTTAAACAATTATAACATCGAACAACAAATTATTTTTTAATGACACTGACAATTAAAGGGGCACTGTATGGGATTGAACCTTCCACGTGAAACGGCAAAATTTGGCCGACCCGCGAGAGGCAGCACCGTCAGTACCTAAAAATATCTTGTTGACGTTGCGCAGCCGAGCGGTGGACAAAACTGCGACAACTGACAAGACAAGTGTGCCGCGTGATAACTGTTGTTGCTATGTTTAACTCGTGGCTTTTAAAAGTGATCCCGGACAGTGCAGTTGTGGAAACATCTGTAATAGATTGGAAAAGAGAGGCGCGTGTCCGGTTTGATTCAAATTTAACAAGATATTTTTAGGTACTGACGGTGCTGCCTTCTCGTGGGTCGGCCAAATTTTGCTGTTTCGCGTGGAAGGTTCAATCCCATACAGTGCCCCTTTAATATTATGAACTTGTATGACTTGGCCGGTGCATGTTATGAGGTTCCAGTACGAGGTTCCTGCTATGCTTATAGAGTCATTGTTTGTAATAATTTTTTCACAACACTTAAAAACTGCACAATTTTAAGTTTTACCCAGCCTATGCCATATAGGTGGGTCCCCATAGGGCCATAGCCTAGGCATAGGATTTCATCACCCTGAAAGTCATGACGGTTTAATTGGTGTATGATTCATCATACAGCATGGCTACGCTTAGTTTAAGTCTCATTCCCATTCTGTTATTTGAAAGCATAGCATAATCCCACTCCCCAGAATGAGATTACTTCTTTGAATTGCTGTAATTTTGTAAATCTATATTTCCCCAAAAAAGTCAAGGGGGGAGGGACCCAGTCCTACTACTTACTACTACACTAGATTTAAAAACATGTTAAACAAAAGCCGACTAAGTCCACGAAAGGCGTTGCGTGAAACATCTAACAAAGAATTATTCGTTAGCTCTCCATTCGCTCCATTTATAACCGTGATTTTACTGGCACCCTAGGCCTAGCTGGCTTCACCTCGATCTGAGGGCATCTCTGTCAGGATCCCCCTGTCAGATTCTCTGTCCGAGTCTGACACGGGGACTCGGAGTCGCAGTTGACGGAGATTTGTATCGGCCTCAAGTCAATGACGTTTAGGCACCATTTAAACTGACACGTTATCTTGAAGTTATTGTATAACTTACCGCACTAAAAACTCCCATATTGTTTAAAAATGACGACGTAAGGAGCGTGCTACAGCGCACTTCTACTACGCCTTCGCTTCGGAGCAAGTTCGACAACCTCTACGCTAGTTCCGCAGACTTCCCGTAACACTGGCTTCGTAATATACCGGTTATACCGTTATTGCTGGTTGTGCGCTACACTCGCCAGGTAGCGCTCTTTTCATAGTGAAAAATTGGTGCTTCTAGTTAGTAAAAATCCCATAAGAAAATTGTACAGCCGTCTGTATGCGATGGATACAACTACGTACATATAACGTGTAATCGTTACTCACTATTATGTATATTACATTATCTTTTGGATATTTTTGCCAGGTTATGAAGACGTGCAAATAATATTATTATAATGGTTTTCACTTTCTACAATACTAAGCGAATGGAAGCCATTTGAAATAATTATCATATCAGCAAACTATATTGAAAGTAATTAAAAATAAACTTTTAGAGCAAATATAAACTGTCAACATAGGAATGACAGTCTTTTTGACCACAATGAAACACATGTAAAATATAGGTATTCGTCTTGTTTTGGGGATGGCTCACATCCCCAAAACAAGAAATAATCTTGGGTATAAAAGATCGGATCCATAAAAGATATATGTAGGTTTACAAAATACCTCTGCTGTCACATTTTTGGCTGAAGATGTCATTGGTGTTTTCTGCTATTTTGTGTGATTGTACTCATGGTAGTGTCATTACTCAGACTGTCTAGGTCCACCGTATGATGTCACTTATAAATCAGGTGTATCACTGCCATATACCCAACCTTTAAATTGGTGCTTGTACACTCGCACATACTCACACATGCATGCACACACACGTGTACTCCTGCCTAAATTTGTGAAGATATGCCAAACCAAGTCGATCTGTTAATGAAAAGAAAATATCAGCGACCATACCACAAGACTTATCGACCTTTGTGGTGTGTGGAGGTTATACAAGTTTAACTACTGATTATTCATTCAACAGTTGGTTACCGCAAATATTTCCTGATTCAGAATAATGCTCAATGTTGAAAGCATATTTTTTTCCTCTTTCCATTTCTTGTATAATTAAGTTGAACGTTAATGTTTGCCAGCCTAAATATGAGCAACTGCTAACATTGTACAAAAATAACAACTAGCTGTCAGAATTGTTTAATGTCAGTATACAGTCTGGCTGGCAAAATATGAATAATGTATATTCATGTTATACTGGCAAATATAAACTGTCAACATAGGAATGACAGTCTTTTTGACCACAATGAAACACATGTAAAATATAGGTACGTTTTGTATTCATCTTGTTTACATTAAGCATTGAAACATTGCATTATGTGCAAACAAAAACAGCACAGCAGGCCATAACAAGTCACTGAGATCAGTGTTTTCTGAATACACAATATATAAATAAAAGTCATCATATATCAACTCACTTTCAGAGGTGCAGACATAATGCCTCACTGATACAACTCCAAAAGATAACCTCTCAACCTTGTAGACGTTCCACTTGAACAAAATCCTTCACATCTGAACCATGACTTTTACGTCCAAAATGATTTATACAAATAGAATATTAGACTTGTATCAGACCGAATGATTCCTTGTCTGGTTGCCATCTGGGCTTTTTGCTCTGGATGCTGGTAATCTTGTTACATCGCAACAGAATGTGATATTACAAATCTGCTTGAATTTAAAAATAAATCTGCATAAAAATATGTGTTAAAATTGTTTTGATAAAAGATGAAAACAGTAATATAATTTTCATTACAAATAGTGTTTGAAACAGTATAACTACAAGAAGTGAGATAATATCCATCAAATCTCATAAATGGGTATTTTTATCTAGCCCCCAAGGGGTAAGTTTCATATCAGTTATGCCATACACCATTAACCTATCCAACAAAGATGACATTTTAATATGCTTACTTTGATAGCATACATGATATACATGAGAACAATTTACATCTAACGTAAACACGCCATAAACATAGACCACTGTCCAGTCATGGTCTCACCAGCATGAAAATCATCAGACTTTGGACAATGATAAAAACGTTTCACTGTAAGTTGTTGGAGTTATGTCCAATGAAGCCACCCCTTGACTGGGTCACCAACCACCTTCTAATAAGTACACAAACTGATCACTTGACAAAGTCTTGTATATTACTTGTTCTAAGAGAGACTATCACATAAATAGCAAGTGGCATTCTTTGTATATCATCACACCTAGTATAGTTATTTATAACAACTACCCAAACCAGATTAAATCACCTCTGTCATCAGACCGTTTCCATACAGAAAGTAACAATTACCACAAACTCAGCTTTAAGACTACAATACACCCAACATAATAACAATGTCTAAGCATTTAGTTGGTTAGCAAACACATGTTTGCATCAAACAAACACCCTTACAAGCATACGTAGATGAAGGCATCAGTTAGTTGGACAAGCTTGTACATTATATATATATATATGTATATAAGTAGGGCACATACTCCAGCAGTTAAAAGTATCACAGAGAGAGAGAGAGAGAGAGAGAGAGAGAGAGAAAGAAAAGAGATCATAATATTTAATTCAGCTGTTATATGGCTAAGATTTTGGCCATCAATTGATTTCGTGGACAAGCTTTTCATATATAATTTATATACATACATACATACATACATACATACATTTAAAAATTATATTCCTAAATGCAGCCTATGCAGACCAGTCATCCATATAGTGTCATCCGCAATGGTCTGCTTAAAAGTGTTTACCTCAAGTTGCACGGATCTAGCATTTCAACTGATAACAATGCCTCAAATATAACATGTATTTGTATGAAACAAAAAATATTTTGGTGATTTCAAGAGCACTGTATTAAGAGGATGTGTAAATATTATCTTGTGCAACTGACTAGTTTACAATGTTATATGAATAAACGATTTGCGTATACTGACTACGCACACCTATATATATACACATACATGCACAAATATGAACTCTGTGTGCATGTACAAGTTATTAAAATTTCCATATAAATACACACATGTTAATGACTATTGACCACATGGTTGGAACCTCCACACACACTACAATCATTTGGCAAGAAACTCTCTCGTCAATGGCTAACTATATCACCTGTAGTTTTCCTGTTCCTGTGCAGACAAATACTACAAACTCGTTCATGATCCTGGAATTGTTCAAGATGTCATATCATGACATGGTACAGCATTGATTTTCATGGTAACAACACAGTTTTTTCACCAAGCCGATGTGCAAGAAAACTGAAGAATTGGTCAGTCGACACAGTTCTTTGTAACATCACTCAACCTTGTTACAATGGCATGTGGTTGATCAATTCGTTGTCATTAACAATGTCAATTCTGTCAGTGTCACATAGACTCCTCTTCTTGGTATAACTCTGTGTAAATGTGGTGTTTTATTCACTCAGTGCTTCAACAGTCAGCTTGGTATTAACATGGACTGTTCATAGTTCAGGCACTGCAATTGTGTGGAGACAGGGCCACTTATTTTGGACAGCAGGGGTTGTCAACCAGAAGCATCACATCAATACCGTAGACTTCAAGTAGCTCCATGAGAAAACTGCGGTCACCGATCGGATCAAGACCCATGCTCTTCATGTGATCGGAGGTCAAAGTGCGGTCATCGGATGATGACACGTCAATCAATGTCTGCAGCAGGTGCTCGTTCAGCTCCAAGAAGAATCTACAAGCAGGACATTTTACTTCACAGTAACTTTGTACTGCGGATGGCTCTTTATAGCATAGCGACAGTTCATTAAATGACCTTGCCTGTGTCTCATTTATTATATTATGTACAAATATATATATATTATATATATATATATATATATACGTTATTAATATAATACATAATATAATAATTAATAATATGAAAATACTCCTGTATAAGCATTTAATAAGCCCATTTGGAACATTTGTAATTTAATGTGAAACATTCAAATAGCTAACTGTATATACCCTTCTTTGATCTCTTCTTGCTTTGTGTTTAAATGGAATGGGGGGTCTATCAGCCTAAGATACAGGAGACTAGAATGGACTCAGTCACAAGCCTGTCTAGAGGCCATATTTCTTTTCTTAGCACCATAAATGTCAAAGTATGTCAATAAAGGTGTACACTTACTCCACACAATAAATGTCATCCATTTGGTCTCTTCATATCTATGTCAGATTTGTACTGTTAATCACATAAATGGGTTATGTACTGACGCATCTAAATAAAATCTAGTGATTTTGGAATAATGGAGTACCATTAATTAAAAAGAAACAGTGGGGAAGCTGCAGGTACTTACGATGTAAAGACCTCCTCCTCATCCATGCTCTCCCCACTGCCCAGCTCCTGCTGGGAGAACTGGGCAGCCAACCTGAAGCGATGAAAGTTGACATAAATGTCTACAGTTATGGTGAATGCAAAGATTTGTAAATATGTTGCTTTTTAAAAATGATGAGTATAGGGGTGTCCCACAATAATTTTTTTAAGTAACCCTTGCAATCACTGCATTTGCTTCAAGGAAAATTTGTTAAAAATATGTCAACATTGCGAATCCAATATGCCAATGCTGAATTTTTAGTGTGTGAATGGATGGCTTAAATACTATGTGAAGTTGGTTTACTAAGCTTGCTAAAAACCATAGAAAGAAGTTAATTTAACTGTTCGATTGGTTAACTGGTGAACAGGTGAATGTGTGAAAATTTTTACATTATAAAGGCAGATATACTACATGTATTGCCATATTAAGCCTATTTTGCTTGAATAAAAAAAAAGATGATTTGATTAAAAGTAAACATCAAACTCACCTCTGATTGTTGAGTTTGCGCAGTTTATCTCTGTCAGCCTCGCTTATCTTGAGTAGTTCATCCAGGGCCTGACACGTCGTCGTCACATTCTCACAGTTCACATACACATCGTAGAGGTGCTTCTTTGTTTCAAAGATTTTCTCTGTTGTGCCTGAAATGAACGCAAGAAGTTAACCAAGAAACGTAACGGAACTTTAAATTTACCAGAGCAGCTTGAGAAATTATTTCACTCTTCTGTAGTGTCGTAAGCATTAATAAAGCAAGTCAGTATTTTGTCAAAACTGTAATAAATGGCAACAGTCATCTAACATTACAGATGCTTCTAAACTAATTTAAATATAAAAACATATTTAAACATCATTGGGGGATACAATGGATGCCTTATATAAGGAACATGTTCAAAATTGGCCAGATCATACTTGTTTTAAAATAGTGCAGACTAAACATGGGATTTTTAAATTGTTCCTTTTAACTGGACATTCCATACACCTGGAGTCTGTAATGCACCCACAATGCATCATTGTTTATAACGATATTCTTAGAACCCTTAGATAATCCATTTCCAAACAACTTCTTGTTCCTAGAACTAAGTTGAATATTGACAAACGTGCTTTCTCTGTGGCTGCGCCAACATTTTGGAATACCTTTCATAAAAAATGTAAACTTATTTGTTTGAAATTGTTTCTCCACCATAAATTTTTGGCGGTTCCATGGTCCAACGACAAGTTTTGCCTGTCCCTGTGCATGACTAGCCAAATGATTTTGTTTGCTGTTCTTTTGCGCTTGAATTTTGTAAGGATATAGGCGCTATAGAAGTTTTACAATTACTATTATTTAAGATACCCACAATTACATACTCACAACAGACACTCTACATTTTAAAATATCTCCAGGAACAATAATCACCATCAACATTTTGTCACAATTCCTGTCTGTTTGCTTATTCATTTGTTTGCTGTGCCTCTGAGCTTGCTTCAGCTGCAGGTAGGCACTGAAGAAATTCATTATTATTAGTACAATTTATGTTTAATTTGGTTAACAAATAAAATATAAATAACACATAAATTAGATTTCACCATGTATGTCCTCCATGTCTGTTTAAATCTACAGGTACCTACGTACATGCTATGTAGGAAACTTCTGTCTCGAGAGAGTTGATGTCTGCCACATTCACATAGAAATGTGGTTTTGGTGGAGAGCTGCCAACACTTGTATGAAGGGAATGACTTGCCAGGCAACATGTGCAGTACACTGAAACAACATCAGACAGTTGTTGAACAATACTGACTCTCTCAGCATTCATCTGCAACATTTGATAATTAACCAAAACTTAGACAGTGTGTGTGGGTGTGTGAGACAGACAGACGGACGGTCGGACGGACGGACGGACGGACAGACACAGGGACAGGCAAGAGAGAGATGGGAGGTAGAGAGGGAAGGGAAAGAGGGACACAGATGGGCATGCAGATGGAAGAGATATGAGGGAGCAAGATCATAAGTGAGAGGGGGGGCGTGTGCACACATGGGCATGCATGTGTGTGTGTGTGTAGTATATCCATGCCAATAAACATTGATGGAGCACTTTTGTTTTGGTAATGAGAATACTTTCTTTGAGGTTTTTGTGCCAGAGAAAATCTCACCTCGGTAACATACGGAGCCTATTGGAGGTGGAGAGAAGAAGAGAATGCGTTTGCCGAGTAGAGCAAACTTCCACAGGGAGAAGATGTGAATGTTGAAGAAGTTGATGAACTGGGTAAAACAGCCGGCAGGATGCGTCACCTAAACAATAATTTCATTAGTACTACGAGATGCATAATGCAACTAAGACAATATTTATTGTGCACATAAAACAGTTGAAATAGACAGTAACATGTCTTTGACTGTAAATTGAAAAATTATATATATTTTCTATAATCATATTTTATATTGGCAAATCTAAATTTTAATAGTTTCAATCCAGTGAGTGGTTCTGAATACTATATTTCATATCGCTAGTGGCCACTTCTTTCCACAAATAAGTGACAAATGCATCATATTTTATAGTATGACTACCAGTTCTTTATTGTTTTTAAAATGTACTTTACTACTATAATGTTATGTTTAAAGCATTTAAGATATAACTATTTAAATTTGCAGTACAACTGCAAAGTGCTTCAATTATAAATGCAAACATGCTTAAGCACTCCCACAATAACATTTATACCCATTGCATTAATTTATGTTATTACCCAACCATAAAAAATACAATTTGGGTCAAAGTAAAAACAATTGACATCAAAGAAACTACTGCAATCCCCTTGATGAGCAATTAAAGAGGTCATACTTTAATCAAAAATACCCTTTTTATTTTAAGGTTTTATCATTTGTTTTGAGAAAAAATGGTTGGTAGACGTTTTATAGTGGGGTTTTGTCAAACAAATTCTTTAGTGAAAACTGTTCAAGTGAGATATTCGTTAAGAGTGTAAATTGCATGATGAGTTGATACCATACTGCAGTCAAACTGTCCCAATGTCTCCTGCTATGGAAATTCTCATAACCTCCAATTCACTAAGGGACTTCCGAGGGGCAATTATAAAACCTGGAATGTTCTATTCTTCTATTAAATACTCAGACTACAAATGACAAGTAATATAACTGTATCATGTTGCTTCCTATTAGTATTAGTAGTACATTACATTCTTGTTCAAGATATTATAGTATTTCAATTTTTTTAATCATTACTATTGCTAATATTATATATTACTATTAATATTACCCACAGACCAAAACCTGTAAGGATGGTGTTACAAAATACATACCTTTAAGTCTAAATGTATGTCACTACTTGATGTGGAAGATGACGTTGTGACACTTTGAGATGAACCACTAGGTGGCAGCAGGCCCTTCTTGTCTTCCCAGAATGCCTCCAGTTGATGGTAATGCTGTGGAGTTTCTAATTGGTGCCTGAAGTGAAAACATTAATATTCAAAACTAAGTTCACGTTCATTCAGCACAGTGCATTCAGGACCACTGATCTCTGTATATTGTAATTACATGTCTGCCATTTTGCTTTACATAAGTTGTCAATAATAATTGATATAATTGGGCAATTTTCTTGCAATAATTTAACATTCTACATCACTTTCAGCAGGAGTATAACGTAAACGCACTAAAGTGGCCACTTGAAAAACAGGGACCAGTCATTATGTTCGGAGTGGTTTACCTGACTTGCGTTTCAAGGAACTGCATGTGCCTATACAGGAGGGTGTACGAGGTCGCGAGAATGCCGACTGACTTCATCCGTGCCCCTCTCTCAGCCTCACTCACCACTGACATGTTGGCAAAACACGCCAGGCCGTACAGCTTGCCTTGTCGGAAATACCTGTACACCAACAGGGTTACTGTCAGAGTTATAGCAGCACAGTTGCCCTGTCCAAAAACATGCACAGTTCTGCATACACATCACCCATGGAATAATGCCATATTCTGTTGTATAGCAAAAGTCATATAAATCAGCAGGTAGGAATTATATTTTAAATTAACCAACAGAACACTTAACATTTGATTTTTTTCAGTATTACAAATGAAAAATATGAAATTCTGCAAAATGTCCACAGGCAGCATCTTTTCCCCAGCCAAAAACACTGCATAAAGCAAATGATAACAAAGGATGGAGTGACATAAAAGTGCTAACAAATAATATATATCATGGATGGAATGCTTTGACTGCTTCATGCATCTACTGATGTGTGAGCTGCTAATCTCGGTATGTAAACGTAAACAACAGGTGGCAACAATTTTATCCTGCATAAAGCCCTGCAAAATGGCCTGCATTCCACTAACATTATTAAGAGCTTATAAACCCAAACTGTATTCTTTAAAAATAATTTCACTCCTCAACATTTATCTTGTATACTGGAAACTGTGTGTCATGTATATTTATGGCGATGCTCTTGGCTTATTGAAAAAGCTCCAACATGGATTATGCATAATAATTCTGCATTATGTTAGTGACGTTGTCCCTGGTGATATGAAACCTACACAAAGTCCTTGGTGAGGGTGTGAGAGCCACTGGCCATGGCCTTGAACTCCACTCCTTCCAGCTCCATGTCTTCTGGCACACACCATTCCACCACATTCCCTGCAAACCACAACTCAGTTCTCTACTATTTTACTTTTTGTCTTGCGTTCTGAAATATTAATCATGAAAGTACTCAAACCCAGATGATTTGTTTAATATCTACATTTAACTAGTCTACAAACCTCCCCAATATGAGCCTGCTAGCGAGATCACAAATTCACATAACTTTTGCATTATATCTGCAAAACTAATGACACACATATGCACTCACGGTGAACGCATTGTTTACATAAAATTTAGTACAGAAAAAGATAAACTAAATAAAAAAGATAAAGTATATGTTTTATATAACATGATATAAAGTTCTGGGAAGTTATGACAGTTCAACCAAACCATTATCGCAACTTCTACTGCACAAACATATTTAATTTGTTTTTAGATGCAATCCATAGTTACTTACATATAAAAACGATATTTGGAAAAGATAAAAACAAATAATAGAAAATATATGTAACATTTATTTGTGTTGACTGTTGAGACTTGAGTGACTCAGTGTCACACTCGAGTCGCAGTGCTTGGCAAGACTTTACATGCACACACGCTAGAGTTGACTATCACGTTCCAATGCATTTAGTATGTGTTAAACTCTATAATTTGATGGATTTACTCTTGTCATGTTTTTAATGTACAACATTTGCTGTAGTAATACAAACCGGCTTTTGTGTCGAACGCCACAACGAAGACAGACACGACGTGGTCGGCCTCCGACTCGAGAGCTAAATTCTGCACAGAACTGCTCGCGCTAATAATATTAATATTTCCATCTTCTCGGCCAGTGTAAGGACTGAATCTACCTAGAACGTTCGGACTCTCGTACAAATTCTTCACCTGCTGTCGCGGACTCAGGAGTTCCGACCCCGGTCCCTGAGAATTTAGCAGCAGTTGCGAGCTCTCTTCCGAGTCTTCCGCCATTTTGCTGCGTCGATTGACCTTTCAACCGGGAAATGGAAAATTAGCAACCCAACATCAACAACTAATAGATGGTAGGTCTCAATCAATAAAAGAAGTATAGTTTTGTCTGTAAAAATCACATGTATACTAAGCGTGACAAAATACCCTCTATGTTGTTAATTTTGTTTTATTATTTGGCAGAAATCTTACATTTATTAACTTGAACAATTGTGGTCTTGCCCCACATGATATTAATGTCAAAGTGGCGCCGCCATTCGGAATTCTCGCGAAGCTAATAGTTGACGCGTGTACGCCGTAGAATGTAGGTGTGATTGTTTTTGTTGTAAGTTGGTGTGTGGGTCAGTAAATGACAGCGGTACACCCACGAATTTAGTTACATTTAAGACATTTGCCGAGACGTGACGTCCGAGATTGAGCAAGATATGTGCGCGTTTGATCCGGTCGGGAGGGGGAGTGCCCCCGCTCCTCCGCTGGACCTAGACCTAGTCACTCTGCCTCTGGTGAAAGTGGACATTATCACGATTATGTCAGTTTTATGATTATGTTACGACAGGCATATGCTGCCACTGCAGGTACACCGGAAAACACCTACTAAACATAGGAATACATCGATACACACCAGAATAGGAATATAGGAATAAACATATTAAAATCAAAATTGCTGTAATTTATCGGTTAAAATGGTCAAAGAAGTAACTAGTTTGTGCGCGTATACATTAGTTTAACAGGACATTCCAGTAGGTGGCGACACTAGGGTTATAATAAAAATGATATATGGGCAGATCAGAGATCACAATTGATGTTCCAGTCAGACATGGTGTCAAATACATTTGTATTTGAAAATATTAAGTTTTTTGAAAAATATTTGTAATTGTATTTGACGTTTGGGAATTAAAAGTATTTGTATTTAAATGCTTTTCTAAATATTTTAAATTTTTCAATACTGTACATTAATTGTTGGTATCAACATTTAATTCTGTTCCAAGATCACATGTAATGCCTGCTAAACTGATTACCTTCATTGCAACTTCACCCAACAGTGCTAAATACTGAAAAAGACATTTAACAGCAGGTGTTCCCATGGCCCTGGCAGTGACCTCAACTTTTGTTTGCTCAGAGCCAGAGGATGGATTAGCACCTGCCAATGACCATAAGTCAATATCTCCTTTGTTCTTTAATCAGGTACCAGACTATTTTGCTCTCCAGACTGTCTTTCAAGTTGAGCTGTCACGCTTCCATACAAGATCCTAGCAGTCATTTGCATCTCTTATGAGGGCAACATAGGTATTTTATTATGAACCCCCTGGCTTAATTAATGTAACAAACAACATATTATTTACCTGATTTAGTTGTTACTGTGATATAGTTAGCAATAATAAGATTTCTTATCACTTGTCTGCTTGTTATGGGCAAAACACTAATTATGCTAATAAACTAGATGTCTTGATATATGATTTGCTTTTCTTTTACCTATATATAGTATTAATAGTAATATATTCCTGAAAATGATTTTTTTTTAAATACTTTCCGGTGTGTTTTGTATTTAAGAGGTGTGAGACTGATGTATGATTGTAGTTACTATGTCATCATGGCTTGCAAAACTAAGCCGGAAGAAGCCTATTGAACCAAATTCAACAGCCAGTTTGTTGGAAAGATGCCTAGGCACTTTGGATCTCACCCTGCTGGGGCTTGGGTCGATGGTTGGCTCTGGAATCTACATAATGACAGGGATAGCCGCCAGGGAGCTAGCGGGTATGTTATTGTCAGTACCGACTCGCAGTCATTTCATACTCAACTTATTGTTTTTATGTACCAATCAGGGTTCGCACAGGTCTTGATTGATGACACCATAATATAGAGCTGTTAAGCCGAAGGAAAACACAACTGTGTTCTAAGAAGATCTTCACAACCTTGACAAATGGGCAAATAAAAATTGTTTCATTTTTGTAAATTGGTATCTCAAACTAATCGTCACGTACGAAATGATGTGTAAGTGTCTGCTGGAAAATTGCAATATGGATAGTTATTGATTTGTTCAAAAGGTTGACTGAATATGAAATCTAGAACATATAATGGAATAAACCTTTTGCATTTTCGGCAGACTGAGAATATGACTTCTACTTTTTTGCGAGTTTGTATCATAACAATTTTTGTGTGTGTGTGTACATTTTCCATGTAGACATATGCATATAATAACAGTAGCCCAAATGTGCATATTTTTCTTTCTAGCCATCCAACGATATTTTCTTTTAATGTGTAAACGAATATTAAGACTCAATCCATTTTTGTTTGTTATAATTACTAAGATAACATGTTTTTGTTCTATTTTTAAAAGAGTTTTTTACTCTTTATTTTGCTACATATATTCAAGATTCAAAGATTAAAAAAACTTTATTGTCCGTTTAAAAACATATTAAAAACGGAAATTTTTCTTCAGTCACACAAAATGATAGTAATGAAAACATTGGTGAATAATATATATATATATTTTTTAATTTACCATATTTCCTAACATTTGATAATCATTTTAGATGGGCATAGACTATGAAATGATAAGACGATGTATATATGTTGGGGTAATCAGCAATCAGTTTAAATGGCCATGTCCTAGGAATTTCTTCTAAATGAATAGGCCCATCGATTTTACCTTTTGTTGCTCTTTAAATGCATTCATGCCGATGACAAACCATAAATTAAGTTTACGTAGCCTTAATGTGTTTAAGCATGGAGGGGTGACTTGTTTCAGGTCCTGCCATTGTGATCTCATACATCGGAGCAGCACTGGTGGTCTCTCTTGTAGCTGTCTGCTACACAGAGTTTGCCAGTCGAGTCCACAAGACAGGAACAACATACTTATATACATACTTCACTCTTGGTGAACTGCCAGCGTTCCTCATTGGCTGGTCATTACTGGTGTGTAAGTGTTGCCATAGTAACTGCTTTATAGATTCTGTAAAAAAAACATAAGTGAATAAATATGTTTTATGTTATCATGCATTTTTTTCTTTATATATATATAAACAAATGCTAAAAATCGCAGTTTTATTATAAGTGCAAATGCTGTTTTGCATGATTTGTCTAGCCGTTAATGAATGCTGTTTTTGTGTTTACGTTGACAAGCTAGTGCAGTTTTCCATGTCACATCAGACCAATTATTAGGGACGTATGTAAATAATGGATAGATTGGATTGTTCAGACCACTATGATTGCTGATCAAACAATGATGTCATACTTTAAGATTTAACTGACATTTGTCACGTATTACTGGTAAATTTCTCATTGCATCATTCTGCATGTTATGCAACTCTCAAATGCATTATTGCCAACACAATTGGTTATGACATACATAACATGTATTAGTTACACAGCAAACATCACATCTGTAAAGGCAGAGAACATCAGTGTTGAAACTGGGACACAATCAGATTGGTTTATAATGTGATTTTTATATGATTGGACAGCGTTTTACATACTTTAGTTAAAATGGGGAACTCTAGTTTAATACAGAAAGATATAAAGTTGCATATTTTCTGTCTACAGTGATGATCTTTAGTGGGGCGATGAACGCACAAGCTTGGAGCGCATACCTCGACTTCCTGTGTGACCAATCCATTGTCAACATGACGCGACACTACGTTGGTGAATGGCACGCTGGTCATCCCTTCCGAAGCCAACCAGACTTCGTGGCTGTTGTGGTTTTACTAGTACTGAACACCATTGTTTCATGTGGTGCCCAGTGCTCTGCACGAGTCAACTCTGTGTTTACGTACATCAACATCGCCGTCCTATTGTTTGTCACCATCGTTGGCTTCGTATACAGTGACTTCAGTAATTGGACATCGAAAGAAAGTGGTGGGTTTATGCCGTTTGGTTGGACGGGTGTACTGAAGGGATGTGGGGCTTGTTTTTGGGCCATGACAGGGTTTGAGATCATCTCGATGTCAGTGGAGGAAGCAAGAAACCCGCGGAAAAGTGTCCCCTTATCGAGTGCGTTGTCTATCGGCATTGTCACCATTCTGTACATTGGGACGTCGGCCGCGGTGACGCTGATGTCACCTTACAGTTCGATTGGCACCGAGGCACCGCTGCCGTCGGTGTTTGCCAACCGTGGTCTGACGTGGGGTCGTTACATTGTCTCCGTTGGTCCGCTCCTGGGACTGACCACCACGCTCCTGTCCACCTCTTTCAGCATGATGCGGATGTCATACGCCATTGCCCAAGATGGCCTCCTCTTCTCCTTCTGTGCGCATGTCAACGACTGCAGTCGCGTGCCCGTCCTTTCAACCGTCCTGGGCGGCTGGGCCACTGCCGCAGTCGCCTTCTGCCTCGACCTGCGGGAGATCATTGGATTCAGCGTCGTCCTTTCGCTTCTGCAGTACATGCTAGTGGCAGCCGCTATCATTATTCTACGATACCAACCGCCTGGTGGCAGCCATGGCGTTGATCAAGTATCCTACAAACGTTCGCCATGTGATTCTGAAGATGAGGCCAGTTCACACTGTAACACGGACTCAAGTGGAAGTGGAAGTGAAAGTGAATTGGTGCTAAGAAAACGTGCAGTGCAGTTTCATAACTTAACAGCACCTTGTCCTCACGATGGCCCAATGCCTGGCGAGCTGAGGACGCCATTCCACTGGCTGCAACCATTCGTCCACCTGTCTCCGTTACCATGGGTACCGGTCGCAATCACAATGATGACTGTATGTATGACACTGCTCGCTCTACTGATCCTCAAGACTGATCTCACTGTCTGGTCGACTCAACTGCCGACTGCTCTCATCTCACTTGCTATTGTCATCCTGATGCTGACCATTTATGGACATCAGCAGAATACCAGTGGCAGCCATCTGCAGGTAAGAAGCCTCTGCCATAATATCTGTGCAGGCTCAAACACTGACAGATAGCGTTTGAAAGCTGGATTTGTGTCTTTAAATTCCCTATAAATATGTATACATTTTGTTCACAGTCAAGAATCACTTTCTACCTGGCTGCAAAACTTAAAAGAGCACATCAAACAAAATGTTCTAATGTAACTTCATTTCCTCTACATGTTTCATAATAGAAAACATATTTGTCAGTTCTATCAATGTTTTCATAACTATTCAGTATTTTAAACAACTTTCTGTCTTATCTCCTATAAATCTCCTGGTCTATAGTGTTGATACACCACATTCTTTTAGGCATATAATTCGAAAGTAAGATCCCTCAGTGTTAGTTTACTCTTTGTTTCTCTCCTGTGTATTCTTTCTAGCAAATCGATGCATTTCTTGGCAATGTTCCTGCTAATAATTCATACCCCGGCTGATTCTAGTAATGGAACAGATGGTCTTCCTTCATAAAGTGACATAAACTGTTCATTTCGTGCATGCATATTTCCAGCGACTTTGTTGGTTACTCCAAACAGTTCCATACACATTCGTTCCTTTCAATTTCAGGTTCCTCTGGTACCATTCTTGCCAGCTGTCAGCATGTTTGCTTGCCTTCTTCTGCTTGTTTCCTCGGCAACCATCATGAACTGGGTCGGCTGTTTTGTCCTCTTTGCAACGGGTGAGAAATCTACTGTTTTTTCTTCAACTGAATTTTCAGTTAGCAATTGTAAAAAAACGCTCTTGAAATTAACAAGATGATTTTGCCAGTCTTACTTTAGATAATATTTAAATTTATTTATGTTAGAAATTTGTACAGTGGAACCTCATTAAAGCTGGACTTAAGTGTGTGCGTTTGCGCGTGTGCGCGTGTGCGCGTGCGTGTGTGCGTGCGTGCGTGTGTGCGTGTCTATATAATGTGAACTGGGTATTAAGTAAAAAAATGGCCTATTCTGCACACACACACAAATTCATTTAAGCCCTCAATTTTGTGATTTTGGCAGAAATGAATATATTATGATCTCATCTTGAAGTGTCAAGTTTTTTCCTCGACAAATTAATAAACTAGTAAAATACATTTTTGAACAAACAGATTACAAAGCACTACACAACATGAATCAAAATGAACTTGTTTCTCAGAATTTTGCTGTTTAAATTTACTTTCAACTTTGGCAATATAATCAAACTATTGCTCAAAGATATAAATTAATTTAAACAAATTAAGTATTATGTTTAAAGCTCACTGTTACAGGTCTGTGGAACACCAACAGATGCAACATTCCACTTCACAGTTGTGCCAATTTGCTGTGACATGTGACACGTTTTATGTTATTGTGTTTTTATATTAATATTCCGGTTATATGACGACGTATGGCTTGTTGCAGGCACCGTTGTGTACTTTGGGTATGGGATAAGACACAGCAAGTTGAACGTGGAGCTTCTGTCGGCCGATTCACTTAGTGATGCAAGCATCTCACTCCTCACCAACAAGAAGTGACTCCCACTTAAATATCACCGTTTGGAGACAGACCACAATGTTGTTTCTTCGCACAAGATTCGTGAACGAACTGCTGATAATTATGATATGATATTGCCTCTATCGTGGATGTTATTTTCCCAGGAAAATGCATGGGGAAAATCTCAATAGCACAAAATATTGCTTATCCATACACATTAAAAATAATGAAGTGATCTGTTGTGGTGAGGCTGGATCAAACTGAACCGGCTGAATGTAATAAAGAAAGTCACTGTCTTAGCCAGCAAGTTGGAAACTGCTCAGTGCAAGGCTAACTCCATAAACAAAATTATGAATCTCCATGGCACTTGCATAGCATTAAATGTTCTTAGTGTCCTTATTTACCACATTTCAGCACTATTCAGTTGCCTTCTTTAGGAAGAGAGGTGTGTGATTTGGTTATTCATCGTCATGAAGTAAATGTTCTCAACTTGACTAATCATTATCACCAGGCATGCATAATAGACAACATATGGTGAAACAAACTATATTACTGCTATGGAACGTACTGCTAATGCTGTTACAGAGAATATTATTTATACTGTTTTATCATTGTACAATTTATAGTCATTCCACTACGCGTTTTATGATATAATATTTTTAAACTGTACAGTTAAATTGTTAAATATTTTAAAACTAGTCACGTTAAGTCGGATTAAGTCATATCAGTTATCACATTGTATGACAATAAATAATAAACTATATATTTACAACCATTTGCATTGGTGTCACGTGCTTGTTTTATAAAAAAAAAAAAACTTTGAAACATGCTGCTGATTTTTATTGTAAGATTAATATGAAATACGTGCTAGTTACATATTTAGTGCATTTGATATACATTACATGTTAACATTCTTTGCAATGTATTCCAATTGTGTATTAATTAAAACGTAAATAAATAATTGTTGTTTGCGTTAAGATGAACATTAAATGGGAGGTTAAAACGATGAAACTAAATAGAAAAAAAACGAATTAATTGGAACAGTTCCTTTTTCAAAGTATTCCCATGTATTGTATCGCCTTTCTGCACGTGAACACTGATGCGCTCCAAAATGTAAGAAAAAAATCAGCTCGGACTCGAAATGCAGTGCCAGTGGTTAGTGAAACGTCAGCATGTGACCCTGCCTAGTTAGTAACATCGTCAAAATTAATAATTTCATTACATAATGTGGGTAAAATATAATAATAAAACCAAGCCCTGAAGAAAAATCTCATATTATATACAAATAAAGTTTAAAACATACAATAAATAAAATTATAAATAAATAATTAAAAAGGATTACTGCTTTAAAATCTTACTATGTAAGTTCTATGAAATTATAGACATAATATGACACACCCAGCTGTAATGATAAGGTCAATCATTTCAAGAGACACTTGCATTAAATCATTACGTGACTAACGTCCAGCATGGCAGTGCGTGTTCATGTACAACATTAAACTAATTATACAATATGCATGGTTGGTTGTCTTCAAGTACAACAACATACAATTACCTGGTGGCAGCGGCGAGATAACCCCAGTTAAGACTGTCCATGCCTTGCTATCCAAGCGATAATGATACTGTTCGATATCACTGAAACAAGCGACGCAAATACTGCAAAAGAAATGTGCGCGTAAAACTAAAAGTAGACGGGGGGGGGGGGCATCACCGAACACTCGTGTGGATATGGCGGAATGCATGCCACACATGAACTGGATCAGCGCGGACCTGCCTAAGACATTTAAACTTTTTAAGCAGAAATGTCAACTATATTTTAGCGTAAAAGATGTAAAAAAAAGACTAAACAAGTGGACCACATTCTGCTATTGTCAGGAGAGGAAGGACTAAATTGTGTAAAATGTTTTAACTCGTGCAGTCGTGGACGCTAACAGACACCGAAAGAAATGATCCAGATCACTTATGGAGAAAATTCGATAAACAAATCGAACCTAAACACAATTTTCGTGTCGTCCGTTTGTACCTTCAAAGTTACCGACAAGAATATGGTGAGTCAGTGGACGACTTTATCACAAGACTAAAATTGCAAACACAAAAATGCGACTTTCGCGATGACAGGGCGTCCAACGAACGTGTGCTGGAGCAATTTATTGCCGGAATAAGACACATGGAATTGCAAAAAGAGCTGTTAAGCACAGCCGAAGACTTCACAACAGAACAAGCATTGGAACGAAGTAGAACATTTGAAACTTCAATAACTCATATGAGACAATTAGCTGAGGCACAAAGGAACAAACGTCAATGCTATGAGAACATTTCCTATAAGGAAATGCCACAACTGTGGCGGCAACCACCAGAATGACACACGGGATCAGTGTCCAGCATATGGGACAATATGCAACAATTGTTGTAAGCCCATCCATTGGGGCAAAGTCTGTAGACTAACAAAACAGAGAAGATCGAAGTCAAGAGATAGGCAGCAGAAAAGGCAGTTTAGATCTCAACATCAGACAATGACTAGACGTGGACATAATGGCCGTCAGAAAGGTACTGTGCATTGTATCAGGGGACAACCAACAGAGTGCATGGATGAACATTTTCAACACATGTAGTTCGCTGAAACAAAGATCAGCAGTATTGATACACGCGATGATGTGTTCGCCACACTGAACATCAAACATGATTCAAAACCTGGAAATCACCCACTCAAGCTGAAAGTTGACACTGGTGGACAGGGTAACACACTCCCTCTTCGCAACTACCGTCGAATGCATCCAAACTGTCTAACAGCAGACGGTTACACAACACCTGGAGGGATTGTGAAACATCAAAATACCATACTCACTGCGTACAACGGAAGACGAATTGAGCAGTTTGGTGTTGTGACGATTCCGTACCAATACAGCCATGGCCGCTGGAACGACACGAAGTTCTTCCTAGTCGATACCGAGAGGCCAGGCATGCTTGGTTTACCCAGCTTGAGACAACTCGACCTTGTGACACTGCACTGCGCTTTTCAAGCAGACGAACAAAGCATCCCGAGTAACGAAAACAATGGTGTCCACATTGTCGATTAATTTTGTTGAAACAGTATCCAAATCAGTTTGACTCCATCGGCAATTTCCCCGGTGAATGCTACATCGTAACGGATCCACAAGTACAACCGATGATATATGCACCTAGAAAATGCCCAATCCAGCTCAAAGATGAGATCAAGAACTGTCTAGACGAGATGGTCGAAAATGGAGTGATCCGTAAAGTAGACGAACCGACCGACTGGGTGAACAGTTTGGCGTTTTCGAGAAAACAAAATGGTAACCTACGCATATGCCTTGATCCCAAAGATCTTAGCAAGGCCATTAAAAGATGTCATCATCATACTCCCACTCTCGAGGAGATCACACACCAGTTCGTGGGATCCCAGCACTTCACCAAGCTTGATGCGAAGAACGGATACTGGTCTGTGAAGCTAGACGCTGAGTCACAGCTGCTAACAACCTTCAGTTCGCCATTTGGAAGGTTTTGCTTCCAGCGTATGCCCTTCGTAGTAGTGATGTCCCAAGACGTTTTCCAGCAACGGATCGACCAGATCCTGGAGAAATGCCCAGGAACCCTTGGAATCGCGGATGACATCGCTGTGTACGGAAAAACGAAGACAGAACACGACAAACACCTACACAATTTGATGAAGGTGGCACGAGACAATGGACTTGTGTTTAACAGCGAGAAGTGTGCCATAGGGCAGGAAAGAATCCATTTATTTGGCATGGTGTACGATGCAAAGGGAGTTCACCACGATCCTGAAAGAGTGGAAGACATCAGACATACACCAGCTCCGACAAACAAGACATGTCTGCAACACTTCTTGGAGATAGTGACTGTTAATGATGCTGATCAGTTTATGTGTACCGACAGTGACTTGTATACGCCTGTGACGTCAACGGAAGTGACCGTTAAATACAGCGTACAATAAACCGCCCTCCGTTTCTAATACAGAAGAGTCTTCAGTCATACTTATATCCCGTTCATCTTATATCTAATCTTGTTAGCGTAAGAAGCAACAAAGGCGCTAACAAACATGGTGGCAGCGGTACACTTGAACTTGTCGTCCTAACTGCTGAGTTAGGGACATGAACTTTACTCGGTGATCGAACATATAACGTGAGTAAAGTTTGTCACCGCATGATAACGGGACTCGCGTGACCTTAGCGGGAAAATACCCAGGTCACTGCCCTCGCCCTGTACTGATTACAGGCACGTCCGCTAGCTACGATGGCTCAGCCTCCGGCCGCCGCAGCCCAGCCGCCCGTCGCAGCTCCGCCAGCCCCGCCCCAGGCGCACTTCAACGCTAAGCCGCCCGAACCTGTCAAACTTGGCAGTGATGCAGCGGCTAACTGGAAACTGTGGAAGCAGTTGTGGTCAAGCTACGCTGTTGTCGCCGATATCGACGACGCGTCACGTACCGATGACTTCCGGAAAGCGCTGTTCATTTCGACGATGGGTATCGAAGGACTACAGGTCTACAACGCTTGCGACCCTGCCGACTCTGACACGATCGCGATTATCATCGGTAAGATGGATGGCCACATCTTGGGGCAGACGAATGAAACTTTTGAACGATATAAGTTCAACACACGGGCGCAACACTTGGACGAAACTACTGACACATATGTAGCGGCACTGAAAAACCTGCGGAAAACGTGCAACTTCTGCGACTGCTTGCAGGACAGTCTGCTGAGAGACCGCATTGTTTTCGGCGTAAAGGACGGCAATACTAGGAAACGTCTACTGCAAGAGCGAAACCTAGACCTACACAAATGTATAGACATATGCCGCACCTATGAAAACACTGCATCACAACTGAAAGTGATAGCAGGAAATGCCGAGGACGTCCACAGGGTTGAACGAACGCCTGTGCGACCAATGCGACACGGACCAGCACCACGAAATGCGAGACAAACATTTCGTCCACGCATTGACTGCAAGTTTTGTGGACGACAACACGAACGTAAAAAGGAGTCGTGTCCTGCGTGGGGACAAGTGTGCAAGAAATGCAGAAGCAAGAACCACTTCGCAAAGTGTTGCCCACCGGACATTTGCAGAAAGACCCATGGCATCACTGGAGAATATCCACACAGCAGTCATGCCGATGACTATGAAGATAATTGTATCTTGTCTGTGGAAACTGATGCCATGCACTCCGTGTCAACTCACCCGACTGGTCCGCTCTACACGGAAATGCGACTTCCTGACGGAAAGCCACTGCGAATGCAGATTGACAGTGGAGCTACTGTCAATGTCATGCCGGCGAAGCATGTCGGCTCTGCTAAGTTAATGCACTCAGACGTCCAACTGAGGATGTACAACAAGGCAACTGTGAAGCCACTGGGCAAATGTCGTCTCTATCTGGTTAACCCGGTCAACAACCACAGATATCAAGTCGAGTCGTTGAGGAAAATCTCACACCTCTACTGAGCAGGAAGGCTGCAGAGAGGATGAACCTGATCACGGTCAACTACGCAAACTTCAAGCAACTGCACGTTGTTGGTAAAGCGAACTGTGAAGCTATCACAGACGAGTTCAAAACAGTGTTTGAAGGCGCATCAATTGGATGTCTGCCAGGCACTGTCAGCTTGAAGACTGAAGACGGAGCGAGGCCAGTGCAGTGTCCTCCACGACGTGTGCCAATAGCGCTGCAAACTAAACTGAAGGAAGAACTGGATGATCTCGTGAAGAGTAAAGTTATCACGCCTGTCACTGAGCCGACTGAGTGGTGCTCCCAAATCTCCATTCAAACTAAGAAAAATGGCAACCTGCGTATATGCATCGACCCGAGGCCGCTCAATGAAGCTCTACGAAGAGAGAGGTACCCTCTGCCAACAATTGAAGACATCCTCCCAGAGCTATCTCACGCAAAAGTGTTCAGCAAAGTAGACCTATCTCATGGTTACTGGCACTGCAAACTAGACGAGGCAAGCAGCTACCTTACGACCTTCATTACTCCGCATGGAAGGTACCGATGGCTACGTCTGCCATTTGACACGAAGGTCAGCTCGGAGATATTTCAGCGAAGGCTGAATGATAATCTTGTAGGCCTCAAGAGAGTCGACTGTGTGGCAGATGACATTCTGATATACGGCGACTCGGAAGAACAACATGACAGCAACCTCAGAAATCTACTGACGAGATGCAGAGAAAACGGCTTGAAACTCAACAAGGAAAAGAGTATGTTCCACACCTCTCAACTGAACTTCCTAGGCCATGTTGTCACCGACAAAGGACTGCGACCAGACTTGAAGAAAGTGGAAACCATTCTGCGTATGCCCAACCCCACTGACGTAGAAGCAGTGCGCCGTCTGCAAGGCATGATCACCTACCTTGCTAAATTTCTCCCGCGACTCTCCACTATCATGGAGCCAATACGACGACTGACTCGCCAGGACTGCAACTTGGAATGGGGAGAAGAGCAAGAGACCGCGATGAGTCAGCTGAAGAGACTACTCACAACTGCACCTTTGCTGGCGTACTATGATCCAGCAAAGAAACTGACCATCCAGTGTGATGCCTCGAGCACTGGTCTTGGTGCAGCACTGATGCAAGAAGGCAAACCTCTCGCATACGCCAGTCGAGCGCTCTCTGACACAGAAGTAGGCTACGCTCAGATAGAAAAGGAGTGTCTAGCCATAGTCTTCTCTCTCGAACGTTTCCACCAATACACGTTTGGTCGAGAAACAACAGTACTCACAGACCACAAACCACTTGAGACAATTGTCAAGAAGCCCTTGCACAAAGCACCGAAGCGAATCCAATGCATGCTCCTTCGACTGCTACAGTATGACATCGACGTCACCTATAGACGAGGCAAGGAGATGCATATCGCTGATGCTCTATCTCGAGCATATCTCTCCAACGGCAATGACAGACAAGGACAGTTCTCACAGATCAACGCCATCAAGCACCTGCCTATCGGCCAATCAACACTGCAGAAACTACGTGTTGCAACTGACGCTGACAACTCAATGCAAGTACTCAAAGAGATGATTCTCAATGGCTGGCCGGACAGCAAGACAGACGTGAACGCAGAAATCTCCTTGTATTTTGCCATGAGAGACGAACTGGCAATCCATGATGGACTCATCTTCAAAGGAGAACGCGTGGTCGTACCTCAAGGCATGCGAAAGGAAATAAAGCAACGCCTACATCAGTCACACCTGGGAGCTGACAGCATGTTGCGACGTGCACGAGTGTGCATATTCTGGCCAGGAATGTCAGCAGACATAAAACAAGTCGCAAATGACTGCGAAGCTTGCCAGAGCCTGGCTAAATCTCTACCCAAGGAGACCCTCATGCCGATCGAAGCAACTCGCCCTTGGGAAAAGGTAGGGACTGATCTGTTCACCTGGGACAACAAAGACTACTTGCTCACCATCGACTACTTCAGCGGCTGGTGGGAAGTTGACCGACTCTACAACACGACGACTACTGCCGTGATTCGTGCTCTGAAATCACACTTCGCTCGCTGGGGAATTCCGTCTACCATAGTCAGTGACAACGGACCGCAGTACACTGCCGACAAGTTCCGTGAGTTTACAGCTGAATGGGACATTGAACACTGCACAAGTGCACCCGGGCATGCCAACGCAAATGGTAAAGCAGAGTCGGGTGTGAAGGCTGCCAAGCACATGATGGAGAAATGCAAGAGAAGCCACACTGACCCATTCATGGCGATGCTGGAGATACGCAACACACCTACGCAAGGCGCAGGCAGTAGCCCAGCACAGCGCATACTAAACAGACGCACGAAGACCATGTTACCGTCTACTCAGACTCTCCTGAGACCGAGAGGTGAACTTCACCAAGACTACGACAGGCTGAAGCTGAAACACAGCCAAGCAATGCAGGCCTACCATTACAACAGAGGAGCAAAGGATCTACCTGTGTTAGAGGAAGGAGATACCGTGCGAATGAAACCCTTCCGTCTAGGACAGAAGACGTGGCAGAGAGGAACAGTCACAACACGACTGGACGAGAGATCGTACGAGGTGGACACCCCTACTGGCACATACAGGCGCAACCGTGTGCACCTGCGGAAGAGTGATAATCCACCCGACGCGGAGACATCAGAATCACCCGACTTCGATCAAGCCGACGATCAAGTCCGCGCTCCAACGCCACCGTCGACACCTCGACCTACGAATCCGCCAAGCCCTCTCCGGCGTGAATCGGCCAAGAAAAATCAAAACGTGCCAGAGCGGAAATCAACACGCGTGTCAAGACCACCTGTCTACCTGTCTGATTACGAACTTACAAAAAAGTGACTCAAAAAGTGACAATGCTAAAATGATGCAATTGATTTACTCTTTAAAACAAAAATCAAAATACTTGGACTTTAATGTCGGTGAAACATATACACGGACTGCTATTTTGCGAAAACATGCAAAGAACATTTGGAACTGTCGTAGACTACTTAAAGTTGATATTGCGAAAACATATAAAGGACATTTCTAACTTTAGTTGATCACATGAACTTGATACTGTGCTGAATGTTTAGTTTTATCCTCAAAGAAGAGGGGATGTTAATGATGCTGATCAGTTTATGTGTACCGACAGTGACTTGTATACGCCTGTGACGTCAACGGAAGTGACCGTTAAATACAGCGTACAATAAACCGCCCTCCGTTTCTAATACAGAAGAGTCTTCAGTCATACTTATATCCCGTTCATCTTATATCTAATCTTGTTAGCGTAAGAAGCAACAAAGGCGCTAACAAACAGTGACATACATGTCTCTATTCGGTCCCCAACTCGCAGAACTCACAGCACCACTCCGAGACTTGATGAAACAAGATGTTGACTTCCAGTGGAACGCGTCTCACCAGGAGGCATTCGCAAAGATCCAAGACGTGATCGCTACACAGACAACGCTAGTCTACTTCGACCGGAACAAGGAGACCACTATTCAGGTCGACGCATCGTCAAGAGGACTAGGGGCAGTGCTGCTCCAATTTAAGACAACAAACCAGTGGCGTTTGCCAGCAAGTCGTTGACTGAGACGGAATGTCGTTACGCGAACATAGAAATAGAGCTGGCTGTGGTATACATAGATGGATGTGAGAGATTTCACACCCACATCTACGGCAATAACTTTGCGGTCGAGACCGATCACAAACCTCTAGAGATGATTAGCCTCATGAATCTCACATCAGTTCCACCAAGACTGCAGCGAATGCTGTTGCGCATCCAGGGCTACGACAAGACTATCAAGTATCGTCCAGGGCGAGACATGCTTGTCGTGGATGCTATGTCGCAGTTACCAAACAATCGACATGAGCCCATCGACCTTGACATAAAGGTGACATTCGTGCAGTTCAGCTCAGTCAAGCTCAGTCAGCTGCAACAAGAGACCAAGAAAGACAACGATCTATCAACTCTCCGGGAATTCATTGTAGACGGCTGGCCAGATTCGATGAAGGAGATGCCAAAACAGCTGCGACAATATTGGTCATACAGGGACGAACTCGCAGTCGAAAATGGTATGCTGCTGAAGTACGATCGAATTGTCATACCTCGGAGCATGCAGCAAGATATACTGCAACAAATCCATGCTGGACACCAGGGAGCTGAAAAGTGTAAACTGTGCGCGAGAAGGTGTGTCTTCAGCATGAATACAGACATCGACATAGTGATTCACCAGTGTGCGACATGTCAAGAGTATCAGTGTGCGCAACCAGCGGAGACACTTAGACCACACGAAATACCAACACGCCCATGGCAGGTTGTTGGATCTGATCTGTTCTACTTTGATGGGCATGACCACTTAATAGTCGCGGACTACTACTCAAAGTTTCCCATTGTGCGGAAGATTCCCATGGGACAATGTACCAGCCAGACTGTAGTGAGTCTCACAAAGCAAATCTTCTCCGAGCATGGCATACCACAACGAGTTGTGACTGGCAACGGGCCTCAGTATGACAGCGAAACCTATCGCAAATTTGCGAAGAAATGGTGCTTCGACCATGTCACAAGTTCTCCGCACTATCCAAAGTCAAATGGATTTATCGAACGCACAGTAAAAATGACCCTGAAGAAAGCTAAATCTTCCAAACTCGATCCATATCTCGCTTTATTATGCATTCGAACAACACCGGTAGGCAACGTGTTGCCATGCCCGGCAGAAATGCTGTATACAAGGAAAGTACAAGGCAACCTTCCTGTGCGAATGAGAATCAAACTTGGAAATAAAGAAGAAATCTACGAGAGACTGCAACAACGACAAGAGGTTCAAAGGACTAACCACGGTCAGCACTCTCGTAATTTGTCACCACTGTTTCCAGGACAGAACGTCCGAATACAGACTCTTCCATCGAGTCTGTGGTCACCTGCAGTGGTACGGGAGAAATGTCAGGAACCGCGTTCCTATGTTGTGGAAACACAAAATGGAAGGGTGTTGCGAAGAAATAGGCGATACATACGAGAAGTAGAATCTGAGAAGAAAACGGTTCGATGTGAATGCGACAGTGCAAACACCCCAACCGTGTGTGGCATTCCAGAAACACCAACTGTGTGTGACAGCAGGAAAGTGCGATTTGAGGACGAGAATCGGAAGACTCAACCCACCGAGCACAACTACAGACAGAAGTTGAGTGGGTCGGAAGCGAACAGTGACGTTCCATTGCACGTAAGTAGGTCACCTGCTGTGGTGGATCGTGACGGACAGTACAAAACGAGAAAAGGCCGGGTAATCAGAATACCTCGATGTTACGATCAGTAATACGAGTACGTAATGTGGATGCATAATTGCAACAAGCAAATACTGTGACATTATCTTGAAATGACACTGACTATAATAAATACCATGTATATGCATCAATGCATCATGCAAGTACTGTGACATCTTGAATTGAAAATGACTATAATTAGTACCATGTATATGCATCAATGCATCATGCAAGTATACTGCGACATCTTGAAAAGAAAATTACTAACTAGTATCATGTATACGATGCATAATACGAGTGATGTATACAGAATTATATTATCCAATTACTGTGACATTATCCTGAAATGATAATCACTTGTTGGTAACTATACCGTGTTGTGTAAAGTATTGTGGTGAATAACGTTCACGAGATATATAATTGGGTAATTCGAATGACTACAATGTAAGTTCAATAACGTTTACTTGTTCGTTTACTTGTACTGCTTTAAAATCTTACTATGTAAGTTCTATGAAATTATATACATAATATGACACCCAGCTGTAATGATAAGGTCAATCACTTCAAGAGAGACTTGCATAAATCACCACATGACTAACGTCCAGCATGACAGCGCGTGTTCACGTACAACATTAAACTAATTGTACAATATGGTTGGTTGTCTTCAAGTACAACAACATACAATTACACCAGCCTTGCCTTGAAAGTGTTAGTGTTTCTGGCAGCCACAGCAGTGTCAGGCAGTTCATTCTAGTTTTTAACGGTTTTAAAGAGGAAGGAATGAAGTATATATAATATAATAATTATTATTTTGGTTATGCACCATATCTGCCAGAGCTGATGTGTATGTCCTAGTCTGTCGTGTCGAACGCCACAACGAAGACAGACACGACCTGGTCGGTCTCCGACTCGAGAGCTATGTTATTGAAAAAAAGTAGTATTATTTGACAGAAATCTTATTTATTAACTTGAACAATTGTGGTCTTGCCCCACATGATCTTAATGTCAAAGTGGCGCCGCCAGACGGAATTCTTGCGAAGCTGATGGTTGACGCGTGTACATTGTAGAATGTAGGTGATCGTTTTCGTTCTAATTTGGTGTGTGGGTCAGTAAATGACAGCGGTACACCCACGAATTTAGTTACATTTAAGACATTTGCCGAGACGAGACGTCTGAGATTGAGCGAGATATGTGCGCATTTGGTCCCGTCTGGAGGGGAGCGCCCCTCGGCTCTGGACACTCACTGGTGAAAGTGGACATTATGACATTTATGTCATTTTTATGTTTATGTTTATGTCACATGACATATACTATATATGATATAGGCATATGCCGCCACGACAGGTACACCGTAAAACACCTACTAAATATCGGAATACAACGATACACACCAGAATACGAATCCAGGAATAAACATATTAAAGTAAAAACTGCTGACATTTATCGGTTAAAATTGTCAAAGAAGTAACTAGTTTGTGCGCGTATACATTACATTAGTTTAACAGGACATTCCGGTAGGTGGCGACACTAGGGTTATATAATATGTGGGCAGAGATTACAATTGATGTTCCAGTCAGACATGGTGTAAAATACATTTGTATTTGAAAGTATTTAACTTTTTAAAAAGTATTTGTAATTGTATTTGACATTTGGAAATTAAAAGTATTTGTATGTAAATACTTTCCTAAAATATTTGACATTTCAAATACATTGTTGGTATCAACATGTAATTCTGTTTCAAGATCACATGTAATACCTGCCAAACTGATTTCCTTCATTGCAACTTCACCCAACAGTGCTAATTCCTGAAGAAGACATTTAACACCAGGTGTTCCCATGGCCCTGGTAGTGACCACAACTTTTGTTTGCTCAGAGCCAGAGGATGGATTAGCACCTGTAGGATAGTATCCCCTTTGTTCTTTAATCATGCTCCAAGCTGGCATCGGGCTATTCTGCTCTCTAGACTGTCTTTCAAGTTGAGCTGTCACACTTCCTCACAAGATCGTAGGAGTCATTTGCAACTGTTCTGAGGACAACGTAGATATTTTATTATGGACCTCTTGGCTTAACTTAACAAAGAACATATTATGCCCATATGGCCTCTACCTGAGTCAGTTGTTACTGTGATATAGTTACCAATACAAAAATTTCCTAGCACTGGTCTGCTTGTTGTTGTATGGGCAAAACAATGATTATGCTAATAAACTAGATGTCTGGATGATATGATTTGCTTTTCTTTTACCTAGTAATATATTCCTGAAAATGAAAAGTATTTGAAATACTTTCCAGTGTATTTGTATTTAAATATTTTTGCTTTTAAAAGTATTTGTATTTGAATCCCTCAAGAATATTTGTATTTAAATACATTTCAATGTATTTAACCGCATGTCTTGTACGTTCCAATTATAATAATTATTGTCTCGTAAAGGTTACCTTATATATGCAGCTGAGCATATCCATTATGATTCTTGCTGCATTAAAAATTTGAAATCGTGTACGTAGCTGTATTTTGGTGTATTCCAGTGTTTAGTAGGTCCTGTTACTACGACAATATGTGCAGTTTGAACAAAAGTTTAACGCAAAGTGTTTGCAATATGCTCACAGTCAAGACACCTGTGCGAACTTTCAGTTAATAATTACCTCTTTAAGGTAATGGTTCCGAAGAGCCTCACTTTAATTTATTCAACATCAAAAACGAGCTACGGCCACTATGAAGTACCATGATATATCCCCACAAGACATGACTAACCATAAACCATATTATGTTCATGTATTGCAGAGGTTATGTTGCTGACATGTTTTATCAGCTGATGAGTGCACTGATCAACAGAATGTTCTTGAAATTGGTCTAGCTGTTTACGACCCCCATAAACAATTAAGTTAGACACCTCGTAAACAAAATTACTTTCGAATCCCATGATAAAACAACCTAAATTTAAAGTGGAATAGATTGAAATAAACACCCAAACAGCAAGTTATGAAAACATTGAGCTCCATCAGGTGTTGCAGTTAACTAAAATAACTCATCTGGGTAATAAAATTGAATAAATTGTGTGCTAGAGGTTTGTGACTGATTTATGATTGTAGTTACTATGTCATCATGGCTAGCAAAACTAAGCCGGAAGAAGCCTCTTGAGCCAAATTCAACAGCCAGTTTGTTGGAGAGATGCCTAGGCACTTTGGATCTCACCCTGCTGGGGGTTGGGTCGATGGTTGGCTCTGGAATCTACATAATGACAGGGATAGCAGCCAAGGAGCAAGCAGGTATTTGCCATTTTGCATTTTTGCAGACTGAGAATATTACTTCTACTGTTTTGCGAGTTTGTATCACAACAAGTTTTGTTTTGTTTGTGTACAAGTATGCACATAATAACAGTAGCACAAATGTGCATATTTTTCTTTCTAACCATCCAACGATATTTTCTTTTATATGTAAACCAATATTAACAATGTTTTTGTTCTATTTTTAAAAGTTTTTAAATCTTTATTTTGTTTTATGCTTTTATAATTTACCATATATCCTAATACTTGATACTCATTTTAGATTGGCATAAACTATGAAATGACAAGATGATGTATATATGTTGGGATAATCAGCAATACTGTTCTTGAAAAAAAGACTTCTATGAACACGGAGCATTTTTTATTTGTTCCATTAATTTTAGTTTATGTTAATAATTAGTATGTACCAAGTAGATTCGTGTGTTTACATGTGTGTGTGTGTGTGTGTGTGTGTGTGTGTGCGTGCGTGCGTGCGTGCGTGCATGCATGCGTGTATGCGTGTGTCTGCACTCTGCAGTAACTGTGTACAAGAGTGAATACATGTTATTGTACATAATGCATGCATCCATGTATTGTATAGATGAGTTATAGTACTCCTGAAAATTTTATTGAAAATGACTGATTCCCCCCTCCCCGGAAATGGTCTTGAAAGTTCTTGTATTTGACTTTGTTCATTCTATATGAACCAAGGTTCCAACAGAATTACTTGCATTTGTATGGTGTCATATCTGGTTTAAAATAATAAATGGTTGGCCAAAATATAAAGGTACAATGTGCGTATAAAACTAGACTATAATTCCCAGTTTGGTGAATGCCTAGCTGATAAAGAATGGTAAGATTATGTGATGACATGATGTCAGCCTTTCAATTTAAATGGCAATGTAGCCTCTTTATGTTAGTTAATGTGTTCAAGAATGGAGGAGTAACTTGTTTCAGGTCCTGCCATTGTGATCTCATACATTGGAGCAGCACTGGTGGTCTCTCTTGTAGCTGTCTGCTACACAGAGTTTGCCAGTCGAGTCCACAAGACAGGAACAACATACTTATATACATACTTCACTCTTGGTGAACTGCCAGCGTTCCTCATTGGCTGGTCATTACTGGTGTGTAAGTATTGCCATGGTAACTGCTTTATAGATTCTGTAAAAAAACATAAGTGAATAAATATGTTTTATATTATCATACATTTGTTTCTTTATAAGGCAAAGGCTAAACATTGCAGTTGTACTAAAAGTATAAATTGCTGTTTTGCGTGATTTGTCTAGCAGTTAAGGAATGGAGTTTTGGTTTTTACGTTGACAAGCTAGTGCAGTTTTCCAAGTCACATCATACCACATATTAGGGGCATATGTAAGTAATGGATATATTGGATTTTTCAGGCCACTATGATTGCTGGTCAAACAATGATGTCACACTTTAAGATTTCACTGTGACATTTGTCACGTATTGCTGGTAAATTTCTCACTGCAACATTTTGCATGTCATGCAAAGTTCTCCCAAACACATCATTGACGGAACAATTGGCTACATAACATGTGTTAGTTACACATCAAACATCGCATTTGTAAACGCAGGGAACGTCAGTGTTGGCACTGGGACACAATCAGATTGGCTTATAATGTGATTTTATATGACTGGGCAGCGTTTTACCTACTTTAGTTAAACTGGGGAACTCTAGTTTAATACAGAAAGGTATAAATTTGCATATTTTCTGTTGACAGCGATCATCTTTGGTGGGGCGATGAACGCACAAGCTTGGAGCGCATACCTCGACTTCCTGTGTGACCAATCCATTGTCAGCATGACGCGACACTACGTTGGTGAATGGCACGTTGGTCATCCCTTCCGAAGCCAACCAGACTTCGTGGCTGTTGTGGTTCTAATAGTACTGAACACCATTGTTTCATGTGGTGCCCAATGCTCTGCACGAGTCAACTCTGTGTTTACGTACATCAACATCGCCGTCCTATTGTTTGTCACCATTGTTGGCTTCATATACAGTGACTTCAGCAATTGGACATCGAAAGAAAGTGGTGGGTTTATGCCGTTTGGTTGGACGGGGGTACTGAAGGGGTGTGGGGCCTGTTTTTGGGCCATGAATGGGTTTGAGATCATCTCGATGTCAGTAGAGGAAGCGAGGAACCCCCGGAAAAGTGTCCCCTTATCGAGTGCGTTGTCTATCGGCATTGTCACCATTCTGTACATTGGGACGTCGGCCGCGGTGACACTGATGTCGCCTTACAGCTCGATCGGCACCGAGGCACCACTACCATCGGTGTTTGCCAACCGTGGTCTGACGTGGGGTCGTTACATTGTCTCCGTTGGTCCGCTCCTGGGACTGACCACCACGCTCCTGTCCACCTCGTTCAGCATGATGCGGATGTCATACGCCATTGCCCAAGATGGCCTCCTCTTCTCCTTCTGTGCGCATGTCAACGACTGCAGTCGCGTGCCCGTCCTTTCAACCGTCCTGGGCGGCTGGGCCACTGCCGCAGTCGCCTTCTGCCTCGACCTGCGGGAGATCATTGGATTCAGCGTCGTCCTTTCGCTTCTGCAGTACATGCTGGTGGCGGCCGCTATCATTATTCTACGATACCAACCGCCTAGTGGCAGCCATGGCGTTGATCACGTGTCCTATAAACGTTCGCCGTGTGAATCTGAAGATGAGGCCAGTTCATCCTGTAACAAAGACTCGAGTGGAAGTGAAAGTGAATTGGTGCTGAGAAAACGGAATGAAAATGTGCAGTTTCATAACTTAACAGCACCTAGTCATAATGATGGCCCAATGTCTTTATTTCCACATTTCAGCACTATTCAGTTTCTTTAGGAATAGAGTTGTGCCATTTGGTTATTCATCGTCATGAAGTAAATGTTCTCAACTTGACTAATCATTATCACCATGCAGACATGCACAATAGACAACACATGGTGAAAAAAAACTATATTACTGCTAAGGACCGTACTGCTAATGCTGTTACAGAGAATAATATTTATACTGTTTTATCATGGTACAATTTGTAGTCATTCCACTAAGCGTTTTATAATATAATATTTTTAAACTTTACACTCAAATTGTTAAATATTTTAAAACTAGTCACGTTAAGTCAGATTAAGTCATATCAATTATCACATTGTATGACAATAAATAATAAACTATATATTTACAACAATTTGCATTGGTGTCACGTGCTTGTTTAAAAAACACACTTTGAAACATGTTGCTGATTTTTATTGTAAGATTAATTATGGGTCATTTCACGGTAACCGGGCTAAACGGTGTCCCGGCTCTTCTGTATAGAAATGTTCGATAAAGAAATCTCGTAAAACTATATTTCTTATATGTGGCGCATTATACAGTATTGTTCTTCATTTCTAATATAATAATGGCATTCTAAGTCGTTATTCTAGTTATTTCTCGTTATATCTCCCAGTCTACGTCATCGAAAAGTGGCTGTCCCCATCGCCTGGTCCTCAAGTTGCACGTTATTATAAAGGTGTAATAATTACACATTAAATAATAAATATATTGCGTAAGGTTCTCATTGCGATGTCTCTCTTCATGTTTGTCCAAAAAACAGCATTATTTATTAATTTGTTTGAGTAGTCGATGTTTTTCAACATAAAAATATATGTCTCCTGGTTCCATGTCATCTACGTCACGACAACTTTGCCACGCCTGTCCAGAGTCGGAAGAACTACCACATCCACGTGGAATCACAATTACGTTGCCGCCATATATGCATATTGAAAACAACTCCAAAACCGTTTTTGCTGCGATTTACGCGAGATATTCGACATTTTAGGGCAGGAATCAGGTGAGTAGGTTTATTCCATGTCATCTACGAACGGTCTGCACCGCGTGCTATACACGTCAGACAAACAAAATTATTGATAATCACGTCTTAAGTGGTGTCAACCTACTCAACTAGAAATTGCATACGCCAGTTAAGCTCACGACAGACATGATATTGGCCATGACTCGCAAGGCACGTCATCTACGTCACAGTCATCTACGTCACATATTTGTCGTGACGGAGATGACATGGAGGATGACGTAGATGACAAACGTAGTTGTAATTAAGATAAAACGGTGACAGGATTAGCTGAAATTGGATAATTATCATCTTGGATAAATTAACTTAATATCTGATGATATTTTTCATTTTCAGACATTGACATAACTGCTGATGAACGGTACAAAAGAATCTAAACAAGCGAACCAGGCTGGCCATGAGGAATTTCTTTAGAAAGAAAGAAAATGCCGAAGAAACCAGTAGGCCTACATACACATAAGTTGCAGATAACAAGCAAACATGCGTGCAACATCAAATTAGGTGCAGTTGGAGAAGCAACCAAATGTCTTCGCGTAGTCATCAAGCGAAATTCCTTCGCCCACCAAACAGCTTCATTGGACAGCCTCAACCCCACAACCCCGTGAACGTGGTCGAAAGAATGCTCTGCAAGACCGAGCAAAGGCGTACAAACGGATTGGCAAACTGACAGAAGGTTTAGCCGCCTGAAGGAGACCATCTCAACGCTACAAGAAGCGCTATAAGGGGTTGACATGGAAGCTGCATAGCAACGGCATTTATCAGACAAAGAACAACAGATTCATGAATGCATCATCGCGAAACACGAAAATGTCTTCAGAGGCTTCCGTTTCATAATGCCCTTACAAAGGAGCTGGGGTCGAAATATCATAGTAACTGCTACTATCCTAATCAGTTCACCAAGAGACTACTACGGGAATGACATTGCAGAAGCATCGACTGCTGTATTATAGACGACTCGTATTCGCCTGTTAATCTGGAAAAGGGCACGAAGTAAATGCCATTTTAAGGCTTGACAGGTGAACAACAAGTGCATAGGTTAACCGTAGATTCTACTATATATAGCGTAACGACTACAGTTACATCACACATAGCAAGCAAGATACCGTCACATAAATGAAATAAGTTGAGGAAAAAGAACCGTTTGCTCTCGGACACCATGATGATATCATATGCCAAATTGCATTAGGCCCCCATGAGCACAATGACATTGGCATGGGCTACGGCAAACACTGAAGACGACCGCAACACGTATATGTACAGTGATACAGTAGCGTGGAGCTGAAGGAAGCTCATATAATCATCATCAGCGGTGCATCGAAATGAGAATTGCGTCTTTCAGATGTCTGTCATGTGTATCCTGAGGTGACCCCATTATTGATCTGCAGATCTTGTTGCAGTGTAGGCAGGAGGGGCCTGGTGTAAGGGACGCGTGATAATATTTGGACATCTCCCTTGTCATTTCTCTTCTGTTGTTTCTCCCCCTCGTGAAGAAGATGACGTTTCAAATTTGGCAGTTGCCTCGCATATGGTACGGCGGCTAAGTGAATGGTCCTCAGGGTTTTCTTCCCAAGTAAATTTGGCTTTTCTTCATGTAATGTTTAGCAGTCCATTAAAATCATTTTCTCTGGCTGTAACCACGTGTTCTTATACCACGTGTTAGCCTGTGTTAAACAATACTTATCGGGGAAGGCGGCTATCCGACATTATAACACAGTGGCCAGTCCCCAGCTGAATTGGTTCTGCATTATCATTGTCTCAATACTATAGTTGTGTTGGCCTCCAAGAAGACACTAGCGTTGGGGCAGCGATCTTCCCTTAGGATACACAAAATCTGTTTGAGACAACTTTGGTGGACAGTCTTAATGGTCTTCAGATGGCATCGATATGTAACCCACCCCTCGCTCATGTAGAGTGATAGTACACACGGCTTTATAGAACATCACCTTTGTTTCTTCCATGAGGTTGTGGGTGACTCGGTTACGCAGATCATGAAGGATGTGATGGTACAGGATATTATAAAGCTGAATTTCTGCTTCGATAGTGGCCTTCTGGGATAGATGACTCACCAAGTAAGGGAAATGTTCAACAATGTCTAGGGTTGTTCCATATGTTTTAATGTCATGAGGTTCTTCATTGTTGCCAGGAGCGGATTGGTAGATGATGTTGGTTTTTATTATGTTGATGGAAAGTCATGAATATACTTTGATAAGTTAGTTTGAAGTTCTTCTGCTGTGTGGGCAAGAATTTCACAGTCATCAGCATACTGAATTGTATGAGAAGAGACGAGACTATTGCGTACACCGGACACGAACAACAACGTCATAAGCTGTGACCAGTTGGTAACCTAAGAAAATGAGTGGGTCAAGACGGATTTAGAAGACAAATCAGTAAAACGCATGAAGTTGCGCATGTAGGAATCTTGCATGACTAAAAGAAAAACAATTTCTACACGAAATTTGGAAGCTGAAACCATGCTTAACAACCAATACATTCAACACTAGCCTGAACTACGCCATTCTGCGTGGCCTTGGGGAGAATCTCCAGGAAGACAATGTGGGCAATCTACCGAAGTCAAAAGCGTCCACTTTGGCGGATTACACAAGCATGCGTTTTGGACCCAGGAATCAACGAATAGTTGCAGTATCACTTTGTTATTACGAATCATTAACGTAGATATGTCATCTACGTCACGGCGTGTCACCTACGTCACGACAAGTTATCTACGTCACGGCGTATATTTTATTTAATATCTCGAAACTTAACTAACTGATCTAATGAATACACACCGGTTCATACAGTAAATCGTCTCGTTTTCCTTCATGAATAAACCTACCGCAACATGAAGTATATATAAGTCTCAAAACAATAACTAACTACTACTAATTTTCGCCCATGTCAGATATATGAGACACTAGGCGCTTCGAGAGGTTCAATGGTATTCGGCTGTGTCACAAGAGCCGAATAATCACTGAACACAACTTTTGCAACAGTACGTAAATAAAGTGGGACACAAATTATAAGAAACTATGTTTAGAAAAGGAGTAATAAATGGACATCAATCTGGAAATATTTTTGTGACGTAGATGACATTCATTCATGACGTCATGCTAATAAAAAAAAAAATAGGAAACGATGCAAAAGGTCACTGCTGCTCATTGGTTTAGTCACACACTATATTAAGCTTCCTAACTAACGCCGAAAATGCGATAAATATTATGGTCGAAAATATTTTTTTACTCTTGACGAAATATGCCTGTTACCGTGAAATGAATATGTAGTGCATTTGATATAATATACATGTTAATATTCTTTACAATGTATTCCAATTGTGTATTAATTAAAATGTAAAGAAATAATTGTTGTTTGCGTTAAGATGAACATTACATTTACATGGTAACGATAAAACTAATTAGAAAAAACCCAAGAATTAATTGGAACAGTTCTTATTCAAAGTATTCCCGTGTATTGTATTGCCTTTCTGCATGTGAAGACTGATGTGCTCCAAAATGGGAGAATTCCTGAAATAAAACTCGAGCTCACATGATGTCCATGATATCATTCAACCTGCTAGCCTCATCTAGTCAGCCGCGCCACGTCATGTTATTTTGCAGTAAAAAAGTGCTGTGACCCCTCATAGTTGCCGCTAGATGTCGCCACACACAATTACCTCCGCTAACCAAAGCAAACGTTCTGATTAAAACGGTCGCGTGACAATACGGAGGCGGAAATAATATTGAAAACAAAACAAGCCTCATGACTCAATCACTGTAAGTTTGTCTTGACGATTCGCATACAAGACACCCTATCAAATGCCAATATTTCGAAGATCTCGAGGCAGATTTCATTTGGACGCTGCATTCGTGGGTAAATACCGACACACACCCGGTGACGGCCCGTGAAGCAGACGGCGATTGCCTTACACGGCAGGATCCCGGCAGCAACCAGTGTCGCCGTCGCCGTCGGGGACTCTGTCTGTACCTCGGCCTCCGCTTGAGAGTTGAGTCTGACGGATGATATGACGTGATGGGTGCTTGTCCGTGCCATGAGTTTAGATATGGAATTTGAAAATGAGACGGGTTTAGCGGACGATACCAATGAGTTCTCTGAGCGCATCAGTGGTACACTGACCTTCTCTGAAGAGGATGGTGCAAGCCCAGAAAAAGTCAGCTCGGACTCGAAATGCAGTGCCAGTGGTTAGTGAAACGTCAGCATGTGACCCTGCCTAGTTAGATTAGTAACATCGTAAAAAATAATAATTTTGTTACTTAATTTATGTAAAAACACCTTTAAAACCAGCCCTGAAAAAATCCCAAATATATACAAATACATTTTAAAACATCCAATAAATGAATAATTAAAAGGATTTACTAGCTGCTTCCTAAAAAAATCTTATTATGTAAGTTCAACATAGGCCATAGCCTTGCCTTGAAAGTGTTAGTGCTTCTGGCAGCCACATGCAGCTGTGTCAGGCAGTTCATTCTAGTCTTTAATCATGGTTTTCGACTGAGAGGAAGTATGCATTTGGTTCTGCACTGGCAGAGCTGCTGTGTGTGTCTTCTTGTGGGGCAAGCTTAGCCTTGCTAGCTTTCTGTGATGCTGCAGAGAAGGCCCCTGGAATCGGTTGATTATAGCAGTGACACTGGACGTTTTCTGATATTGATTGGCCATGAACTGGGCAAATCTTAATTCTTTGGACTGGCTCAATCTTGATGATGTTATGTTGAGTGTACCCAGGAAACAAGGACCCGTGATTTCACCTGTTCCGTAAGTGAATTCACGAGTTCAACTGGTTCAATTCACGTGAATTCACCAGATTCTGTTGACAAATCTGGTGTGTCAATACGTGTTTCCCGTGAAATCACGAGTTTTTTCACGTGATGACACGTACCAGTGAATCCGTACCAGTTCTGACCCAGTACGACTCGTGTCAAACTCGTTCAAAACTCGTGACAACAGGCAGAACACGTGTATTCACATGAATACACGTGAAAACACGTACTGGTGGAGCGGTACCAATTATGAACCAGTATGACACCTGCCAACTGGTTCAGAAATGGTTCCTTGTTTGCTGGGTATGCGTGGGTATCATACTGTGCAGGCGTACTCCACTATGGGACAGATTAAGGTCTTGTAGGCAGCCGTCAGCTGGGTGGCACTCATCTTGATGTGCCTCTGCCTCCTGTACGTCTCTCTCTCTCTAGCTGTCTCTCTTCTCTCCCTTTCGCTCTCTCTCTGATTGACAAATTTGTAAGTCTCCCAGGATCCCTTAGAGCCTTAAACTGGTACATTTTAAATTTTCTTATTTTATTCAAACACTTTTTGGAAGATTTTCCTTTAATTCAGCATAGACATTAGTATATGAGGGTATCTTCATGGTACACAAGAATTTTGTAGTTCACTAATCTTTTGTAAAGGCATTACAGGGCCTCCAAAAAGAAGCAAAATGTTGCCAGTTTCTGCATGAAACTTCAGCTTCTCTCTGGACATGGACCTCCTGTTAATATCCGTATATTGCACTAATGGCCACTGGCCACACCTTGGCCAAAGGAGAGCTGGACATTCCCATTCTTCTATTGTTGATGGACTAATTGGGTCAAGTGGCAGCAGTGATATGGGGGTTATATCAATACACAGTAGACCCCTGTTAAAGTGGACACAACCCACCCAATCTGCATATCTTCATAACTACTGATTTTTTTTATAAATGCAAATTGTGTTTATCTTGATATTAATGTTTGTTCAGTTATCTTTAAAATGATGTGACTGAAGCGTCAACTGGTTAAGTAAGTGACAGACATGGAAAATTAATAGAGTTAACATTTATAAACTTTATTGTCTGAGCACTGCAATCATACAATTTGGCAGGTGTTTCTGGGCATCTCATATGAATAACCAGATAAAATGCCAATTAGGTGATAATCAGATTACGGCGAAGAGCCTAGGCGGTGACTATGATTCACCAACTTACTCTTTTTCTCGTAATTACCAACTCACTATGTAGTCCAAATGACTTCAGGGCCATTTGACCAATTTTCTTTCTCCACTTTCCCTCTCACTCCTCTTGCCTCCCCACCTCTCTCTGGTTCAGCTCATCATTATGCAAGGTAAACAACACCCTCCAGTTTCACAACAAGCACCATAGATTAATTTTAATGTTTTGGTCAATTCCATGGTAACGGAATTACAATTCACAGAATTGTTTGGTTTATAATGGTTATATTTTCCCATTCAGCGTGTGCTTAAAAAAGAAACTTAAACATGGTTTGAAGTATACACCACTCCCCATAAGAACCAGTGGCATGTATTAAGAAATATTTTTTTTTAATGACATTATGGCTGTTATAATTTTGGTAACGGAATTACACAGAACATTGTAACATCAATATTTAATAAATGTCATGACATATCATCTGAAATCAGCAATCTACCAGGGCCAACAGCTAGCATTAATAGATAGACATATAACATGACCTTGTATAACTATTGGATAGACTATTACTCAAGATATATATACTGTTCTTTGACAGTGAACAGGTTTTGATAAGTAATGGAATTACATGCTATGGTAATGGAATTACGAGTCTGCCTATTTTTGGAGTCTCATTCCAGTAATATGAACTTACTAATTTTTAATTCAACCATGGCTTAGTTGATATGTTTACGTAGAATATTTTGAAATGTCCTGACAGCAACCTTGGTAAACTCGCTGGACGTGAAATCACTTCAGAGGACACATGGATCTTAATCTTGAACAATAAACCTCAGCCATGTGGAATAGAAATACTGTGGAGATTGGAGAATTTCTGTGAAAGTACATGAAAACATTCTGCATTCTTATAGATCTATATGGATCACTGCTGCCATTCTGTGTAGTATCACATGTTACAGATGGTACATGTTACAAATGGTACATGTTTCTGAATCCATGGACAGTTTTCATAATTGTCCAAAGATTCCATTCGAATTAACAGAAACATTGTCCCATTGCCTGTTCTGACCTCTAATGATCTCTAGATCCCATTATTAGTTTCTTATTCTGATTTATAGTGTTAGAGAGAAAACCATGTAATTCTGTTATTGTAATTCCGTTACCATGATTCCCGCAAGATGAGAAAAGACACACATCAATTTTTAACAAGATTTAACAAGATTGCCACCTAGAGAATCAACTCTAGATGGCAGGTGGACAAGGAAGCCGTTTGGCTTATCGAGAGTCCAACCTATCTATCTAAGTATACCCTGCCCGTCTTAGGTATATGTCAATTTTATTTTTAAACATATTAACACTTCTAGCACCTACACACTCAGCTGATAATTTGTTCCATTCGTTTACTATTCTTTGGGAAAATGAAAATTTTCTAATATCTAGTCTACACTGCTTCTTTGCTAATGCAACTCCATGTCCTCTAGTCCTTCTCTCTTCCTTGACCGTGAAGAAAATATTTCTGTCAATATTTTCATACCCATTCAATATTTTAAAAACCTCAATCTGATCTCCTCTCAATCTTCTGGTTTCTAGTGTTGTTAGACCACATTCTTTTAGACGCATTTCATAACTAATATTCCTGAGTTTTTGTATCATTTTTGTTGCTCTCCTTTGTACTCTTTCTAGCATATCAATATCCTTCTTGCGATATGGCCTCCATGCTTGTATACAATATTCTAAATGAGGCCTAACTATTGTTTTATAAAGCGGTATTATTAGTTCTTTTTCTTTGTATACTATATTTCGCCTAATTAATCCAAGAATTTGGTTTGCCTTCGCTGCTGCAATTCCACACTGCTCTGATACCTTCATGTCAGCACTAATGGTTAAACCTAAGTCCTTTTCCTTTACAGTAGTATTTAGTACAGTACCACCCATTGTATATTGTGCATTTTCATTCCCATGTCCTGTGTGGAGGCACTTACACTTTCCAAAGTTAAACAGCATTTGCCATTTCTCAGACCATTCTATCAACTTATTTAGATCATCTTGTAAATGCTGTCTATCTGCATCACTTTTTATTTTCCTAAACACTTTTGTGTCGTCCGCAAACTTCAACACCTTGCTTGTTATGTCATCATCCAAATCATTGATATATATTAAGAATAAAATAGGTCCCAATACTGATCCTTGCGGTACTCCACTCAAAACAGATTTCCAATTTGTAACCTCCCCATCAACTACTACTCTTTGTCTTCTATCAATAAGCCATTTTTCTATCCAGTTAATCATACTATTTCCTATGCCATGGGCCTTTAGTTTAAGTAGTAATCTTTGGTGTGGCACTTTGTCAAAGGCTTTTTTAAAATCTAAGTAGATTATATCTACTGGTGATCCCTCATCTACCCACTTTGTGACATCTTCCAAAAAACATAACATATTTGTTAAGCATGACCTCGCTTTTAAAAACCCATGTTGAGATGTGTTTATCAATTTATTTTTAACAAGAAAATCAACCAAGTGATCTTTAATTAGTCTTTCTAATAGTTTACAAATCACCGATGTTAAACTCACTGGTCTATAGTTCTCTGACTTGCTTCTTGATCCTTTTTTAAATAATGGTATGATGTTTGCTTCTTTCCATTCTACCGGAACCACTCCTTCCTCTAATGCCAAATTGAACACTGTTGCAAGTGGTATGCTAATTTGTTCTACAATTTCCAGTAGTAATTTGGGAGGAATCCCATCCACTCCTGGTGATTTATTATCCTTCATATCTCTTATTTTCATAGCTACCATTTTTGGGGTTACAGTTAGTTGTCCTAAATAGTCACACTCTCTCCCTTCGAACTTAGTCTCTAGTACTGGTAATGTACTAATATCTTCCCTGGTAAACACCGAACTAAAGTATTCATTTAGGTTTTCTGCCATTAAGAATCCCTCCGTTATTATGTTTCCATCACTACCTTCTAGTGGCCCGACCTTATCTTGAACTTTCTGTTTACTTCGAACATACGCATAAAAACTCTTGCTGTCATGTTTTATGTTGAAAGCTATTTTTTGTTCATAGCTTCTCTTCGAATTTCTAATTTCAGCTGTAGCTTGATTAAGTGCTTCTTTATAAATGGCATAGTCTTCTTCACTTCCAGTATGTCTATATGTCTTCCACATCATTTGCTTGTACTTGATTTTTCTAATGGCTTCCTTCGATAAGTGTTTCTTCTTTGACCTTTTCCCCTGTTTTTTCAAGGGGACAAATTTGTCAACGACGCAGTCAATTTCCCTCTTTAAGATATTCCAGCATTCTGTTGCTGTCTTATTCTTCAGTGTGTTATTCCAGTCTATCTTCGCTAAATATTCCCTCATGTCCTTATATCTTCCTTTGTGAAAATTTTTCCTGTACCGTATTTTTCTGTTCCGTTCTCCTTTTACTTTGATGATAAAATGTATCTGGTTATGATCACTACATCCCAGTGGCTCACATATATTGACATTATCAACAAATTCCTTCTGTGAGCTCAAAACTATGTCCAACACGTTCTTGTCCCTGGTTGGTTCTAACACATGTTGAAAAAGGAAACTATCTTGTACTAAATTTAAAAACTCTTGATCCTCTCTCCCAGGACTCTGTAGAGATGTCCACTTTATATGCCCATGGTTAAAATCCCCCATAATAATACAGTCCCGTTTACTCACTTCTTTTATAGCGTTGTGCATTTTTTCATTCTCTTCTATGCTTATGTTTGGACTACGATAAACTAACCCAACAGTTAATGTTGAGTTTCCTGTAACTATGTTACACCAGACAGCTTCACATTCTGCTTCTTTTTCTAATTTTATTTCATAAGCCTGGATGGATTCTTTAATATATAAAATAACTCCGCCTCCCCTTCTTCCTAATCTATCTTTCCTAAACATTACATATCCTGTCATTCCTAATTCGGCATCTGATATATCGGGGGTGGCCCAAGATTCAGTTATACCTATTATGTGAGGGTCAATATCTTCTACCATAATGTTTAGTTCATTTCTTTTGTTTACTATGCTCCTTGCATTTAAACAAACACATTTATAACCAAATTTCGTAGGGCTTTCCAGGCTGTTTTTTGCTGATTTCTTTTTGCTGTCTTTAGCTATGCCTCTAGTATTTGGCTTCTCTGTGTATCCCCCCTGCGAAACTAGTTTAAAAAATTGCAACCTGTTCCTCTGTCCATAGATTGAAGCAGGTTCTCGGAGAACACTGCTGCGCCCTTTCCGCTTAGATGGAGGCCATCTCTCACGTACATATCTTCCTTCCCAACAAAGTATCCCCACAAATCTACAAATCCAACTCCTTCTCCTTCACACATCTGCTCCACCAGAGCATTGATTGCCATCCTCTTACAGTTTCTATAGGTTGCTCCCCTTCCTCCGATTACTGGCAAGATTCCTGAGAGAATGATCTGTTCAACTCTTGTCTTCTTCAGTTTCCCTACCAACTGTCTGTATCTTTGCACTATTCTAGTTGTCCCCTCCCTGTCTGCATTGTTCGTCCCTACATGTACTAATATAGATCCTCCCTGGCCATGCCCCAACACGTTCTCTACCCTATCTGTCACATGCTCAATCCGAGCGCCCGGAAGACAAACAACAACATCTTCTCCTTTGTTTAACGTCTTGTCCGTCTTTCGCAAAATTGAGTCGCCCATAAAAACCCTTTCTGTTCTCAATGCACCCTCGATCACTGCTTCAGAGTAGCTCCTCCGTTTTGCATCTCCCTGGTTGCTGACTTTTCCCCCTGCCGCTTTCTCTGTTCCTTTCTTTCCTGTCTCTTTTCTTCCTGACATCTTCCTTGTTATTGACTTCCGTTTGGTCATATCTACTCTCAGTTCCTTTCTTCCCTTCGTCTTTCCTCCTGTCGCATCTACTTCTATCATCTCCTGTCCCCTTGTCCCTCCCTCCTTCTCTACTGTCACTTTCTCCACTGTCTCCTTCATGCATGGCATGTTTTCTGTTGTTCTTTCTCCATTTGTTTTCCTTGCTATCATCCTCCCTCCTCTCTCCATCCCCTTCACAAGATCCGTTAGCTTAGCTAGCTCTGCCCTCAGACAGTCCACTTTCCAACACCCTAAACATTGGAAAGTAAACCCTTCCTCCGTTGTCTCTGACCAAGACTTTCCGCACCCCGATAAGGCAAAATCCACCAAGCTGTGGCAGTGATCACACAGCAAGTGCCTCCTTGCCTTCACTTGCCGCTTGGAAGGTGCCATAATACGATTGATCAAATCAACTTAGTTTATACCAACTTAGTCTTTAGAAAGACTGTTTGTTTATTGTGTACAGCAACTGCAGCACACTACGTGTTATAAACAACTTACTACCTATGCTACCATGAACAATAATTTTATTCTGTACTGGTACCGTTCCCTAGCGGATACTTTGGACACTACCTATATAAACAGACTAGGGCTTCCTGCTAAAACACTTGCTTATTTTTAATAACAATGGCACCGAATCAAAGAATTATCCTATGTATGCAGCTGTCTTGCTTACCACTTTATCTGTTATATATCATATCAATTTATCAGATTTGCTAAATTTTGTTTACAATCTTGTTGAAAGCTAGATTACCCTATTTCACCCACTATAAATAATAGTCTGCACAAACTAAGGATTCCTACTAAAAAGCTTGTTTATTTTTAATAACAATGATACCTATTCAGAGTGTTACCTTACACATATAGTTGTTACGCTTATTGCTTTGTCTCTTATATACGATATCAAATAAACAGATTTTGCTCAGTCTTGTTTACAATTTGTCGAAGGCTAGATTACCCTATTATCACCCACGTATACTAATTTGTTCAAAAATACTGTTTACTAACTAAATTTAACCAAAACTGCCACTCAATATATGTCTAGTACACCCTTATGAATAACCTTAGCACAAAAATAATACTTATCAATCAATACTTCCGCTTGTTTTTCAACTTTTATACACCACCAAATTCAAACATCTGCATCCACCAAGTTTCCCGCCGCAGTTACCAAATATTGTTGTACTCTCACCTATTCATGGGTGTATCTAATATGAGAATTTCAAGTAACTGTTAATTTTGATCACTTGTTAACTCTCAGGAAAACTTTATGTACTTATTTGTTAACAGAGTTACAGAATAAATATATGAAAATGTGAGACTTATATGCGGTATATGTTGCTTTCTAAATTTGGAATACATAATGAACTTTAAAAATCTGCAAAACAAAAGTAAATTAGTTAAGAGGTAATGATTGGTAAGATGGGGGGGTTTCTGTTGGCCCTTGTTTTTCCGTTATTGATTGCTAAAAATTAATTCCATTAGAAACGCAATTAAAAAAATTGTGAACTGACAACACACATTGTTTTTTTTAGTTAATTTTACATATGTTTATACATCAATGGTACAACTTTTACACTGTTTCAACAAGATTTATTTTTTCGTAGTCTGGGTTCTCCAATATGGAATTGTCCTTTTACTGCTGTATTGACTATGGGAATGTGGATATTAGTCTCAAAATATTCGTAAAATAACCTATTTTGGTAAACTGCTGGAAAAAATATTCCGTAATTGTAGTTGCAAGTGGTTGCTGCTTCTCAATGAATAGAACTAAACTATTGTAATTTTGTTCCCTTTGACATTATAATTTTTTTATCTTGAACTGGTGTATTTCAGATGATGACTCCTGCAACCTGTCAGTACCATTTGAGTTTGGCAATGGCATGCATTCACATCAAGTCACGTTTGAGATTGTGGCAGCAAACATAATAAAAGAAGGCAGATCAAAATATGTGGTATGTATATATATATATATATCATAGGCCTACTGGTAGTGTCGTATTAATGTTATTCTTACCTTTCCGTGTCTATCAGGGGCAAATTTACCTTTGGTCATGATCACTGATTTCTGATATTGTTGCTACCTTGCAAATACCTAAACGAATTAAAAACTGGTTCAAATGTGTCAGTTGTCGGGCAGCTAAACTTAAAATAAGAGGCATATATGGTATAAAATACATATACAAATTTAAGTATCTTCATTTCGGAGCTTAGAAATACATTTTATGACTTATTTCCATAAATGTATTCATGTTGTATGCATACTTTCTTGTTGAAATAGTGCACTTCTTGTATAGCTAAATGTAATTCATTGGCAATATAAATATGCATATTTTTGTTGACACAGAGTATTTGTTACATTGTTAAATAATTTTTATTACACTAGCTTAAATTTAAGCCATATCAAAAGGAAAAAAACAGTTGCCATTTTTTAACACCTGTTTGTAGTGTTTTTATATCTGATAAATATGAGCACTTATTGGAATTCGATTACGGTGCTGATTACCTGAAATGCTAATAATAATTATAACAAATTAATAAACTAAACTTTAAAAATTGAACATTCAAAAAAAAAATTTATGTGCCAACAATTTATATACAATGCATTCGATTGTACATTACAGATGTACACAATCCAGATTCTGTGGGATTCGTTGACTGATGCATCTCCTGTAGTCGTCGACCGACGTTATTCGGACTTTGAGAAACTCAACACAAGCCTGCGCCAGAAATTTGCCAAGCTGATGTCCGAGATTGTGTTTCCGAGGAAGGTTCTCGTGGGCAACTTCAAGCCGGAGACGATCGCGCAGCGGAGCCGTGCGTTTGAGCAGTATCTGACGCACGTGTACTCCGTCGATCTCCTGTTGTACTCGAAGCCGTTCACCGACTTCTTCTATGGGGTTGATCTGGCGACTGCCCACACGCACATTCTGAATGGTCAGTACAAAGACTGCGTTCCTCTCCTCCGGTCGGTGCTGTGTATACAAAAGAAACTGCTGGGGGAGTCACATCGAGACATCGTCGCGACACTTTGTGCTATGGTGGCAGCACTGTACGCCCTCGAAGACGACGCGCAGGCGCTGTCGTTGGTGCAGGTGGCACTGAAGTGCATCGGAGCGGACGAGCACAACTGCCATCTGGTGCCACTGCTGCAGGTGGGCGTGCGACTGTGCTGGAAGCTCGGCCGGGAAAAGAAGGATTTGGAGGACCATCTGCACATGCTGAAGTCACACGGCCTCAACGTCCACAGCGCTCCAGCACTGCTTGAACTTGTCGTTGACACGATTCACTCACAGTCGACTGTGTAGAGTCACATGATTACACAGTCGACTGTGTAGAGTCATGTAATTACACAGTTGACTGTAGAGTTACGTAATTACCCAGTCGACTGTAGAGTTACGTAATTACACAGTTGACTGTAGAGTTACGTAATTACACAGTCGACTGTGTAGGGTCACGTAATTACACAGTCGACTGTGTAGAGTCACGTAATTACATAGTCGACTGTAGAGTCACATAATTACACAGTCGACTGTGTAGAGTCACATAATTACGCAGTCGACTGTGTAGAGTCACGTAATTACGCAGTCGACTGTGTAGAGTCACGTAATTACGCAGTCGACTGTGTAGAGTCACGTAATTACACGGTCGACTGTGTAGAGTAAAATAACTACGGCCGTGACAATCCATTGATTAGTTGAAATAATTTCCAACAGTGCAATACATGAAGTTTTATTGTGTTGAATGTTGAAATCATGTCACAAGCAAAGCATGCGTTACCATTGGAAACCATTTTGATGATATCCACAAAGCCTATCTGCCGAGGTGACCTTAATACTGAGGTGACCTCAATACTGAGGTTCCACTGTAACAGTTGTAGTGTTTACACCTTTCTTTACAGCTGTAAAATGTAGTGAAAGTAAACTGTTTCTCTTGAAGTTATTTGTCACAAAAATTAATACATATCTTGAAACAAATTCATATAACACATCGTTTCAGCCCTAGGCTTAATTAAGCATAATTACACTTTATATTGAATTACTTCACTTACAAATATGTGAGAAAAACAGTTATCATGTACAAGAAATTAATTGCTTGTTGACAAACTAATTGTAATATATTTGTTCTCAAACAACTACATTAGATTCTGTTGTATTTTCTGCCTGTGCAAACGTTGTAAAGCTATTTTCTACTATTTAAGCTGGTTCAAGGTGCCACAAGATAATTTATTTTTTTACTGAAAAAGTTGTCCAGCCACAATGTTTATATTTATTGATATCTGGCTGCAGTATAATCCAAACAGGAAATTACTTCTAATTATAGCAAGTCTAAACTTATGCAATGCATGCTGGGATGTTTTGTACATGGTGACTCATTGCAGGGTAATGAGAATGCCCAGACTTTGGAATGATAAGAATTGTTGATACCAATTGTTAGTGCTCAGCTAAATTAATAAAATGATATCACAGTGCATTTTTTTTATAGAACAAGCTCTTGTCTAATTTAACGGCACTAGTACAGCTGAGTTTAATGAACATATGTCGATGTTGTCAGTTTAGTACATATAAATATGGCATTTAATACACTGTGATAATAACAGATGACAGGCCATGTCATCTTGCCAGACTGCATTCATGATTTAAGTGCAGAAAAGAGGTGATACTATGCATTACACATTTGTCAGTGTTGTCAAAAAAAGATTGATGGTAAAAAGGCTAGATTATAAATTTATGTTACTTTAGTGTGTCTTCTATTAAGCATAATTTGTAGATATGCTATTGAACCGGTGATACTAGCATGCTTGAACATACGAATTAGCATGTTTATCTAATTTTGTTTCATTCAAGGGTTTATTAAGTGTATATCGGCCACTGAATAAAGTGTACTCGGGGTACTGTATTTACACGAGGTGCTTACAGAGGACATTCTCTGTCTTTGTGAGATTGACTTGCCATTATAAACTTGCTTTGACAACTTTTAGTCGTTAAATCTACCATTTGCATGGCTAACCTACCACAAAGTACAACCACGTTTACAAGGACTTAAATGTGCACAAGGGCTTAATTCTGCCATGCCAATAATTCAAGATTTTGGTACAATTGGCCAGAGGGAAATTGTTAACATTACCCCTCTGGCTTTAAGGGCTACTTGTTTGTTGCTGTGGATAAAAAAGTCTTCTTCAACAATTTGAACCCCTGCAACTTAAACAAATTATGCAATATCATAAAAAGTTGTTAAATTAATTATTAAAACAACTGTAAATAGTAAAGTATTAGTTTGTTAGTTTTTAATACTGGAATGGAATAGCATACCCAGTCAAGAATATTTGTAAAGCATGCTTACACAGTGCAACCAGTTGTGACAATGTTAAAATGCAATATCTGCGGCATATCTATTACGTTGGCATATACAGCTTTATTTATTTTTAAATATTTATTTATTTCTAACTCTGCTATTAACGATACTTATGAAAAGCTACAGGTAGCCTCATGCATATTGAAATAAACTGTGATGTATGTTTGTCTCTCCCTGGTGGATACCCAGCAAAATATGCCCGTAGTGTTATCACCAGCAATGGTTTTTGTAAAATCAGAGCATTTGGATGATATAATGTTTTTTAAATAAATTTGATAAGTGTTCAGTATGAATGGTATGCCAATACCATTAAAATATGTATGGATTGTTGTTAAGAAAATCTGGTTAATTTTACAATCACATCCTGTGAATGTACAGTGTATAGTGATTCCAGGTTTTGATTCGTTTCATCAGATTGTCAAGGAAACTTGGTTTTAACTAAATTAAATATTTATGCCATATCACTGTGTAATGGTTAAAGCAATGTATGGTGGTGTACTCTCAATTTGGGTGAACGCTCCAGTGTACTCTAAGTTGGTAGAATACTAAAGTGTACTTTCAGTTGGTAGAATGCTCCAGTGTACTCTAAGTTGGTAGAATACTAAAGTGTACTTTCAGTTGGTAGAATGCTCCAGTGTACTCTAAGTTGGTAGAATACTAAAGTGTACTTTCAGTTGGTAGAATGCTTCAGTGTACTCTAAGTTGGTAGAATACTAAAGTGTACTTTCAGTTGGTAGAATGCTCCAGTGTACTCTAAGTTGGTAGAATACTAAAGTGTACTTTCAGTTGGTAGAATGCTCCAACGTACTCTAAGTTGGTAGAATACTAAAGTGTACTTTCAGTTGGTAGAGTGCTCCAGTGTATTCTAAGTTGGTAGAATACTAAAGTGTACTTTCAGTTGATAGAGTGCTCCAGTATACTCTAAGTTGGTAGAATACTAAGTGTACTTTCAGTTGGTAGCGTGCTCCAGTGTATTCTAAGTTGGTAGAATACTAAAGTGTATTTTCAGTTGATAGAGTGCTCCAGTATACTCTAAGTTGGTAGAATACTAAAGTGTACTTTCAATTGGTAGAACGCTCCAGTGTACTCTAAGTTTGTCGAATACTAAGGTGTACTTTCAGTTGGTAGAATGCTCCAGTGTACTCTAAGTTGGTAGAATACTAAGGTGTACATTCAGTTGGTAGAATGTTCCAGTGTACTCTAAGTTGGTAGAATACTAAAGTGTACTTTCAGTTGGTAGAATGCTCCAGTGTACTCTAAGTTGGTAGAATACTAAGGTGTACTTTCAGTTGGTAGAATGCTCCAGTTTACTCTATAAGTTGGTAGAATACTAAGGTGTACTTTCAGTTGGTAGCGTGCTCTAGTGTACTCTAAGTTGGTAGAATACTAAGGTGTACTTTCAGTTGGTAGCGTGCTCTAGTGTACTCTAAGTTGGTAGAATACTAAGGTGTACTTTCAGTTGGTAGAATGATTCAGTGTACTCTAAGTTAGTAGAATACTAAAGTGTACTTTCAGTTGGTAGCGTGCTCCAGTATACACTAAGTTGGTAGAATACTAAAGTGTACTTTCAGTTGGTAGAATGCATGTTAAAATCGTGTTATTGGTGTTTTGTGGTTCAGGCAAGTTTGTTCACTCTGACTTGTTCACTCATAAGAATGGATTACTAATTTAACAAGATTTAACAAGATTGCCACCTAGAGAATCAACTCTAGATGGCAGGTGGACAAGGAAGCCGTTTGGCCTATCGAGAGTCCAACCTATCTATCTAAGTATACCCTGCCCGTCCCAGGTATATGTCAATTTTATTTTTAAACATATTAACACTTCTAGCACCTACACAATCAGCTGATAATTTGTTGCATTCGTTTACTATTCTTTTGGAAAATGAAAATTTTCTAATATCTAGTCTACACTGCTTCTAATATCTGAATACAGACAATGGTCGATATGTTCACACAAATAATCTTTGTGCACAAATTGAAGCATGGTCGAGTGCTTCCCAGAGAAGTTTGTTAATTTGTTCATGAAGTAATCTTTGCTTCCTTGCGCTTACATGCATTTTGAATATGTAATTGTTGAAGGTGTGTTTACATGCTAATGGTCTGCTTGGCCGTTTTGTTTATTTTTTATAATGCAAATACGTTTATTAATAGTATTATTTAAGCTCTGTATGTGCAATAGTAGGAGTTTGATGTCTATGCCAGCTGCTTCACAATGAAAATACCTTTCAAGTATGGCACTTGTTTCTAATGCATAGTTATTATATTTGTAATATAGAACATGTAGTGGAAATTAAACCTGTATATTCTATACAAAACCTTTGTTTTGTCATGAAAAAATATTTTGGACCTTGTGCACTATGACGTCATTATCTGGGGAAGCCCTTCCGGCGCAATGCGTTGTGCATTTTGTACTCGTCAAAAGTTTGTTGTGCCGCCATTATCCCATGTTAAAAAGCCTGTTTTTTGTTGGGTGTCTCGCAAGATCTGGCTATATCACAAACTGGCTACATAACAAGAAAATGTAGTGAAAAAACTTGGCATATAATCAAAGTATGTGAATCCCTCATCAAAGAGCCTCGCAACTTATTATATTACTGGTTATGCCATAATATTTGACAGCAAGATTCTCGTTGACGTCAATTTGTGAAGTCATGCGTATGCCGCCAGGTTTGATAGCGTCTTCATCTTCAACTTTTTTTGTGCAGCTACGTTTCCCATATGTCTTAGTTGTTATAATTATATTGTTAACTTGATGTGTGTTGCAATTGTATAGAAATGTGTCGCTTCAGGCAATTTTCTAAAGTATAATTGTAGTATTATGTTCCAAAGCCTAGCCTAAGCCTAAGGCTTAGGCTAAGGCTAAGCTAAGGCGCCTAGCCCTAGCTAACTAAAGTCTAAACAAAAGGCCCGCAAATCGTAAAGCCGGCAGCTTCAAAAATAAAATCATCAGATATGATGATAAATATGGTCCATGTGAAATTATTTGTGTAAATTAATTTGTTATAAATTATTGAATCAAGGTGTTGCTTAGTATCATATTGATTTCACTGTTATGTAGCATCATAATGACACAACTAGGAAATCTTCTGCTAGGTCAAAAATCCGTGTCATTTAAGATTATTCAAGGGCAGATAACACGCGCGGTATTTTTGACATAGGCGTTTTGAAATTTAGAATTTGTCATTTTAATAACTTGTATTGTAGGTACTGTTTGGTTTATGATAATTTATTATTATATATATATATATATATATCTGCTATAAATTGAGCAAAATAAAAAAAGATAAATATTTCAGCTATATATGTATGTGTTCTATCCACATCTTGAGAGAAGGTCATCACTGGAAAGTAAATTGACATTTTGGTACAAAGTTAATGGAGGAAGTTGTAACTAGTATATAATTGGACATGCCAAAATATTTTTTTAGCAAAAGTAAGACTGTAAACATTTCAAGTATGTGCGTTCTACCACATTTTTACAGAATATCACTGGGAGAGATGGACGTTTTAGATGTAAAAGGTGCGAAATTGGAAATGCCAAATGTGAGCATAATCTTCCGGACGACCTGCGTAGGTGGTAGGTTGTCTGCCTCAATGTCTGAATCAAAAACATGTCTCGTGAAAAGGTAACTAAGGAAAATATCTTGTAAAGCAATACTGTTCTCTGTCTGTCAGTGTCTTTGTGGAGCCGTATCACCAATAATTTTGCGTATATAGGGTTTCAAATGGGAGTTTTTAGTCATTACTATCACAATGCTTCATATTCACCTTTTTATGCAATTAATCCTCCCACAATTTTATTCAAGGCTATATATACTAATAAATACAGTGAGTCAGTGAATCTAACCTTTTCTGTTGCAGTTACTTACACTTACAATATTTTGCATACATTAAACGTATAAGTTTACAAATGCATTCTGTTAATGTGATAGTAGCTGTATACATGTTTCAGAGAGAAATGTCTCATGACCAATAGCTTTTCAAATACATTGTTGATCCGGAATTTTGCTTATGACATTATGCAAAGTTATGTGGATGACAGAATACCTAAGGTCACTTCTCCGGCATTTTACAACTGGACAGACACTCTTTCAAATATCCCGCAGAAATTTAACTATACACAGATGTATGAATATCTGATGAAGAGAGAAGTGATTGTTTTATCAGTAGATGGAGTCATTATCGATCATGTAATGTTGCCAGTGGCAGAAAAACCACTGCAGAGTGTCTGTGTGTGATAGGACGAGGACGCAAATGCAACCATGTAGGAGCAATCTTGTTTGCCCTAGTCGAGTTCCGAGAATCACAGATGAAGATTAGCTGCACAGCACAACCTCAGCACTGGCATCTGCCCTCTAGAAAAAGCAAAAAGAGGATAAAGCCCCAGACCATTGGTGAGACAATGTGATAGTATACTATCCATAATAATTATACTGATCATGGTTTTTCTAAGTTTCTAAGATACGGAATGAAAATATACTACAAGGATTAATGAATATGTTTATTTGATTTCCACTGTATATATATATATATATTGTGCGTGTGTGTGTGTGTGTGTGTGTGTGTGTGTGTGTGTGTGTGTGTGTGTGTGTGTGTGTGTGTGTGTGTGTCTGTTTGTCTGTGTGTTTGTTTGTGTGGGTGGGTGGGTGTGTGGGTGTGTTTGGGGGCATGCGTGCGTCCGAGCGTGTGTGCGGGCGTGTTGCATGTGTGTGTATGAGTTTGTGTATGTTTGTGTACGTGATTGTGGCATGTGGTATATGCATGTGTGTTTATGCACACATTCGTGAACGCGTGCACACGTGTGTGTTTGTGTTTGAGCGGACACGCCAGTAGCTGTGATCGGATGCTTTGGAGGAATGAGTGTTTGCTTTGAACAGTTCGGCGCAATAGTACGTGCATATTGTCGGACGGCAGTCAATGATAGGCGCTTTGTGAAAGGGCATTGTGTATTCGATCTCATTAAAAAAACGTGTTCAGCCTATCTCTGAGACTACGATTATAGACGTGACACGGATTCACATTTAGATTGCATCAAACAATCGATTCTACCTGTCTTTTTGAACACTTCTGAGGGATAGCGCGATGACCAAGTCCTAACTCACTGGCGTCAACAGTGGTTCCGCCAAACGGCAATAACCACAAACACATAAAAATTGCAATATAACAATTAATAACAATATTCCATTTCCCGTGGAACAAGACGGCAAACGTGTAGTCGTAATTTTACAAAGGGAATGAACTATATAAGGCACATTCATGAAATAAGAGTCAACATTCTGCGAAGCATTCGACCAAATATAATTATTTTCAGCAACACTGATACAAGGCGGCAGTCTCCAATGCAAGATTTTTGTCATCGATCTTAGTCATCCTATACTTGAATAGTTACTGACAATAGTCATCAGTGTTAGTAACCCAAATCATGGGGTTCGTAAACCCATGTCGTGATGTAAAGTGATCACTGCGTCGTGCGAGTTGCCTTAAACCAGTGATGACACGAGCACACGACGGTTGATGTTGATGTAGATTGCTGGCAACAGGTGCTGCGTATGATACGACATCAGCGGAGTTCGCCGATGCATGCGCCCGTCCATTCTTTTTTCTCCCATTGTTTAAAATGTTTCCTTATCACCGCACGAAAACCACTTATGCATTTCCCAAACGCATCCCCAACTTTCATTCTTCGGACGGCCCTTGGTCTTCAATTCGACTTTCGTCAGCAGCCACTTGTTATCGAGACAATAAAGGACGAGTTGCATATAGCCTCTGCTTTTTATAGTTGGCTTGATTTTGCAATTTTTTTCTTTTTCTATGCAGTCGTCTTCGAATGTAAATTTGTCTCTAAGGTTACGTTGGAAGCAGTCCACGTCCTCGTTAAACAGAGCATGCCAATGTTTGTGTTCGTTAATTTGAAAAAAATATATTATCGTCGGTTCCAGCATTCTTTTCATCGCCGGTTGTCAGCCACAACTCGTACTTGCACTGTTTAACACGGGCACCGGGGCGGCAACTCACCGTAACTGCCGGACCCAGCACGAGGCAAAGTTGTAATAACACCATCTTTCTGCCTCACATAATTTCACTTGTCAAATCGTTCGGTGACACGCACGTGATACCCAGAATCAACAGGCTGTCCGTAATAATGAACTTCTTTGTCCCATGCCACGCCAGATTTTAAAATGAACTCGCGTAAGCGCGTTGCTATATGACGTGTTTTACGTCACGATCTCGAGGTTTCGTACGTAATTTGCTCTCGTTCTAACCTATGGCCGATGTGTTCTGCAAAAAAATGATACGCTTTAAATATGAAGCATAATTTAAGAACATACAAACAAATTAAGTGTTTGTCGATCTCAATGCTATGACTTGTTTAAATTATACTAGTATAAAACGACTATCACAATGTACAAAATTAAACATCATAAGTAATACATGTCAGGTGCAGATGGTTGGACGTAAAGAGGCGCCCCTGGAGGAGATGTCATCAACAACACAATTAGGTATAAGTCAAACATCAAGGCCAAATGCCATGATCATGTTCGGCACGTAGGCCACTTAATGGGTCACTCTACTCACGTTCCTCACGTTGGTCATTTACACGTAATTACGCATGCGCAATGTTACAACTTTCTATCTATCTATCTATCTATCTATCATAATGCACTATGCAATATTAATATACAGGGTTAATGCAACTGGAGCGGAGGAAGGTCAAAGGTTATAAATTATTGTGTTTTATTTTCAAACTATACACGTCCCTACTCACCCAAAAGCGCCGTCCCATCCCTCATTAATTTAGGCGACGTCATCATTACAACTATTTTGTGTTAGCCGTCCCAGCTCACTCACAAGCGCCGTCTCAGTCCCATTTTTGCGTCATCATTATGCAACGACAACCACAAACATAAATAAGACCCCCGTTTATCATCACTGTGCAACGACCACCACAAACATATATGACCCCCGTTTTTCGAGTTTGTCATTGTTCACTCGTCTTCGCATCAGTGAAGCGACGAAAACCGAGAATTATAAGTAGAAACGGATGGAGTTACACGAATGCCGTCAAGGGCCGCGGGACCTGCGAGCTACTACCACGGGGTTAGCACCTATAGAAACCTACGGAGAGGGGTATATATACCACCAATTGATTTTCCATAGGCGGCCATTGTAACGTTTCTTTGATTTCCCGCCAAGTTTTTCGATCAATGTTATTGAAAATTTCAGACACTAAGTAGCCTCCATTCACACATATCATATATAAAATTCGTGAAAATGACATATGTTTTTCTCCTACAATCCACACTCTCACCTGACACCCCTTCATTTTTGCTTCAATCAGCGGCCGATTGCCAATGTTGACACCTCTAGGCCAAATTACACATGTGTGCATACGCACCTTTTCACTGTCTGACAAATTTCATTATTTCGCAGCTGTGATATCACGCTACGCAGAAATATCATTTCCATTCAACCAGTCCTACATTTAGTGCTTCCAGAAATTTACAAAAAGTGCACAATGCAGTTCTTTTAAGCAGGACTACTATCAGGATTAATGGCGTACGACTCCATTTGGTGGTATGTGGCCAGAGACGTTCCCACGTTTAGCTATAGCACCACAACAACCGTCGGCGTCGGCGTCGGCGTCGGCGTCGGCGTCGGCGTCGGCGTCGGCGTCGGCGTCGGCGTCGGCGTCGGCGTCGGCGTCGGCGTCGGCGTCGGCGTCGGCGTCGGCGTCGGCGTCGGCGTCGGCGTCGGCGTCGGCGTCGGCGTCGGCGTCGGCGTCGGCGTCGGCGTCGGCGTCGGCGTCGGCGTCGGCGTCGGCGTCGGCGTCGGCGTCGGCGTCGGCGTCGGCGTCGGCGTCGAATCCCGGAAAAACAATAGGATGGTGGGGAACGGAGGACCAATAACTGGCTGCCTAATTCATCCGACTCCAAATTAAATTAAATTTAGTACAGTTGTTGGTTCACATGAATATACCAAAATAAAAAAAAACAATCTAGGTCAATTATCATTGAAGATATAGGTCAGTGAACTTTGACCCGATTCGCATACTGACCGCTACTTTAATGCCTGTAACTCTGCTATTAATAAAGCTAGAGAAACAAACAATACATAAATGGAAAGCCAATAAACGTGCGCATATAACAAAATGTGTACAACATATTAGCAAAATCAGAGGATAATTTGTTTTGGGTATCTGAGGTAAGATTTTAAAAATTACAACATTCTTATTTACATTATTTATTTTATGTTATGCCAGTTTATTGGCTTTCCAATGATATAGGGATTGTTTGTAACAACTAATACATATGGCAAACGCAGCTGCACAAAAAAGTTGTTGAAGACGAAGGCGCTGTCAAACCTAGCGGGAGACGCGTGACTTCACAAGTTAACGTCAACGAGAATCTTGCTGTCAAATAGTATGGCATAACCAGTAATATGATAAGTTGCGACGCTCTTTGATGATGGATTCACACACTTTGATTATGTGCCATGAAGTTTTTTTCACTACATTTTCTTGTTATGTAGCCAGTTTGTGATATAGCCAAATCTTGCGAGACACCCGAAAAACACAGCCCTTTTAAAATGGGATAATGGCGGCACAACAAAATTATGACGAGTACAAAATATCCACAATGCATTGCGGAGGCAATTCCCTCGCTATAGTGCACAAGGTCCATTGTGCATGTTTCTTCACTCTGTTATTTCCAAAACATGTTTGTGCAACAAACTGATTACAACACAATATATATTATATAAGAAAGCGTTCTCTTTAATACCACATATCAATATGTCAAACGACTGACTATTATAACAAAATAAAATAATATCTCTTATAATGGTGAAGTTGACCATAATGTTACTTTTACAAATTTGCCATTTTCAAAACAAATCTAGAACTATTTGCACAACATATCAATTTTGTAACATTTAATTGTGTCACGTTGTACAAATAAATTGGCAGCAAAGTTCATTTCAGTTAGATGCTTACAGTCGGTGTATGAAAATACATCGCCAGTGAAAAGCCCATTAAGGATATCAGATGATTGAGATGCAGGGAATGATTGAGTGAGATGAACACTGGCCCAGTAGCCAATCGGAGAGTGAAATGGAGACACTTCTCACAATAATGAAACTTCAAACCATAAATGGCTTCACTTTGCACACAGCCTGTGTTTCACCAGTGATCACTGTTCCATGTTAGCACTGTATGCAGTCGGCTGATAATGGAGCGATGTTACGACAGTTCTGTTTGTTGTGTTTCACAAGTACTGCTTGGCGAGTGTTCGGAGAAAGCGAGCCTTGCGGAGCTTGGCTGCCTCGTACATGATCTCCGGCGGGTTGCTGGAGTTCAACTCCAGCTGACCTATGGCCTTCAGCTGGAACGAATACAAATACATTTATTTCAGGTAAAACCCCCATATACAATTGGTACATACATCAGCACATCTAAGTAGCCTATAAAACTTCAAATATGTAAAACAATTAATAGTTAAAAAATAAATAAAGCTATAATTGAGATAAATGTAAAATTGTAAAAAACATTAAATAATTAGCAATATACAGGATGTGATTTTATAATAAATATGCAATTAATTCATGTAAATAAACACCGTTTGAAAAGTAAGTTATATAAACAACTTACTGACTTTAAAATAATAATAAAGTTATATGCGAGACATGATGACTATCTTACAGATTTACTGTGTACAACGAATTGGCCCAGCTAATCCAAATTGGGCCATTTACTATTTCAAAACAATTGTACATAACCATAATCAAGTCATTATTTGTGTTAAAAATGTGTTTTTTAAAACCATAAATGTTCTTACGCAATAGGGCATCAAATGTATCAATAGCATTATTAGCAAACAAACTCATCTCATGAACATGTGCTACACACCAGACACAACACGTCACCATACATGTATATGGGTACTACCAGGGCCCAGTTTCATGGAGCATACTTAAGACATCGCAGTGGGCGATAACCCGTCGAAAGCCTAAAATGTCGTAAAGTTACGCTAATGTCGTAAAGTTACGCTCCATAGTTGCACCATGTATTTAGTAGAAGTAACTTTATGCTAGTTGAAATATGTACGGTATGCTCCCGAAACGCCAATTCTAAACCTAATTATTTTCAATGTTTACACGGGATATCCTTTACATTCATCATACTTTCCCATTTGCTATACGAACGACAAAGGCGTCAGCTAGAAAGAAAAGGGTTGTTTAGACACAGCACAAATACAGGGATTCCCCACAGCACCCCAACTACCGGGTAGATCAATACTTCATTGATTTAGCAGCGCGAATGCTAAATTGGTCTCATGAAAGTGGCTGCATTGACTATTTGTTGTTAGCTGCGACCAGTAGACCGCATAATTGCACATAAAGTTACATGGCTTTATGAAACTGGGCCCTGGTAGACAGTAGACACCATCTCATCAATGTAGCAGTCTGTAGCCATAGTAGTAGTGCAATAGTACAATAGAACCCGGGTTCAAATCCTGTGTGGCAGTGTCAAACCATGTTTTCACTCTACATTGCTCCAGTTCACTCACTGTATGAATGAGTACCTGGCTATTTGTGCATTAATTGCAGCGTGGCTGGATGCTTCCCAAAAAAAAGTGAGAGGATGTTTGATTGGACAGGTGTGCCAGGGAGTAAAGTGTAAAGCACTCTGGGCACTTCCGAGGACTGGACACTGTGCTACACAAGATATAACCTCACTCCATCTCGTCATTATGTATTGCAACTAGACACCAGACAAAACGTTATCATCTCATCTGGCTGGACACCATACGCAGCATCTCATCAACGTTTGAGAACATAGTTTCAGTAACTGCATATAGTGTCATTGGTGACACGATTTATGTAAGGTGGACAGACTTTATGCATAAAGGGGAGGTCGGTCATTGTTATATGCACACATAATTTCTAGATGATCGTGTGACTAACAATCAAAGAAGGACGTGACATTTTCCTGTAACAAACTTGTATAGCCTTATTTTATAGTGAGATTGTCTATGAGTGATAATACTATGCTGAGACAGTGGGGGTAAATGGTGGAAAGCAGACGTACAGCAACTTGTTTCTTGTCCAGCTCTCCTCTCCTTGTGTGCAAGTCTGGGGTTCACGGTCAAAGAAACTGACCAACAGATATCTAAGTTTACGCCAAATCAGTCTGCCACTGAACGTCAAACATTCACTAAAACAACTGCAAAAACATTATGGAAATTATGATAGTACGCCTATTTTGCTACATACAGCAGCAACCCTGTTGAATGCTTTCATCTTCAAATGTTCTGGTGCTACATTGTCACTACAAGAGTAAAGCTAGTCAGTTGTGGACTCAACTACTAAATCCTCAATGTTGGTGCTTCTTGTTTGTCTTGTTAATGAAAAATCGTGGGAACATCTCGTTAACTTTGAAGTCAGTTTGAACATGACTTTTATACTTCTAGATTTAACAATCAAACGCTAAGTAAAAAACAAGGTATTTTGAGCATGTTGTTTTGGGAGAATTTTTACCAAATAGTATATAATTTGTTTTTGCCATTTGAATGTGGTACTATATATTTGCAACTAAGACTGTTTTCTATTCTTATTTTTCTGATATTCTGCTGATAGTAAATAAGTTGCCTGGTCTCTGGACCGATGTGAAGGATACTGATCAAGAACTCAAGGATCGCTGCGTCCCAAATACAGTCATAGCAACCATCCATTGCATCATGGGAAGTCTTCTCCTGCAGAGCTTTGAATGCTGTTGCGTAGTCTACTTCATCGAGGAACTGACACAGAACTGCCACCTGTTGGTAAAACAACAAACCTGACGAATATAAAACATATATAATATTACTTTTGGGACAAGACAATTATACATTCAGCATTCACAAATGATTGGTGTGACGTCATGCACAGAACTGGTCGTGTAAAATATAGCTGCAAAGTTTGCATGTCCTCAACTGCAAAGTTTCAGGCATCATAACTGTAACCTTGAGATAATAAATAATGTGATTGTGAGATTACTACCAGGGTAGGTTTATTTAATTGGGGGTGTCACTGCAGATATCAGGTTCACTTACAGGGGTGTCACACTGCAGATACAGCATTTACTTACATGGGTATGACATTGCAGATATAACATTCACTTACATGGTTGTGACACTGCATATATAACATTCACTTACATAGATGTGACATTGCAGATATAACATTCACTTACATGGATGTGACATTGCAGATACAACATTCACTTACATGGATGTGACATTGCAGATATAACATTCACTTACATGGATGTGACATTGCAGATATAACATTCACTTACATGGATGTGACATTGCAGATATAACATTCACTTACATGGATGTAACATTGCAGATATAACTTTCATTTACATGGATGTGACATTGCAGATATAACTTTCACTTACATGGGTGTGACACTGCATATATAACTTTCACTTACATGAGTGTGACATTGCAGATATAACTTTCACTTACATGGGTGTGACATTGCAGACATAACATTCACTTACATGAGTGTGACATTGCAGATATAACATTCACTTACATGAGTGTGACATTGCAGATATAACTTTCACTTACATGGGTGTGACATTGCAGATATAACTTTCACTTACATGAGTGTGACGTTGCAGATATAACATTCACTTACATGGGTGTGACATTGTATGTACAGTGTTCACTTACATGGGTGTGACATTGCAGATATAACATTCACTTACATGGGTGTGACATTGTATGTACAGTGTTCACTTACATGGGTGTGACATTGCAGATATAACATTCACTTACATGGGTGTGACATTGTATGTACAGTGTTCACTTACATGGGTGTGACATTGCAGATATAACATTCACTTACATGGGTGTGACATTGTATGTACAGTGTTCACTTACATGGGTGTGACATTGCAGATATAACATTCACTTACATGGGTGTGACATTGCAGATATGAGCAGCACTTTATCATGTGTTTGTAGATCTGAAACAGTCGATGTTCTGATTTATCAAATACGTTTCAGTCTAAAATAGACATTTAAAAAGAACAGTGGAAATGTCACTTCACCAACACAAGGACAGCTGTAGCATGCTGCTGGCATCTGTCATGTGTCAAATGTCACATGTTAACTGTCATGTGCTGTCCAACATCTATGTCAGCTGTCACATGTAGAGTCCACAACACTCTGGCTAGAACCTCAGACTCTTGACAAGAGAACTTGGGTTTAAGTCGATGCTGCAATGATGAACCTTCGTTTACTTTATGTTGATCCAGTTGATTCAGCTGTACGAACAAGTACCTGGCTGTAAACAGGGGTGGGGTTTTGTGTAGAACAGTCTTTGAGTACTAATTGCAGCATGGCTGGATATTTCCCAGAGAGGTTGAGATGGTGTCTGATTAAGCAGGTTTGCCAGGAGTACATGTGCAAGGTGCTTTGTGCTGGCCCAGGGACTGGACGGTGAATGCCACCTCACACAAGACCGTATCTTTACTTGTTACTTTACTTGTCAACCACCAGGACGTTTGACACTTTTATTTGGCATTGACTGACTCTCAGAGTCCGTCTAGCTCTGACAACCCAGAGACACACTGCAGAAGATGGATGAGACTGACAGTGGATATGGCACCACACTGAACAGGCCAGTCAAGGGATGAGTGAGTGAGTGAGTGAGTGAGTGAGTGAGTGAGTGAGTGAGTGAGTGAGTGAGTGAGTGAGTGAGTGAGTGAGTGAGTGAGTGAGTGAGCGAGGGTGTGGGAGTGAGACACTAAGACTGGGAGTGGGTGTGTGACTGAGTGAGTGATGGAAGAAGCGAGTGAGGGTAGGACGGAGGGATTAAGGGAGGGAGGGAGGGAGCGAGTGAGGGTAGGACGGAGGGACTGAGGGAGCGAGTGAGGGTAGGAGGGAGGGACTGAGGGAGGGAGGGAGCGAGTGAGGGTAGGAGGGAGGGACTGAGGGAGGGAGGGAGCGAGTGAGGGTAGGACGGAGGGACTGAGGGAGGGAGGGAGCGAGTGAGGGTAGGAGGGAGGGACTGAGGGAGGGAGGGAGCGAGTGAGGGTAGGAGGGAGGGACTGAGGGAGGGAGGGAGCGAGTGAGGGTAGGAGGGAGGGACTGAGGGAGGGAGGGAGCGAGTGAGGGTAGGACGGAGGGACTGAGGGAGCGAGTGAGGGTAGGAGGGAGGGACTGAGGGAGGGAGGGAGCGAGTGAGGGTAGGAGGGAGGGACTGAGGGAGGGAGGGAGCAAGTGAGGGTACGAGGGAGGGACTGAGGGAGGGTGGGAGCGAGTGAGGGGAGGAGGGAGGGAGCGAGCGAGGGTAAGAGGGAGGGACTGAGGGAGGGAGGGAGCGAGTGAGGGTAGGAAGGAGGGACTGAGGGAGCGAGTGAGGGTAGGAGGGAGGGACTGAGGGAGGGTGGGAGCGAGTGAGGGGAGGAGGGAGGGAGAGGGTGACTTCACAAGTGAGTGAGGGAGGGAGGAAGCAAGTGGGAGTAGGAGGCAGGGATAAGGGAAGGAGGGAGGGAGTGCGGATCAGTGAGTGCATGAGTGAGTGAGTGAGTGAGCGCGTGAGTGGATGACTTACCTGGTCGTCGAAAGTGTTCTTGGTGACGGGTTGTGTAAAGAAGTCGGTTGTGAGGACGCCCACTTCAAGGTAGAACTTGAGAGCCTGGGCGTACTGGCCGTGGGCTGCAACAGACCAACAACTCACAATTCCCACATTTCTCACTCACACCATCACATCCTCACTCACCAGGAGTCACTGCTGCTGATTACATGAGAGCCGCCGGCAGCACCCCTGGCTTATTGCTTTGTGAAACCCAATTCTTAAGCTCAGCCTGTGTAATTGCTCACAAGACCAGTGGTTGGGGACAGGTCTGGTGATCATCAAAAATTTGTATCAGCCATCGGTTGGCGATGTTTCTGATGTAGAAGCAAATATTTGAACACACAATACTGATCAAATATTTTCACTACTGGGTGAGTTGGTTGGGATTCACTGAAGTTGTTTATCTGCTTTCAAATTGCGTCGTTGTCGTATGGGTGACACAGTCGCATCAGTGAAGTCAATTAGTTGTCTGACTCAGCTAATTTTCACACTTTGCATACAGCAAATTGCCCTGGCTCGTGAGGATGCACTGTGGCAGTGTCTCTATCTCTTATCAGTGACCGGTCATTTCGTGTGGTTGGACCTCGATTATGGAACACACTGCCCATTGGTATCAAGTGCTGCGTAATTTTTTTGGTGTTCAAAAAGGCACTAAAAACGCACATTTTCAGAGCATATTACTGCTGACATTTTAAATATTCAATGATATTTTAGGACATTGGTGTAAATATTTCATCTTATCTTATTTTTATACATATTATGTACTGACTGTATTTATTTATATACGCCAGCGTTTAGCATGTGTTTTGCATGTAAATAGAGTAATAATTAGTTTTATTTATTTATTTTATATATATATATATCTCTTTTCCAGAATGACCATTATTTTTACAGTAGTATTTCTTATTAGTATTATTTCTAACTCACCCAGAAGTGCCAAACATTTGTTCAGTATTATGTATTCAAATATTTGCTTCTACATCTGAAACATTGCATGCAATACGAGCCTCAGTTGGCTGATACAGCTTGATATTTTATTGTACAGCGCTTTGAGCATGTTAGATATTGCGTTTATAAATAATAAATATTATTATTATTTATCAGTTATGTCCCATTGTACACAGACTTCACATGTAAGAACGTTGGGACGTGAACACTGCAGAAAACACCAGTTGACTGACCGTAGTATATGTCGGCTTGAGTGCGCAGCCAGGAAGGCTGACATGGTTCTAAACGTAGAGCATGCTCAAGTATCGTGGCAACGGCTTCGGAGACGGCAGCGACATCTAGTGAGCTGACATTGACGAGAGCCGTTGGCCAAAGTGTCATGTAGTCACTCGAAATCTCACACGTGATGTTGTCCTACAACAACACAGGGACGGAAAATAACTACCGACATGGTCAATGTGACTGACAATGCATTGGAAAAAATAATCACTACATATAACTTCTTTCAATACACGAAACAAACTACAAAGTCTGCTTGCCACCATTCTGTTTTGAAACTTGGAGATTTTATTAATTTTATTTTATCGGTGTTTTTCAGTTGTTGGTGCTACTGCTATATAAACAACTAAAGATGAAAGTAGTCGGAAACAGAATGATATTGGTACAACATATATAAAGATTGTGGTCTCAGGTAGTTTACTCCAAACAGCCCAAACTTCGGCTAACGCAGGAGTTTGTAGTGCTTCTTGTGCGCATGCGTTAGGTAGTATGCTAGTCTGTCTGTCTGTCTGTTTGTTTTACAGGCAATTTAGGTGATTGGGTGTCGTGAAGGGGAGGTTCGTGATTGCTGCTTGAAAAGCTATGGGGTTTTCTATTTCAGTAATGTGTGGCGGGATCATATTCCAGATGCGAATTGCTCGGGGGTAAAAGGAGAACATTGCAGTGTTGATGCGGCACCTGGTGGCTATGTAATGGCCACAGTTTTTTGATGGTTTTAATAGGTCAATGATCCAGATGGTGCTGGAAAAAGTGTAAAACAAGGAGATGAGTATGGAAGAAGGGGAAGGCCAAGGCTCAGATGGGAAGACAACTTGACATGAGACCTGGGAGAAAGGGGAAGAAGAAGGATGCTGCCACGACCACTATGCCACAGCGCCTTCAGTTGACCCACCTGGAGCATGTTGTAGAGCTTGGTGAGGCTGGACAGGAGGGAGGAGAGGGTGACGGGCTCCGTCACACACTGCACAAACTGCAGGAACTGGGCCTGAGAGAGGAGACCGAGGTGAGACTCACGTCTCACGGCACTAGACGACCCAGTCCCGGTTCGTTTCTGTTGGGTGCTGCTTGTGAAGATGAGCACAACTGAAGTGGAATCATACACGCCAGTTTATACTTGTACACACCAGATGGCGCAATTACCTAATGACATCGACTTAATCTCGTTCTTGTGACCGTTTAATTTCCCATGTTGCCGGTTCCATTCAGTTGATAATTTTAATAACAACATGAATGTTTATGGGTACCTCAGAAGCATCCACCTCTGAAGAATGTCAATTTAGTTAGTGTACTGATGATATTTCTAAATCTTATTATAGTAAGACATGTTCCAAGAATGATCTTATGGACTGATTGTATCCTTGATACATAGAGACCAAATCCAATTGTCATAATGACACACATGTACAAGTTCTAAAAAATATTATTGTGTATAAATGTGATGAAACAATTGAAGATTAATTCCATTAATCATATTATGATTATATGCTCAACTGGTAAACTCAGTCATGATATGATGACATGACTAATATGTCATACTGAATTATGGACACAGAGTTAGTCTATTTTCATATTTTACTAATACATCAAACTGAAATAGAAGGCTGTAGTTTGTTTATCAGAATGGCAAAACATGTCTGCATTACTGGACGCAGTGCCAGCAGTATGAGCTATGTGCCAATGTGCCAATGTGCCAATGTGCCAATGTGCCAATGTGCCAATGTGCCAATGTGCCAATGTGCCAATGTGCCAATGTGCCAATGTGCCAGTGGAGATGGAGGCTTACGTGCTTCCCACAGTTCACGCGCTGGTTTGCGTGCATTCTTCAGCAGTGGAAGTTCCTTTGCCAACTCACACAGCAAGCGACTAAACTGCAATACGACAAAAGCATACATTTTATTTGATAAAGGATTCATAATTGATATCAGTGAATCTTCAGTAATATAACAAACTCATTAGGAAAATCCGTCATTAAACAAATCTGCCATTAAATTTAAGGGGCTGTTTGAAAATGCAAATAAATCACTGTGACACCAGGGATACTATTCCATGACACACTATTTAACTATTTACATTTACGCAATTGTCTTAATATTTTTAGAAACAATATCATATATTTTAATTACTTGGCATATACACTTCTAACGTTTTTCTATAACATCAAATTAACCATGATATACATGTTTTATAACTGTTTCTTTTGCCTATGAATGGGCTGATCTGGAGATACAGCACTCTAGAAATGGCAGTAATAATAACAGTGCCACTCACCAGCAGGTAGTTGTTCTGGATGTTGGAGATACTACACAGGTAGTCCCATTCGTGACTGTTGAGGAGGAAACAAGCGCAGGCATTCACCACGCCCGCACCGAGCTTGATGTCTACAGACGCATGAACATAACAACAGGTGAATAACATGTCACAATGATAACAACTACACAGCAGGTGTGCAGTGGCTCAGGGGTAGAGCTTCGGACTCTCGATTACGAGAACCCGGGTTTGAATCCTGTGCTGCAGTGTTAAAACCTTGGGCAAGGTTTGTCACTCTACATTGCTCCAGTTCACTCAGCTGTATAAATGAGTGCCTGGCTATAGACAGTGGTGGATATGTGTATGAGCAGCCTTTGTGCATTAATTATAGCATAGATGCTTCCCAGGGGAAGTAAAGTGTAAAGCACTTTGAACAATCGTGAGGACTGGATACTGTGCTATATAAGAACTTGCCTTTACTTGCCTTTAGGTACTGCTTTTAGTAACACCTCATGACGGTTAGCTCTAATATAATTTATCATTATTATTATTATTAAAAGAACCACTGAGGATGACATGCACCCTGGCAGTGACCATCATCAGTGCTACCATAGGAAGGTCAGTTTGGCGATAAATTCTGAAAAAGACTGACTTGTTGAGCACTGATATATGTGGGACATTTGTGGAAGTCCAGTGGACTGCTACTCTGCTTATATCTGCGAGAAAAATTTGGGAGTCCATGTTGCAATCTCATGTGCCAATAACAGGCGATCCCATAACCTAAGATGGCTGCACACACTTACAGTGATGGAATCGATCACTTTAACACTAGAATTATAATGTTTTAAAATTAGGGAGCCACTTGAATTCCTACCAAAGGACACAGAAGGAAAATCCAAGTCTGCCATTAGGACATAATACTAATAATACAGGTTCTTATATTGCATGATCTCTAACTAAATGTTATTCAATGCGTTCACAATTTATATATAAATAAACAATTATAAAAAATTAAGATATGTATTTGAATCCATAATAATAATAATAATAATACAAAAATCTAAATGTCTCTAAAAGTCACTAAAATGTCATGTATGTAGATCTGGCTAATTGTCATATACTCTTAATAAATATGTTTTTATGTGACGTTTAAACAGTAACAGTGACATTGTAACCATTATGTACAGACTACAAACTAGTCAATCAACAGATTGTTGCTGAGCATTGAAAACAACTCGGAGACTGACCATGCTCCAGTTGGAGTGAAGTGAAGCAGGTCTTTGCCTTCTTGAGGAGGTCCTGCAGGGACTGGTCAGGCAGGAGGTGACCAGTGGTCTGGTAGTGCATGAGGTCAGCCCTCAGGATCTCCCAGCGAAGCAGCTTTGAGAGCTTGTAGGAGATGTCACGTACCGTAGCGTCAGCTGCACACAGCAGCTCATGGGTCGTGTCAAACAGCTGCATGGAAAGAAATACGCAGTTTAACAGACGGTTAGCTGTAGCAAACAACTGTGTCACAACTGCATGGAAGGAAATGCACAGTTCAGCAGACGGTTAGCTGTAACAAACAACTATGTCACAACATGCCCATAATACCTAAATAACCTATCCATATTTATTTTACAATTTGTATAGCCACATTGTGATACTTTGTTAGCAGAACTAGGGTTATATCACACAACTGGCATAGATGAAAACTACTTCTCCCACCTGCTCTAAGTACTATAGATTTATTTGTATAATAACATCGGTAAATTTGTCTACACAGTATAATTTGCTAAATTAACACCTCCCACGAATAGGCCTTGACCTTGTGCTGCGAGCAGCAGTTACCTGTTTATATATAAATGAAAATTTAATCGATGCAAAGAAGAAAGAATGTTTTTTAAACCAGATTTATTTTACTTTTGTCGTGAAGACCTTCGTTTGTAAATTCAGAGTGCTAACCTTCAGCTGTAGATAGATGTTAGCCTTGGCAACAAGGATGTGGGTGCAGATCTTGACGAGAGGAATCGGAAGACCTTCTATCACCTTCAGGAGTTCTCTCGACACACGCCACTGTCAAACAGCAACACACGTTGCTAACAGTTGGCAATAAACTCCAAAAATACATATAGTATATCAGGTAAAATAATGGACATAAATTTGGTTGTATTGTATCAAGGGGAAATAATTCACTATGGTGGCACCACCTATGATGTGGAATAGGTACTAATGCACACATCAGTTTAATCTTATTATTAATGGCTGTGGTTTTAGAAAATGTTTAGTTTGTAGAAAAATCTGAAGTCCCATAGACAGTGTATAATGCTGAGTTGATGGTGGTTTGAATAAAAACAAAATACACAGAAAACATTCTGTGTGAGTGTGTGCATTCATGATGATTAGACACATCTTTGAATGCGTAACATGTAGCCAGCAATGTATAATAACACTAGCAAAAATAAGAAATGTAAAATCTATTTATTCTGATCCAAACTCTGTGGCTGCATATATGATTGTTACACGACCATACTTGGCACACACTCCAATACGATTGCCCCCTGACAAACCTTGTCTGTAAGAAACATGAGTTGTCTCTCTGGCACTTTGCCCATCAGTTTGTGGACATATTCCTTGATCAGAACCGGGCTGTAGGTCGTCAGCAGAAGTCGCTCCAATTCCGCTACTTTAGCCGCACCTTCAGCTGAAAAATTAAATTTTTAATAATAATAATGGCAATTTATATAGCACCAGTATATTTTTTATACAATAAAACAATATATCTGCACTTTTCTCGTGGTTTGGACAACATTTCAAAAATCGCGTTTATTGTCTTTTAACCTGAAACGCTTCAAATGTTCAATTTCTTATGTAGGCGTCACCTCCCCACGTACCATTCTCTGCAGGGGCTGTGGTGACAGGTGTTGGCTCAATAGTCAAATGAGACGACAGCTTTGAGAGTTCTTCTTCATTAAAGAGCTCCTTCAGTTCTCGGCTGCCTGTCAGTTTCTGGATGATGCTGGAGGCATCCGTCACTGTGTAACACACATACCTACAACAGTCGGCACTCTCGCACTCAGCACTGACCACAGACGGTACTGTACATTTATTTTGTACATGACGCACCGACACTGATAACTAAAACAGCCCATTGCCATTGCCTTGCGACATAACAACAGCCATAACATGCTTGCAAAAAGTAATGAATAATTTTATATTATAGTTTGATGACCATTTCCTGAATTTAAACACTGAGCAACTCAAAATGTTACTTTGGGACCTGAATAATTTTTGTCTGAATATTAAAACTATTTTTAAATGCACATTTTAAATATACAATAATGAAATATATCCAAGTATTTTAACTTTACTTTTTAAACAAGTAGTACTTACATGAGAAAGGTCTTTAGATTCTTCTTCTCATTTGATGAAGCTGATGGTAAAACCTCGGTAGATGCCTGTGGATAATTCACATTCTATAACTGTTTCATGTATAACTTGGACATTATTATCTTGTGGTTAAAACATTTCAACTGCAAACAGTGCTTCAGTCTTATTAAACATAATCTGGTGGCCAGTACATGCCCTACAAGGCCTGCGTCTTTCAGAAGAGATACTATAAGCCGTTGGTGCCTTCTGTCTGGTGTTTATGACAGGGGAAGTAAAAGATCCCATGTGAGAAAAGATTTTTTTTTGGCTGACTCACTAAATTAGGATTTCTTTCTCTAAACTCCCTGTAGTATTATTATCCAAAAATGAACCATCCCAGATAATAACAGAAGTAGAAGATGGAAGAAGGCGGAAAACTGTTGAACTCTCGATAAGCTAAAAGCCACCTATTCCTAGTTCACATGTCAAATCAAACATGAACCATTTGAAGGTGATCCTGTTAAACATTCATTCGCGTACATTGCCAAGATTAAATTCCTAAATATGGAAAGACCAGGGGACCATTTCACTAAGATAAAGAGCCCTTAACAAACATTCATCCTTAAACAAAAATTGATTGTTAAATTCGTTTTTTTCTTCAAAATGCCATATTACTGTGAACACTATTTCCATGACACATCAGCGACAATGTCTTATTGGCACCTCGTGGTGTTGACACTTTTCATGTGTACAAAATGAAAGTGCAAAACGGGTTTAAGAGCTCTTAACGTTACTGAAATGGTCCCCAGGTCTGTTTAACATGGTCCCCAGGTCTGTTTAACATGGTCCCCAGGTCTGTTTAACATGGTTCACAGAAACAATAACAGTAACAAATAGATAACCTTCAGCAGCAGATCCTCGCATCGGCCGTTGACCTTGAGCAGCTGGAGGAATTGCGGGCGGACGGTGCTGCCACCTAGTGTTGCACGGACTGTGTTGCAGGTGACGACAGCAGCATAGAGGTCACTGAAAAGGACCCAGTTATGGTTAGATACAGTAGTGGTCAGTAGCGGTCAGTAGTGGTCAGTGTAGAGCGCAGTGGCTCAGGGGTAGAGCTTCAGACTTTCGACTACGAGAACCGGGGTTCGAATCCTGGCTGCGGTGTTAAAACCATGGGCAAGTTTTTTCACTCTACATTGCTCCAGTTCACTCAGCAGAATAAAATGAGTACCTGGCTATAGACAGTGGTGGATATGTGTACGAGCAACCTTCGCGCATTAATTGTAGCATATGGCTGGATGCTTCCCAGAGAAGCCGAGATGGTGTCTGAGTGAACAGGTCTGTCAGGGAAGTAAGGCGTAAAGCGCTTTGAACGGTCCTGAGGACTGGATACTGCGCTATATAAGAACTTTTTTAGTGGACGCTGGACACGAGGTGAATGAGTCGAGCATTAGACTGGGAGGGAAGAAGCTGAAACCAGTGGGTGGCTCAATGGAGCTTGGAGGAACGATTATGCACGGCTCACTGCACTGTGAAATGCCAACACCATGGATGCATTTAAGGGAGCATTTAAGCGAGCATTAAACACACATCTTTCTAGAACGGGCTTTGAGGCAGTACTTTAATATTATATACACAGCTGGCTTGTTTACTTGAACAGGTCATGTTTTTTTACCTCCGTCTATTGCATGCATTTCAAAAATAAACACATTTTAATAAAATGTCTATATTCAAGAATGGTAAAAATATATGTATTCAATAACAAATTGCAATTCCAAATAACACAACATTTGCCGAAATGCCAGACGGTTTGTTTGTCACACGGTCTGGCTGCAAAGAGTTTTACTCAGTAAATCCCCGTCCTGTGCTCTGGAGACAGAAAATTTGCATAAAATAAAAATAATGCCATCTACCTTCTGTACTTGGCCTTAATTTACTTTAATTAATGTAGTAATCTATGATTTTCCCCCACAAATTATCATTACACAGAAATTTATCACAATGTATTTTTAAGATATTACCTGTCTGAAGAAAGAAAATTCAATTGAATGCACATACTATGTGATGAAACTATAGAGATGAAACAAAATGATGCAGCGGCGGCTGTACCAACGACCACGGTCACCATACCTGCCGATGTGACGAACTTCCTCCTCAACGGATGCCCTGAAAGCCAGGCTCAGTTCCCGCTTACGATTGTCTTCTAAGAGTAACTCCACAATATTCTGTCAACAGGCAAACACTACTTCAATATCTGTGCACCAATTTTTTCTACCTTAGTTGCTGTGAATATCCACACACAACCATAAGGTGTATTTTAAGTTTATTTTAGAGTTATGTAAAATGACAAGAGTTCAAGTGTCAACAGGTCAATGTATGTCAATCAATTAATTGCAAAGTTACAGGTGGTTGAAATTACCCACCCACAATAATTAAGCTCATTCAATCTATCTGTGCCATTCAATCTAAATCATAGTCTACTTTAAATGTTCTAGATCATTCCGTGCTGCACTGCCACATTATCTAATATATTTGTGTCAAATAAGGGTTTATGTACAACATTAGATGATTATTTGCAATTGTAAACAATCATCTAATGTTGTATATAAACCCTTATTTGCCACAAACCACTAACACATGAGGAACTTTCACAACACACAAGTGTTATTTTTCTTCCCACAGACCACAGGTGTCTTTCTGACAGTTTGGTGCCCAGGATGCAGAATATCGACTAGAAAAACGTGAACATATCCACATATGCTAGCTTGATTATAACTAATTACACATATTGCAAGACAAAACTAAATTAGTTTAATTACTGCAAGTTCTGCTGCTTTCTGGTACTGAAATGTATCAACTCACCTGGTAGGCCTGTTTCTTTGACTGGTCAACCCGGGCAAGTAGACTGGTGGTGGACACTGGTGAAGTGACCGCAGCACCACAAGCACAGCAGTAGCCTTCCAGCTGACCCCTGTCCACTGAGCCCGAGCAGGACACTGGTTCCTTCACCTAAAATCACCAACACACGGAAGACTTTCACTTTCAGTACAGGTATAAATATACCACGGTAGACTCCTCTGAAGTGATTTTGTTCTATCACAATATAAAGTAAAGGTAATTTTATACACATTATATCCAGTCCTTGGACCTGCTCAAAGTTGTTTCCATTCACCCCCTGGCAGACCTATCAATGGAACACCATCTTGATTTTTCTGGGAATTATTCAGCCCCTTTGCATTTGCTGCACAAAGACTATTCACATACAAATATCCAACACTATTTATTGGCAAATGCTCATTCATACAGCAGAGAAAACCAGGTCTATGTGTAAGGTACTGAACAAACCTGACCATGGTTTGAAACACAACAGGATTTGAACCCAGAATATCCTGACTGGTATCCCACTACAATGTACATAGCTAAGTGCGACAACTGTGTGTAATGGGATGGGGGATGTAAAACCAAAGCCACACCAAGTTCACTAACAACTGCATTAATATCACAGTATACTGGAGTTCAACGAATTGCTAACCATTTTTTCCCCAAATGGTCATCAACACATATAATTGCATATAACTGTCAACCTTTTGTTAATGGAAGTTAAAACTTTCCCTGGTGTGGTACCTGACTCAGCTCATGCTGTGTTCGCAGGAACATCTCCTTTGCCCGCCCATAATCCTCCTGGTAAAAGTAGAATCGGCCGAGATCAAAGCAGACCTACAAGCAATGACAACTGGCTTAAGTAGACATCATAACACATGCATGATACATGCATATGATCCTCCCTCTCTCAATGCTTGCTATGTTCTTGTGGCTGTTCACTTCAGTTCCTAAAGTTTGTGCAATCATATGCAAGATTTCTCAATGTTGAAAAGAAGGGAGGGAAAATGGTTACCTTCTGATTTCTAAGATATTTTAAAACCAACTCATATTACACTCATATTACACCACACACACACACACACAGACACACACACACATATACATATATATATATATATATATATATATATATATAAACTGAATTAAGGAGAGCCCTGGTTTTTAAAATAAGTTAATAAAAATAATAATAAATATTATATAAATATATAGGACATAAATAGATAACTATATATATATATATATATATATATATATATATATATATATATATATATATATATATAAACTGAATTAAGGAGAGCCCTGGTTTTTAAAATAAGTTAATAAAAATAATAATAAATATTATATAAATATATAGGACATAAATAGATAACTATATATATATAACTATATATATATATATATATATATATATATATATATATATATATACTAGGCTAGCGCAGTGCCTAAAATCTGTTTAGCCAATTTGGCTAAAAGTAAGAAATTTGTTATGAAGGGATTAGTGACCTATTGTTTACCCAGCGTGTCACATTATGCCGACTGGTTATTTGGATCAGTTGGATGTGCGATTGTTTAGGCAACTTCAACAGAGCCGGGTGTTGAATAATGCAGTCATGAATTGTTGATAACATCAATAATAATGACAGAAATAATGTTTCGCCAATTTGGCGAAGAGTTTTAATTTATTTTTGCCAAATAGCAAACCGTTTCGCCTATGGCACAAATGGCGATCGACAGCGCTAGCCTAGATATATCTTCTTCTTCTTCTTCGCCTTTTCCCACTAGGTGGGGTCAGCGGCCCGAATTCTTGATTTCCAGAATGTTCTGTCCTGTGCATCCTCCGGGGTGATCCGCAGTGTCTGCATATCCCTTCGGACGCCATCCATCCATCTCCCTCTTGGTCTCCCCCTTGGCCTTTTTCCTGGCACTCTCATGTCACCAACTGCTCTCACTTCATTTTCTTCCATTCTCTGCATGTGTCCGTACCAGCGTAGTCTCATTTCTCTGACTTTCTCTTGTATGCTACTCACACCTAGCTCCTTCCTGATGTCCACACTCTTTACTCTGTCTCTCAATGTGACTCCTTTTATTCTTCTCAACATCCTCATTTCTGTTTTCTCAAGAATCTATTCCTCCTTCTTTCTAACTGTCCAACATTTTGCTCCATACAGAAGTACTGGTCTAATGACAGTCATGTAGAGCTTGATCTTTAATTTCCTTGGCATATTCTTGTCACTGATAACTCTGGATATGTCTCTCCACTTGCCCCACGCTGCACTAACTCTTGCTCTTACTGCTTCCTCTGATCCTCCTTCTTCACTGATGATGACACCTAAATATTTGAATATATTCACCTGTCTGAGACTCGTGCCTTGGCTGTTTTTGATGTTTACTTTTGTTCCTTTCCTGCTGCTGACCATCACTTCCGTTTTCCCGATATTGACTTTTAGTCCCTTGCTCTCCATCCCAATCTGCCATCCAAGCCAACTCCTCTGCATCTCCTCCTCTGTATCTGTTACTACAGCCAGATCGTCAGCAAACAGCAGTTCATTTGGCAACCCGCATCTGAACTCTTCGCTGATGACATCTAATACTACGATAAACAGGAATGAGCATAGATATATATATATATATATATATATATATATAATGTATACCCCCATTAGTGTATTAGGTAGATACTACCAGGTAGTCCCTGTGCTGCTGTATAGTATCTAGATGCCACATGGGCAGACTTGCTCTACTCACCAGGTATGTGATCTCCGCAGCAGACACCAACTGGCCACACTTCCAGTCGTGTTCCACTGTGTTCGTCTTCTCGCCAGGCACGCCAAAGCTGTGCATGCTGGGAAGATGGATGCTACGTGTATGTGGTAGAAATCGCTCGAGGACAGCAACAGAATTCGCCTGGCCTTCCCTGACCTACAACACAAGACACAAGTCCAAACATGGCCATGCAACGTTTCCTTAGATGTAAGAAGACATCTGACAATCCTACAAGTTGCTTGATGATCTGCGCAATTGACAATAATCTGTTAAATATATGAGGTGTCACCACAGTAGGGTAATTTCATAAAATGTAAAAGTATAAATATATAAGGTCTCCATTAAGGGTATCAATAAAGCATTTCCATAGATGTCGCAACAGTGCTGTAGTATTAATAATAATAATTAAAAAATACTTATATAGCACTCAATCAATAAAAAATTACTATTACTATCGGGCGCTTTACAAAACTATGCACATACCAATATCTATTTTATAACAATCATCTATCATCAGTAATTACATTAAATACTGTATTAACACCAGAGATGGAGTAATCGTACTCTTGTACTTGTACTCGTACTCGAGTACGAGTACTTTTTGAGTACTCGTACTCATACTCGAGTACGAAGCAAAATAATCGTACTCGTACTCGAGTACATTACCAAAGTAATCGTACTCACGAATACTTCTCACGATTACTTTTTTTCATATGAACAGTTGCAAGCAAATATATTAGACAGATAAAAATGGTAATATTAGAAGTAATCTAATAAATGTAATAATAATTGAGGTATTCATTTTCTATTACTGTTGAGCATGTCAGCTAAATAAATATTCAGTCATATTCCACTAATTAATACTGTCTCTTCCCAGAGAAGCCACATCTCACCCTCCTGCTTAGTACAAAGTACAAGTTATATTGTGACAGTCCCTGTGAAGCACTGCAGAAGATTAGCATCCCCTAACATCTTGCTTTGTAATTTTAGAAGCCATGCCACAGCCCCACCTGTACTGTTTGCTCTGTCAGTATGGTGTGAATGACTGGGCAGTTAGCTGCTAAATCCTTGTCCATTATGTTTAAATGTAAACCTGTCTAAATTCCCAACTATTCTGTTTGTCCCATATGATATATGACATATTTGAATTGGATATTATTGTTAATATATTTTCCTCTTGATACTTCATTGACATATTTGAACCACCACTAAATTGGCACTCATTATAAAACTTGTATGCTATTTGTTACAGTATCACTAGGATATCTTTAGTTTGTTGTATCATGATATATATGGACATCTTGAGTATCAATCCAGTATTAAATGGTTCATTCAACACTTGAGAAAGTCATCTAATTATTATTAATAATAATAACATCTGGATAGCAGTTAGCAGTAATCAGTTAGAACACTAGATATTGGCACAGCAACAGAAAAAGAATGACACCTGATTCTGAGGAGGTCGCCTTTATGGTAGAAACAGAATATTCATTTAAAGTAATCATAAAAAGTAATCATGATTACATTCTAAAGTAATCGTGAAAGTAATCATGATTACATTGTAAAGTAATCGTACTCATACTTGAGTACATTTGTTTTCTGAGTACTCGTACTTGTACTCATACTCATGCATGTTCAAAGTAATCGTACTCGAGTACATTTGTATTGTACTCGCTCCATCTCTGATTAACACTGAATTATCACTGCAAGTGTTACTAACCAAGTTATAACAAAATTAATAATGTAATTTAATTCTGATTATATTGCAGCATGATCAAATTCAACCTGCATTAGGTCATTCAAATGTTCACTTGATTAAAATGACCCTTGATCAATATAAAATACTAACTTCTGTTGATACCTTGTGATCAATTCAAAAAGTAAGTTATGCTACAATCGTAGTGTGTCATATGCTGGAGGACATTCCATTGACACACACTGTGTAACTAATTGTCATTTAGATTCACTAATCTATGATCAGTAAGTTTTTTAAAGGACAAACAAAGTTAACTTTTATGTGGCATACACCTAATAGAGTTAATATAAAGTAACAATTTCCACATATACTAAATTTTTTAACGCCAGCGGTTTACCAGAAAAATATTTTTTAACACCCAGCCATCCAAATTCTATGCGCTACCCCATCTTACATGAAGAATGACGTCACGACGGTGATCGAGGCGCTCTCCACGTAGATTCCCTGCATAGGGTTTGGCTGTTGTCATGAAATGGCTGCAACTCGGCAACGCGCGTAACATGCTGATGACGGTAAATATAAAGTTGTCTATTATTGTTATCGCTGAAATCATCCCATCAACTGATGATACATGTCTACATCAAAGCATTTCTCCTCAAAATGGACCGAGCAAAGTGCCAGTACGCCCGCAAATCAGCAACATGAATCCATTGCTTCAATACAACCGGTTGTTTCAACTATTATTGCAACCGTATGCCGAACACGAAGGCATAATTACTAAAGTTTACCATAGATTTAACCACAGCTTTAGATATACGTCTATAAGCAGCTGCTAGATGTCACGCCAACTGAACGAACTCGAAGTTGTTGACCCTTAACAGCGTCGCCGGAAGCTAACCGAGATATAGAATGCCGCGCGCTGAATGGCCAAGCCAAATTAACCCTTCACCTATGGCGCAGTCTAGACCATCGTGGATTTCGTTAGAATTTTAGACTTTAAAGTCACATTCTGAGTAAACCGCTGACGTTAAAAAATTGAGTATATGTGGAAATTGTTACTTTGTATAAACTCTATTAGGTGTATGACACGAAGCCGTAGCCTTTTTTTGTCCTTTAATGCTTGCAAGAACAGCAGACGGCCAAGCAACAACACACTCAAATATAAAAAACACACGTTTCACATACAATTTCCATAACTGTGTCTTTGCCTTTGGCTGCTGCTACTGCTGGGTTCAGTAACCCAGGTCTGAAACAAATCATGAAACATTAAAAACATACGGTTAACATTAGTAAAACAATTGATGCAACAAATTCGACAAGTAGTGGCAACAGCTCAAACTGGTTATTTTTTATATAATCCATCTACAGTTGGTACATCAAAGCACAGGGGTCAACATTGGTGGACAAATAACCAGTCTCAATGTTTCTGTGTTGTAGTTACTTAGATATGAAATGGCCTGGAATCTGACTGGAAATAAAGGTACCCAAACATTTATCTTTAAAAAATTACTTCACTCCACAATGTATTTCAGCAATTTCTTTCAATAAGTGAAAAGGTGTCAATTTAAATATGGCAATAAATGATTAGATTCAAATAGCTGGCTTATGCTTAATAAAACCAAAAGTAGGCATACATGCCTGTATGTGATCTTTTATACTTACACCTGAACATTGACAACTTTGGAAGGCCTTGTTGGAAAAGTGTCCATGACAGCAGTTTGAAGTATCCTGAAGCAAACGGTATACTATAAACAATAATTCAATGAACAAGACAAAATATACAGATTTATGATGTTGTATTAAACATATATTGCAATGGCAATACACTGGAGAAATGTTAAAACAAAAACGTAAACATTATAGTCTTGTTTCAATAATGTTTTGTATCAATTACAGTGAAAGCTTGTTATGTAAATCTTACACTACTTTTATTAGTAGAAATTAGCAGAACAATGAAAATAAATCACATACCATCTATGATACAGCTGGACTGAAAAGACTGCTTCATCAGGCAACTGTGCGATGTCTATCTCGATATGTTTATTTATGTCTGTGTTACCGGGAATAGTAACCTTGAGAAGTTCACCCAAGATCCCATACACCATTGCCAGTGGAACACTAAAAAACACATAGAAACAACATTAATTAAATGTAAACAATATGGAATAACATACATATCTGTCTTTCACATTAAAAGTAAATATTGTTTACAACCAATTGAATTCAACATATATGCTATCTGAATGTAATTGCATGCAATATTGTAGTAATTATATCCGATTATCAAACATATTTATTTACCAAACAATCAGTCAATCACACAGTTATTATATTAAACTCATCTAAAATCATTATTTGACACTTAGACACAATGACATGAAACTATAATGGTTAGTAAATAAATACATTTTCTTAGTACCTATAGCAGTAATCCAAAATTATTTGTGGCATATCATAAAAATCAAGCATATTTACAAATTAAAATTCAAAATATGAATAATTGTTAAATAAGCATACACACACACACACACACACACAAACACACATATGTGTGTATAATTTGACTGACAGTAGTTATTAATATTTAAAAATAAATACAAACCAAATAATAACATATTAATTAAATAATAAATTAAATCAAATTATTGAAAATAGATAAACACTAATTTAATTAAAATTAATACTTATTATTGTATAAAATGTGGAAATTAAATGCCAAGATATTGCTAACCAAAGTCAGTTAGATTACATTAAATACTACCTTTTACAAAGCATCTGTAGATCCCATTTGAGGTACCCGGCCACCTTCAGAGCAAGCAACTTGAGTGCTTTCACTTTCTGATTCTCCGAACCATCGTTTTCAGCTTGGAAGAAAGAATATCAGAGATAAGAAAGCAATTAAAGAAAAATAGGGAATCTCTCACAGGCTACCTGACCATATTACTTCCTGAGTACACACCTAACCTGAGTGAACGTCTAATATAATGGCATTTTTGTTTTGTGTTAAGTTACCTTTCATAATTTCACACACATAACTGCATTAAATGTGAAGGTACACTGTAGAAACAAATTAAACACATACATGTTATGCATTAAAGCGATACTCCAGTCAGTGAGAAGTTCACAGTATTAACTTACATGTGTATACTATATTGGTTGTGCCTAGTAACTGTGCACAAAGATCTTCAAGAAACAATTACCCCCCGGGGAGTTGTAGTGTAATAGTATCAAAAACATGCTATCTTAGATTCAGAGCACTGCCATCTTGAGATTTATGCGCCAGTGACGTGAACCAAATCGTTTACGTCACTGGCGCATTGTTAAAAAAAGCAAGGATTGGCGGAATCTTTGCTAATAATTGTGATTGTGACATAAGCAATCCGCGACGTACTGGATACATCAAATACCATTGGACAGACATAGGATGTTCGAACGTTTCACTAAAGTTCCAAACTTATATCATTGGATGTCTTTAATATATATATATATATATATATATATCTGTCTTCATGCTAATAGATGAGTTACATTATACCAATATTCAACGACACACAAAGTAAAAATTTCACATGAAGCACATACATGTTTTCAGTTAAGTTGCCTTTCAAAATTTCACACACATATCTGCATTACATGTGAAGGAAAAATTAACTATGTACACACATGTTGTGTATCTGAAGCAAACAGATATGTTTTAAGTCCATTCCAACCCGTTCCGGCAATCACAGAATCCCAGGAATGACCCACCTGTAGCAGCATCAATGATGACCAGCGAGTCTCCGTTGCCATTGGTTGCTTCCTGTTTCAGTTCTTTGGCGGCTGTTGCAGCCAAGTCAGCCTGGTACAGGAAGAGGGCGAGGAGCTCTGTGGCTGACGGAACTGTAACAGCGGAAAGAGTTATGTAGCAATCAATTTTTTTGAGTTATGAACTTAGTAAAGTGTTTCAAGTGGATGGCCCAAAATCTCCAGTGAGTGTACAAAATTGCCTTTATTGTCATAACAGTGAGAGCGGTGGTTGTACGGTAGAACGTCAATTGAGGGGACAGTGGTTCAATCCCACCTGCCACTGCTTTGAAACTTAGGCACACATTGCCTGTGTTTTTTGGAAGAGACACTAAAAGCCGGTGGTCCCTTCTATCTGGTCTATGGCGCCAGGCCCAGGGGAAGTCAAAGATCCCACACAGTAACTTGTAATGGACTCACTAATTATAGAGAAGGAAAACTCTTAAAACCAATGGCAATAATGGTCAGCAAGTTGACCGGTGGTCATTAATAGAAGAACAGATGTATCATTGTTTGTGCGAGATATGGCATGAACGATGCTTTGATAGTCAGTGATAAAAACACCAGGCAAAATCGGTGACATGTTTTGACATTAACTCTTAATCAAGGCTTTTAATTTATAGCACACTTTCACTGCCAAATACTGTTTTTATTATTACGATAATAATGATCAGATTAGGAGATTATAGACACTAACAAAGCTGAAAGCTGGGGCCGGGTGGGCGATAATACGACGTGTTAACCAAACTTTACCCACCAGGATCATCCTCGCTGAAGTGTTTTACCAGCAGCGATGGGTCTAACAGAAACTCAAACCATGATACTGCTGTTGGTGTTGAAGGCTGTTGGAAATGGTTCCTTGGATCAAACTCTGGCATAATGCAGATGAATTGCCATCAAAATTATAAACAGTGATTAGCTTGAGAATATGGTCCATCACAGCCTCACAGGCATCAGGCACCTTGGCCTCTGCCCTCTCCTGGCCAACCCTGGACCAGAGGAGGGCTGAGGCCAGACTTTGCACACTGTACAAAATAACTAACAATCTTGTATACATCAATCCCAATCAATACCTCATACCCGGACACAGCCAAACAAGATCCAACCACCCACACAAATACAGACAAATATCCACCTCCCACAACTATTATAAATACAGTTTTTTCCTCCGAACAATAGCTCAGTGGAACAAACTTCCACCTAATGTGTTTACCAACAACAGTCTTGACGCCTTCAAGGGTGCATTGCAGGGTATTAACCTGACAACTGCACCCTTGAGGCACCTCTAATAGACAACATACCCCACCACCCCGGCTCCCCTCCACATCCCATCCCTACCACACCCACATCATCCCCCAACATTGATTTGTACTTTTCCCCACCCACCCCATCCTAATTCCACATTCCCAAGCACACATGCTCTTATTCCACTTCCAGATAACATGAAGCCAGCCATCCCGAAACCAACCACCCTCACTAGTGCGTGATGCCCCAGTAGGGGTCTTGCACTATAAACCATCAGAATCAGAATCAGAGTGGTACTTTTGTGCATACGCTAGTCGGTAAATGTTGCCAATTAAACAAATGATGGCGGTAGAGAGTGTTAAATATGTAAGTAAAACACAGCAAAAGATAACTACAAACTATATATGTATAGTTGTAGACAGAAAAGCATCCTAATTAACAGGAACGAATATTTTGTTCGGATGCAGTTGACTAGACAGTCCCGCGCTCCACTTTTTGGATATAATATAATATTATTTTGTCAAACTTCCTAATAACTCATAAGTTAAACTTCCTAATAACAATCACAAGGCAGTGTTTCCCATGCTATATGATGAGCGCGAAGTAGGCAACATCGCCGTTTTTCTAAACTACCTCGTAGGGGAAGTATATGGTCATGTCTCCAGTCTGAGGCATGTCCGCACACCTGATAGGGCCTGTAAGTGGGTCACGATACATGGCGAGACTCCGCGAGACTGGAGCTGATTGTGGACTGGACACAAGAATAATATTATAAAGACGGATGACAGCTGTAGCTTAATTCCGACTGATAAATACTAGGAAAATAAGGTCTTAAATATATTGTGTTATACCTTTCTTATTTTAAATGTCCGATTTAATATTGAGTTTGCCACACTATCATAGACATATAGCGACTTACGTAGTGCATTTGACATTGCTGTACGTTGTGATTTCGATAAGCACTTATATCTAGCAATTTGTCTAAATGCACATAATCTTGACACACGAAAAACGGCACTCTTCATTATTAGTCAAGATCGCCAAACACAAGTACTTGCCGCTAATGCCATGGCAACCACCATACTAATCGATTAAAATTCATGATTTCCGTGATCATTGTCACCAGCAAATTGTTCCATTGCTTCTGCTTGTAATAATCCTTCGGACAATGTAACCGAAACACGCTATTTGGGAACAGTTCGATTATTACAAACAAAAACAAAACAAAGTCCTGGATTTCCTGCCCACAACTGCCCCCAACCTCGTTTTCGCGCGCGAGACTTACACATTATTACACTTTTTTTTGTAAAAGTAAAAAGTTATGACAAAAATGCAATTTTCGTAAAAATTGATGTCATTTTTCTCATACGCTGTTGTGTGTATTAACTGTACGACGGGCATATACATTTTATTTCATAATTCCAAATTGCATTTTAATGTTTAATGTGTAAAATAAAGGACTGATCATTACAGCATGGCTTAGCAGTATTATATGTTCATTTAACTTTGTTTACTTGCAGACATGTTTCAGAAATCTAAACGAAACACAACAATGGCGTCCTATTCGGACATGAGGCTGCACGATGCATTCGCTGCGGTAAAAGGGGAAGATTTATGTGAGCAGCCGTTACAAATTAGGGCCATTCCGAAAAACATCTCTGGTGAGGCATTGTCGGGGTGACGTAATTTAATCTGGACAGTCTCTGGGAAGAAAATATCCTGTACTATATATCGCACAGCCAACATGTTGACCTCCTCGCCATATAAAAAGATGGTCACAGATACAATTTCGGGAAAACAAAATGACACAATTGCAATTCTAAATAATTGAAGTTGTAGTAAGACGGCCCACAAAACAATGCACTATATAGTGAACAAAATAATGGATCTATAAAATAAAAATAAAAATAACGATTTACTTTTACAAGATAATGATATCCTATGCAAAGTATTCAACATTGAACACAAAAATAAGTAAAAATTTAAATTTACAGTTGTTTATAAAATAAGAATTACGGCAGGATTAACCAGTATCCGTGAGGTGGCAGCATTGTTTAGCCCACACGAATAACACACACATTAATTAAGGATAACTTTTTATCAAATAATCCTGTATTATAAAACAAATATTCAAAATTAAACTTATATTAACAAAAATAAATAGCAATACAAATTTGCAGTTGTTTATAAAAATTGAAATTATGTCAGGATTAACCAGTGTCCGTGAGGTGGCAGCATTGTATAGATCACGCGGATAAACATTTAAAAGCCGGGACCCTCACCAGACTGTCTTCTCGGCGTAGTTCCGCAGCCGACCGACAGTCGGTTAAGCGAGACTACCCACTACTGTGGAGCAAAACGGCCCCCAGCATTACTTACTAGAAACCCAATTTCTTACACGATAATTAAGTGGCGTTATTACAGATGAAATATATATATATATATATATATATATATATATATATATATAATTATAATTATAATTATATAAAATATTTTTATATAAATAATAAAAAGTATTCGTCAAATTTCGTCATGTGGGGCAAAGTGCATCGGGGGTGGGCTTAATTTGTCACACATGACGAAATTTGAGAGATGTCGTGGGCGCTCATTAAAAGTTACTTTTTCGCTGATGTGACGCTGCTGCGTTTCTGCAATGCCAATTATGATGATATTTAGATAGCATATAATACATGTAGCTAAATTATATAACCAATTCCCCATAGGACGAAAATGAGTAGGTCAACACATGTTTATACCTCTAAAGGGATGCTCTTTGCCCCTCTCTACTCTGTATGAGATATCAATATCACTGACACGCCACGTGATGTCTGTGTACAAGGATTAAGCTGCGGTCGATGACCTGATCGATGACGATGACAAACACGTATGGGTGGCCGTTCGAGGCATAACGCGGCAAGCTTGACGCACAAACACAAGTGGCAGTTGATGTTTGCGCGCAAACGTTATAGCCAACCAGAACGCGAAAACCTGTTGAACCAATGAACAGTGATCTTAGTAAAATGCAGACTCCTCCATTTAGGCGGGATAAATCTACAGTATACATTTAAGCCTACCTAGCAACACCGTATTTACTGGAGTTTGAGAAATGCCTCCTCATCGCATTCAGCGAGCACAGGAGCGGCTACAGAGTGGTTCTAATTCTACATTCTTTTTGGCACGAGTTAAACGTAAGGTGCCAATTCGAATGACATCGTTTTTGTTTGCGTGTGGTGTGTGTATGTGTGCGTGCGTGTGTATGTGTGCGTGCGTATTTGTGTATATATATATATATATATATATATATATATATATATATATATATATATATATATATTCAAACCCAACTCGGTTAAACTGATTGCCGACATGACAACCAAGTTCACTGATTAATGTAGGCTGCAGTTCAGCAAAACCATTCACAGAAGGCGTTACAGCTAACAAGTAAGAGAGAAACGACATATTATTAAAGAGACACAATCTCAAAGCCCATACATAATATCAGCCTATAGTCGACCACCACACTCCTCACGCTATTCTCCCAAACATACAAAGACCTTGACAAATACCCGCCAACATGTACTTACATTGATGAAACAATAATTAAACACTCCTACCTTAACTCAACCGATATGGCGTTGGCATTCAACCAGTAACTTCACAACATGTAACGTTGCTAATTTCAGTTTATAAATTCACGATAGGAAGTGGCACCTTCCCAGTGCAAAATCCACTAGATTAATTGCTTTGGTTACAATGAGGATTACAGCCGTGTGTAGCGAAGAAGATGACCGAAATTGCGATGGGGGATTGCAGTAAAAGTGACATAGAAAGAGCGTGAGAAGAATGGAAAGAATGATATATAGAAAGAATCGGAGACTGCTGACAGAGAACGTGGTAAGAGAAAAGTGAGAGGAAGAAAAAAGATAACGGAAAAGGATATCATAGTCAACTCACCCCTGACGACAGTGATGCCAAGAAAATAATAACAACAAAATGCAATTTGACCCTAGTCTAGTAACCGGACAACTATTATTTTGAACGTTTAATAGCCATTATAACAATCATGCACATTGAGAAAAATGACATTTTCAATGCTCTGTCAACTCCTATACTGCAGCCAGTGACATCGGGCGGTTGCAGAATTTAGCAAACAGAGTGTACAGACGAGTGGCGAGAAAGAACGACTTCAGTTTAAGATGCCTGCGCCACTCAGTGGGATGATTGTCTCAGTGTACAAGTTAAAAACTCACATTAAAAAGCATTTACCCCTGTTACGTACAATGTAGAATAAAACGGAAGGTATGAATAATTTGATAGTATCTAGAAAAAAGTTACTGGTTTGCGATTCGAACTGGCACCTTGTAAACGTTTAACTCGTGCCAAAAAGAAGGTGGAATTAGAACCACCCTGTAGCCGCTCCTGTGCTCGCTGAATGCGACGAGGAGGCATTTCTCAAAGCCCGGTAAATACGGTGTTGCTATATGTAGACTTAAATGTATACTATAGATTTATCCCGCTTAAAAGGATGAGTCTGCATTTTAGTATGATTTTACTAAGTTCATTGGTTCAACCTGCGATTTATAGCTACATGAGTATTTATTGGTTGGAAAGATTACGCGCAAAGGTTTTCGCGTTCTGGTTGGCTATAACGTTTGCGCGCAAACGTCAATTACCACTAATGTTTGCGCGTCAAGCTTGCCGCGTTAAGGCACGAACGGCCACCTGTACGCGTTCTGATTGGCTATAATGTTTGCCCGCAAACGTCAATTACCACTAACTAATGTTGGCGCGTCAAGCTTGCCGCGTTATGACCCGAACGGCCACCTATACGCGTTCTGATTGGCTGTAACGTTTGCGCGCAAACGTCAACTGCCACTGATGGTGCGCGTCAAGCTTGCCGCGTTATGACCCGAACGGCCACCCATAGACATGTTCACACACACTGGGCAACTTATATATAGACTGAGACAGACAGCCCTCCACTAGGGACATAACACATTAGATTGCCAGAGAAACCAGCGCACGGAGATCGGTACCACAGGCACAGAAGAAATCGACGCGGATACAGCACCAGAACAAACAGGAGTTTGCAAGATGGCTTCGTCAGCTATCCCGTCGGTGACACTGGGCACTAGTGGGTCGTCCATGCCTGTCATTGGCCTAGGCACATGGAGGGTACTGTATTATTTTCTATGCTAACTTCTATCCTACTCTCAGAAGCGCTTCATAATAATAATAATAATAATAAGAATAACGATAATAATAATAATAATAATAGCTTTATTGTCCAATCAGAGTGGAAATATATTTTGCACTTTGGAGGTTGCATAAGAACACAATATTTAAATCACATAGTAATGCATGTATACAGTAAAATCATGTATATAAATATGTAAACGGTAGTTAAATATATATATATATATAGATTAATTAATTAATTAAGATGATAAAACAACATTGCGTTGGCAGCGATAGAGAATGTGATAGATTACGCATTTCGTGTAGTGTCATATATGTGCAATAATCAGGCCTTCGTCAGGTTGTTAACCTTAAGCGTAGAGTCAATATTGAGAAGCAACCTTGGAGTGCCGGCTGTTAAGAGAAGGTTATATAATAGATGCCAACACATTAATAATGCATTGCTAGGAAAGTACTGATATAGGTATATTGAATTGCTATGAAAGTATTGGCATAAGTATATTAAATTTGTCTCATTAAAAAATAATACAACTAGAAGACAGATTTAAACGTTATCTATGAAACAGTGTGTAAAAGTAAAACGCGTGTGTATCAGTGTGTGTATGTGTGCGAGTATGTGCGTGTGTGTATGTGCTGGTGCATGCGTGCATATAAGCATGCGCGTACATAATTGTATGAAACGTACGCATCATGCGTGTGTGCACAAGAGCGCCTGCGTACATCTTTACCACATCCGATGTAAATGTTCCCTCGGGTGAAAGGAACTGACAGCGACATCCATGTCCATACTTAAAATAGAACTAGTTGACATTTCTGTGTTGATGTGTAACTCTGGTAGAATAGCGCGACAGGCTACTGAACAAACGCGCAGTAATCAGCACCAGACAGAATAACGCAGCAAATCTGTGCCAAATAGGCATCTAGTGTGAGTGCGTTGTTGGAGTAGCGATTAGAGATTCCCCAAACTATCACTTAAAGTTTGCTGCAGGAATCTCAGCATTTCTCTCTATCGGACATGATATCGCAAGATGGGCAGAAGGGGTGTTCTTAAGTTTGTTTCTTTTAAACATGACAATTTCAATTAAAGCGGAGCTCTTTTGATTCTATAAGGAGGATGTGTCCGATCCCAAAGTACACCCTGTTTAAGAACTCACCGACATAGTTGAATATTCCCGTGAACTACCACGTCTTGTGCAACCAAGGATATGCAACTTTGTTTGAATAGGTATATTTACGTGCGTGCGTGCGTTAGTGTGTGTGTATGAATGAGTGAGCGAGCGAGTGTGTGCGTGCGTGCGTGCGTGCGTAAATAAGAGAGTGAGAGTGTGCGCCTACGTGTTCGTATGGGCTACACACAATGGCCTCGTTAAGAAACTAGCCACATGAATAATTTTTCTGATTCTCGATATCATCATTACTGGCAAGATTAATGCCGTTTTGAATCAATTTATTTGCATTGGCAAGTTTAACGTCGTAACACTTATTAATACTCGCATGGTAAACATGCGTGTTGTATTGACAATCTCTATCTTAGTTTAGTTCAATTGTCTCGTCTCGGGTAACTTTGTGTGGACCCATTTTCAAGTACTAAGTGTATTTATAATATAAACTATGACTATTTGCAGCTACATAGAAATAGCATGCCAGTGGTTTCCTTTGAATCTGTTCTCACAGTTAGAGACCATGCGATTAATATGTATTATTGTCTGTTTAAAAAACCAATGGTATAGAAAACACCTCATTGGATTAGTAGAAATTACATTATAGATGGGTCAGTCAAATTTCTGGTCTTTCAGAACAAACGAGTTGAAACCCTGGACATTTACTACAAGCGACATAAGAGGTAAACCTGGAGTTGAAAATAGTGTATTTGCAATGTGACGCATTGTCTTGCAGTCTCCTGCAGCAAAGGTGACACAAGCTGTGAACTGCGCCATTGAGGCAGGATATCGCCACATTGACTGCGCCTATATTTACGGCAATGAAGTCAACGTTGGCACAGCTCTGAAAGAACAGATCTCAAGAGGCAACGTCAAAAGAGAAGATATGTTCATCGTTAGTAAGGTAAGCGATTGAATAACATCCCCAACTGTTACCGTGTGCCAGAGCTATGATCAGCTGTCAACCATACAAACACTTCTCAACACAAATGAAGAACAGCAGGTCAAGTACATTTAGCACAACGTTATGGGATTTCGCTCATGATTTAATTTTAATACAACACCAATGTACTCGGTCGATTGATAACGCTGCCGTTTTCAGTTACAAGTAATACACACTGACAGCTACGGCAACACGTTTCATATGCCCTTATTAATAGAACCAAAGTTTCAATTATGGTCGTTCTTTTGCAAAGATCTCGACACATAATTATAAAAAATGAATGAATTACACAGATCAGATAGAAGTGTTTAAAATATTGAATGGGTATGAAAATATTGTCAGAAATATGTTTTTCTCGGTTAAGGAAGAGAGAAGGACTAGAGAACATGGAATTACATTAGCAAAGGTGCAGTGTAAATTAGATATTAGAAAATTTTCATTTTCACAAAGAACACCAAATGAATGGAACAGATTATCGGCTGATTGTGTATGTGCTAGTAGTGTTAATATGCTTAAACATAAAATCGACATATACCTAAGAAGCGCGGAGTACATTTAGAGAGATAGGTTGGACTCTCGATAAGCCAAAGGGCACCTGCCGTCTAGAGTTGATTCTCTAGGGGGCAATCTTGTTAAATCTAAATCTTATTAAATCCACCTTTGCGTGTACCTGTCACAAAGCACAACATTTTACTACAGAAATAACACCCGATTACGTCAATGAAGACCACACCGTGTTGTCACTATTACAGCTCTGGGCGACCTTCCACTCCGCCGAGGACGTGAAGCCGGCGCTGCAGGAAAGCTTGAAGAGCTTGGGAGTGGAATATCTCGACCTGTATCTGATTCACTGGCCTGTTCCTCGCCAGGTATCCAATGGTTGTTTTCAACGCACATCTACGCATCAGCTCTTGTACCTGTCTATATATGAATACCGCAATATTGCAGTAGCATGCTTGTATCTCCAGTGTTCTTTCGGTTCTTTTAAATAGTGTGTTTTCCTTTCACATACTTTATTGATCTACCAGTTGATAGCATATTAAAAGCACAAAACGTGGCAAAACACAAATATGTGTAATTTCGTGTTTGGATTGGACGAATTTGGTACCCAGAGAACCCCATTTTGCTTTACTGTCCACGGGAAATAACTTTACTGATGACTGTTGTCGTTGGTTTATAAAAAATCGTTCCATGAATGGTAGTAAACTAGTGATTACAATTGTACGATAAGCACTTAAAGGTACAGAATATAGCTATTTCAACATACTACTATGACCTAATGATTTTCTGATTACTATACACGCCCACCTTTCACATAGCGAGGATGTGGCCTGGACCCAAAATACAACGACGGCAGCTACAGATTTGCCGACACGCCCACTTTGGAAACATGGACGGTAAATGTTTAATCTACCTAAAATGTCTGGTGATGCGCACGCATCAACACCAAGCATGCACGAACGCACACATGCACGCACGCACGCGTATATATATAATATATATATAATATATATACATGTAATACATTATATATATATATATATATATATATATATAATATAATATAATATAATATAATATAATATAATATAATATAATATAATATAATATAATATAATATAATATATAATATAATATAATATAATATAATATAATATAATATAATATAATATAATATAATACACGCACGCACGCACGCACGAACGCGCACGCAGCGCAGCGCAGCGCAGCGCAGCGCAGCGCAGCGCACGCACCACATCACACAGTACATTTTTTACTATACACGCCCACCTTTCACATAGCGAGGATGTGGCCTAGATCCAAAATACAACGACGGCAGCTACAGATTTGCCGACACGCCCACTTTGGCGCAGCGCAGCGCAGCGCAGCGCAGCGCAGCGCAGCGCAGCGCAGCGCAGCGCAGCGCAGCGCAGCGCAGCGCAGCGCAGCGCAGCGCAGCGCAGCGCAGCGCAGCGCAGCGCAGCGCAGCGCAGCGCAGCGCAGCGCAGCGCAGCGCAGCGCAGCGCAGCGCAGCGCAGCGCAGCGCAGCGCCGCAGCAGTACATGAAAAACTAAATTCGTTCATATACCTCTGTGTTGCCTGTTGCATAGACGCGGGAACATGGAGGATGGGGAGGTGGCAAGGAACAGCCCGGACATTTCGTTGCGGCAGACGTATTGTTCTATCCGATGTTTTGTTCTCAGACGAGACAGCGGAAACGGCGGAGTGGTGTTGACTGTGTGTATATATTTACAGGCAATGGAGAAATGTGTTGACGAAGGCTTGGTCAAGAACGTAGGTCTGTCCAACTTCAACAGCATACAAGTTCAGAACGTCATCGACAACTGCCGCATCAAGCCTTCTGTTCTTCAGGTTCGGTCAACCATGACGGCGCATGTTTTGCCTAATAGGAGAAAACAACTATTGAATTTTACTGACATGTTGTCTAATACATGTTTGTTTTAAAATTGCATATTCTATATGATGTACGTTGGTAGTTAGCCAGAGTGCCATTTCTATTTTGCACCATAACGTATATCTCATTATGAAGTATACGAAATAACTATATTGGCAATGTATATCATCACCACCACCGCCACCGCCACCGCCACCGCCACCGCCGCCGCCGCCGCCGCCGCCGCCGCCGCCACCGCCACCGTTTCCGCCACCGTTTCCGCCACCGTTTCCGCCACCGCCACCGCCACCGCCACCGCCACCGCCACCGCCACCGTCACCGTCACCACCATCATCACCATCACCATCACCACCGCCACCGCCACCGCCACCGCCACCGCCACCGTCACCGTCACCGTCACCGTCACCGTCACCACCATCACCATCACCATCATCACCATCACCACCGTCATCATCATCATCATCATCATCTACATCATCTTCATCATCATTGTATAACCGTAGTAGTGTCCCGTAGTTGTGCGAATGTCTCAGCATGCTGCTTACACAGTTGCCTATCTAGCCGTGTCCTCTGCCAGATGGTTCCCTTCCAGTACTCACCTAGTTCGTCTCTCCATCGTCTCGCCAGTCTTCCTCTGGATCGTTTCCCTTCGTAGGGTTTCTAGGTGGTGATATGCGTTGTCCATCGATTATCTCGTATTCCGCTGATGTGTCCTGTCCAAGTCCAATGAAAACACACACTGTTAAGTACGCCGTTGACTATACTTGTGTCTTCTGGGTTGAAGGTGGAGATTCATCCCTATATGTCACAAGAGAAACTAGTGAAGTTCTGCCACGACAGAAACATAGTCATTACGGCTTACTCCCCTCTTGGGTCGAGTGATATTGTCGGGTGAGTATCAGTCACAATTCAACTGTAGTAGTGTGTGTACCATTGCATGCGGTACTCGTACTTACCTGTTTGTGATGGGAGAGAAAGATCATTCCATTTTAATGCGCGCGAGAATGCGAGGTATCGATATGTATGTGATGCAATATTCAAATGCGTGTCCATGAAAACGGACATACAACGCGCCACAGCAGGATCAGAGAAGCTCTGGTCATGCATCATGTGCATGTCTATATCTGCCACTTTTCGAAAACGGCGGATTTAATTGAATTCTCCACTTTGAAAACAAATTCTGCCTAAACCATATGTGTGTATTTAAGTCAAAAGAAAGAATTGCGTTTTGTTTCCCTTTATAACGTTTATTTTTAAGGTATATATACTATTTCTTAGTCTGAAAAAATAAAACAGTTTCTGCTCAGTGTGTACTAATGTAAAATAATATATAAATTGTGTTCATTTGAAGGGCATCACCAGAGTTTACCAATTTACTGGGAGAGCCAGTCCTGAAGACATTGGGCACAAAGTATGGCAAATCACCAGCGCAGGTACTCGCAAGCACGCAAGCACGCACACACACGCACGCACGCACGCACGCACACACGCACGTACGCACGCACGCATACACAAGCGAGCGCGGGCAAACACACACATACACACATACACAAACACACACACACGCACACAAATAAACACTCACACACATTCGCGCTCGCACGCACACCCATCGCAGACGCTATGCGACGTTGTACAGCATACAGTATTATTATACTTGATGTTGTTTTATTGTGTTTAGCTGTTTTTTTTTACATCAAGACCTGGTTGATGGATTCAGACACAGACACATAATTACCAAGTGTTCATGCATTGTATTCAAAGAATTATCTTTCATGACGCTATTTGGTATTTCTGTTGTTATTTTAGTTGTTATCTTTGCAAAGTTTGTCAGTTTTCTCTTTATGTATTTAGATACAAGTATTGTCTCAATTGATATAATGTTCGAGTCAATGTATATAAACATGCTGATATGAGTACTACTTTACTGTAAACCAGCTGCATACATCTATCAACTTCTTCATGTGTTACGAGATGTTAATAAGAATTATAAATATATAAACTTCGCTCTCCTTCCTATCCATATATGAAAAGATCTAATATATTCTAATCACTGAGTATATATTAACAGTGTTAGTAACATTCCAGATTGTGTTGCGTTGGCACCTGCAAAGGAACATCGTCGTGATTCCAAAGAGTGTGACGCCATCTTGGATTAAGGAGAACATTCACGTAATATAACCAAGATTACGCATTATTAGCAATACTTCTCAAGTATTATTTCTTTGATGCCCGGGATAAATAAATTCTAAACTAAGAGGACATTTTGAATGATTATGTGTGCATATGAATAACTGTCTTAAACTAAAAACTGAACGGTAGCAAGTTTAATCATGAACATTACAAATGTATTCAAGATCACATGATATTCCACATACCGTGGTGTTGTTTTATGCGTATGGAATTACCGACATGGAAATGCCACTATTGAATTATTTACTTTTTATTTACAAGAATGTGTGTTTGTGCATTCTAGATATTTGACTTTCAACTGACAACTGATGATATGGAAACTGTGAGTGGGCTGAACAAAAACCACCGCTTTTTGGGACGATATTTCCTTAACGACGATGGGTAAGTATCCCCGGAAAGACTGTTCCCATTATTGATGCAACTCGTGTTTTTTCTCTCCAGAACCTCCATATCCACTCACTATATCTAAAAGAACGTACTTTTTCTTAGAGCTCGAACTCTTGAGACAATTACTTTAGACGGTAGAAAACTTAAAAAGATTTCAAATTGTCGCACACAACACATTTGTGCCTTTGTACGTTACTGAAAATGTAGTATCGCCGAAGGTTTTAAACACACACACACACACACGCACGCACGCACGCACGCACGCACGCACGCACGCACACACACACACACACACACACACACACACGCACGCACGAACATTAACAAATGACCCTGGTTGTTTCTGAGTGGTTATAACGAGTTGTTTCCTTGAGAAACATACAACTATTCAGGCAGCCAGAATGATTCTGATGATCATATCCAACGCATGTGTAATAATACGTATTTTTATACCATCATGTTGCCAACCGAAAAAATGTATTTAATGTTATATTTCAGGACCCTTAATTATTCAGACCTAACACAACCGTTGTACCCTTTTCCGGAGGATGTGGAATTCTAGGAATGATGATGTAGATAATCCACGCGCTTCGGTGAAGACAGGAGAACTCAGTACTGCAAGATATGCGCGTTTCTTCGCATTTAGTTGCTACTGTAGTGTGTTTTCTTTACTAATGAAGTTATAACAGCTGAAACATTGCGAATTGTAGTTAGCAGCAGTTCGCTGTACCAACCAATGAACATTATGGAGTTACCAGTGTCTTCGACTGGAATATGGCCAAAGACAATCTACAAGTGCAACACCACCAGAGGAGCATTGCCTTCTACAGGCGATACGTGCTATACAATCAAGAGGAAACTAGACTATTAATTCAGAATAATTCCCCGCTCAGTTAATAATTGTATTATTTCCACATGAACAAGGTGTAGATAACTGTAGCGAAGTGTTTCATGTCAGTATGTCACACCAGTGCATGCTGATTAACACGGAAACAGTAGCTTAATGACCGTCATCTAACTGATATATTTCATATAAAACATATTCGTTCATAAAGGTGGAATAAAACAAATTACTAATAAAAATCACACCTTTTGTAATATTTGCCTGACCTGGCCTGTTGGCATTGATCACTGTAGCGTATACTATTGTTTCAATGACAAAGACACAACATATGCAGCCGATCTCCGTCACGACCTAGATACAAACCTACATGCCGAGAAATGTGTGACTGCAATAAACATTGGTCTCAAAACATCGAATAATCTCTACACTCGTTTCAGAAGGAAGACAAATCAAATGCGTACCCGTGAATTACACTATTGAAATGAAAAGAATTAGGCACTTGTGTAGGTTGCCTTTGCATGCTCTTTCCTTAGTCGTGATTAATGTATTGTGTTTGGTGTCATGACGGGCAAAGAATCATGTACTCAAGTGTACTGAGTGGGTGTATGTGTGCATGGGGGAATGTGTGTGACATTCGCCGCGCGAAAGGTGCTCACGCATATAAATGTTAAGATAATTTCCGTGATGAGATCTCGGCCTCTTATACAAGTTTCATTTCTTGTGCGTTATTTTGCATCATATTTTCACATTACTTAATTTGAAAAATAGCTTCATAAATCGTCGAAGTAAAACGTTTCGATGGTGAGATTTGTAACATTAAAACAATTATTGTCCACTATCACTTGAAATGATACATATATCAATGTTAAGCTACAGTTGATTTGATTCTCTCAGAGAACGGCCTACTTTACCATCTACCTTAAAGGAACATGCAACCCAAAAAGTAAAACTTGCTTAAACCATTAAACAATGTTCATTGAATCATATCCCATATTTTTTTATTTTGTTCTGAAATGATTTGTTAACTTTTAAGGATAATTAGTGAACCTCCCTGGAGGCTGACATTTTGGACATTTCGGCTGTGGTCGTGTGACGTCACAGATCCACCACCGCTAGCGCCTCGGGTGGGCAAAACAAAACGAATTCTTCACGTACCCACTGAGTCTGAGATATATTCATCCATTTAATTAGCTATAAAAAAAACGCCGTCCCTTATAATATAAACATTCATAAAGAATAGGATAAAGAATAATGATGCTCAAGTAGAGACTGCAACAAAGGAAATCGCGCAATCCATTTTGGACTTGGTTGGTTCGACGGAGCTTAATAACTTTTATTATCGCCCACTTTCATATGTAAACAAATCGTTTATCCAACTAATTATTCTAGTCGACCGTCGCGCAATGAATATTTTACTAATCATTGATTTTTATTATAATAAAGGAAATGCATTGAATGATATTCTAGTACCCCATATATAGTATTTGCATACATTAAGTTCGTCCCTTTAGCGAGACCCTTCTTCGCGTGCAACACCAACCCTTCGCTTCGGCCCCGAACGTTTCGTTCTGTGCACAAATTCAGTGGGGACAGTAGCTTCGTTCAACAGTCATCTTTCACCCAATCCCGGCAACCTGTGTTCCATATCAACGGTGACATGGTCCTGGCAAACCATTTTCCGGTTGAAATTGAATGTTTCCACTGTATGACTCGTACCTATATTGTGGAGCCATTTGATCGCCAACTTGCCCTTCGACGGCGGGCTTCGTAGAAAATTTATTGGCATTTGGACAAATCTCTTTCCTTTCACGGACTCTTCTCCTGCCTTCTTTTGACATCCGCATGCTTGATATTCAAGCATTTCATTATCACAAGACTCATAAAACAACTCGATTCATGTCGCTATGCTAGTGTTTACATATTACGCTACGCCTATATCGCTGAGGTGGTGGACCGCCTACGTCACACTCACGCATTCTCTCGCGTTAATCTTCGTGAGTTCCCCGTGAAATGGGCAACAATGGCAGCGCCCATGGTCAGTGAAAATGCACGTTTCAAGATTAATTTTATGATGTATAACATTCTTACAAAATTAAACAAAAAATACATGTGTTACAATATTCTATCATGAATGGTATGTGGGAATTGGGGGGATTTTAACGCATTTTCAATACTATGGTTGCATGTTCCTTTAACATGTTATATGCATAAAATAACTCGATAAAAACAAGGCTTCACCCACTGTCGAATGACTGTTCCGCGTCGCCAGTCTTCACATCATCAGGCCTGGTCTGTCAGAATTGCTGCCAGAAGACGTCGGCCAGGTGTCTCTGTATCTTCACCAGCGTAGACACCTGAGAAAAAAACACTAAAAGAGCGTTACAATGTGCAGGTTTCTAACATTATTGAAACCAGCGGGCTCAAATCTTACACATGCCCACATTCCTTCACCCCACTGGCGTCAAAGGCGCAAATCACACAGCGATGCGGTGGAAATTACACTACAGAAACTGGCATATCTCGCCAGCATTCGGCTGCGCGGTACAGTAATGGCGGCAAACCGGAAGACGCGCTGTCGCGCTTACATTTTTCCGATCGTTAAAACCTTTCCGATTGACGTTTCTGCGCATGCGCGTATCTAGGGGATAAACGTAAGCGCTACCTACGATGGTCGCGCTTACATTTTTCCGGTCGTTAAAAACGTTCCGATTGACGTTTCTGCGCATGCGCGCATCTAGAGGCGCGCGCGACAACGCTAGCTAGCTACGCTGGTTGTTGCTCACGTGTATTTGGGAGTTTGAGCGTTATAGCACGGACTAATTGGACCAGTGACAGCGGATAACAAAGCGCTGTCACTGGTTACGATTGATTGTGCTAGGATTTACTGCTACAGCTTTAGTAAATAAAAATATAGTAGTTATTGCTTCGTATACAAAGCTGTATTGTTTATTTATCCTTAATATTAATAGTAATTGGATGGATAAATAAATAGTTGCACCAAGTTTGGCATAACAAAGTTTTGTAATTTGTTTTGTGATAAGTGGCTTAAATATGCATTTAACGCGTACACAGAAGGACAATAATGACTTATACATTAACAATCTTTATATTATACTGACCAGTTTCCTCTAGTCTACGCTTAAATAATTACAGACTTTACTGAAGTAACATGATATATATTTGTTACATTTATTAAAATAACGTCATGATCATCGTCTTACCTTCAGGAGTAAATGTAAAAAGATAATGTTAGTTATGTTCAGTGTTGTTTTGTTGAAATGAATCCATACTGATATTTTATTGTATTCTGAATTTACTTCTTGAATAAGCCTGTAGCAGTTGTGTATAAGTGAAACATATTGATGTCCTCTATAAATAGCACATAATTTTATTGTTTTAATACTGGCCTCTAAGTATAATATGAACATAACTGGACCCAGTACAATTCTTTGTGTAATAACTCATGTGGCCGCCATTACCTCTGAACTGGATTGATTAAGCAAACACTGTTGCCTAGTTCATTATTGAAGCACAGTAGACACAATTAATCCTCATTCAATAACAATTTATTGTAAAAATAAAAATAATCCAAAATCCAATCTATCTTGCGTGGCTGTGGCTAAATTGAAATACATGCTGTATATAAAAAATCAATGAATTCTTGGGATAAAAAAATTAAAACATTCGTCTTAAAGCAAAATAATTGTACATAGATCGTCTGTATAAAATGTTCAAGATCACATCACATAATGACTAAAAATAAACATATATGCAACCAATCATGCATGCATATTTTTTAAACTGCAATATGCATTAAAGTGATTAGATTTCACGATTCCACAAAAATGTATTGCCAATTTGTTTTAAAGTGTCTTATGTTATTTATTTACTGCTAAAATTGAAACTGTTTATTTACTTTTTGAAAAATACGCATGCATGATTGGTTGCATATAGGTTTATTTTTAGTCATTATGTGATGTGATCTTGAACATTTTATAATCTGAGACATTATATGAGCAGTGGCGTGCACCATCCAGCTGTAGCCAAGCATGACAATGTCCAGAGAAGGGTACACTCAGCAGCGCTGAAGCATACTTTAAAAAGTGTGTTCAAACAGGCTAAATTCGAGTCGACTCAGTCAGTGGCAGTGCTGACTCGACATCGTCAAACGTTCATCACAAATAATACTAATTATTATATTAAGTAACGTCATTTGCATCGGAATATAACTATTGGGTTGCATTAACTAAGTCGTTTATGTAGAGTAGAAATGATACAGCAATGATAGGAGTGAGCCCTGCACCAGTGCATGGTCGTGTGTGTTTTCAATATCTTTATTTCAGATTGTCATAGTACATACAAATGTCCACATAAACACTAAAAAAACAAGTGACTATAGAAAAATATAAAAGTAGTGCACATGGTAAATAGAGAAAAACACATTGCACAATGGTACATTCCAGACTGGTACATTAAATCAAAAACTATTATGTATATACAACATTCTGATCCAATGTCGTCTTATCCTGGATTGCCATTTGATATCACTGTTGATAATTGCAATTACCAACTTATTATAAGAGCATCAAGTCTCCGCATGAATTTATATACAAGGTTTCTCATTACAGCTTTACTATCTGGTACATGGTATTCTACAAACATGGTGGAGGCACTGCAATATTTAGGCTGATTCAGCAATAAGCGAAACACATTATTGTAAGCCACATGAAGATTATGTATACTTGCTACTGTGTAATTCCACCACAGCTGAGCAGTATACATGGGAGAGCAGAAAGTTCTAAGCAAAGTCAGCTTCACTTCAGTGGAACACATGTAAAATGTCCGCAATAGTATATTACCCCTAGCATATAGTTGTCGGCATTGGCGTAAGATATCTTTGTCATCATGTAATGTCTTAGAAATAAAGTGACCCAAATATTTCACATTATCCACTTCCTGGATTGTTTCACCATTAATCTTAAATGATGGAACATCAACATTGTTCATATAATTGTATTAGTTACTTTTAAATATTAACACAGCACTTTTCTTGGAGTTGTACTTGATATCATGATTTAACCCATAGAGTCCACATATCTGCATCAGTTCAGACAGTCTTGATACAGATGGGGACAGAATTACCAAGTCATCAGCATACATAAGATGGTTGATAGTTGTACTACATATTACACACCTTGTGTTACATTTGTTTAAAGCTATGGTTAAATCATCCATATATATATATATATATATATTAAAAAGGTGTGGTGAGAGTATACCACCTTGCCTGACACCATTTGTAACACCAAAATGTTCCGACAATTTGCCTGACCATCTTATACACATAGTCTGATTCGAATACCAATATATAAGCAGTCTAACAATATATCCAGGCACTCCCCTGTCAATCAACTTTTGAAATAAGATAGAATGTTTCACTCTGTCAAAGGCTTTAGACACATCTAAAAACATGTAAACATAGAGACTCCTATGCCTGTCAATAACTTCCTTTAAGACATAAATACACAAGTCTGTCCTGTGTTTTTTTCTCAAATCCAAGCTGATTGGACATTGTTGACTGCGTAACTGACATTCTGTCTAACAATATGTTTTCAAATTTTTTTGACACAATACTAGCTAATGCAATAGGTCTATAATTGTCTTTGCTGTTAATCTTGCTACATTTATCTTTGATAATAGGAACCAGCACAACAGATACAACAGATAACAAAGAACTAGGTAAAAATCCATGTACAAAAAACCCAGTTATACACATAGCAAGTAAAGGCACAATGCGCTTATCACAATGTTTAAGGTGTTCCGCATATACACCATCCATACCATCAGTCTTATTTATATCTAGGCATTTAATGGCATTTTCAACTTTGCTAATTTCCACAACTACCGGGGTATGTCATTTGTATATTTGGAATCACATTTGATCTGTTGAATGTCTATATCCCTAATACAATTAAAAAGCTGTTTAAAATGAGGCCGCCATAATTCAGTTATTTCAAAAATACTACTAACATCCTCAACACTATTAGGTAAAGGTTTACAGGTAAATGGCGGTCTCATTTTAAACAGCTTTTTAATTGTATTAGGGATATAGACATTCAACAGATCAAATCTGATTCCAAATATACAAATGACATAGTTGTGGAAATTAGCGAAGTTGAAAATGCTATTAAATGCCTAGATATAAATAAGACTTATGGTATGGTTTGTGTATATGCTGAACACCTTAAATATTGTGATAAGCGCATTGTGCCTTTACTTGCTATGTGTATAACTGGGTTTTTTGTACATGGATTTTTACCTAGTTCTTTGTTATCTGTTGTGCTGGTTCCTATTATCAAAGACAAATGTAGCAAGATTAACAGCAAAGACAATTATAGACCTATTGCATTAGCTAGTATTGTGTCAAAAAAAATTGAAAACATATTGTTAGACAGAATGTCAGTTACGCGGTCAACAATGTCCAATCAGTTTGGATTTAAGAAAAAACACGGGACAGACATAGATGGGTCTATGTTTACATGTTTTTAGATGCTTCTAAATCCTTTGACAGAGTGAAACATTCTATCTTATTTCAAAAGTTGATTGACAGGGGAGTGTCTGGATATATTGTTAGACTGCTTATATATTGGTATTCGACTCAGACTATGTGTATAAGATGGTCAGGCAAATTGTTGGAACATTTTTATGTTGCAAATGGTGTCAGGCAAGGTGGTATACTGTCACCACACCTTTTTAATATATATATATATATATATGGATGATTTAACCATAGCTTTAAAGAAATGTAACACAAGGTGTGTAATATGTAGTACAACTATCAACCATCTTATGTATGCTGATGACTTGGTAATTCTGTCCCCATCTGTATCAAGACTGTCTGAACTGATGCAGGTATGTGGACTCTATGGGTTAAATCATTATATCAAGTACAACTCCAAGAACAATGCTGTGTTAATATTGTAAAAGTAAATATAAGAAAAATATTGAAGTTCCATCATTTAAGATTAATGGTAAAACAATCCAGGAAGTGGATAATGTGAAATATTTGGGTCACTTTATTTCTAATACATTACGTGATGACACAGATATCTTACGCCAATGCGGCAATGCCGACAACTATATGCTAGGGGTAATATGCTATTGCGGAAATTTTACATGTGTTCCATTAAAGTGAAGCTGACTTTGCTTAAAACTTTCTGCTCTCCCATATATACTGCTCAGCTGTGGTGGAATTACACTGTAGCAAGTATACATAATCTTCATGTGGCTTACAATAATGTGTTTCGCTTATTGCTAAATCAGCCTAAATATTGCAGTGCCTCCACCATGTTTGTAGAATACCATGTACCAGATAGTAAAGCTGTAATTAGAAACCTTGTATATAAATTCATGCGGAGACTTGATAAGTAATAATAAGTTGGTAACTGCAATTATAAACAGTGATATAAATAAAATGGCAATCCAGGATAAGACGACATTGGATCAAAATGTTGTATATACATAATAGTTTTTGTTTGAATGTACTATTGTGCAATGTTTTTTTTCTCTATTTACCATGTGCAATACTTTTATATTTTTCTTGTCACTTGTATTTTTTTAATGTTTATGTGGACATCTGTATGTACTATGTCTATGACAATCTGAAATAAAGTTAAAGATATTGAAAACACACACGATCATGCATTGATGCAGGGCTCACTCCTATCGTTACTGTATCATTTCTACTCTATATAAACGACTTAATTAATGCAACCCTATACTTATATTCCGATGCCAATGACAACGTTACTTAATATAATAATAATTATTATTTGTGATGAAGGTTTGACGCTGTCGATAATCTTATTACTGATAACTGGACTCTGCTCCTGAGACTGTGAGAGGCTGAGTCAGCACTGCCACTGCCACTGACTAGGTCGACTCGAATTTAGCCTTTTTGAACACACCTTTTAAAGTATGCTTCAGCGCTGCTGAGCGTACCCTTCACTGGACATTGTCATGCTTGGCTACTGCCGGGTGGTGCACGCCACTGCTCATATAATGTCTCAGATAACTGTAAAACATCTCAGAAACTACAAACTTTCGCCGGTTAACAAAATAGTTGACACGCGCATGCGCAGAAACGTCAATCGGAACGGTTTTAACGGTGGGTGCCGCGGGGTGGGAAAAGTAAACATCCCGTATAGCAACCAAGGTCGTATCTGACTCGCGCATGCGCAGAAACGTCAATCGGAAAGGATTTAACGCCGGAAAAACGTAAGCGCTACAGCGCCACAACAATACTGTGACGTCACGACAATAAGGCAGACCCGCCATTTTCGTTTCTGGCGACGTCAGATTTCAAGATGGCGACGCCGTTAATCTAAGCAAATTGAGGGGGGGGGGCGATGTCTTTCATCTTCTTCTCCTTCTTTTCAATGTCTGCTCTTGCGCTGGCGTACTTTATAATATGGTACACACATAGGACTACATTTGTGTTATGTAACAACGGCCTGTGCGACATTCGGGTACTTTTTATGTACGATGCAAGTCAATGTGCATGGCGTATAGCACCGATTATATTCAACAATGTCAGACTCTCTGTATTGATTTTATACCAAATATATCAGGCCTGCCGCGTCCGCGCGTATTAAAACCACTACACTACCCGCGCCTCTCGTAATTAAGTTTCAAATGTAGAAGCAATTGAGTTTGGTTTGCAGTCCACACATGTGCCTAATTCTTGTCGGAAATGGAACAGAATATTCATATTTGTGTTCTCATTCACAGTACACTCTATATGGTGCATACCACTCTGCGATGAGTCGATGAGTTGTCTCAGTGTCTCAAGGTGCCCAGCTACTCGATACAGACGATATGTTGTATCTCCAATATTACTGAACATATCTTAACCAAATTTGGTGTGTTATTTAATTGTATGGACAGTGCATGGTGTGTAGAAGATGGCTTCATTTGCATGTGTATTTTTCATGGAAATGGCAGGTTTTTTTTTTTAGAAGAGGGGATATGCAACCATGAACATTATTCCAAGCCACAAAACATATGTATGAGTGCGTAGTTGTCTAGAATCATTAACATGAATGTTCATGTATCAGATAAGGTAGTTTAGAGCTAATATATCTGATGTACATGAATGCTGTGAGATGAAATGTCCGGTTCGAGCTTTGTCGCCTAACACATCGTTTTACTGGAAAATGGCTGCAAAGGTTCAATATTAAGCCACAGTATTATAGATAGCCTTTTCTGACAGGATATACATGTGGGAACAACTGGTGAACATTTCAGGTCTCTATCTTTGGTAGTTTGTCTGGAATAATTTTCGTAATCTTGCCAAATATCCAAAATCACATTTCAAGAAAACGACGAAAAACTAAAACATTCTGTAAACCACGTAATGTATCATGGAAAATCTTCATTTCAATGCACAACAATATATGTAACTATATAGTGGAGATATGTAATGAACAAACACAGTTATTGGCAACATATTTTGTTATTTTTGCAAGAACTGATTCAGGGGTCGACCATCACCACAGTGTTCGATGCACTGTCACCGTGTACCGCAGTGTCTACAATGCACCAGGGTTGTACACATGACCCTCCTCATGACGGGCAAAGAATCGTCTACTCAAGTTTATTGAGTAGGTGTATGTGTGCATGTAAGAATGTGTGTGACATTCGCCGCGCGAATGATGCTCATTCTTATAAATGCTAAAATCCTTACGGTCGTTCTATCTCAGCCTCTTACACAAGTTTCGTTTCATGTGCATTATTTTGCATCATATTTTGACATGACTTTTTTGATATACATAATATTGCGTTCGTGAAAAATAGCTCGATCAAGCGTCTAAGTGAAACGTTTCGATTGTGAACATTGTAACATTAAAACTAATGTCCGCTCGCACTTGCTATGATAGATATATCGATATCAAGCTACCGTTGATTTGATTCTCCCAGTCATCGGCCTACATTATCATCTAGCTCAACACGTTATATGACTACAATAATTCGATAAAAACAAGGTTTCACCCACTGTCGAATGACTGTTCCGCGTCGCCAGTCTCCACATTATCGGGCCTGGTCGGTCAGTAATGCTGCCACAAGTCGTCGGCCATGTGTCGCTGTATCTTCACCAGCCCAGACACCTGAGAAAAAAACAATAAAAGAACGTTACAATGTGCAGGTATCTAACAACATTTAAACCAGCGGGCTCAAATCTTACACATGCCCACATTCCTTCACCCCACTGGCGTCAAAGGCGCAAATCACACAGCGATGCGGTGGAAATTACACTACAGAAACTGGCATATCTCGCCAGCATTCGGCTGCGCGGTACAGTAATGGCGGCAAACCGGAAGACGCGCCACAACAATACTGTGACGTCACGACAATACGGCAGACGCGCTATTTTCGTTTCTGGCGACGTCAGATTTCAAGATGGCGACGCCGTTAATCTAAGCAAATTGAGGGGGGGGGGCGATGTCTTTCATCTTCTTCTCCTTCTTTTCAATGTCTGCTCTTGCGCTAGCGTACTTTATAATATGGTACACACATAGGACTACATTTGTGTTATGTTACAACGGCCTGTGCGACATTCGGGTACTTTTTATGTACGATGCATATCAATGTGCATGGCGTATAGCACCGATTATATTCAACGATGTCAGACTCTCTGTATTGATTTTATACCAAATATATCAGGCCTGCCGCGTCCGCGCGTATTAAAACCACTACACTACCCGCGCCTCTCGTAATGAAGTTTCAACTGTAGAAGCAATTGAGTTTGGTTTGCAGTCCACACATGTGCCTAATTCTTGTCGGAAATGTAACAGAATATTCATATTTGTGTTCTCATTCACAGTACACTCTATATGGTGCATACCACTCTGCGATGAGTCGATGAGTTGTCTCAGTGTCTCAAGGTGCCCAGCTACTCGATACAGACGATATGTTGTATCTCCAATATTACTGAACATATCTTAACCAAATTTGGTGTGTTATTTAATTGTATGGACAGTGCATGGTGTGTAGAAGATGGCTTCATTTGCATGTGTATTTTTCATGGAAATGGCAGGTTGTTTTTTTTAGAAGAGGGGATATGCAACCATGAAAATTATTCCAAGCCACAAAACATATGTATGAGTGCATAGTTGTCTAGAATCATTAACATGAATGTTCATGTATCAGATAAGGTAGTTTAGAGCTAATATATCTGATGTACATGAATGCTGTGAGATGAGATGTCCGGTTCGAGCTTTGTCGCCTAACACATCGTTTTACTGGAAAATGGCTGCAAAGGTTCAATATTAAGCCACAGTATTATAGATAGCCTTTTCTGACAGGATATACATGTGGGAACAACTGGTGAACATTTCAGGTCTCTATCTTTGGTAGTTTGTCTGGAATAATTTTCGTAATCTTGCCAAATATCCAAAATCACATTTCAAGAAAACGACGAAAAACTAAAACATTCTGTAAACCACGTAATGTATCATGGAAAATCTTCATTTCAATGCACAACAATATATGTAACTATATAGTGGAGATATGTAATGAACAAACACAGTTATTGGCAACATATTTTGTTATTTTTGCAAGAACTGATTCAGGGGTCGACCATCACCACAGTGTTCGATGCACTGTCACCGTGTACCGCAGTGTCTACAATGCACCAGGGTTGTACACATGACCCTCCTCATGACGGGCAAAGAATCGTCTACTCAACTTTATTGAGTAGGTGTATGTGTGCATGTAAGAATGTGTGTGACATTCGCCGCGCGAATGATGCTCATTCTTATAAATGCTAAAATCCTTACGGTCGTTCTATCTCAGCCTCTTACACAAGTTTCGTTTCATGTGCATTATTTTGCATCATATTTTGGCATGACTTTTTTATATACATCATATTGCGTTCGTGAAAAATAGCTCGATCAAGCGTCTAAGTGAAACGTTTCGATTGTGAACATTGTAACATTAAAACTAATGTCCGCTCGCACTTGCTATGATAGATATATCGATATCAAGCTACCGTTGATTTGATTCTCCCAGTCATCGGCCTACATTATCATCTAGCTCAACACGTTATATGACTACAATAATTCGATAAAAACAAGGCTTCACCCACTGTCGAATGACTGTTCCGCGTCGCCAGTCTCCACATTATCGGGCCTGGTCGGTCAGTAATGCTGCCACAAGTCGTCGGCCATGTGTCACTGTTTCTTCACCAGGCCCAGACACCTGAGAAAAAAACAATAAAAGAACGTTACAATGTGCAGGTATCTAACAACATTTAAACCAGCGGGCTCAAATCTTACACATGCCCACATTCCTTCACCCCACTGGCGTCAAAGGCGCAAATCACACAGCGATGCGGTGGAAATTACACTACAGAAACTGGCATATCTCGCCAGCATTCGGCTGCGCGGTACAGTAATGGCGGCAAACCGGAAGACGCGCCACAACAATACTGTGACGTCACGACAATACGGCAGACGCGCTATTTTCGTTTCTGGCGACGTCAGATTTCAAGATGGCGACGCCGTTAATCTAAGCAAATTGAGGGGGGGGGGCGATGTCTTTCATCTTCTTCTCCTTCTTTTCAATGTCTGCTCTTGCGCTAGCGTACTTTATAATATGGTACACACATAGGACTACAGTTGTATTATGTTACAACGGCCTGTGCGACATTCGGGTACTTTTTATGTACGATGCAAGTCAATGTGCATGGCGTATAGGACCGATTATATTCAACAATGTCAGACTCTCTGCATCGATTTTATACCAAATATATCAGGCCTGCTGCGTCCGCGCGTATTAAAACCACTACACTACCCGCGCCTCTCGTAATGAAGTTTCAAATGTAGAAGCAATTGAGTTTGGTTTGCAGTCCACACATGTGCCTAATTCTTGTCGGAAATGGAACAGAATATTCATATTTGTGTTCTCATTCACAGTACACTCTATATGGTGCATACCACTCTGCGATGACTCGATGAGTTGTCTCAGTGTCACAGGCAGCTTTCCCCCTATGCCTAGGCGAATAGAAGCTTGGCCAGTATCTAGTTTAACATTTGTACTGCTGAGCTTCACACTACTACACTCAACGACAGAAGTTCCGTTCATTGTGTGTTGGCACTCTACTCTCTGCGATCTGGAATTCTAAAACTCGTTAACGGCGACGCCACGAGTGCTTTATGCAGGCTTCGCAAACATCTATCTGAAGCATTATATGCCATTCCAAACTCTTTATATGATACCAAATCAGTGTATGCAACGCAACGCAACGCAACGCAACGCAACGCAACGCAACGCAACGCAACGCAACGCAACGCAACGCAACGCAACGCAACGCAACGCAACGCAACGCAACGCAACGCAACGCAACGCAACGCAACGCAACGCAACGCAACGCAACGCAATGAAACAAAAGCTGAGAAAATGTATACGGCGTATGACACATAACAGGTTTCTTCGACGACATTGCGCCGGCCTGTGTATGTGTAATATTTCGGTTTAATTCTGCCTTGCTCTGCAGACAAAACACATATGCTGCTGACAAATGACGGTGAGACGTATTCTTAGACACTTTTCGACATAAAAAAATATATATTTTGGCCAAAGTGTACCAACTGTTTAGGTTATCGATTAGTACCTAACAGAAATATGCCTCCGTAGCTTAAGATTGATATTCATTTACTGAACACGTTCCTTGATATGTGACTATACACCTCTCAGTCGTGTATATACGGTATTGGAGTACGGACAAAACGACCACGTCTCTTGATAGTGTATGTACGGTATTGGAGTACGGACAAGACGACCCCGTGTTTTGGTAGTGTGTGTACAGTATTGGAGTAGGGACCAGCGTTACCCATGGGCCTTCGCCAACGTATGGGAATTTACTAAGTCGACGACTGCCGCTGTGGTGGTCTCAGATTCGACTCAGTCCAGGATTCGACTAAACGCATATCGCGCATGCGCGCGCATGCGCAGTGACCGCTTTTAGCTGTTTTTACGCGCTGTGACGTAGTGGCAACGGCATACGTCATGCCCGGGCCGAGATTCGACTATACGAACATTGCGCATGCGCAATGTACGTCAGAGCCCGTTATGACGCAAGCTTGTTGCAACGACACTTCCCAAAGGGCAGAGGCTATTCACACAGATGCTCAGCGCATACTGGTAGAACTAATATTCGCTCTACCTAGGCTAAACCACTTTATTGGTACTACACAAAACAGAACAATCTTTCACAGTATATCAGTGTGCTATGTCTGTAATTCCATGATTGTTGTTCATAAAAAATATTTTAAAACATTCTTTGGAGTGATGTACTTATACGAATATAAAACAGTAAAAATGAAGATGTTGCAATATATGCTTGCTCTCTAAAACCGTGTATCTTGTTTATATTGTGTAACCAGGAAAAGTCATGTGACATGTGTATGAGTAATGAGGATTTTATCCCAGATAGTTGTCTAACAAGTATGAGTACTTTTGAAAGTAGTCATATTTGTGATTGATATGAGGATATTGTAAAAATAAAACATAACCCTTTTGGACTCAAGCTCTTAATATAAGATTGTTTTCATTTTTATTTATATACCTACCTACTTGATGAAAATGTTATTGTCGGAACATACTTTCCAGTTTACTTATTGCATAAAGACAATAATAGTTTGTTCTCGGTTAACTACGAATACTAATTGTACTAACAAGTACTTCAGCCCTCAAGCATGAACACAATCAGACACTGTATTAGTAAATACTTTATTAATTAAAGTAAAATATCATGCACATATTCATAATTTTGTCTTCTTTTCTGTATGTATGTTTCACTTATTAAAAACACAAATCTGTTATTACTAATTGTGTTGTGAAATAGTACAAAATGAGTGTATTGATGCTTTATAAAGGCATGAAAATGCTATGTTGCGAATTTTCTTATTTTTAACAACTTGTTGTTTAATTGTTTGATGGACTTCCTGCAGAGAACATAATCATTATGTAGTTGTTAACTTGTTTTTTCGTTATATCTTCTACCTGTTGTAAGTCACCAGTACTGTTTCACCAACCTGGACAAAGGGGAGCCAAGAGAGAAGTGGGCATGCATTCACAAAATAAAGTAGTTTTACAGAGACAATTAACTTGTCATGTGGATTAATCAATTGAATTATATATTTGCATTGTAATTAAGAGTAAGTACTAATGTCTCGGTTTCACTTGTTGGCTCAATTCCAACTTGTATGCCTTTGTGCAAAATATGGGTTTATTGACCGAAACATTGCATTCCCCTTGTAATTATGCTGATATTCATGTGAAAGTTGTATTAAATCAGTAAAACCTGTAGCCAAATTCCGCCATTAGTTAAAGTCACGCCTTCATAACCACCATAGATCCCTGTTGTATACATAAATATGTTGACAAATTAAATGCCTCTTATCGATTTTTATATTGACCAGCATCATTTCTAAAGATTTAGGCACAATAGAAGTTATATATTATTTACTAGTATTAATATCAGCATTTAATGGGACACTCAACAGAGGGTTTTCGTCCTCGATGGTGGAATCTGTTATACTAACATATTACAAGAACCTCTTGTGCATGGCAGCATCTGTATATGTTTTTGTCACAATGCTTGCATGGGCATTGATTGGTGGGGGATGAGGGTGACCCCGCACTTTTTAGCTTTAGTGGGACAGCATATGAAATGTCCCCTTCACCTCTTCATTCCAGAAAAAATCTGTCTCCCTCTCACCTATCTCATAAGCCCCTACATAGATCTAGTAGCTGAAAATAATAAACTCACATTATGAAATTCCCACTACCCAGATGAAACATCGACTAGATAAATTGCTTGGTTGAAAACAGAATGCAACTTGATATACTTCAGTATATTAATAGGATGCTTATCACGTGTGCCTAAAGCAGTGGATTCCTGCACATTGTGTAACTTAGTGCTATTTGAGTGATGTAAAATGTCTTTTTCAAAAGACAGGATTGGGAAGTCCTAGACAGGCACCCCTGTAGCCTCTGCACCTTGTCACTCTATGCATCAGGCAACCATAGGTCCTCAGTCTACATTTTATGTGATTGAGGGCAGGCCATGATCCTCGAGGCTCCCCTCTGCTACTCGAATGTTATTTACAACTATAAAATTGTGTTGATCATTCAATTTGTTTCACAGTCACAATATTCAAATACACGTAGCCAACATAACTATTTTAAATAACATACAATATAGTCATATAGTCAACATAAGCATACAATAAACACCTTTGTTTATTTTATAATTAGTAACATACCAACAATAAATGATTATATATATTATTTTACTAAAAACAATGTGATATGCATTCAGATGATGCTTATATATATATATATATATATATATATATATATATATATATATATATATATATATATATATATATATATATATATATATATATATACATACACAACATCTGAATGCATAACATTGTTTTTAGTAATATAACATATATATATATATACATGTATATATATATATATATATATATATATATATATATATATACAGTGCTGGTAAAAAGTCATGGGACCATGCAAGATATCAGGCATATTTTCACAATTTAATTCATTTAAAAATACTAACTAATACAAAAGTCCAACCAAATTGATTATACACTATTACAAACTAATTATAGATAATATTTCTACAGTTCTCATGTACAAACAACACTAATATTTTGTGCAGTGTCCTTTGGCAGCAATCCCTGCAGCATAACTCATCGGCATTGAACGTACCAGGTTTTGAACAGTGTCCACTGGGATGGCCTGCCATGCAACTGCCACAGAGCCTCCAGACTACCTGGCTTGCTTCTCTCCACCTTCCTGAAGATGACTTCCCATAAATGTTCTATGTGATTCAAAGTCTGGGCTCTGGGCCGGCCACTGCAGGATCTCGACGTGAGAGCGCTCGAGGAATCTCGTCACCTTGTCCGGTTTATGGCAAGGAGCATTGTCTTGCTGGAAGACAAATGCTTCACCCTCGCCATAAAGTGAAGAAGCTGAAGGCAGCATGTGGTTCCTCAGCACCCTCACGTATTGGTCCTGTCGCACGGTGCCTTCATACCGGTAGAGTTGACCGACCCCTCGCTCAGACCATCAGGGAGCCCCCTCCATGCTTTATTGTGGGGACAATGCACTGTGGGCTGTACCTCTCATCAACCCTCCTCCGCACAATAGCCTGCTTTGTCCCACAGAAAAGCTGAAAGGCACTCTCTTCTGACCACAGCTCTGTCTCCCACTGCTGGACTGTCCAGTGTTTATGGCGTCGAGCAAAGTCGAGCCAACTTTTAATGTTCGCAGGCCGCAACAATGGCTTCTTCACCGCCACACAACCATGAAGCCCAGCTGAATTCAGGCGTTTCCTTATTGTCGAGGAAGATACAGTCACTCCCTCTGACTCAGCTCTGACTCCATCCTCTGTCGCAGTTATGGAGATGTGAGGCGACGATCGCTGAGGCTATATCGGACGAGTGCCCGGTCTTATTCGGCCTTCCACTCCGCGGTCTGTCGGCCGCTAACCCTATCTCTCCCAGGCACTTCTTGATGCCATACACTGATTTTAAATTTACCTTTAGCTGTCGGCTCACCTCCCGACAGCTAACCTCCATCTCCATTAGCAATACGGCCCTCGTTCGCAACTCAGTGCTGGTTTTTCTGTAAGGTGGCATCACTGAATATTAGCAAATAAGTTATTTATTATTTTTAAATTAAATTTATATGCATAATTTTTATTACAAATATATAATAATATTATTATGGAATAACAAAAACAAATTTGTACCATATAATTAGCTCTTATTGTATTGAAAATTGGATTTATTCACTACTTTTCTTAATAAATATTGATAATTAATAATAATTAATTAATATTGTTTTATTGACACTTTATACCAAATATTGCTCCGGTAATATACCAAAGTACCCTATTATTGCCCACATACAGTTTAGACAGTCAATTCGACAATTGTGATTCATTAGTCCATAGAAAGCAGATAACACTTAGTGATGTAATTGAGGCCTACCTTGATCTTTGGACGGCAGTTTTGGGGTGTTCTTATGAAATTAGGCAAAAATGGCAAAAACAGAGGCAAAACAACACTCAAAACAGGATGTATTTCTAAAACGTTCCACATATTGAAAATAGAAGTTTGGGATATATTTAACATAAATGCGTACTGCTGACCTTCATATACTATATAGTATATTCGACGACAGAATGTCTGATAAGGTTTTGGCACTCTGTGCGATCTTGTAAACTGAAAATTGTCAACAGAGACGCTCCCGCTGAAAGTGTATACCGTATATGTCACGGAAATAGTTTCCTCAATAATACGGCGACGTCTTGTGTAAGAGGAGACACGACGTATGCTGCTGACAAATGGTCGGATGTACGCATTTTGTGGACTTTTTCGACAAATAATGAATGCGTTTTTGCCAAACTGTACTAATTGTGTAGATTATCGATTAGTATAATGGAAGTATAGCCCAGTATGCGTAGTTTATAACTATATAAGATTAATTTACCGATGGCTACCCCTCCACGTCCAAATGCCATTTTATAGGCATTATAGCTATTTAGCCTCGGTTACCCAGACTCCGTGAGGTGGCAGCACTTTTATGCCCCTCAACTCCGCCTGGGACATTAATGTTTCTACATCCGGGTAGCCTTACCCCAGATTAGTGTAGAGACGCTGATTGGCTCTCAGGCCAACTAGGAAATAAAAATTAAAATAACGATATACTTTTACAAGATAATAATATCATATGAAAAGTATTCAACATCGAACTTAATTAACACAAAAGTAAGTAAAATTGGCAGCATTGTCTAGCCCCACATGGATAGCATACCGATTAAATAAGGATACCTTTTTATCAAATAATGCTGTATTATAAAATCTATTCAGAATTAAACTTATATTAACACAAAATAAATAGAAATACAAATTTGCAGTTGTTTATAAAATATATATTACGGCAGTGTCCGTGAGGTGGCAGCATTGTATAGATCCCGCGGATACCAAACAAAAGCCATAAATGGTACCAGACTGTCTTCTCGGCGTAGTTCCGCAGCCGACCGACAGTCGGTTAAGCCAGACTAATAGCTATTCCGATATACAAACATATTTAAGTTTAAGTTTAGTTTTAGGCTTAGGTTGAGGGTCAAGTTGGATTATATTCGCATAGATTCAGTTAGATTGAAGGTACTTTTGACAAGATTGACATCAGGCATTTGTGATACTTGGACTCGCATCATCAGCTGTTGGAGGATACATTCGCTGCACTGTGTGATCCTTTGAACTACGAGACGTCACACAAACGTTGTCGCGCTTACAATTTTCCGGTCGTTAAAAACGTTCCGATTGACGTTTCTGCGCATATGCTGTAAATGTAAAATCATCAAAGTCCCGCGAAACGACAAAGCATTTTCGATATAAATGCCACGGGCTGTTCGTTAACTCTCCTGTGATGATTACTGTGCAGAGTTTCTTAAAATGTCGTTCAATGCAATAAAATAACGTTTTTTTCAAATCACTGTCACGGATTATGGCGCACTACAGTCACGTGATTTATGCTTGCTGTCAAAATATGCCTCAAAACCTGTTTGTCTCGTGTTAATTTGCGACAAATAACTTCGCTGAGAGGTTATATATGCTTTGTCCTTTCGCTGCACATTGATGATTTTACATTTATTGCGCATGCGCAGAAACGTCAATCGGAACGTTTATAACGCCGGAAAAATGTAAGCGCTAGTCAACGTCGCCCAAAGTTAGGGGACACAGTTTTACAGATGTGGGCAGAACAGGGCTGTGATGTAACCAAGCGTCAAAGTGCGCCGTATATGAAAGGTCGATTTCATAATTCGGAGCAAACTGGAAGTCGTATTCCTTGCGGCACTCCCTCGGTCGTTGCGCCCACCGATTGTTTTATCCCACCGACAGCTTTGTCTTCGTGACTCACCATCTTTGTGTTCTTAGTTCTTAGGTTATTTACTCCAAACAGCCCAATCTTGGGCTAACGCAGGAGTCACTGAGGATGGTCACTGCCAATGTGCTTGTCGTCATCAGTGATTCTTCTACGTCCCAAATTGAGACGGGACCGACATTAACGTGATTCTCCGATGTTGAGAGCCAGATTTTTATATGACAACTGCCTTGTTAAAACCAATCCAACAACCTAGTGACATTGTATCAGTATATATTCTATCGCCTTGTATTCGTTGCGTCACCGTAGGCCAATCGTTCAAATTAATAATAATTAGATAACTTCTCTTGCGCCTAGATCCTTAGAGGCACATCAATACAAATTGATTAATCGATCTCAGAGTCAAAAACAAATACCAGTTTTCATCAGATTGATTGATACGCCAGGGAGCTATAGTGGATAAGCATAGTTATAAAGATATGTCTTTAAATGACGGCGGAATTTAGCAATACTTTCAACTGGTTTAACTCTAGAAGGAAGCACATTCCAAAGAGTAGGCGCATCCACAGCAAAAGCTCTAATCCCAATACTAATATTGACTTGGGGACAAAAAGTAAATTAAAACTAGATGATCGAAGCCGAACACGATTTATACAGGAATAAACAATGAATGTAAATATGATGGCTGTTTACAGAAAAAAGTGCCTGCTAAGTAATAATACAAATCATAAAGATGACAGGATATCAGGCAGGAGGCCAACGCAGACTTTAGAAGTGGCTTAAAATGAATAAAACGTGAAGACCTAGTCACAACCATTGGTCCCTGCTAAGCAATTTTCAACACGTTGTAGTTTTGTTATATCCTTAATAGCCATATTATGAAGAAAAAAGGTAATTGTAATAGTCTAATCTACTAGTGACTAGGGCAGTTGCAATACTTTTTAGATAGAAAGAGGCAAATACCAATGAATACGTCGTAATTCACGAATGTGGCAATAACATGTTCGACACATTTTAGAAAACTGTTCTCTAAAATTAAATTTATCATCACAAATTACTCTTAACTTCCAAGTTGAAACTGCAGGCATAATATACCGATTAAAGGGTACAGGAACAATATTCTTAATTGTTCACGCTGCCTCGGTGTTCCAATAATAAGAAACTCTGTTTTATCAGCATTCAGCGTCAATCTACTCTCAGTCATCCAGCAAAAATGTCATCAAGACAATTTCTAAGTTGTTGTAAAGAACTATTATCATCTGGAGTAGATAATGACATATAAATTTGAGTATCACATTATGCATAAAGATGATGGCTGAAATTATGCCTATTAATAACTGAACTCAATGGACCTGATCCATTGTTAAAGTGATATCTTTATGCACGTTTTAGGACAGCAGTCTTTGTAGAATGAATATTTTTGTGTATAGATTGGAACACATTTGACGAATTATTTGAATTAATATGAGATCCAAGGCGTTTTGCTACAACGTTTACAAGTATCTTGGAGATAAGCTGAGATTAGAAGCAGGTGTACAATTTGTCAAGGTATCTTTCGGCAAAGTTGTCGTTTTTGAGAAGTGTATTTACATGCGCTTGTTAAGAATAATCTGGAAAAGTACCTGTCCTCAGTGATACATTTGAGATATTTGTCGTCGCTGTACAACATTTGGACGAAATTACCTTCTACTGGCCGAGGTGCCCAACTGTTTTTAATTATATTTCCATTCTAACATTAAATTTTATCTGCAATATTTTAATCATGTATGTACTATTAATGTACATATTATGTGTTTATTTAGTTACTATACGTGTATTTCTGAATCAGCGCTTTTTCACTATTTATTTATTTAGTATTTATTTATTTCTAATAATATGTATACTATGGTTTTATTTAATTTACGCAGTAAAGCGCCTGAGAGAATTATCTTAAACGGGTACGGGCGCTGTATAAATTCCTATGTTATTATTATCATTATTATTCTCTTTGTTTATTTCAACCTATAACATCAGTAGTAACATCAACCGAGACAAGTACCTTGCCTTTCCCTGTGATGCACCTCACAGTCGCATTCCAGGTTAATCTAGAAAGATGTTTAGTTTTCGATCAGTTCCCATGGCGCTGCAAGACGTGGGCGGAAATGGCGTGTGGTAGCAGTTACGTTACTTCCGGTTGATTTCTCTCGTACCTACCGCTTCTGCCGTGGCCCTTCGCCACTGGTCATTGCTATTGCTAAACACAATCTCCTTTTATCGTATTATTTTAATCAATAATTTGACTCAGAGAATGTCTACCTTGACATTTAAAGGACACAAAAGACTACGGTTTCGCGTCATACCCCTAATAGAGTTTATACAAAGTAACAATTTCCACATATACTCAATTTTTTAACGTCAGCGGTTTACTCAGAATGTGACTTTAAAGTCTAAAATTCTAACGAAATCCACGATGGTCTAGACGCCGCCATAGGTGAAGGGTTAACTTGGCTTGGCCATTCAGCGCGCGGCATTCTATGTCTCTGCTGAAGCCGGTAAGCTTCCTGCGGCGTTGTTAAGGGTCAACAACTTCGAGTCTTCGACAGTTCGTTCAACTGGCGTGACATCTAGAAGCTGCTTATAGACGTATATCGAAATCTGTGGTTAAATATATGATAAACTTTAGTAATTATGCCTTACTGTTCGGCATACGGTTGTAATAATAGTTGAAACAACCGGTAGTATTGAAGCAATGGATTCACATTGGTGATTTGCGGGCGTACTGTTTGGAATCCCTCCACAGAGGCTCCAGTCCAAGTACAGTTCACTTTGCTCGGTCCATTTTGAGGTGAAATGCTTTAAAGTAGACATCAGTTGATGGGATGATTTCAGCGATAACAATAATAGACAACTTTATATTTACCGTCATCAGCATGTTACGCGCGTTGCCGAGTTGCAGCCATTTTATGACAACAGCCAAACCCCATGCAGGGAATTTACGTGGAGAGGGTCTCACCGTCGTGACGTCATTCTTCGTCTAAGATGGGGTAGCGCATAGTATTTGGATGGCTGGGTGTTAAAAAATATTTTTCTGGTAAACCGCTGGCGTTAAAAAATTGAGTATATGTGGAAATTGTTACTTTACATTAACTTTATTAGGTGTATGCCACGAAACAGTTAACTTTTTTGTCCTTTAAAGGCACATTAACACTGTTTCGTTTCATGAGTTTGTTTATACAATACGATATATTCCAAGGTAACATTATCTTAATTTGTTGACTAATTACATTATTTGATATTGTTATACACCTGTATGTTATGTAAAACGTCTTGAATAATTGAAACTAGATTTGGCACTCTGAAGGGTTTGGTGCATGTCACTCTGAAGGGTTTCAAGAAGAGGCGTACTCATTGTACGCTTCCGAAAATGTTGACAATTATGAACGACCCCAACAAGGATGTCAACGGGAGAACAATCACCGACGCATTCAACTATCAGATCGGCCTATATATATATATATATATATATATATATATATATATATATATATATATATATATATATATATATATATCCTGCTGTAACAAACCATTACCCTTTCTGATACTTAGCCAATGTTGAGTAACAAATACAGACCGACATCCATAGAAATACACATTAATGTACCTTACGGGTGTTTACCTGATATGCATGGTTGTTTGCGTTGATGTAATTCGTGGAAGGACATCAATCAGACGCCGTTGGACGGTTGTGTGCAGACCGTGACAACACGGGGTAAGTTGAACACACCAGGACCGAGGTCCGTGCTGTAGCGCGTTCGTTGTTTTCGTGGCTGCGATAGTTAGTTTTGCAATAATTTTTCCGTGTGTGTGTATATATATATATATATATATATATATATATATATATATATATATATATATATATATATATATATATATATAAATATATATATATATATATATATATATATATATATATATATATATATATATATATATATATATATATATATATATATATATATATATATATATATATATACACGCACGCACGCCCGCACGCACGCACGCACGCACGCACGCACACAGTGTTATCTGCAAAACAGCATACACACAGCAAAATACCAGCACTACCTGCAGCTCACACATCGTGCTGCTCAGGTGCCTGTGCCTTCAACACAAGTAGTTACCGAAATAAATTTGCAATTCGAAATGTTTCGATTATCACGAGAATCGCGGAAGTATTTATTTACCAAAAGGCGGGAATTATTTGAAAGTAAGAAGGTGATAACAAACTGGAGGTGGAATGATAAACTGGAGATTTTTAAACACGCACGGGAGAACGGGAGATGGGTGCCAAAAGCGGGAGGCTCCCGCAAAAAGCGGGAAATATAACAGGTCTATATGGTTGAAACTACGAAAACGTCGCCAGTAGCAAATATTGTGCTTTGGTCTATAAAATCAGGCTTTAATAGGAATATAAATAGCTTATTCAAATGGAACTCGGGTTGCTCTTTCTTGCAATAGTTGTGTTTTTATGGAGGTATGGTAATTTATATGAGTTTGTGGCTATGAAACACACAAACAATCTCATTTTGGCTTGTCCACAGCAAAATGTAGTATTAAAAACGATGGTAATTGTAATATTCAGTAACTGTTACCTGCATAAGGATATGCATAAGCACGTAGTACTTGTACTGCTGGACCTCAGCGCTGCGTTTGACACTATCGACCATGACATACTGTTAATAGATCTACATCGAATCGGGGTACGAGGCGACGCACTCTGCTGGCTCGCATCGTATCTTACCGACCGCACACAATGCGTCAGTGTCGACGGTAACTCGTCTCACAGAACCCGACTGCGACACGTAGTTCCACAGGGCAGTGTGTTGGGCCCTCTACTTTTCACTGTTTACTGCGCTGGCCTGTCATATATCTTCGAAACGCATGGTGTTCGTTACCATGTGTACGCTGACGACACACAACTCTATGTTGACTTTCCACCTAACGATTCGGCGTCTGCAGCCGACCAGATATCCCGGTGTGTCATCGACGTGAAAGCATGGCTAGCGTCGCGCTACCTACTTTTGAACGAAGCAAAAACAGAGACAATTATCTTTACCATACCGAGCCACCGCACTCCGCAGCCACGTCCTCTTGTCATCGACATATGTGGACGCAACGTTACCACTTCGGCCAGCATTCGCGACCTTGGCGTGCACCTCGATTCAACTTTGTCGATGACCGCACACGTAAGCCGAACCTGCCGGACTGCCTACGCCCAACTTCGTTGTATAGCGCAAATACGATCTGCGCTAACTCTTCGAGCATGCAAGACACTTGTTCATGCGTTAGTCACGTCGCGACTTGATTTTGGTAATGCTGCCCTGTACGGCATTACTGGAACGCTGTTGTATAGACTTGAAATGGTCCAGCGTTCAGCAGCGCGCGTCATCCTACGTTTACATCGCCGTGACCAACACAGCATGACGGAGGCTCTGCGAGAGTTGCTCTGGCTACCCGTGACACAGCGTATTGATTTCAAACTGCTGACTTTTATGCACAGCGCCGTGCATGCTAACATCCCACGCTATGTAGTCTCGCTTAACCGACTGTCGTTCGGCTGCGGAACTACGCCGAGAAGACAGTCTGGCTACATTAACGGCTTTTGTTTGGGTAGCAGCCGTGATCTATAAAATGCTGCCACCTCACGGACACTGCCGTAATATATATTTTTTATAAACAACTGCAAATTTGTATTTCTATTTATTTTGTGTTAATATAAGTTTAAATTGTAATAGTTTTTATAATACAGCATTATTTGATCAAAACGTTTCCTTATTTAATTTGTATGCTATCCGTGTCGAGCTAGACAATGCTGCCACTTCACGGATACTGGTTAATCCTGCCGTAATTCTTATTTTATAAACAACGGTAAATTAGAATTCTTACTTACTTTTGTGTTAATATAAGTTCAATGGTGAATACTTTTCATATGCTATTATTATCTTGTAAAAGTATATCGTTATTTAAATTTTTATTTCATAGTTGGCCTGAGAGCCAATCAGCGTCTCTACCCTAATCTGGGGTAAGGCTGCCCGGATGTAGAAACTTAAGCCCATATACTGTCCCAGGCGGGGTTGAGGGAGCTTAAAAGTGCTGCCACCTCACGGAGTCTGGGTAACCGAGGCTACACGCTATCTGGCTGATCGAATCACGCCGTACGTTCCCCATCGCAGTCTGCGTTCGGCTGACCAGGCTCTCGTCTGCGTTCCAAGGGTCAACCTAAAACGTTTCGGGCGACGAGACTTTTCATGTGCGGGACCTACACTGTGGAACTCGCTTCCATTTTATCTCAAAAAACAACAAGATTCCGGACATTTTAAGAAAGACCTAAACACGTTTTTCTTTAAACAGGCATCTTCGTAATTTATTCTAGACATTTTAGAAAGAACATGAACACTTTATATTTTAAATGAGCGTACATTTACTTTTTTACTTTTTGTATCCATTATTTTATCAAAATGTGTACTTATAATTTGCTGAAATGTTGTAATGTATTTAATTCTTAAGCTATTTTACTTGTACACACTCATGAATTTACTATGTAAAGAAATGAGGTGTTTAAATAAAATTATTATTATTATTATTATAACTACATGCTTTATTTCATTCTATGAATACATACCTATTATTTTACGATGTTTTCTCAAATATTCGCATCTAATTTTCTTACCTTAAACACATGTATAACGTGTCCACAAAAATCATGTATTTTACGTTATCCGCGTAATTTATATCATAACTGTGAACCATTGAAGTGCTACCCGATTGGAAAGTATGTCTGCTTAACACACATATACATGGGGTTGTCACCTAAAGACAAAAGCCATGAGCATAGTCAAATTGTCTAATCGTCAGAAGACATCAAAGTGGCAAAAAACAGCTTCCTAGTTAAGAATGTATTCTACGTTATCCATTTTTTTTAATCATATACGTGCTTTCCCCAGTATACAATCAAGAAACACTATAATTATGAGGGTACCTTGTTTCCAAGTTGTGCAGAATATAGAGACCTAATTTATTCACGACGTATGGCTCTATAATACCAAATGGTGTATTTTACGTTATCGCGGGGAAGGAAGCATTATAACACATTAGATAGCGTTCTTTTGGCAAAGTTTAGGCCAGAACCAAACGAAAGTGGTTTTGCTGCAGGTCTAACACACAATTTACAAATCCAAAGATAAGTTCGTATTTAACAATGCATGCATGACAAACAAATGTAACATTGTACTAGCTAGATTCCCTTCATAATGAGATAATTTTGTTTTCAGAGTTTATATTCAATGTACATACTATATGAGATTACCTTATTTATTTGGTGAAATAAAAGTTGTGCATGATATAAATACCTAATTTAATCACATATGGTTCAATAATATCAAATGATGTCTTTTATGTTATCCGGTATTTTACGTTATCGCGGGGAAGGCAGCATTGTAACACATTCCAACGCACCTATAATGAAAGAACTAAGCGAGCTGTCAAAGCACGGCACCCACTGCGCGTGTAACTACAACGGAATCTCGAAATCTGACCAGGCTGGCAGCGATCTGACCTCGTGAGACGTGAATAGGATCATACACAATGCGAGCTGTGACCATGTGGCATACACGCCGCTGTATCACAAGAGGGCATAATAAAACGGATGAACACAGAGGGCAACAGTTAACAGAGTCGATTACACAGACACCACTTCTTCTCCACCCGGTTGGTTACAGTGTGGAACTCAGTCGGACGACACAGTTCAGGCCAGGGCAATCAACCAACTGAAATCCCACCCCGTAGAGACTGGAGAGATTACCCAGACCTACATAACTATAATTTTGCAACTTAACTAGCCTAGACTATACAAACCGGGTGTTAGTACAGGAAAAGTACAAATAAAAATAAGGTTCGTCAACATTAATAAAAACAATCGTAGCTCATCAATAGTGAAACTGGCATTCATCAACAGGGATAAGGCTGGCCTCTAATTCGTTTTTCGATTTCGGTCTTCTTTTCCTTCCTGATCTTTTTGCTCAATTTACTTGCACTACTCTCTCTATCAATTATCTCTAATGGGAAACCTTATAAGTCAGTTTCAGGCTATGTTCGCCAGGTGGCGCCAGGCGTCATCGGGCCTAGAGAGTTCACGGTAAACAAGAACTTCATCGGCACGACGTAAATGAGATTAGCCTTTTCATTTGTTTTTAATACAAATTATCATCATTATGTCGCAATATGAAGAAATGTCTTTAGCACGTCTGAAATGTGAACTGCGGAAACGTTATGTGAGAGTTACGGGAAGAAAATGGGAATTGTTTCAGAAATCTAGGACTGCTGAAAGTCATACATGGTGTCTGTCTCATATATCTGATGCTAGAACATTATTTCAAGATTGCTTGAAATATCTCGTTTTTCCGAGGCGGACACCAGAGTCGAGCCTTTCACGTTTATTTTTAATTACCTCAGCTAGCATATCTTTTTTACTATTTTATTAAGTAATACTCACTCATTCACCCACTTGCTCGCTCGCTCGCTCGCTCGCTCGCTCACTCACTCACTCACTCACGCGCAAGAACGCATGAACTCACGCACACACGCACAAAAACACGAAATTGCTATAAATAATGTATTGCGGGGTCACTGTTCGAACCCTGCATTCATTTGGCACCGGGCGGCATTTGATTGTTAGATGAGATTGGGGCGTTCGTTGACCCTGTGCAGTGGCGCCCTCCCATTTGCAAGAGTTCTTTCATTCGGGCGCGCTCTGCACGTCTGGGTTGGGTGTGTTTAAGTTAACGTCAGTAAGCGACAACGCGGCAAGATGACACACGTCGCTGTCGAAACTCAGAGGTAAGTTAGCGTCAATATTTAGCTCGATGTCTGGAGATTTGTTTAAGAAATAGCTGTCCGAACCGGTTGATCACTTTCCGTTAATTGTCCGGACCATATATACTAATGTTGACAATTCCACCAAGCACACGTCAATCCGTCTGTGCACCTAGGGAGTATTGGACACGCTTGATTGACCAGGAATGTCCGCGTTGTGCGGTGGTTGTGACGCTGATCTGACGCTAAAAGTTCTCTTTTTGTTTCACATGTGTACGAATATATTAGTTTCTCATAACAATGATAATGATAATAATAATTAGGTAACTACTATTACGCCTAACTCCTTAGAAACCAAGCTCAGAAGCGTTTCAATGTAGAATGGTTAATCGATCTCAGAGCCAATAAACAAATCCAGTTGAAGATACAGTACCAACAGATCCGATTTAGTTAAGGACTGTTTGTCCCGCATTCGTGGAGGAGTATGTTCTTGTACATAGCTGATACATTCTTGGGAATCACATGAAAGTGTCCTACTTATGCCACGATGTTCAGGAATCGAAATTAATGGAAAGCTGTATTGCGAAAGATCTTGTTCGGCTGAAAGGAACTTGGCTACATCCAGAGCCCCAACGAAACTTAAACATTCTCTATGTACACTGTGTTATCATTACTGATGTTGGGGATGGGTGATTACGGTGTGACATAATTACAGTATGACAAGAAAGAGTGACCTGTATATAGTGTCTACATATTGAGATCCATGTTTTCAATTCACGTACTTGTGTGAAAGCTATACAACGGAATCTCACTAAGTCCTTTTCCAGATCAGTTCTTTCCGCAGAAGATTACAGTCATGTTGCACATAGAATAATGCCATCCAATACTTGGAATTCACCTATCGCAGTCTTCCCCACTATGATTCAAGTATGTGGTTGGCCATGCTACAACCGATTTGCAGAGTTTGCTCCTTATAACCTTTGTCATTCTCTTTACGAAATGTTAGCATTTATTCGACCTGTTTATTATCCGTACGGCAGTACACAAATACAGTCTTTGACAACAGTTATAGTTAAGAACAGCTTCTAGCTCTAGCTGTTTCCTGTATTCGACAGTGCTCTATTAACCGACTAGTCTACATACTGTGATTGCAACGTTATGATCTTATCACGTATCATTGAAATAGTCTGCGTTTTTCAAAACATTTACGCCAAGCCGCTGGCGCTAATGGCGGTCACTGCCAGGGTACTTGCCGCCTATAGTGGTTCTTTTACGTCCCAAACTGAGACGGAACCGATATTAATTTGATTCTCCGATTCGCGAGAAATACACAGTCCCCCAATGTTGAGACCCAGTTTTTTACTCCAAATATACCACGCTTGCCATGACCTGTGTTGAACCCAGGCCGCCGGAGTGACAGGCGGATATACTAACCTCTATACCACCCGCGCTTCTTTTATAAAGAGCGCCCCGCGTGGGCTCTAATGTAATATTCCCCAAAATAACTGCCGGATCACAGCTTGTTCTATATGTTTCAAGCAACAAAATTTACCTTGAAAACCCGTCTGTGCGATCACCGATGCAGATTCCAAACGGCTTAAATTTGTAATATGAATTTATGAACCACAGCACAAGTAATTCAGCAACTTGATACAATGCAGACAATAACCTACCCCACCATGTGTAGTCCCACGTCTACCAGTTCAAGAATACTAAGAATAATTCCTACCGCATCAATACTTACCTCAAGTCCTCTGGTAATGCAAATACAAAACATGAACCGTAATTCTCTTGAGGTTGCAAGCTGATTCCGGAAGAATTCAACTACTTAATCAAAATCAGTAATTATGTCCGCCAAATAATTGCAACCTGGAGAAAACACGCCTCAACTGTGCCATGTTCATACCACGGTTGACTCTTCATGAAAAAACTCACCGTATGTCATGCTGACTTACTCCAAGATCAATAAGACTTGTCAAAGTAGCACCCATGCTGTATTTCGGTCCTTTGTGAAATAAGCCTCGTTTTCATAACCCGAGCTCTCGAGACAATAAGACAAACAAATCGGATTTAAAAAAATCGGATTTAAAAATAATTAAATCGGACTAGAAAAAATCCTTTCCCAGCCACCGTATATTACCTTAACAATTCGGGACAATTTATTATTACCTTCAATTCCAGAAACAATTTCAAGATAAATACATTTGCGGACATTAGATCGTGCAATCTCGTGGGTGTGTATATGTATAATATAATAATAATAATAGTTTTATTTCACTCTGGGCAATCATAGACATTGAATGAGTACATAAAACATGCAAAGTATATTTGTTAAAATAGATTGAAATATTACATAATTTAAGATATCAGCAAAAATATAAATTCTAGTGTAGAGAATACACGATATGTATCTATAAAACAAATTTAAATAATTTTAGACATTAAAACATATTTTCTGTGATTATTTGACTAAACAGATAAAAAAATAATAAATACGTTAAAACATTAAAATAAATAGATCTAAAGAATAAATTACGGCTTTACAATATTTTACACATATCCATATCAGCATGCACGAAAGTTTGTTAATAATCACTGCCAGTTCTTTTGATTTAACATACACCAGTTAATGAAACAGTTCTTGGTCCTGTTGGTTTTTACTCTGGGTAAAGAATATCGAGTAGGGCATCGTGTATTGTGAGTAGTAGTCCTTGGTTTTGGTAGTAGTTTATGCTGTTTGTGCTGCTGCTCTGTGTGTGCGTGCGTGCGTGCGTGCGTGTGTGTGTGTGTGTGTGTGTGTGTGTGTGTTGATGTAAATGAAAGTTAACCACTTTTAGAACGTTACAACCGCTTAGAGCCCCTATCAATATGACACACACGCACTCGCACACGCACGCACGCACGCACGCACGCACGCACGCACGCACGCACGCACGCACACACACACACACACACACAAACACACACACACACACACACACACACACACAGTCCTGTTTGGAATATCTAACCGGCAGTAATAATTGAAGTGCCAGTTGCGAAGAGAAACGTCTGTCGTTTGACCGGTTTGATGAATGTATCAGTGTAAAAATAATCGCCCGATACCTTTTGTGTATCAGCTAACGCTTGCTGCGCTAGCAGGTACCGCCTAAACATAGCGCAATCTTCTGGCAGCAGCTAAAGAATCACGTAAAAACGTGTCCATTTATTCGTGTGCACTGTTTAATCGTGGTCTTAGTAGGAGCACGTCTCCCTTTTTGTGTCTCTTCCAAAAATCCAGGTGTGTGATGAATGACTATTATGCAACCGCAGCCGGTGCAGCCGAACGCCTATTGACACCCCGGCGCCAGCAAACTAAGAAATTCCGCCCCACTCCAATTCTTATCGATCAATCAGTCACCACCTTTAACATTTCACCTACAGTATTACAGGCAGTTGTGCATGTGTGCATATCTGATGAGGGTCTTTCTAAAATATCGAACATACGTCATGTTGGGGTTACTTGTCAGCGTTACGAAGGGGTATAATAAGGGGTATAAAGGGACAAAGCGTCAATAATTGTACACTCAGACAGAAGTGGTCCCACTCTATCTGTGACAAGAACACACATAGAATGGGAGAAGAAGTGGTCCCACTCTATCTGTGACAAGAACACACATAGAATGGGAGCAGAAGTGGTCCCACTCTATCTGTGACAAGAACACACATAGAGTGGAAGCAGAAGTGGTCCCACTCTATCTGTGACAAGAACACACATAGAGTGGGAGAAGAAGTGGTCCCACTCTATCTGTGACAAGAACACATATAGAGTGGGAGAAGAAGTGGTCCCACTCTATCTGTGACAAGAACACACATAGAGTGGAAGCAGAAGTGGTCCCACTCTATCTGTGACAAGAACACACATAGAGTGGGAGAAGAAGTGGTCCCACTCTATCTGTGACAAGAACACACATATAGTGGAAGCAGAAGTGGTCCCACTCTATCTGTGACAAGAACACACATAGAGTGGGAGCAGAAGTGGTCCCACTCTCTCTGTGACAAGAACACACATAGAATGGGAGCAGAAGTGGTCCCACTCTATCTGTGACAAGAACCCACATAGAGTGGAACAAAAAGTGGTCCCACTCTATCTGTGACAAGAACACACATAGAGTGGGAGAAGAAGTGGTCCCACTCTATCTGTGACAAGAACATACATAGAATGGGAGAAGAAGTGGTCCCACTCTGTCTGTGACAAGAACACACATAGAGTGGGAGAAGAAGTGGTCCCACCCTATCTGTGACAAGAACACACATAGAGTGGGAGAAGAAGTGGTCCCACTCTATCTGTGACAAGAACATACATAGAATGGGAGAAGAAGTGGTCCCATTCTATCGGTGACAAGAACACACATAGAGTGGGAGAAGAAGTGGTCCCACTCTATCTGTGACAAGAACATACATAGAATGGGAGAAGAAGTGGTCCCACTCTATCTGTGACAAGAACACACATAGAGTGGGAGAAGAAGTGGTCCCACTCTATCTGTGACAAGAACACACATAGAGTGGGAGAAGAAGTGGTCCCACTCTATCTGTGACAAGAACACATATAGAGTGGAAGCAGAAGTGGTCCCACTCTCTCTGTGACAAGAACACACATAGAATGGGAGCAGAAGTGGTCCCACTCTATCTGTGACAAGAACACACATAGAGTGGAACAAAAAGTGGTCCCACTCTATCTGTGACAAGAACACACATAGAATGGGAGAAGAAGTGGTCCCACTCTATATGTGACAAGAACATACATAGAATGGGAGAAGAAGTGGTCCCACTCTATCTGTGACAAGAACACACATAGAGTGGGAGAAAAAGTGGTCCCACTCTATCTGTGACAAGAACACACATATAATGGGAGCAGAAGTGGTCCCACTCTATCTGTGACAAGAACACACATAGAATGGGAGAAGAAGTGGCCCCACTCTATCTGTGACAAGAACATACATAGAATGGGAGAAGAAGTGGTCCCACTCTATCTGTGACAAGAACACACATAGAGTGGGAGAAGAAGTGGTCCCACTCTATAGGTGACAAGAACACACATAGAGTGGGAGAAGAAGTGGTCCCATTCTATAGGTGACAAGAACACACATAGAGTGGGAGAAGAAGTGGTCCCATTCTATCTGTGACAAGAACACACATAGAGTGGGAGCAGAAGTGGTCCCATTCTATAGGTGACAAGAACACACATAGAGTGGGAGAAGAAGTGGACCACTCTGTCTGTGACAAGAACACACATAGAGTGGGAGCAGAAGTGGTCCCACTCTATCTGTGACAAGAACACACATAGAATGGAAGCAGAAGTTGTCCCACTCTATCTGTGACAAGAACACACATAGAGTGGGAGAAGTAGTGGTCCCACTCTATCTGTGACAAGAACACACATAGAATGGAAGCAGAAGTTGTCCCACTCTATCTGTGACAAGAACACACATAGAGTGGGAGAAGAAGTGGTCCCACTCTATCTGTGACAAGAACACACATAGAGTGGGAGAAGAAGTGGTCCCACTCTATCTGTGACAAGAACACACATAGAGTGGGAGAAGAAGTGGTCCCACTCTATAGGTGACAAGAACACACATAGAGTGGGAGAAGAAGTGGTCCCACTCTGTCTGTGACAAGAACACACATAGAATGGGAGCAGAAGTGGTCCCACTCTATCTGTGACAAGAACACACATAGAGTGGGAGAAGAAGTGGTCCCATTCTATCTGTGACAAGAACACACGTAGAGTGGGAGAAGAAGTGGTCCCACTCTATCTGTGACAAGAACACACATAGAATGGAAGCAGAAGTTGTCCCACTCTATCTGTGACAAGAACACACATAGAATGGAAGCAGAAGTTGTCCCACTCTATCTGTGACAAGAACACACATAGAGTGGGAGAAGAAGTAGTCCCACTCTATCTGTGACAAGAACACACATAGAGTGGGAGAAGAAGTGGTCCCACTCTATCTGTGACAAGAACACACATAGAATGGGAGAAGAACTGGTCCCACTCTATCTGTGACAAGAACACACATAGAGTGGAAGTAAGAAGTGGTCCCACTCTATCTGTGACAAGACCACACATAGAGTGGGAGCAGAAGTGGTCCCACTCTATCTGTGACAAGAACACACATAGAGTGGGAGAAGAAGTGGTCCCACTCTGTCTGTGACAAGAACACACATAGAATGGGAGCAGAAGTGGTCCCACTCTATCTGTGACAAGAACACACATAGAGTGGGAGAAGAAGTGGTCCCACTCTATCTGTGACAAGAACACACATAGAGTGGGAGAAGAAGTGGTCCCACTCTATCTGTGACAAGAACACACATAGAGTGGGAGAAGAAGTGGTCCCACTCTATCTGTGACAAGAACACACATAGAATAGAAGCAGAAGTTGTCCCACTCTATCTGTGACAAGAACACACATAGAGTGGGAGAAGAAGTGGTCCCACTCTATCTGTGACAAGAACACACATAGAATGGAAGCAGAAGTTGTCCCACTCTATCTGTGACAAGAACACACATAGAGTGGGAGAATAAGTAGTCCCACTCTATATGTGACAAGAACACACATAGAGTGGGAGAAGAAGTGGTCCCACTCTATCTGTGACAAGAACATACATAGAATGGGAGAAGAAGTGGTCCCACTCTATCTGTGACAAGAACACACATAGAGTGGAAGTAAGAAGTGGTCCCACTCTATCTGTGACAAGAACACACATAGAGTGGAAGCAGAAGTGGTCCCACCCTATCTGTGACAAGAACATACATAGAATGGGAGCAGAAGTGGTCCCACTCTATAGGTGACAAGAACACACATAGAGTGGGAGAAGAAGTGGTCCCACTCTGTCTGTGACAAGAACACACATAAAGTGGGAGCAGAAGTGGTCCCACTCTATCTGTGACAAGAACACACATAGAGTGGGAGAAGAAGTGGTCCCACTCTATCTGTGACAAGAACACACATAGAGTGGGAGCAGAAGTGGTCCCACTCTATCTGTGACAAGAACACACATAGAGTGGGAGAAGAAGTGGTCCCACTCTATCTGTGACAAGAACACACATAGAGTGGAACAAAAAGTGGTACCATTCTATCTGTGTTCTTGTCAGTTCACCGCCGAACATTTTGGCTGACATCATTCGTCATGTTTGTAGCGAAGAGTGGCCTACTGCCGAATTATCTGAAAACACGACGATCAACATGTGTTGTGTGTTTGTTTATTTAAAGACAGACGGCAAGGGCCCGTCGACTTCTCTGTGTTGTCGCGTCTCTTCTTATCGTCGTGACCGTGCTGGCTGGTGCTGTCGCCTATACTTCTTTAGCTCTGGCTAAGTCGAGTGAGTATAATAAAAAACAAATTCGTTGCTATCCAGTGTTTAGAACTGCTGATGGCATATTACTCTAGGGAGCATTAAGTAGCACTGAAAATACTGCCCGAAGATCATGCGCACCCATATATTATAAATGTTGTATTTCGAAGACGCAGTAGCAGACGGTTGTATTGGTGCGAGTTAACATTTATCGATGTTTGTTTTGTAATAAGACGAAATTTACTCATTATGCGTTAAATATTTAATATTGGAGATATTTAGTAAAATACATGCTTCGATTGTTTGACTGAATAACTTACATAAACTGAATAATTAGTTTTTCCATATTAACTACGTGTGGATATATCTTATAATATATTTCTTAGTAAATAAAAACGGTGGTGTCATGAGCGATTGTGATCACAGAACGTTGTTTTGCTCAATCACGTTGCTAACTTCTGATATTTCAAACAGTTAGTTTCCTCTCAATCTGAACGTTACCACGTAATGGAGCGACTGTCTTTCATATGAAAATATAGTGTATTTGTTTCAAATTACGGCATAGACCTGTAGTATGTTCTAGTTTTACCTGTGGCGCATGTTTGTTTGTACAGAAAAAAATTCTACAAAAACGAACTCCACGGTTTCTGAAAAGCCGACACATTGCCTCTCACAGCCATGCATTTTGACAGGTACGTCTCTGTTATTTGATCCGTTCTTGCTGAAGCCGAACAGTATTAAAAAAAATGTATGCTCGATTCAAGTATCACGTTCAATGCGCTGTGTTGAGTGCCGGGTCATACTAAGAATAGCATCTAAGTTGTCGTCTTTGGTGAAATCCGATCTGATGTGTATTGACGCGTTGGTGAAAGGGAGAGCTGAATGGCGTATGCCGACCAAATGGAATTAGGCATTTTAGACGAACGCCCACAGTAAGAGCGTGTTGCTACATGCAGACACCTTTTAAATATTATCTTCTCTCTGCATACGTAACCTTTGGTTATCATGCGCAAATGGTCGCGAATTTTGTATTTGTCATTCTGATTTGGATTAGGTAAAATGGGTAATTATGTAGTAATTTGGATTACAAGCTATGTTACCTTATCGTGTTGATGTATAGTAATAATATTATTAATTACATTTGTGCTAATTACTTCAACGTTCCTCTACGTAGGCCGTAACTATAATAAAGAATTGGATATTGGCTGGTCAATTTTGTCAACGATTAATTGTCATTTATATGTCCTATTATTCCTATATTAACCTTTTCTTGTAGGTAGGTCAATGTACAGTAAATGTTTTTCTATCTACCTACTAACTCACTTTATATGAGTATATAAGCATCTAACATATGACCAGTTTGCCTTGCTACCGCATGTTATATTAGTTTAATGTTCGTTCAATAGCTATAAGTTATGACCACGCTTTCAACAAGTTTGCTGCTCCAAATTCAAACAGCCGCAGCACGCAACAGTTATCTTTACAAGATATAGCCCCATTATTTATTTATACATGCACGCTCGCACACGTGTTCTCTATTGTATGTTATGTCTACTTACGTTTCCGTCAGCGGGTGAAATGCTCAAGATAATGAACACGTCAGTCGACCCCTGTGATGACTTCTACGAATATGCCTGTGGAAAGTGGGATGATGCAACTTTATTTCCAAGCGACGGTAACGGGTTCAGCGTCTTTAAGAAGATCCACTATCAACTTTCCGCCAAGTTGAAAGGCAAGTAGTACCGTTAACGATATCATATTTAGGTAAAGTCAGTCGATGCACATGCCCTCACAAAAACACAAGCATGTACCTAACATAAATCCGTAGGACCATATAAGAACCGTTCAGATAACGTCAATTGTAATTGCATGCAGAACGTTCACCTGGTATTCACTGTTTGGCTCATAGGTGATTGTGATGACATTAATGTTGACTGGAACATTATTCACCAACTTGACAAAGAAAATGCGGCATTCTCCAGGAGTTCAAGGATTTAATATGGAAATAAATACTACAGTGTTGATCTTGTTTCTAAAAGAGAGGCATAATTCCACAGAATCTTGACTGAACGATCGACCACAGCACTAGCACAGCAAAGGATAAATGTAACAG
>OZ024862.1:26826932-26831932 GCA_964017155.1 Oasisia sp. SBJ-2009 | reverse complement strand
ACTTAAGGCCAACCAGTCACCCATAAATGGTGTCTTCCCACCGCATATATGTCTTCCTCCTGTCAGGGCCTTGCTTTGTATTCTTTCCAAGACCATTTTATCTTGTAATATGACTTCCTCAGCCTCGCTTTTGTGACTGTTATCAAGACATTTTCATGCATCCAATGGCTTGGTTAATTCAATTTCAAACTCCATTAGTAGCATGTTTCTTAAAAGAGATACGCTCAATTTGGCGATAGCGTGTTATAGCCAGCGCCCTGGTTCGCTTTGTCTGTCTGCTATAATGGTCCAAGTCACTTGAACCATTGGATTACTAACGTTATACTTCTATATACCACTTTAAAACGACATCAAAGATTCTTAGTGTTCACACATAACGCTGACACCCGTCTCGCTTGCTTAGCATTGTGAGGCACAGGTTGACTTTCAAACACCGACACCGATACCGATACCGACACCGACACCTACACAGCCTTTCAGGCAGCCATACTTGATGCTCGTACGGCAAAATGTACCTGCAGATCGGTAACAGTGTCATCCATTGCACATCCAATTCATACACGTCCCTCTGTCTAATCCAGCCGACGTCTACTCTGCTTGGAGAGTGTGGTGCTTTCAGTGACAGCCGACCATAGACGTAGTCACCTTGATAGTCCACTCGTAGCATGTGTTGTTTGGGAGCCAAGATATTATATATTCAAACTATATCTATATACAAGAACCCGGAGACGCCAATCTTATGCTTCACCTCGCTGGAGAAACCCTGAACGAACTCTTCTTCACATTGATGGTGTGCGTTGTGTGTACAGTTGTTTTGGAGAGTCCCGCCGATGAAGACGAGCCGAAGACTCTCACCAAAGCGAAGACGTTGTACAGATCATGCATGAATGTGTGTAAGTGTTATTACATACATACACACACGCAAACACGCACGCACGCACGCACGCACGCACACACACACATTCAAATTATCAAAACAGTAAAATAATTGTTTCCGATCTTTTTAGAATATGACATTATTAAGTCTGCTTGGAAAACACATTAGCTTGTGGTGTTACGGGGCACGCCAGCGGGAGAATAACTATTGCCAACTCTGGCCTATGCCTCTTAAATTAAAGATTACAAATAACCTTGTTGGATGCTAAATGTATCGTGATAGAAAACCCACTAACACCAGTGCCTACTCTTCCCAATTGGCCAGTCTGCTTCTGCCTCTTTTACCTTTAAACTAGCCATGTCATTCATATATATATATATATATATATATATATATATATATATATATATATATATATATATATATATATATATATATATATATATATATATATATATATATATATATATATATATATATAATACATATATATATATATATATATATTATATTATTAGTTCCCGCAGTAACATCATAACAATTCATTATTATATTTACTAAATGCTTATTTGAGAATATCTCTTCTGTTCAGCCAACCGTGTCGTGTCAAGACAGCGTAACAAAATAATACCAGAGAATGATTTCAGTGAGTCATCAGATTTACTAGTGCTAAACCAATGAACGACCTTTTGCTCAGCAACGATCAATGACCATGGAGATGATCCACTACTGGACCTCATTAAATCCCTCGGAGGTTGGCCTGTGATTGTCGACTCGTGGAGCAGTGACTCGTGCGATCTCGAAGAGCTTATGGCCAACGTTAACGAGATCGGCTACAGCATTTTGTGGGAATGTGCAGTTGTCGCAGACTTTTCGAAATCTGACAACTACATTATACAGGTTAGTTCTCTTCTGATTCATCCTCTCGCCCGACTCAAGGAGAAGTATAATTCACTACTAGATCATAATTTGTTATGGGTCTTTTAGATCATGTTAGTGTTCACTGCAATTTGAATATCCGTGTAACCAAGAAAAACTACGTGATTACTCTACTTGATAAGTTTGTTCATTTTTTACTTACAAGTCAAGTGTTTTTGGAAATAAGTTTTACTTTTTAATCAAGTACATTATTAGAAGGTACTTTTACTAAAGTAGTACTTTTCAAGTTATTTCCGCTACTTCTACTCAAGTTCAACATTAGATATAAACAAATTCAGTTACGACTTGGAATATCGTAGTTTTTGTTTGTTTATAATAACCGTGTAATTGCAATCGTTATTTTTCATTTAAGTTTTCTCAAGCAGACCTAGCATTGCCGAGAGATTACTTCATCGACAAGAAGTACGAGAGCAATCTTCTAAAGTATGAGACATTCGCGATAAAAATCGCCAATCGGCTTGGTGGACAATCAGCATCCGTCGACATGAAAGCCGTGATTCAGTTTGAATCAAAATTGGCAAATGTATGTATATTTGCTAGTAATCAACATATATAGCAGTTTTTGTATTAAGTCACGTACATGACATACTTTATGTTGTTATCTCATAGAACATGTTCGTTTAATGTACATGTGTAATCGTAATTTCGTCTACCGTTTTTTTCAAACCACCGAAGTCAACGGTAAGGTGTTTTGATACGCTAGTGTATTTGTTTTGTGTTGCAAATATATGATATAGTTATTTAGTATTCCCGAACAGAATTTGATTCAATTCAAGTTTAATCAGACATACAGCGTGATATATAATATTCAACGTTCCCTTCTACGACAGATCAGTCACGCCAAGGGACAACCCTCACTATATTATAGGCTCGACGTGAGCGAATTGGCCACCCCAGTGTCGTTACAGGTACGTAAGTCCACAAGTTGACACTGTAGTTAACTGAGTTATAGCAAACGGCATAGCTTGTTGATAATGATAATAATAATAAATGCATCCCTATTATCACGGCGGTATGCGAAAGCAAACGGCTATAAATTGGATAAATGTGCAAGAACTAGGATGCCTGCTGTTTATTAAAATTATTTCATTCTTCTCAGTTGATACACGTGTTTGTTTAATTTACAAACACATTTCCGCCAATAGAGCGCATGTAGGCGCGCATCTGTATTTTACTGTGGATCTAATCGTGTCACGAAAATGGCTCCAGCAGATAAAGGTTAAAACGTTGATGTGTTTGAAGGAAGTGAATATCATAGCCGGCTTTCCGCTGTATAAGGCATGATTTGGGACACCGCGGCTTGACAGTTTTAATCACCCTAGTTCGACAGATTTGACCACCATACCATGACGAGAACTATAAAACTCTTTGACCTACAGTCTATCACACCGATTTCGATGGAACCGTACTATATAATATGCAGACGTCTGCGACAGGTAAATGTTTCTCACATCATGCCAAGAATGCACGAGTAATTTTTTAATTTGCCTCTATCAAAGCAGTCTTTGTGTGCCTATGCCCGTGGGTAACCTTAGTGTGTGTGTGTGTGTGTGTGTGTGTGTGTGTGTGTGTGTGTGTGTGTGTGTGTGTGTGTGTGTGTGTGTGTGTGTGTGTGTGAGAGAGAGAGAGAGTGTGTGTGTGTGGTATGCGTGCGTGCGTGCGTGCGTGCGTGTAAATGCGTAAATCATTATTTCGTGACCTGAAGCATAACAGGTGTGTTATGTCGATAACCGGGAAATCAACAACAAACAACATACTTTCGTAGATGTGACCAGAACGAGGCTAACGTCAGCTGATTCAGTTCACTAAAGTTAAAGGGTAATAGAACACGACAAGGTGGGTTAGCTTGCTCTGAGAGAAACCTTGGAAGAGTGAATTAATGATAGGATGCGGTGGGGCGCAACTTCGTGTTTTAGATTGAGGTGCGGGCAACGGTCACTAAGGCTAAGCCGTAGCTCCACCACTGGTCACTTTGCAGAGTGGCCGCGTCACCATTTGATCTCATCACCGTTAATAATGTCCGCAAGTTATGACGGTTTTCCACGAATACTAGCTGACGAGATACTGTGACTCGTAAGAGATGCTATAATAGATACTTTGAGCTGGTGGATTTACAGAAGGATACACTTAAATAAACACAGCGCAACATTTTAGTAGAACTCTACTGAGTAAAATGTTATGCAAATCCATATTAGTTCATCAGCAATTTTGTTTTATATCGTAGACTGTGTTCCAGTTATTCTGTTCTCCCGTGGTAGAACGACTCGACGACTAATTGGATCCGTTACCTGGTTATGTTGTTTGACGTTCCGGAAGTGACTATAGACGGATCAACAGTGGTTGATTTCTACGACCTAACGTTCTTCAACGACCTACAGGAACTGCTCAAAACAACCGATAAAAGGTGAGAAATCTGACATAATTAACTGTGACTTAGCGAGATTTCCAACAAGGATAAAACGCTTATACCACGCGATCGCACCGGACGCACCCGATAAAGCGGAACCAGTGTGTACGCGAACCGTTCGCGAAACGTAGGCGCGGCCGCTTAACATGCCAGTGTGTACACACACGGGCCAAACATTTTTGCAGGGTTTACAGGACAGATCGTCCTGAAACAGATATCCACACTTAGGCACGCACCCTCGCTCGCTCGCTTGCATGCACGCACGCACGCACGCGCGCGCACACACGCACACGCAAACACACACACACACACACACACACACACACACACACACACACACACACACACACACTTAGGCACGTTCGCTCGCACGCACATACACAACACACTCGCATATGCACACATGCACGCACGCACGCACGCACGCACACACACACACACACACACACACACACACACACATACACACACACACACACACATATGTTGTACGCATATAAAATATGCGTGTATATATTCATCATGCTTGTTTGCATGTTTGTATGTTTGAGTGTTCGTGTGTTTGTGTGCGTATGTGTGCGTGTGTGCGTGTGTGCGTGTGTGCGTGTGTGCGTGTGTGCGTGTGTGCGTGTGTGCGTGTGTGCATATGTGCGTATGTGTAATATAATCACATAATAATTCTTAAGTTTAAGTCATAGTAACTACATTTTTAACAGGACCGTGGCTAACTACATCATATGGAGGGTTATACATGATGTAATGAAACATAAATTAACC
>OZ024862.1:26736932-26819432 GCA_964017155.1 Oasisia sp. SBJ-2009 | reverse complement strand
TAACTGAATACCCATCCAAACTAAACGCATGTAATTAAAACATTATCGTAAACATCTAGCATCATCATTTTTTCAAAACGTGTTAATTTGAATCTGTATGGAATTGGGAGTGACTGTATTTCAATCCATCTTTTAGAACATCGGGTACTCGGATCCACAAAAACAAGTGATTGACGTGGGGAATTTTCGCGTTTTCACCTTTCATAGGAAATATTACATTTCTTGTTTAAATTGTTATATTTTGCAGTTTGGTGGTATAAATATATTTTGTGAGCAGAAATCTGCATAAAGGTAGATTTTTTCTAATCACCTGTCGTCAATATCACGAAGAAAGCATTATTTAAAATATATTTTCCTTGTGAACTTCCATCATGGTTCACAAGGAAAATATATTTTAAACCACGTGTTACGCTGTTGCACCTGATCACGAATCACAGCGATAACAAAGAGTTTTCACGTTTCATGGCGAAATAAATTTACAACACGCGGATTACGAAAATATCCTCCATTAATGTTTTATTTAGCAACGCATTACCTCGGACTGTCTCTGTTAACAGTTGGTCGGTTGTAGGCCTACAGGAACTGGGTCTCAAGACAGGACCGTGAAGAAGATGTACTTCCTGTTCTCAACCTAAACAACAACCAGTTGTTCTTCCTAAGTTTTGCCCAGGTGAGTGACTGTAGGGTGAAGCACCTAAACGGCTTACTTAGGGATACCTCTTTCAATTTAATTAATTTTGTTATTTCACTATCTATCCGTTAACCTCTTGCGCAGTCATATTTTAGGAGGGATATTTAAAGTGGATGAAGTCCTATGTCCTGTTTATTCCTACTTTCCCTTTCGATAACCAAATGTTGTCACTAACTGATGTAGGCTAGCAACTCATTGCATGAAACGATGTTCAGTAGTAATATTTCATGTAAATTCACGCAAGACTGCATTTTATTTTCAACATTATATTTATCCACTACATGTATGAACAACGATCTGTGCTTATTACAGTAGTTTAGCTCCTATCTTGCAGTGTGATGTTTTCATTTAAATGTACGTCTGTATCAAATCAAACTCATCTTATTGAGGACGGGATTTAGGACGTTTTGCTCAGCTTGTGCTCTCTTCTGTCAGAACTGTCTGTGCGCTATTGTGTTCTTGTACTTGGCCGTGTAGCAGTTAACATATCTGATGTATCTGCGTTGTTTCCCAGTTGTGGTGTGGTACGGTGAAGGACGCGGATGCCAGAGAGCTCCTACAAACCGACGAACACACTCCTGGACGGTTCAGGTACGACTTCTATTTCTAGTAGACCTACTTGAAGCAAGTTGCATAGATGGCAGTCCGGACAAACTATAATAATTTCAATTGGGATAATTTATAATGTGAGTAAATTTAAAACTATAATAGTTTAAATCTTTATTTTATTTTATATAGCGCATATATCCACAGCGCAAACAGTGCGTTACATATTACATTGAAACTACAATATAAATAGTAAACATTTTACAGATTTTAATAATAATAATAAACATAAATACGTATAACAAATAAATAAATAAATTAATTAAGATAAGATAACTACGCCGTGTAAACATCCGTGGATAAAAATTATGACAATTATCAAAGTAAAGTAAGTACTTTTCAGTTTTAACCGGACAGGACTATGAACAAGTTATAATAACAACGTTTCAGCAGCCATTTAATTGGTGTAGGTCGTAGTAAATAGGTGAATTTTTAATGCAGCCTTGAAGTTAAATTCTAGTAAAACTGGTCATGTTTGCATGTATGGAGTACGTACATAGCATACAGTAGGGTAGTTCTCTTACTGAGCGCCCCGCCTCGTTAATTGCCACCCTCATACAAGGGCTTCGGTCTCCCACTACGGCCAGACTGTTGTGGTATTAAATATTTGGACTGTTGATGTGTATATGATGCGATACATAAATAAAAAAGTGCATAATGGTAGAAACAAAACAATCACTTAAATGTCCTAATGTGCGATGTTGGATTAAACGATTTCTGCCCAGTCTCCCGGTTGCTGTCTGGACTTATCCAGCGATTTGCTACGCCCTATCCGGTGTGACTGGTGGGTGTGTGTCCTTCCGGAATATGGACGTTACAATTAACATGTTTAAAAGAAACTACTGTTCTTATTATTATTGTCGTGTCTACTTTTCAGAGTAATCGGTACTCTGTCAAACTCCAAAGATTTCGCACGTGCCTACAACTGTACGGTAGGCACCAGGATGAATCCCGCCAAAAAGTGCGAAGTCTGGTGAGAGAAGGGCGAACTACGATGCCACGGGTCGATGCACACAGACGTCGACGGAACCATTTACGACAGAGCTTAGCAATAATGAACTATTGCGTTAAGTGGCAGCTGCATGAAAATCTAATGTAGCGACATGTTCAAACAAGATTTCTTATTTCACAAGTAACGTTTTTTTACTCACACCGACATTTCGACAACCATCGGTGGTCTTCATCAGGGACAGTATCTTCACCTGAAGAAGGCCACCGATGGTGGTCGAAACGTCGATGTCAGTAAACAATTATTAGTTGTGAAGTACGAAATCTTGTTTGAACATTTTATTCTTCCAATTTGATGAACATTTTCATGAATACTGTATTGATATTTTACAAACATAATTATGCGTACACGGGAAGTTCTTGGCCCTTTCACAACCAGACGACAATCAGACGAGTCCTTTCTTGAGTCTTTGTCTGGGCCTATGGGGATTGTGCACGAACAGGTAACACACAATGGTTGTCGTATGCTGTGGAAGCATCATCATCATGCTGTCGGTCGCGAAGCGACAAAGACTGCTTCCATCACTTGACTCTTGCTCTCCATTTGTCTCTCTGCTGTGAGAGTGATGTCCAGGAGTCGATCTTTATGTCTCTCAGCTTCAGGTTTCTCTTGATGGTATCTTTGAACCGGAGACGAGGGCGCCCTCTCTTTCTCTGACCAGAAGACAGTTGGGAGTAGAGAACCTGCTTCGGTAGCCTGTCTGATGACATCCTCATGAGGTGTCCAGTCCACCGGAGATTCTTTCTGATCAGAAGATCTTCCATAGATGGCAGCCCTGTCCGTTCGAGTATTTCCTTGTTTGTCACTTTGTCCATCCAGGTTATCCTCATGATCGAACGCAGATGTCGCATCATGAAGGCATGCAACTTTTTCACCTGTCGTCTGTACACTGTCCAGGCCTCGGCTCCGTATAGGAGGGTGGACAGCACAATTGCACGGTATATCTTGCCTTTAACCCGCATGGACACATGGTGGTTGTTCCAGAGTCTCTGGCGTAGTCGGCCGAAAGATGCACTAGCCTTGGCCATCCTCCTCTGTATTTCATCGTCAATGCATCCGTCACTTGATATAGTGCTTCCGAGGTAGGTGAATTCCATAACAGAGTTCAGCTTGTTTCCATCAACCATGATATCCTCCTCTCGGGTTCTTGTAGAGTTGGGTTGGTACAGCACCTCGGTCTTCTTGATGTTAATCTTCAGGCCGAACTTCTTTGACGCATTGGAAAAAGCATCCACTATTTTCTGGATCTCTTCAGCAGAGTGTGCAACCAGTGCACTGTCATCTGCGAATAGCAGCTCCCTCATCAGTATCCGTGTAGTCTTGGTCTTCGCTCTGAAGTGTGCGACATTGAATAGGTCAGCGCTCTGTCTGGACTGTATGTAGATGCCATCCCCCATGTCTCGGAAAGCATTGTCGAGCATTGCTGATAGGAAGATGGAAAAGAGCGTGGGCGCCAGTACACAGCCTTGCTTGACCCCATTTGTGACCCTGAACGATTCCGAGACTTCCCCTCCAACATTAACAGTCGCCATCATTCCGGTATGTAGTGCCTCGATCATTGTTGTGAACTTCTCTGGGCAGCCATACTTCTTCAGTAGCTGCCATAGTCCGGTCCTCCCAACTGTATCGAACGCCTTACTGAAGTCGACAAATACCATGTACAGTGGTCGGTCCTGCTCAATGCACTTTTCTTGTAGTTGTCGGAGACAAAATATCATATCCACGGTGCTCCGGTTACCTCTGAAGCCACATTGTGTCTCCGGAACTACCTCTGGTGTTAGGTGGGTAGATAGTCTGTTGAGGAGGATCCTGGCGAAGATCTTGCCTGCTATGGAAAGAAGAGAGATTCCTCTATAGTTCCCACAGTCTGTTCGATCACCTTTCTTGTAGATGGTTATAATGCTTGCATCCTTCCATGCTTGTGGTACAGAACCCATCTCCCATGCATTGGTGATTAGTTGGTGCAGTCTGCTGAACAGATTGTCTCCTCCATGCTTCCATACTTCTGCAGGAATTCCATCTCCTCCAGGTGCTTTGCCATCTTTCAGGCTGGCGATTGCTCTAGCCATCTCATCCATAGTTGGAATCTCATCAAGGCTTGTCTTGGTAATGCGCTGCGGGATGTTGTCCAGAGCTTCGTGATCTATGTCGCCAGGGACGTTGAGTAGCTTCTGGAAGTGTTCACTCCATCTTGCCACAACTCTCTTGCTGTCAGAGAAGGTTTCCATTCCGTCTGTTGATTTTAGTTGAACAGGTCCCTTCTTTTTGGGTCCCCACACTTCCTTCAGTCCATTGTAGAAGCCCTTCATGTTGTTACTGTCGGCAGCTCTCTGCAGCTCCACTGCTTTCCTTTCCCACCAGTCCGACTTCAGTGCACGGGTGTGTTTTTGTAGCAGTCTGCAGGCATCTTTGTATGCTGCAGTGGTGGATCTAGTACTCCTGGTTTGCAACACTCTCTGGTGGGCTTGATCTCTTCTGCTCATAAAAGTCTGTAGCTCCTGGTCGTTGGGGTCGAACCAGTCCTGGTGTTTTCTGTCCGGCTTGCCAAGATATGTCTTGGCTGTGTTGTACACAACCTGCTGCAGAGCTGCCCATTCCTCGTCTGGTGTTGAGTTTTCCTTCTCCTCCCAATGGGCGAGAGCACTGTCCATCTCCTGCTCAAAACTCTCCCTATGGCTGATGGTACTTAGTTTTGCAGTGTTGAGCTTGGTCGGCTTATTTGTCCCTTGCCTGTTGTGCTTTTGTCGTATTCTGAAAGCCACTTTTGATCTCAACCATGGTCAAAACGTATAACGTCCTATCAATATGTATGCCACGTGACGTGAATATGGACAATCAGCATTGTTACTGTAATATATTGAGCTGTAAAAATTGGGCAATATAATTATGACGTTTGCGATTCTTTTTATAATATATCTAACATCAATATAGTTTGAATCTCACTTACGTAAGTTGTGGTAGTTGTGTATGTAAGTGTTGTGTAGTATGAGGTCAGTTTGGCGTTGTCTGTTTGTGTTTTTTTCTTTGTCTTGTAAACAATGGTAGTGGTTCTTATGCCACCTGCTTTGTTGAGTCGTTATTCAATAAGTTGAGTTTGTACCCAAGACGTTGAGTTGCTACGTAACACCATAAATTGGTGGCACGTATTTATTGTGACATCTTTATGCAGTGATTAGCATTTATTACATCAATTTTTGAGAATATGAGATTATGCGTGTGTTATGTCTAACAATAACTGTGCCATACAACAGCGAGTTACCGCAGGACGTCATCACGTAATGCTTAACACTTGACAGTACCGGTTTATGCTTTAGTGATGTGTTGTATACATTTTTATTGTCAATTCGCGAGTTTCGGAACGAATTGTAATAACAATAATAAATACTCGAGTAAACCAGTTGCGATTTGAGCGACCGACACGGGGGTGGAATGTATTAAAATGTTAAACGGATGACGAAGGCATTACACTTAGGTAATACAACGCACAAAAGAGGTTGTTTTATTTTTAAGTTGTGCCGAATACATAATAATGACTATGTGTCATCTTGGAATAAAGAAAATGTGCATAATCAATGTAGTAATGCTGTCTTGCAATGCATGTATTTACTCATCTTTGAATTACATAAAGGATATCAACCAAGCGTATAAAATTAGTCGCTATCGCAGTGACAGACACGGTGGTGGAATATATTATGCTAGAAGGTAAACAAAGGCATTGCGCTTAGGTAATATAACGCACTTCAGATGTCTATTTGCATATGTTTTGTGCCAGACAATTAGGACACTGATATTCTTCGTCTTGTAATTACCCATTTTGACAAGATGTAATTACGTGGCAGGTTGTAATCGAATACAGGCAATACAGCAATGCCGAAGCACCTAGCACAACGTGTCAGCACGCGGAAGGCAAGCGATGTGTTCACTTGGAAGCGATGTAACAAGAGTTTTAATAATAAAAATATATTGATCTACTACATGTATGTACAATGTTTTTCTGTTTTTGAAATATGTCCTACAATATATATTGCAGGGGGTATAGGTTTTAAAACCTGTATTGTTTGTAATAAGTTTTAAAACAGCTAGTAAACATGAGTAGGCCTACCTATAGGAGTAGCTATCAAAGCATGTGGAACATCTCTATTCAACTGCTTGGTTAGCAAGGAAACAATGAACAAATTCTAGATGCTTGTCACTGTACATTCAAATCCTTTACATTATTGCGATGCAATTCTCTTTTTACCTCAATGGTTTAATCATCATCATATTAAATGTCTTCAGAAATTCAGGCACCGACGCAGGCTTAAATTTTGTTATTTTCAGTTATAGTGATTCACCAGTATTCTGGTTGTGGATGATTTGGCATGTCTAGTTATTATCGGCCTACTAAATAATAATCGGAACGTGCCATATGCACGGTTGACGTGGAAACGCATTCCATAGACCGCTACGCTACAGAACGGCAGAGTCAGTCATATTTGGAGTGATCAGCCGGCTGGTCGTACCCGTAGTCGAATTGCTGTGGGGTATACAAAAATGCAGTGATATGTAAACCAAAAATTCTACTGGGTACAAAACAAGCGCCAACAGGCCCAGAGATGCCAATTTGTTGACAACATTCAATACCTTCTTAGACACAACTTTCCCATACAGCGTAAGCAATCACCTGGTTACCGCTACCCTATTGAGCAGAAGCACTCCAGTTGTGAAGCATCTACAGCAACGACCATGTATAGGCATCACCGCCCCACCATGTGATCGCCACTGGCACTGTAACAATTGCTTCGATTTTTTCTTTTGCTAAACTATCATGTTGCACAACTATGATCTTTGTTTTTTTACGATAGGCATAATTAAAGATATGAGAATGTGAACTGATTATGAACTGCTGCAAGTTATATGTATTTTTTCTATGTACGCGTTTACTATTTAACAACCCCCCAATGTTGCTGATGTTTTGGTAAGAGTCATCACAGTTGCAGCGTTAACGTTAGATCCAGGAACTCTTATCACGGAGTATGTTTGTGTTGGTTCGATCTCACATTTCTTCAATATCGACCCATGCCAGAATTGTGTTTGCATTATACTAGATACTTACATCGTAAGTATAATTCAAGTACAGCACACCGATAGAAGAACACTATTCAAAGTAGCACACATCTTTTTTCTATTAGTGAACCATGCACAAACCATTGATTTGTCATTGTCATGAGCGTATAATAAGCTGATGAGCTATATATGGAGTCAGACCACATTTGCATCCTATTACCCTTGAAGAGATCTGTTAGTGACAATTACACAGCATATTTACTCTCCATAGACAGACGTTCTGTGAACAAATCGTGAAATTCCCACACCTCAGGCTCCCACAAACTTCTTTCCAACCTTACACCCCTCCATTTCTGCTTGAACCACCCACGGATTGCCCCTGATTACATCACCAAGCAAAATGACAACTATACTAATACGTCAACATTTGACAGCTCTGATGCCACGCTGCACAAAAACATCATTTCTACTCACTCCACGCTACATATGTGCTCACACAAAATGAGACAACCTGCATAGTGCTGTTTCTATAGAGTACTCTTTGGTCGCACGGGTAATGGTGGACGAGCACCTTATTGTGGTCTTACATCACATGACCGAGAGACGCCGATCCTGCGTGTGGCGCCACCTTGTGGTGGCTGTGTAATTTGTATACCGTCAGATTGGCAGGTGTGCCCAACGAGTGTCTGGTAGGATTTCTCTGATGCCAAATATGAGATAAAAATAGATATTTAATATAGAACAATATCTATGGAAATTCCTATAGAGAACGACACACACAAATCCTAAAGAATACTCTATACTAGAAACGTTTGCTACGGGAGGATGCGGAGGAAATAATATTATAATGCTCCAGGCTGCACGCCGACAAGTTCGTTATCAATGAAGCCCACAGCCGTTAAGTAGCATATTACACCAAACCCGTCATTCATAAATGGTGTGAGAATGCTAAAAATCCTGACATGCTGGGGAAAATGTGACTTCAAATTTGGATCCATCATATTGGGTATCATCTATAATTGACCCCCCCCAGCAAAACTTGCAGTATTGCGAAATAGACGAAATAGACAAAATGGACTAAGTGCAAGAAACCAACATGAATTCCACGAAAACGACTAAGTCCTACTGCAAAACTTATTACATTATCAGGCAAGAGGAGTTTATTACATTATCAGGCGAAAAAAGTATTACATTATCAGGCAGCAAGTGTATTACATTATCGGGTGATGTTATTACATTATCAGGCAGTTATTACATTATCAGGCGATTTTATTACATTACCAGGCAGTTGTTACATTAACAGGCGATTATTACATTATCGGTTGTAACAAGCCTTCCCAGGACCCTCGACGCCGATGTTTCAGATCGGCGTGCGTTTGTTTATAGACCAGGGCAGACCTGGAATAGCTGGGTCGGGTCGGCATTAACAAAACCAAATGGCGCAAACTACACAGATCAGTACAAGAGAAGCGGTGTGAGCGATCGTAGGAGCGAGTTGACCACGCAAGCTGGCTGTCGCGACTGCGGAAAACACTTGTAACCATAAATCGTTTTCAAGCAGTATTTGTTGCGCGCGCATTGTTAGGTTATACGCACATTCTACGTACGTATAAGCCCGACTATTGTTAGATGCAATTTTGCGTTATTACAACACAGCTGAAGTTACTGCATAATAACAGTATGTGTGCACAGAACATGTAGTGTTTGGATTAGGAACACCAGCAGGGTGTGAACCTGCCACACACAACACTGAAATATCATTATCATAAATTGTGCAAGAAAACAATGGTTAGACAAACAACTGATAGTGTTTTGTTTTTCAATACGACACAATACTATATTGGAAAAAGGTAGACACAAATTATAGTCTTTATTGATACACAAGTTTATAAATCACTTCACAAAAAAGTAAATCAATACAGTTTATTGTGATCTAAGGAAATCACAGAAACTCACTTTTTCTTGAGCATGCTGAGTATATATAAAAATCTAATCAACAGTTACAATAGCGACTGTTATATATCGTACTTTTTTCATATCATGCATACACGAAAACTAGTTTGTAATGATGAGCAATTCGAAGACAAATGTGATTGGGAAACGACGCTCTAATACATGTGTGTCAACACCGCTCAGATAGATAACGTTGAAAGCTAGGTCTACCGGGGACATTGATACAGCACCAGAGACAAAAACCACAACAAGGACCGGCTGGATAGCATTCGCAAAGCATCGCGACATCGTCAAAGGAATATAGACACTCACCATACAGGAAAATAACAAGTCTGTAAAATAAGTCTTACACAAGTTATGTATGTTTGATAAAAAAAAAACAGAGGTATATTGTTACCAGTAGTTGTGTATATATCATACAAATGAGACATGGCATTGGCTACAAATCTTTCCGGTTGTAAAGACTATGGTATTAAAATTATTAATGATCATTCAAGTTTTACTTTTTATACGTGTTGACCACGCACGCACGCAATTGTACAAAACGTTCGTACGCACGGAAATAAGTTAGGAAAAGCGAAAAAGGTCGGCCTAAGATGTTTTTATTAAATAGAATGGAGAAGATTTTTTAGTAATTACCTCTTAGCATTATATAAATATGCTTGAAACCATAACATTACTGGATGGTGATAAATCAAATAGCGTAGGAACGATCAGAATAACACTACCTAATTCACCTACCTACCTACACACGCACACAGTCACACGCATATTGTTTGGCAGGCCATTTGCTTCTCGCACTATACCGCTAGTGACGTGACAGAATGTGGACCAGGTTCCTCTAATCTGCCGCGTAAAGTTCCACAATTATACAATAACAAAATAAATTAGTCAATCCTTATAAAATACGTATTGTATACTAAAGATAACAAAAAGTCCTCTTTTGGAATTTCAATTCAAGTATACACTGCGCCAGTAAGATTCGTGTTGCGTTGGCAAAGTTACATAACGACAGTGACAGCTGTGCATGCATTCCCGTTGGCGCGCGCGGTAAGTTAGACATTGACCAGTGGGTGTGGCCAAGGGGCATGTCGCGGTCTTGTGTCGCTGGTGCTTACTTGATTATGTCGTGTTAATAAACATTCTGTGTTACCTGTGTGTACCTGGACATTACAACTGGACTACTGGCGCTGTAGGTGTCAACCAGTCGAGTACCGTTTTAGCCCGTCAAATGTACACTATTTGCACGAAAGGTTAACCTATTTGGAAACTAAATCGAAAACAAAATGAATATAATTGAGAATAACATTTTGCATCCATTCTTGCGTCACTACCCGACATGACGTAGCCTTTTCTAATATCCAAAAATTAATTTGGCAATTATAGGTCAGCATAATGCCCAATTTCTCACCAGGTGCAGCCAAATAGTCCGGTAGAAATTGGCACAATTTAAACAAAATCCGAACATTTTAGTTAAAAAAGTCAATGTTTTATTTTAAGATATCTAGTAGTGTTTCATGAACTACCATAAAATCCCTAACCAAAATCAGCACTGGGAACCTCAATTGTTTAAGGTGTGTATTCAAAAAGGTGATTTTTTTAAATTACTTTCTTTGCTATTTATATATTTACACATCTTTACTTTATGCAGTTAGTATATTACATGAAAATATAATACAACATGATAATGTTTGGGTTTCTTCTTTCTATGGTACAGGTATTTTTAGTAAGGCAATCTATTTTCATATTTTTCTCAGAATGCCGTTTTTGTTGCGAGTACATATAGTTGCCGCACTCTGGTGAAATAAATATTGGGCATAACTCATAACAGCACTACATTTTGCACTTCAGTCTGCATCAGACATATTCACTGCATGAATTAAAATAAATCATAATAATTTAATGGTTTCCAATTTATACGCTTGTTAATTATGTCAAAATGCTACATAAAATAGTTTCACGAGAAGAAATCTTATATATTATTTCACTTAAACAACATAACGTCTGATTTATGTAATATCCATGCAGTATATATAGATAGCCACAATATGTGCTAAATTACAAACTCGTAATTTTAATGTTTGGCTACAGCGCGGCAAAAATACAAAATGTTTACTGGTTTATGGCGGCCATATTGGATACCTAATTTGCATAATTTATGCAAACAAAACAATTAATTATATTGGTATGTAGCTTCGTTACAAATATGGATGATCTGTGTTGAAAATTAAAATTGCTGAGCTTCCTGTTTCCATCACCACGATACATCCGGTTCAACAAGTTTGTCGATCTGCTGGGGTTTTGCTTTCCGTACATCGTTGTCATAGTCGTCTCGCTCGAGATCGTGACAACATTCCTCTCAAGGCCCATACATTCCCGTGTCGTGTAAATCAAAACAGTTTCGACAAATTAATTTCGTTCAACGTGAATTGGAGCGATATTTAAAATGTGTTACTGCGCGACTTCGTAAAGTATGATGCATAGTCGGTTTAATGAGTCTTGAATGCATTCTCTACGTGATATGTGTAGTGGTTTAACGCCGTTTTCCTCTTAATATCGGACCAGCCAAAATAAATTTAATAAAATGTTACACGATGATTCAATTATATGCAAGTAAGTTAATCTTTTTCGCAACCTGATTTTGAAATGAGCATGATATTGAATTGCACCCGTCGCAGCATTTTATACGTGTTAAATTTTTTTTTACAATCCGGACGTTTTTCGTTAAGAAATCGATGGAGTCTGAAACTAACGCCATCAATATCAAGTGTTTGAACTCCGTCAAACATTGCCTCACTTTAAAACTACAAAATTCCTCCTTTCGGAAGACTGACTAGACCAGCTTTTCACCGCCATGCATATTTAAAGTCTCCATCAAACTACACTGTAAAACCACTCTGTATGATATCAGAACGCACTTTTTAGAAATTGCCTCCATGAATTAAACTGATAATTTTTATTTTGTATTGCAAACTTCTGGAAAGCACTTTGAACAGATTAACATATTGGACAGGCGTTGTAATAATAATACTAAATAGTATTACTAACTATTTCTACAAACCACACGGCGGACTATCTTCATGGCATATTCACGAATGCTTCTGCCATTGTTGTGACCCGTGTGGCTAGGTTTTGTGTCTGCTGACGTATCAAAATTAGTACTTAATACTTACTTGGCACTTTCTCACATGAATATAAGTTGACAGTTTCTTCCACCGCAATCTGAATATACGGTATACTTGACAACTATAAATACGGGCATTCAGAGTAGATGCGCCCATAATAGATTGATGTGTGTTTGCACCGCTGTGTCTACCAGCAGACATGCATCGCTTGGATCAACAATTTTAATTTGTACTTGAGATTCCATTTATATCTGTATAATAGTTTGCATTGATAACCGAGTGTCACCATGTGGAAAAAAGCTTCCGACTTTGGTCTAGGTTACGTGCACATGAAAAATCGATATGTGACATCTTTGTATGAAATTTATCGGTCAAATACAACTTGTATTTTGGATTACAATTTATTACAACTCACCGGCAGACTACGAATGCTTGATTTAAAAGTGACCGTGAATATGTCCAATTTTGACCAAGCTGGGTTACTTAGCAAGGTTAAAATGACCCCTTCACTGATGAGGCGAAGCTGTATACGGGGTCGTCTTATCCCATGTTACCCCACTTTATGTTCTATAATATATATATATAATTGTTCATTTACAACATTGGAAGTATATTTTTAATATGCACTACTTTTCATGAAACTGGTTTTCTCGTTAATACTGCTGATGATCGTTTTACCCGTAAGTTTTTATAACTAATTAATGAGATACTCTAAAAGTTCGTCATCACGTATATTCATCACAAATACCGTCTTCAACATTGTTTGGCTCCCTACAAGTGTATAGTTTTGTAGCATTCCCTGCTCTTTGGTAAAGGTTGGTGAAGTAAATAAATATAACCCTGCCTAATAAAAAGTGTATCAGGTATTATCTTGTACCGCTATACAGTTAGTTTATCACTCGATGTTGTCAAGAAAATATGCCTCATTTAAATAAAATCGATACTAAAACCGACATGGCTTAAACAATCCATATTGTGTACACAATATATGTACAACGTAGCATGTTTTTTAAATGAAATTAAATATATTATCGCAAACCCGTCCTCAATAATATTTAAAAGATGCGATTTTTGTGAAATAATTGTACAACGATTTGGTGAGCCATTTTCGTACAAGGGAAAGATGAAACTGAACAAATCTCTCACGCCCGTTGCTGAGGGAACTCGGAATTGCACCAGAAACTCATGGCACTATGTCGTGAAATAAACCAGTCAGTTTTGAAAGTCAATAGTTAGAATCGTTCGTGTAAATGCCAAACAGTGATCGTGCACTTAAAAACTGATATTACTAATAAATTAATAATGTCTAGTTTAAGATGACACTGTGATTGAAGCACAAAATTCCGACTTTTCCCTGACCTTGAATTTCCCTGACTTTTCACTGACCAGTGGCAACCCTGTAAATGTTATACAAACGGCATGTGTGAACCAGAACTGCTTCATGAAATAAACATGTATGCAAAATACTAGCCTGAACGCATGACTACCAGTCTTCTATAGCCAACATTTTGTTTCGCATGCGTTGGACGAATCGATTCAACGGTTGTCCAACTCCAGATATGTAGAAGAAACGCTGCTTGTGGTGTCGCTTATTGTTACCGCCATAGACGTTCGGGGTTTAACTAAGATAGGACATGCATCCCGACCCAAAATTTGCCCTAACATTTGGCTAATCACGAGGTTTTCAATATTTTCAAAGGTAGCCTTTGTGCTACTGGGTTGATTAACAATGCACGCTTTTGAAATAGTTTCAATATCACCGCGAAAATATGTTTGCACGGATGCGTATTGACGATTTCGTGTTATTAACAGCATCTTGAAAATAAGTGGCTGCGAACATAATGGATTGTTTTAAAAAAGATTATCCTACAGTTTGTAGTGTCTCACTAAGCCTTATCAACGGTGACAAGGATTTCACAATTCAGCACGTCTTTTTTTAGGGTCCCAATAAACTGCGAATTACGCCTTGCAGTAAACGCTTCGAATCAATCTGGCTACTATGAGCAATGGTTAAAACAAGTCAACTATACAAACTTCTTTGTTCGTTTCATTTAGAGCATGAAAAAGTTGCAAAATGTATTAAGCACGTCTTAAAACCGCGGAAATTTGTTTTACTCAATCATGGTGTGCGAAGAAATACAAAACGAAAGCAATATAAACCACAATATCCACCATGAAATGTAACACGAGTCGAATGATGTGCGACTACGTGATACTTCACTGTTGTTTGAAAGGATATTTATCATAACTGATCCAACGTATTTATTTGGTGGTGTGTTAATATGTCAATAAATGCCGCATTCACACACCACCTTAATTACGAGCATGACAATAATTAAATTTGATTTTAGCATTACCGACTCAAAGCGTTCACTTGATATCGATTCCAATAAGATAGAAAACGTTGGACTGTGAAAGCAAAAACTACGGAACTTTTATTCAAGAGTCTACAACGATGTGTGGCAACTAACCGCGCATTGATTGACGTATTCGCGCATCTATTCAACTTTTAACCATGTCAATACATTTTACGAGACAAAAACGTCTCAAGAGTAGACAATTTATTATACGAACAATAATAACGTGCTTTTCGCAGGTAAATGCTGCGTCTGAATATTGTTGTTGCCGCTCGGCTGTGCTAGTGACAGAGTTCGACATTACATTGTCACCACAGAGTAAAATTCGGACGTAATTAAAAACGAAAAAGTCATGTTAAACGACTTCGCTGTGCTTTGCGTCACTGTAGAGTCGTGCAGAAGACAGTAACACAACAAAATATTAACACCTTCATTACATCTTATGCCAAGGTACATGCCAAAAGGAAATACAAAGCCAACAAAATGTATTTGACATTTAAAACAGTTGGTGACAAAAAAACTCAGTGGCTTAGTAATCCGTGATATAAGTTCATGTTTGTACTACAAAATACGCGAAGAAAAACATTATGGTGGCATGGTGTCATTGCGAAACAGGTCTTTAAAAACGATGCATTTATCCATGCTGTGTCAAGAAAATTGCTAACACTTATATTTGCAACACATACATAAATATTAAATTCACAACTGCAAGCACGCTTTGCTATTCACACTGGCTAACAGTAAAAACATTTATTATTCACAAACGATGCTCACGTTAACGCATGATAATAGACACGTCAGCAGATTACATCAATTGTACTAACCTTTGTGATACATCAAATACATTCATTAGGTTGCTGCCGTTACATTATCCTATTTCGAACTGGAACTATAAAACTTCTTACTTTAACTGCACTAGTCGGATGATACGTTGTTTATTTATCACGACACAAATAGTCTCACAGACAGCCCAATACGTGCGGATACACCATGGGGCTTATTATAAAAGTTACTCATGAAGCTAATCTTGGTAAATCGGCAACATGGCGTCATCAGTATCTGAACTGTCGTCCAGCGTCATTGCCGTACCCTCCACCGTAGGCCGGGCCACCCCGTCCAGGCAGCCCTACCCCGTAGTTCTTCGGCCGACCGGACGGATCTCCCGCGGACCCCGGCTGTCCTGACACGGCCGTGATGTTCTTCAGCAGGTTCGGACTGCTTGAGATGAGGTTATCGAGTGCCGCCTGCACGTTCGGGTTGTCGAAGTTGATGGTCGTCGCCGCTTGCGAGCTGCTTGCCGCCGGTGCGTGCTGCTGTGACGGCGCCGCGACGCCGAATGCCGCGCGCTGCGGACTGCCGTTCTCGCCGCCGTTCAGGATGCTCAAGATCTTCTTCTGCAGTTCTTGCTGCTGCTGCGCCACCGCCTGCTCAGTCTTAATGACCTTCTCTACACAAGCAGAACGTACAGCATTAAACACTGTGTGTGGCTCAGTCAAATTTAGTGTGTGGTTTACATCAACGACCATTTACCACCGTATACACTGTTGTCAAATGTACCTTTATATGAGTATTACTACTGCGATAAGTTTGGTTTCTCTAATTAGTTAGAAAAATTATCATTACCAATTTTAGAATAACTGTTTATAATATGCACAATGGTGAAAGACAATAATATGAGTAGCAGTAATTCAATAAAATAGCAAAACATTACGTTAATCCATAACATGACGGGAACAAAACCACAAAGCTCATGGGCAGTATCATCTTAATTTAAATAGGTTTTTGAAAGTATACAAAGCAAACACTTCTCTTGTCCTTCTCCTCTGATGCAGTATAATGGGAAATGAAACCAACCTGGTGCCTTTGGTGCGCCCTCAGCCAGCTGGTGCCTGCGTGTCTGCAAGTAACTGATAACCCGATCTAACTCATCGACTGTCAAAAAGCGGCTGTCGGCCAACAGGTTAAGCAAGTATACTGTATGCTGGTCAGGTGGCACAAAGTCCTTTTTGGGAGCAGGTGCCGGAGCGACAACTGTTGCAGTCGCCTTCTCACGTAACTCCAACATGTAGGCTTCAAAGTTACGTGCAATCAGCACTATAGCGTCATCCAGTGGCATATTCCGATGTTCTGGAGGCACAAACAATCAGAACATGAACATTTACTAGCAGTACAATTCAACAGCGCTTCAATAAAACGAACGTCTTAGGACAGCTCACATGAAACAGCACCCATACTGCGGAATATTTGTTGTAGATGCCACAGATTGAAAATGTGCAAAATTATACTCGTCGTGGAGATGCTATATACATATTAAGAAAATATTTGAAGTATTCCTCAAATAATTGAGCCACCTCATTCAGCCACTAGGTACCAGTGGAACTACCTTAGCATGTTTCTTGACACGTAAATAACATGTCAAATAAAACAAGCCAAATAGCTGGATCATTCATTAATTGATTGATCCAGATGTCAAAATTAGACTTACCCAATGACCTTTGTCAAGCATAGCCTTACAAACACAACCATTATTTACATACATGCATTACATTACCAGAGAAACATGAAATATGCCAAATCGACCTTTCCCACATGCAATTCTTGCTATTACACAATTTTCCCAAATTATTTATCACAAAGACACTGCAGAATTTGAAAACAAATGTACAATGAGATGCCCAACAATTTCACATTTTGTAAGCGTGGAGGACCTCATTGCCAGGCAACGAGTCATAGAATGCATCCATCAATTCAGTGAGTACTGGTGTTGTGTTTATCTATAGACCTAGTAGTGATGAACTTTCATATTTTACTAATACCAGCATAACTTTTTCAATATGAACAACCAGCTTTTCTCACTGAAAAAGAAACAACCTATACGTGGAACAACACTGTTGTCTGCGGTCTGTGTGCTTTTGTAAAAAGAAGTGAAAATGTCACAATCTAATCCAAATGCTGCTGAATCAAAAAGGTTCAACAAGATGTCAGGTGAGCATCATGCTGCAAAATAAAACGTGACATAAAATGCGAGTCTCAAAAATATCACACATTTTGGTAGCTTCTTGTCATGTTTCTAACATCATGTACCCTCAAAAAGGGAAAACTGCTCTTTAACATTAATTAAGTACTGCAATGCCACTGGAGGAAGTCAACCGACAAATTGAAAAAGTAGGCCCTACCCAGTTCATATAATCATTTCCCTGGCTAACATTTAGACCTTCATAAGACAGACTGAATCAGCGAAAATGTACATCCTGTGGTGGAAAAATGCCTATGTAAGTTTGGAAAAATGGCAGCAAAAACGTGTTTTTGAAAGAAGGAAAATGCAGGAAAATATAAATAGGTTAGTCAAACATACATTGAAAAACAGTTCAAAAATGTGTTATTCCTAAGCAACAAGTTGACATTTGAAATGATGATGCAGCTGTGTCACTGTTTGCAGAACTATCTGCTTCAGCATCCACTGCTGATGAAAACACGGTAAAAGAGTAGCTACTCTTGCTGTAAATTCAAAAGTGAAAACGAAAATATTGAAAAACGATGACAAATATTCATGCTTGGAAAAAATGAAAAGTGTAGGTGAACACACCTATGTTCCAAAATGGTTTCTAATAGTGTTTTTTGCCGTCAACGAAGTTTTAATGTGTCGCTTTCACCTGTGCTATGATGCTGCAACAGCTGCCTAAGTGCACACACGGTAGCCTGTAATAAGTGTATTTTGACCTCAATTTACAGGCTGTTAATAGTTGATCGTATCTTGAAAACATTACAAATCTTAATTGCAGAAAAAAGTTAAATTTTTTTACTGTTGATAGCCACTGTCTAATACAGTGAGTGTTCACGTGAAGCACAAATGTCCACTGGAACACTAAAAGGTATTAGTTAAAAACTGCAAAATGTGTACTCTGACTCTATACACACCACACAAAAATGTAAAAAAATATGTCATATGACCAGAAAATGTTAAATGTTTCGTGATGGTTCCGTGAAATGTCAGTAAACATGTACATAGTTTGATTGACTGGTTTCGGTGCACAAATGGGTCCAAGGTATCAGGAGTGTAAACGTGGGACAGTGCTTGAACCTTACCTTGTGGTGTGCCATGCAGTATATTGAGTGTGAGTGAGTGGTGCAGTTCGTTCTGTTCCTTGAGGATGACGGCGTACAGCAGACCCCGCCTTGTCGCATCCTCTACTGCCTTTGGTATTAACTTCTCGTCATTCGCTATTTCGTGGTCAGACAGCAGGGCCGAGCTCTTCAGACGGCGCTCTATCATCTCCGCATAGCCCCTGACATGCACACAAATGACTAATTAGGTAAAACCTCACAAAGATTGACTGGAATGGATTGTTAATTTGAAGGAAGCTGTCGTGTGACCAAGTGCATGTCTAAGGTCTATCATTTGTTGTGACATTTATACTGTGGCACTAGTATAAGAACTTTAGATGCTTTCTCATGCATTTTACTGCTGCATTTTTGTATGACACTACAACACCATATCTGGTCATTGCTACACAATGTAATATTTACAGTGACGCAAAGTTTATTGCTGAAATACACCACAAGAATAATAAACAATATGCAAACTACACTTAAGACCTGCAAATAATGTGTGTGCACATGCGCACACGTCTATGTACAGAACTACAGACACACCTGAGCTTTGGAGTAGTGACAATGATGACACAGTCAAAGGCCGGTCTCTCTGCCATGCCATGGCGCACTGGAGGTCTGCTGACTTCAGGTGGTGGAAAGGGGTCCCGCCTGTAAGAAGACAAACATGGAACACTGACCAGGCACGAGTCCCCTGCTGTGGTCACACTGCTGCTTCATGCAGGATGGCTAACACTCCATAAACACATGAATCAGGAACGCAAACAACTCTATCTTGGCTGATAAACCCATAACAAAGTTCTAAATTTCTTGATTACCTAACAGATACTGCCATCTCCTACTTCATAGTGATAGTGCTAGCATCTAAACAACTGTTTATTGTGCACAACAGTGGATTGATCATTTGGCATGGATACATGGAAACAAATCAGACATATTTTCTTGCAGCTAAACACCAGAATAAGCACATACCCACCTAACTGTATTTTCATTATTTTACACTTACCTGCGGGGCTCAAAGTATGGATCTCTGGGATGTGGCAAAGGTCGTATGTATGGTTCTCCAATTGGCTCTCTTTCAAACATATCTGGGTGCCTGCAGGGGAACCAGGAAAATATTTCACATTTTTTGTTGCATTTCACAAACAAATTATGCTTCAGTGCACTGCACAATCAGGACAACAGGATCAAACGTGGCAAAATCAAGACATAGATATATATTTGGATTTTGCAACGTAATATATATATATATATATATATATATATCATGTCACATAATATATATCATGGCACTGTTATTTTTTTAAATAAAACAACTCTCACCTGTAAACATCTCTCTCACGAAGAGGTGATCGGTCTCTTTCTCGTTCAAATGGAGGTCTGCTGTATGGTCTTTCATATGGAGGTCCCTCTCTGTATGAACATGTGTTTATGTTGAAATGAGGGTCTGTTATTCATTTAAAATGTATTGTTCTTAACAGTGAAAACAAATTGAAGTTGAAGAAACAGGCCCAAAAGTATTCACAATTTGAATGTTACACCACTGAAATGCTCAAAGTTTGTATAAAACATCTGTCTATTATAAACACCCTTTAAGAATTTGTCATTATTATTGATGTGTAATCGCAATTTCCATTTGAAGTTTGACATGTTCACTTGTTTCCCACACAACTGTGAACTGAACTATATGTGCCACAATAAATGGACAGGCATTTCTTTATTTTATCTTTAATTCCAAATGCATAATAGATGAAGACAAAATAACTCACTGTCATCGGGCATGTTTAGCATTCTCACATTATTTCTTTTTGTCACAAATTCTGGGTGATTTTTAACTGCTGAATACATATACATTTAAGATTCATTGACATAACAGCAACTGACACACCTTCCATATTTAACAATGATGTAGCTACTAGCCAATTCCCAAAGACACTGCAAAAATAATATTATGTTGGCTGCTTTGGCATGGTAAAAAAGCAAACTGGTGATATCGACATGATCACAAATATAGCAACAACATAAAGCTAACAGAGTTGTGCTTAAACTGTTATACCGGCTAGAGAGTTCCTTTCCCAGGGAATCCAGACTGATGTTTGAAGGGGGCTCGCTCCTACACTAACAGGTTTGTGTTTGAAGTGTCACACCTTCTGAATGGTTCCCATCTAGGCTAATAGTTTGTGTTTCATATGCCATACCTCCTAGGCGGCTCCCTCCTTGGAGGAGGGTATTCTCTTCTTGGTGGTGCCTCCTCTTTCATCTTTCTTTGCCCTTCAAATGCCATCTTCACATCTACAAATTTACACAGTAATTTAAATATAGTTTGATTTTTTTCTACATACCATTTCATAAAATATTACTAAGAAAATTCAACTCTGTTAATGTCCATAAATTCTTCATTTATCTCAGAGGTCTGTCCCAGATAAGCATCCTTTCTACACAAACTTCCAATTGACAAATGTATTTAAAACATCAAACGGAAGTGTCCTGACTATACACAAATTATATTGCAATTCACAATTTTGTATGTGGGCTATTGTGGTTGATGAATTCATATTATTTTTGATTCACCTATAAAATGTGTTTGTCATACATGTTGAACAAAACTTTTAGTCTTTTATACAATAAATTTTTACATTTTTGACAAGGTTATTCTGGTAAATGTCTAGTATATTTTTATATCCAGTTGTTTTTATTAACACTTATACTCTGTTTTCCTTTATTTTAGTTACTTAATCCAAAGTTAATCAAACAAACAACCTCTCTTTATGTTTAGCTGAAGCCATTTCCAAAGATAACGATGATGCACAAAAAGCACAAACCTAATTTGTTTCCTTTCATAAGACTGCCATTTTCCATCTTGCACGCCTCTCTTGCTACCGACTCCTCTGCATACTGCACAAACCCGTAGCCACGTAGGATTGAAATGGCTATTGTCAAAGGAAACACAAGGTATCAGTGTACATTGCCATCAGATAATGAATAAGGCAGAGTAATCATACTGGACTTGTAATATCACAACACATTTTAATAGTAGGGCAGTTCCATTCTCAGGTAAACCAACATGTCAGTATCTGAAATGTTTTCAATTGGGGCAAATAGGTTATCATATAAGGTAATATTCCCTAGTTTCAGATTAATATATATATATATATATATATATATATATATGTATATGCAGTTTTTATATGTATAAAAACTAATATAAGATGATCTGGAAGAATTGCTTTTGTGATGAACACATTCTTCGCAATTTTGTGTTCTTAGTTATTCTGTATGGTCTTTCCTATTTAACTTATAATCAATGTGAACACCAAGAAATGTGGCAATATACTGTATTATAAGTTTGTCATCAAGAAAATTGATGCACCACATGTTGCTGGCAATCATGAACAGTTTATATTCCAATGCGTCTGTCATGGTTTGTTTGATATCACAGTGCCTGAACAGAGGACAATATAATTTTTTTTTATTTATGCTTGACTGTTAATAGTATTTATATTTTGCTAGAGAGGTTTCGATCTAAGCTCACAGGGTTTGGACGTAACTTTACTTTTTAAGTCTGTGTGAATAGGTTCATGTAAAAATGGTTCCAGTAGGGAAACAAATTTATATAAGACAATTATGTCTTAGTGGGTTCTTATAATATCTGACAGTACAAAGTTGTGGCACTTTCTATCCCGTGATGCAGTGCATAGCTGGTGTCCGAAATGTATGTCCGACACCATGAAAATGTCCAGTACAGTAGAATCTTGCTTTACACTCAGTTTGCTATTTAATACAACCATCTTAAAATTAAGTCATCCTAGAATAGTCCAAGTGATTTCCAGGACAGGCCCAAATGACATCCATAACAGACATGACATCCGGAAAATAGCTCAGATGAGCTAATGTTGCCAAATTATCATGTAACCGACGTTAAATAAAGTTTCTTGTACGTTACAAGTCAATCATAAGAACTTAATCCTGCTAATAAGGTCACCTTACTATACTATAAGGGTCAATTTACCGTCCCAAGAATAACCCTAGTACTCGCGCTGAGCTTCCACAGTTTACATTCACAGTGAAATCAACCTATCTCTGGCAGGCATTGATAAACGGATCTATACACAACAACTAAGCATATTCACAACTCTTCACAGTTATCCATCCCCAAGTCAACTTACCAAGTATTTTTCCATATTTGCTGAACATGCTTTCGAGATCACCACGGCAAACCCTGTCTGTGGGCAGTTTGCCAATGAACACCCGACTCATGAGTAGCTTTGGATCCGAGCTGCTCGTATGGTTGGTCATGTTGCCACCACTACTACCAGCCCTTCGATCTCGGTCCCTGTCACGTTCGTGCTGTGATAGGTCCCGGGAGCGGCTGTCACGTTCACGTGCCATTTTGTGTTCTTTAACTGAAACAATGCCATAATTCCAACCAAAATGGCCTGCAAACCTCAGCAAACTAGTGTTTCAAGCAACATTTAGTGCCAGTAATCACAATAAATGACCATGCTCACTTTCAAGTCGTGTCCAGTCTTTGACATAACTGAAGCTGCAGTATATTAGGCTATATTGGTAATCTTCCAGTTAACTGGCCTAACTTATTAGGGCATTTTCAAAACGGATTTTACTACCTGATTTGACAAGTATGTGTTTGGAATGTCATTCTACATCACTTCCGAAATTCTGGTACAAAGAAGGCAGAGATTATTTTTTAATTGTTTTTAGACCAATTTTATTCCGTCGGCCCTGCCCCTGGTAATAACTTAGGCCAGTTAGCCGGAAGATTACCGAAAATTACAACTACTAGTCTAGACTAGAGGTCGAAAACAAGAGTGAAACAAGTACATGGTAAAGCCCAATTAGTTTCACAGTACAAAGGAGATTAAAATAATACTGAGTGAATGTTTCTGCTTTTGTGTCACATGGCGGGCACTACAATTAAATGAGCCGCGTGTTAAACCACACTTAGTGCCAGTATAGAAAGGTTGGCTTGGCGATAATGTCTCAAAAAGTATGGCTAGTTTAATGAGACCTAACCAGATTCTAACGCTAATCACGTAATATATATATTCACGATTATATTTATAATATCAACTACTGAACTAGTCAGTTATTGAGATGATAGAACAAGGCGAGCCGAGTGCTGAAAACTATTACTATTTTACTTGGCTTAGGTCCGCCGTCTAATTTCCCGAACCCTAAACAATTATGTGTTTTGGTAATCATTAACCGTGCACAAGTGAAACAGATATAAACTAAAATATCTACTAATCATAGATACAAAAAAGAATACATACATCAACAGAAATTTTACAAATTTCGCCACAAAATTCTGAAGTCTCGCAGAGTCACGTCGAAGCGTAGTGATTATGTAAGGAACACGCCTATTGGTTGAAGTAGAATATATTCCCTATTAGTCAGCGAATCAAAATATTGAAGACAAAATATGCGGCGTGGGCTTCCTTTAAGCTGACATTTATGTTTCCGTTATCAAAAAGCTATATTTTTGTCCATCCTAGTATCCCAATCCAAGCGGCATGTAGATATGCATTTTACAAACTAATTATGCACTTCAGCCAATACTAAACAATCCACAGTTATGTCTCTTCAGACTTTTGAACAGACAGAAGGTGAGGCAGTCAACTCGTCCAGGGTCAAATTTGCCCGACTCCCGGTGATAGTCACAGTGCCAGTGGTACTCGTGCCGTGAAGGCGGTGAAATAGGAAACGGATGGAAAAGCTTCCTCCTATTATTCCACGTACAAATGCATATAAACCTCTGTCTTATGTCAATTGTGAAAAAAATACCGTTAACCTAACGTAACAATAAACTGCTATTACTATCCGAAAGGCGTAACTTGAAGATTCGAAGAAGACCCTTCAAAAGTTCCATAAAATGCGAAATGATAAAATGCCAGTGTCCTTTTTATGGCTGGTCAGATAATCCAAAAAGGTAAAATTAAATTTACTTAACATTTAATCTGATATTTTTGCACATCAAACCAGCCATAAAAAAGGAATTGCCATTTGATTTGTATGTTCTATTTGTTGTATGCATGCATGTATAAAATTATAGTCCTTTATAGACTAGGCTGAGTGGTGTTATGTAGCCGAGCATCAGAACCGCACTATCAGGCCAAAAGTTATAGACGAAGAATGATAAGAGAGTAGTAAATGCTTCTGTCAATGTTTAAGAATCATATTTAACTTCAAAATGATGTTGTAGCAGATTAAACAAATTGTACACTTTAGTAAAATAGTAATGCCTGATTAACCGCTGTGACTCCTAAATAGTGCACAGGAGTGCACTCAACTTATGATTAAAGGCAGTAAAATGAGCTACATGCATGACAGATCCCTTGTGTTACTGTGTTATATGTAACATTTTCATTGGCAGATTTGAAAGCTTTCGAGAGAAGGCTGACAGAAGTGATCAGTTACCTACAGCCAGCTACACTGAGATGGAGGTGTAAGTAAAGCCAATTACAGCAGGGCTTTATGCAATATCAATTTTTTGGCCAATCACACATTTTTGGTAGACACAATTGGATGCCATCTGTTAAGCCAGTTTATAAACTTTACATGTGTTTTTTGATCTGAAATGGACTATAAACACAAATTTCTAAGGCATAATTGAAAATATCTATGATTTTTTTACGCATTCCATCCATATTTCTACGGGTCCGTCCAAATGACGGGTGGATGGGTCTCTGTATAAAGCTATGAACTACAGTAACTTATTATATTTTACAACATGTACACATGTAAGTGTTAAAAGTGGGTAACTTGCTAGAAAGTAATTTTTTTATTGTTTCTGATGCACATCATGATCGCCATGCAATGAGCAGAAATCGTGATAATTATGGTACTGAAATAATTACAGTACACTAGTTATAATGAATCAGTGTGTGAATTGTAATGATCACATGACACAATAATATTTGTTTGTGTCACAGCATTTCCATTGTGATTATGCATAATGTTACAGCAATGTAGTGTGTCTTGTTAGATTGACTTCTCTTCTTTTTATTTTTATAAATAATGTTACAGGTAAAACTCAATTTGTTGCAATCGTTGCTTACAAGTGATTACTGATGAGCCTGACTCAACATTTCTTTATTCATCGTTTACTGCCAACATGTAGTAAGTAAAACTAGTAACCCTGACCCAGTAAAGTGGAATTTCAACAGAAAGCAGTTATGTAGTACTGTCTGTTGTTGAATTGACCGGTCGTCTGTTTGTACTGTCTGTTGTTGAATTGACCGGTCATCTGTTGTTTGTACTGTCTGTTGTTGAATTGACCAGTCATCTATTCTTTGTTCTGTCTGTTGTTGAATTGACCAGTCATCTATTCTTTGTACTGTCTGTTGTTGAATTGACCAGTCATCTATTCTTTGTACTGTCTGTTGTTGAATTGACCGGTCGTTTGTTGTTTGTACTGTCTGTTGTTGAATTGACCGGTCATCTGTTGTTTGTACTGTCTGTTGTTGAATTGACCGGTCATCTATTCTTTGTACTGTCTGTTGTTGAATTGACCGGTCAACTGTTGTTTGTACTGTCTGTTGTTGAATTGACCGGTCATCTATTCTTTGTTCTGTCTGTTGTTGAATTGACCAGTCATCTATTCTTTGTACTGTCTGTTGTTGAATTGACCAGTCATCTGTTCTTTGTACTGTCTGTTGTTGAATTGACCGGTCGTCTGTTGGTTGTACTGTCTGTTGTTGAGTTGACCGGTCATCTATTCTTTGTACTGTCTGTTGTTGAGTTGACCAGTCATCTATTCTTTGTACTGTCTATTGTTGAGTTGACCAGTCATCTGTTGTTTGCTGCAGTGCTACTCATCCTGGTCTCTCTAGCCACGGCTACAGGGGCATGGAGTTGGATATGGGACCCTGAAATATCTAATGTAAGCATTTGGGATGTATTGATGTTCATGATGACTGTGTGAATTGTAACTAGGTAATTGGTTATATCATGCCCAGTTCTTAGAACTTTTCTGAGCACATTAATTTAAGAACACATTTAACACCCTATTCTACAGATAAATAATGTTACTCATCATCCTCGGTTAAGGAATACATTCTTTTTTATTTTATTAGTTTTTATCTGTAAAAATAAAGGACAGCTACAAAGAATATTGTCATTATTATTTTACATATATTTTACAAATAGGTAATTAATTTGTGTTGTAATAGTCTCCCGTCCAAGAACAAAAATGGATTTTTCGTAGCACAGCTAAATATTTTCTTTTGCTCTTGTTTACGTTTGAATATTTGCATTTCTGTATAAAATACATTGTTGTCAAAGACAGTCATCTGTTACTTCGTGTTCTTCATTCAGCATCTGGTTGTTGATTATATTCCTGGTTTCTCTTGACAGCATATGCTGCATATGTTGTGCTATGTATTCTGTGTTTTGTTGCAGGTAACGTTTATTGAGTCGCTGAAGAATCATCCCTTCTTTGCCCTCAGCTGTTTCATCCTCATTATGCTGTTTGTGGCGGGAATACACAAGAGAGTCGTTGCACCCTCAATGTATCTTTTCTGTGTACTCAGAGTCACCACTTATGGGAGTCCAACATTTTTCTACCTAAGTTAAGACAACCCTCTGAGTAAAATGTTCATTTTTAAACTTATTCACACTGATAGCATTTATACAGTCTGCATACCATGTTGTTTAGTGTATTATCTTTGAAGATAATGAAGACAAGTTTCTGATAACTACCAGGTAATCTATATGTTTCCTCCATTAATGTTGCTTCATGTCCATTCATCCTACCTTTCTAAACTGTTCATGTTTGTGTGTGTGTATAATAGATATATATATATATATATAATATATATATGTTATGTATGCACTCTGGAGAGATACAAAAATTGTATAGCTGAGAGAATATCTCACCGACTACTGTCTACTTGAAATATTTGTTACTAGAAATTTAAGTTGTGTATACTCATCTGAATTATTAATAATAATTTAGTAGCATATCTTCTAACAGGCAACCTGTTATCGGAGTACATGTAGCTGTTCTTACATATCTATTGCAGACCATCATGGTACTAGACTACCAGTGGTATGTGTAGTTTCTCTCTGTGCAGTAGTATGTTTGGGGTAGCGCTGTATCCAGCAGGTGTCTTTGGAATCACCTGTGTTGTAATTAAGTGTAATAATTATTAAAATAAGAATCCCTGTATGATTACAACAGAGAGTTATATATGTCATTATAAATGGAAGAAATCTTTACACCGAGTAACTTACGTGTCTGTATTTGTTTATACCTGTTTGTTTGCACACTGTACATTATTGTGGTTGAGTCTTTCCTTGATGGCTGACTCAGTATAGCCTCACGGTGTCGACAGGTGCTACAGGACTACAACATGTCTTGTGACGACGTGAGTAGACACCTGGGTCTGACCAACTTCATTCTTTCTTCGTATTGTTAACGTGTCACTCCTCGAAATATTTGTTCTCTTTCACTAATGGAATCACTGGTCTCCAGTAGCTGTAGTCGATCATTTCCCACGTGGCATTGTTCTCTCTTGTATGCTTGAACACCAGCATCGCAGGCTTTTCCCATTTCACCCAAGCTTGGCTTTCAAAATGTCTGGGAATTTGTCACAATACTGACATACAGTGTACTAATAAAAAAAATACCGCACTTAATCATAGTTCTCTCTAATAGATACATTGGCTTGTAAAATTTGGGACATAATTAAAAAATATGTTTGTGGGTAAGTTTATGGAAAACCCTGCACTGTTGGATGCTGCTCTGTTCTGTTTTTGCGTCTGGCTGTTTTGTTTGCCCGCAGTAAATAGCTACTCAGTTGTTTGCTTAGTTTATGGTGAATACCCTCAGCAGTGTGTCTATTGAACACGACAGGAGTAATGGAAATGAAGCCCTATTAATTTACCATATAAAAGAAGCCAGAATTTTCTTTCTGCTCTTACATAAACAGTAACTATTACATGATAGTAACATACCTGGCTTGCTTCTGTATTTAGGATGTTAATCAAGTAGGGTTAAGGTAAATGTGTACAGTATATTTCCAAACACCTTAACATACAGCCTGTAACCCTGTACCTTGAAAAGGCTGTTGGATTTTGGTAGCTGGTAATGGCAGACTCTCAAGCAACTGAATTGGTGAAATCCTGATGCTACCTCCTTTAGCGATGTCTGCAATCTACATTAGGCATGCCTTGCTTTGTGTTTGGCTTCCTTCCCTTGCAGCATGGCTTCCCTTCATGTCAGTACCATGTCAAGCTGTTGTCAAATCACTCGGTATCATGCCAGGGGTCTGTTTATGCAGACCTGGGTTAAATTCCAGTTCTGTCCCGTACACAAACACCAATGTCATTGTAAAGCCTGAGTGTTATCTGTACTCTTTTGACTGGCGTGATCTTCTAGGTGGGTCCCGTTGGTGCTAGGAGTTATCTGATGCATATGAGACGCACACAGAGAAACTGCAGGTTTGTGTGGCCTGCCTCCTGTCTGCTTGGAGACACCATCCCACAATGGTCTCAATAGAACACCACACATATTCTGTTCATTTTAATGTATGGATGTTTGGTTCTCGTGGCTTATTTCGTTAGTGCTAAACATCACCTCGCCAGAAATTCTGTTTCAATTCCAGATGTTTTGGCTGCATATCAGACTTTGTCAGTGGACTGGCTTTGTTTACACTAGGTTTTGTCACGTGATGCTGTTCAAATGACAAGTCTGTACTGCGCTGTAGCAACGAGAACCTGTCCACTGATGATGGCTGATGCATCCAAAATATTTGGCCAAAAATCCAAGTTTCTTGTGAGATAATGTCTACCACTAACCACACAAATTGTCTTCATTGCACAACTGACGATAGCATCAACTTGACTAGCTAACTAGATGCCTTTCCAAGTACGATTTCTTGCTCTATTAACTACCCTGGGGTACTTTCAGTTTCATTCTCCGCCTGACTTACCTGCTGCTTCATTAGTTGCTATTATATCCTGACTAATAATATAGCAATATATAGTAATATACTTTAAGTATATTATTAGGAAACAAATTTAAGACTGAGGAATAGACACCATGCCTATTGATGACATTTTTTCATAGTTTTCTGTCATTACTTTTTGAAAGATAGCAGATCTGGGGTTGATTTCACATCAACAATAGTGGTCGAAACGTGAGTCGAAATGTATTAGTTATGTAATAATGAATCTTGTTTTAATACATTTTCAGTATATGTTTCTATAATTTTCAGTATATTTTTGCTGTAGTAAAATATAGGAGTGGTTGCGGATTAAAAAACAAATTTGATTCTAGTGAGCCATTCTGATTCCATTTCCATGCAATGCAGCTATGATTCTGATTCCGCTCAAAGAATTATTTTACTTTATTTATGTATTTTTATTTTATATATATATATATATTTTATTCTGTTCCTATTTGTCAAATGCTATCTTCATGCTTTTAGATACTGTATTTTAGGTATTTTAGGTATTCTTTACACATTTACTTTTATGTATGTTTGTAAAGCGCCTGAGAGCAATTTTAATTGATCGGGCGCTATATAAATATTGTATTATTATTATTAAAGCAGTTCACGTTTTGCTGTATTCACATCAAATTATTCCAATTCTGATTACACGAAAACAGATTCTGCAACTTTAATTTTGACTTACTCCAATTTTGTTGGAATTGGAATCATATTCAGCTTTCAGTTCTGTTTCTGGAATTGGGATCACCTGGAGTGATTCCAATTCCAGACATGGCAATGCACATTGAACACAAATAAACAGGTGTATGAGGTTGGTTTTGCAGTATTTTAATAATAAATATGCTGTTTGCAGTTTCTTTCCGAACAAATTTGATGTAAATAAATACATGATCAAGTGTTGAAAGAAAATGCATGTCTTTTACACAAACATTCAGTGCCTTTGTAGACAGTCAAGGAGCAAGTTATTGTAACATTTGTAAGATTTCAGCTTGCCAAGAAGAATCTTTTTGAACTTGGTCATAGTTACTCATTATATACTCAGCTGAGTGCATGGCAGACTGTTAAGTTTTCTGCGAACTAAATTTGTATTCACATCATTTCGTCTGTTTATCTGTTAACAACTTGAGAATCCAAGAGCCTGTCAATTCTGAAGTGCTTATGTTCATAATTTATTCTAAGGATTAAGAAATGTCATTATGCTAATACATACCAAGTGGACAATTTTTGCATCCACGTTTTGTAATAAGCAATCAGATGGAATGGTATTCAACTTTTATATGCAATTTCTCTTCAATTTGCCATATGCAATTTCTCTTCAATTTGCTCAACTGTACTTCATTGTGTTAGTAAATAAAAAAACATATTTAAGTAATTTATGATTTACTGAGAGTTTAATTAATATTTTATTAACTTATAAAAAATTTCTATTTGCACTCTGCAGGTTCTGACATGGCCAGTTTAGCAGTGTTAGTCTGTAGGGACACTGCAGAAGACCAAACCAAATAATGTATTTTTAATGCGCCTTCCGTTGCATAACAAACGTATCTCTGGTGAGGACTCACCAGAACTGTTCATTCTGTTGCAGACGGGAAAACTTATACTGAGGCCACGTCCACCACCCATGTTGTGAGAACACTGGCCCTGTGTGTTTACATGTCTTTACAGCCACACTCCCTGGCTGTGGTCGTTTATATACACACAGTGTATATATCCTCCTGCAGTGGTTGTTACTTGGCGGTGTGATCTTGCTACAGAGAGTAGAAATGGATGGCTTGTGTTGTGCCATCGATGGAGTGAAGAGAATGCTCTGGCGTAGAGAGTTCCGTCAGATAATGACACGGACTATGGATGATCACTGGTCTACTTTCTGTGACAGGAGGAGTGATACAGTGATTGACTTCAAATGTGATTCCTTGGCATCTGTTGACTGAGGCAATATGTGATTACACCATCGAGATGTATCGTATCCCATGACAGATTGCACTCCGAAATAGGAATAAAACCATGGAGTGATGTGTTCAAACAACACACATTTTGCATTTGACACGGCAATTTGGATTTTCAAGATAACATGTTTTCAACAAGTCGACTTGGAAAAAATTATTGAGAGCATCATTACATGAAGCGTGTGTGATTTTGTGGTTGACAGAACAAGGCACCATACAAGCTAACGTACTGATGAACGTACACAGTGTTTCATCAATGTATCTTAAATGTTGTGTAACTACCTGTGGTAGCTTGTTTTTATAAATATACCGGTAATTACTATGTTGTTTCGTTGAATGCTATATCTGAGTGTCATATTCAGCTGTTTACATTTGTCAGGCTGTTATTGTGTCTGATTGTCCCAAGAAATGTTAAGTTGTATACATTTGTATTTGCCTATGGTAATACTTAAATACATTGGTATCTCAGCGTGAAACTGATACCAACTGGAGACATCTACACCAGCTGATTGGAGTTGCATCAGTTGTCTAAATGCTATAGCTTTGATTTATAACAAGTTAATTGTGAGTCAATGGTCGCTGTCTTTCAGATCAAAGCAAAAGTAGATTCTGTATGAAGACATATACATGTTTAACTGTTAGTCTGAAAGCAAAATAATTCGTTGAATTACTTGATTGCTTTGAAGGCATCTTTTATGTAAAGATGTACCTTGTTTTTATTGTTATAAAAGTATAGTGCAAGAAGGAAACAATTACTTGAATTATGTACATTTAGAATAAAAATGTAACATTTGTTTTGTGATTTTGTATTCATTGCATACAGGTAAGTAAGTTCTTGGAATTTCTGTGCTGTTGAAAACATGGTGTATGTCCAAATAGACAGTGCCTTAAGGCAGGCATTCTTGCTGCACAGTTTTGATTCTGATAAATACCACACGCTACAGTAGCATAAAATAAATATAATTTTATTTAAACAAGATAGCTCTGCTGACTGGATGTTCATGGAATTGACCTCCATCATGTGACAAGTTGGCTCCAAGCCATAGGAACCACGTTGCCAATATGTAGCTCTATAGACAATGGTGCCTGGATGGAAATTTTACTAGGTAAACGGTCATGTAGGTCACCTGACTGAGCACATGCAGGAAATCAAAGGATTTGTGGTAAAAAGGAATTCTTTGAGAATACAACATATAAACACAATTTGTTTATTAATTAACTATTTCATGTAACCCTATGTCTTCATTTTATTGTTTTATTAATCCCAAATGACCCTGATAAAATATGGAAAAAGAATCCCATTCATGTCCTAAATAACTCTGCGTATCAAATTGTTATGTTATCCGTATAATATATGGTTATAAGAGATTAATAAAAGGTAATTCTAATAAAATAAGAGCATAGACTTACATGAAACGATATTAACATAGTTGTGTACGTTTCAAAGTTATCAAAGAATCCCATTTCATTATAATTTGTTGTACTAAAGTATCCCTTTCAGGTCCGTAAGAATGTCTTGAAACCATCCATAATTTTTGAAAATATACATATTTATAATCTAAGTGTTTTGTTTACAATCTGCAAGAACGTTTCACTGTGTACCTTTAAAATGGTGAACACTGCTAAACATATATTAATTTATTAAATACATTTTGATAGGCAGAATACCAACTGTATTCTAATATAAACAAAATATAATAAGAAATGATGATGTCTGGCTCCATTTAATGATAATGGCCTAAATTCATTCTTACTACACACTGTCACCAGACAACACAATGTTGAAATAAAATTATACACCATTTAATAAATATAAAATAAATGAATACATGTACAGTGTAGGTACAGCAGTTGACCAGAACATATTTCTGGCGAAACAGTAAGTGTTACTGGTTGAACAAGACAGCAACTGATACAACCAGTCAGTAAAGATAAATAAGGTGCAATGTATTCAAAACACAGCATAAAGGAAGCAACAATAAATCAAACAAAACAAAACATAAATTATCAAACATCTTGTGCACATATTTATGAGATCCTAGTTTAGAAGGTTTAAACAAGAACGTCATGAAAAGTTGGCAGAGAACGTATTACATTTCTGTTCTAGCATGTACAAAGTGGCTGCTTCCGTAAAACCTCTGCCTGCTCATAGCCACCTTTCAGGCAGTGACATAGCAACCTCCTTTGCATTCAACCGGAATTTTTCAAGGCCCCAATTATTCTATCAAATACACAAAGAGCAGGAAAACTATCTGTGATTATGTAATTTTTATATTATGATTTAAAATCTGGTGCTATTTTGAAAGACAACTGAATTGCTGGAAGGAACTGTGTACAAGTGATGTTATACTTGATAGTACAACTGGCACTATTGTATACCTCATGATTGTATTTCTGGAACATGTCAACATTTAAAGAGAATACCTGGGGTCTAACAACAGAAATACTATAAAACATCAGGTCAAAAATATTACATTAATCAAAACTAGTTTTATACACATGAAAAATAGTGTGAGCATAAAAAAGGTAATGCTTCATATAGATGTGATTATGATGTATAGATTTAATTTTATTTATTTTCAATGTAATTTTTTAAGCTTTCACCATATTTAATTAACACAGCTGTCATTTGCATTACAAACATAAAAGTAGCCATTAAACCATTGATTTACCCATGACTGGCCCTGGGCATTAAAATAATGTAAAGTGGCAGGACTCTGAACCAGTCTGCGAATGCTACTAATTGTTGCCACATACATCTGTATATTCATTGTTCAGTATTGGTCAAATGATCACTAAGCAAGCATATACTGTGTCAAGTAATTTGTGTTTATAACATATATGTAAGATACAATAACAACTAAAAAATACATTAACACTGCAGTGTTTAATGATTCAGGTAGCTGCCGTTGGGTCCCGCTATCTCCCTTTATGTTTCTTCATAATGCATTTTTACTGTTTTATCTTCACAAGAAGCAAATATTTATATAACATTAAAAATCAGCTGTGAAATCAACATGTATTACTGAATAAATATCAACTCAACAATGCTACAGTGTAACATAGCAGCCGTGTTATTTTCAAAACATCCAAAAAGCAGTCATAATTCCGTGTAGTTACTGCTATGGCACTTTCTCGCAGATCTAAGAGATCAAGCCGACCAAACAATACTAACTACAGCTGTACATTGCACATGTTTATAAGCACTTGTTGTTGACCTTGACGGTAATATTATATACACAGTAAACCACAAATGATGTGATTGCAACCAGACATCAGTTTCCACCCGGAACAAATTTGAGAGTGTTCATGTGTGTGTCAGTAATTATGCTTAAAATTTGTTAAGTTTGGGAATGCTTGTTAAAAGTTATCATTAGAGAAAGATTAGAAACTTCCCTGGGGGCTATCAATAGGACAGAGTGAGACATCTTTTCAGGAATGATTGCTCATCTACATCTTTCAGGCATTAGGACGGATGTAATGTTACAAGATACTGAGAAAATATCCATTTAAACAACGATTCTGAAACGATTACAAGCTAAAAAATACAGTATCACTGATGCAAACATTAGCTGAATGATGGCAGCACTGCTGATAGATCCTTGGATGGTGACAGCAGATATCTAGATATGGAAGAATGCAGGCATACTATGGATGAACTCGGCAGTGGAAGCACTGGTTTGTGTCCAGTTTATCCAGTGAGGTCCTCTTCAGACTCCTCGGGCTGCATGGTGCGAGGACACGGATAACTATCTGACCAAGCTCACTCCCCCCCTTGGTCAGCCTCCGTATCATCTGGATGCCTGATGACAGCCTGGAAGAGGTATAACAGGGTTAAAGAGTATCAATCAGAACAGGGTCAGAGAGTATCAATCAGAACAGGGTCAGAGTATCAATCAGAACAGGGCCAAAGAGTATCGATCAGAACAGGGTCAAAGAGTATCAATCACGTATATCAGTGCGTCTTTTGTACGTTGTGCAGTTCCATGGCAATTTGTTACTGCGTATTTTGTAAACTGGCAGTCTGGCATTTATAATGAACTAACACTTCAGTCTATCACATCTCATCATATGAAAAATATTATAAATCATTTATTAATAGTGCAGTTTGATAGGTATTTTAAGCTTTCTGATCTACCTATATTATGATCCAGTCATTAGGAACACATAAAACATTTTGCAATTTACTGACTGGCATGTGAGGTCATTTGTAAACCGTCTTGTCATATTTGGAAAGCCTTTAGCCATGGTGCAATTAATACTGTGCTACTGGTCTAATATGATTATGTCAGTTCAGTTGTGTCAGTGTCACACCAGTCTGTTTAGTCAAATGTGTTTTTTGCGTATGCCCTTTGAAAGGTGTGTTTGTTCAACAAGGGTATGACACAGAGCCTGTCACTTACTGTCCACTTCAAGGGCTGTGTGTCGGCCTTCAGCACACACGTGACGACAGAGAAAATACTGATTGGCTGTTCAACAACCTGCTTGTGGGTAGCATCAGTCGCCCACTTCAGTGTCAGCACAGGCTTTGTGCCCTTCTTGAATGAGTGGTCCAACAGTGGCAGTTTCTGTCAATACAATACAATACAATACAATACAATACAATACAATACAATACAATACAATACAATACAATACAATACAATACAATACAATACAATACAATACAATACAATACAATACAATACAATACAATACAATACAATACAATACAATATGACTGTATTTTGACCCATACCACCGCTTCACAGAGAATGGCTTAGGACTGGAATTAAATTCAAAATGGAATTCTGCCTTCTGTGAGGCTTACAGGAATTGTATTTATGTCTCCAGTTACCTGACTACCCAAATGCTAATGTTGGACGTTCTTTCAAGTACAAAATGAAAATTCAATTTTCTTTCAACTCTGCAAATACAGCATTGAAAATAGCGGATTGCCTGCCAGTTATTCTGTTTGTTGAAAAAAATGTGAAAAAAATGAGTAATTCTTTTGAAGTTCAAAGAATCAGAAATAACCGTTTTCATTGATAAATATGATAAAAAAATTCATTGTGAAGTTGAATAACCATAAATAATCATGTCTTCTCATATTGGTCTGTGGAAATCAGAAGTGACATATTTGTAACAACAAAAATACCAAGAAATTACCTAAACGTCTATCTACCAAAAAAGGATTTTCTAAGAATGGACAATGACACCTCAAGTGGGATGTATAAAATGCTGGTGAAAACCAGCAAATATCACCAACTGGAGAAGAAGGATTTTAAGAATAACTTCAAATCTGCATGAATATATTCCATTTTTTCCTTGGAGCTGAACAATATCTAGATTGTCAACCATGGTCAGTGTTGTCACACTTGACCAGTTGGTGACCGACAGAGCAGACTGACCTCACAGTAGACTCTCTTGACCACTCCGAGCCGGAGAACGACAACATCAAATGACCGATCAAGCACCTCCATCACCATGCCAACCTCCTCGAGTGGTCCGCATTCCTGCAGGAAATGGTCATTGTCACTGGTCACCAGCAGTGTCCATCACATTCTCACAAACACCACACAACGTAGGGATCGTTTCAAAATGTTGCAAATTCCAAAAACGTACAGCATTAAAAGGGGGTGGCTGGTGTTTTGGCTACTGAGGGGAAAATAAACTGTTCCTGAGTGAAACAGATAGAATATGTCGATGCTGTTGCATGTTGTGATGAACACACCATGTCAATTCAATCCAGCAGGTATTGGTCATGTGTTCAGAAGCCTAGAATCTTGAAACATTACAAATCATTTCACAGTTGTGAACTTGAAATTAAACAGACTGCTGGCCTGGCCTGGTTAAGATGGCCTGGTTAAGAAGACAATTAAATCACACGACAGCCTATGGCAATGCAACAGTCAAACACAACAAACACGTCTACAGAAAAGTTGTTCAAGACACAAATTGAGAACTGTACATTTTCCATTCACTTGTCTAACCATTACAAACACTTCAGCTGACAAATTCAACAAACAAGTGTACAAAAAAGTGCATTTTGTTCAAGACACAAATCGGGAACATTAAATGTTCCATTCACTTGTCTAAACATTACAAACCCTTCACCTGACCAACACTCTCAGATAACTCATCTGTGTGAACGACCTACATATTATTATTAGATACCGTCAGTAGATCCACTGACCTTGACAAAGATGGCAAAGAAGAGATCACTGCTGACGTCCTGCACTCTCTTGGCCGCCTGCTTCTTGGTGTTGCACTGTAGACACTGTTTATTGGCCGTGTCCTTGGTCAGTCCAGGCGGCTCGCCACACCCTGCAACAGCCACCAGCACAGGTCCTTATGCAGTGCCACATATACAATACTAACTGTGGGTGTTGTTCTGGTTAGCGAATTTACACTCGTTACCAAACTTATTCAACTACAGCTGCAATCAGTGTAGCACGAAAACACAAATTTACACCTGTAGTCAATGGAACATGACATGACAAAACTATTCACCTACAGCTGCAGTCAGTGGACCGTGACAAGACACACCTACTCACCCACAGATGCAGTCAGTGGACCATAACAAGACAAACTTACACACCTACAGCTGCAGTCAGTGGACCATGACAAGACAAACCTACTCACCTATAGCTGCAGTCAGTGGACCATGACAAAACAAACCTATTCACCTGTAGCTATAGTCAGTGGACCATGACAAGACAAACCTACTCACCTACAGCTGCAGTCATGACAAGACAAACCTACTCACTTACAGCTGCAGTCAGTGGACCATGACAAGACAAACCTGCTCACCTACAGCTGCAGTCAGTGGACCATGACAAGACAATCCTACTCACCTACAGCTGCAGTCAGTGGACCATGACAAGACAAACCTATTCACCTGTAGCTATAGTCAGTGGACCATGACAAGACAAACCTACTCACCTACAGCTGCAGTCATGACAAGACAAACCTACTCACTTACAGCTGCAGTCACTGGACCATCACAAGACAAACCTACTCACCTACAGCTGCAGTCAGTGAACCATGACAAGACAAACCTGCTCACCTACAGCTGCAGTCAGTGGACCATGACAAGACAATCCTACTCACCTACAGCTGCAGTCACTGGACCATGACAAGACAAACCTACACACCCACAGCTGCAGTCAGTGGACCATGACAAGACAAACCTACTCACCTACAGCTGCAGTCAGTGGACCATGACAAGACAAACCTACTCACCTACATCTGCAGTCAGTGGACCATGACAAGACAAACCTACTCACCTACAGCTGCAGTCAGTGGACCATGACAAGACAATCGTACTCACCTACAGCTGCAGTCAGTGGACCATGACAAGACAAACCTACTCACCTACAGCTGCAGTCAGTGGACCATGACAAGACAAACCTACTCACCTGTAGCTATAGTCAGTGGACCATGACAAGACAAACCTACAGCTGCAGTCAGTGGACCATGACAAGACAAACGTACTCACCTACTGCTGCAGTCAGTGGACCATGACAAGACAATCCTACTCACCTACAGCTGCAGTCAGTGGACCATGACAAGACAAACCTACTCACCTATGGCTGCAGCGAGGAGTCGGTGGACCATGACGTCGGCATAGCGACGGATTGGTGACGTGAAGTGGGTGTAAAGAGGGACATTCAAAGCGTAGTGACGAAACTCTTCCTCATCACCCAGACATCCGGTGCAGAAGTAACGGGCATTCTGGGAACACAATTAAAAATGCAGTTATTCATTTTATTCAAGGAAAACGTCTGTAGCATATGTGACTGGTCAATGGAAGGACTACGCTGACAAATGACTGCTATTTTCTACAAAAATACCTTAACAATGTCACAGAGGGGAAGAAAAGACCCCACATCTTCTACCGTGATGTGTGGATGAAGACTAATTACTCCTCCCATTGATGTTGTTACCGATAAAATATTAAGCTAGAATGTTTGTCTGTGAGAAAAGGTTTACATGTGGCCCAGCGGATGTATCAACTTATGTTTTTACGGCTTTAGTTTGTATAATCATCAGCAAATTACACACACACATATATACATACATGTACATCACTTCCATCCACCCCGGTATGCATCAGTGTTCAGTCGTTCTCACACAGAAAGCTTATACAATACACATAGAATACACTCAGCATACACAATCACTTTTCCCCGTCACTGTGTACACCACTTAAAGATGTACACAGTGATGGGGAAATGTGATTGTGTATGCCGAGTGTGTGGGAAAGGGGTTTATGCTATATTTAGTGATGTACCCCATTACATGCAGCAATTAATAATATTTAAACACAGGACAGAACAAATCGGAGGTTGTTTTAATCAGTTGTTCTCGAATATCTTGCAACAGATTGATGAAACAGGAAGCATTGTGTGTGTGTGTGTGTGTGTGTGTGTGTGTGTGCGTGCGTGCGTGTGCGTGTGTGTGGAAGAAGGCCTGGTGGTACCTGCATGGGCTTAGAGCAGAGTACAGTCAGGATCTGAAGCTTGGCAGCACTCTTCTTGCTGCCACCTTTTCCGAATGCTGCGAGCGACCGCTGGAAACACAACAGACACACTGACACAGGGCAGTTACTGCCTCGTGCATTTGCCAATAAGCAACCATATAGCCAAAGGTACATGTTTGCCTAGATAAATCCCAAACGAGGCTGGCTGTGATTTTCTGGATAAGGAGTATTTTGGCTGCAATGCATTGCACTGCAGGTGGAATCAAGAGCTAAAGAAAAACTTAAAATCACGGGTACACAAAGCTGCATCTCACAGTTTGTATTCTTTTTGTTTAAATAAAATGGTTGTATGCAGATGATGGGAAAATGGCTTTGTTTTAGGGACCTGTTCACCTGTTTATTTCAGCCAACTCAGAGTAGACAGGTATCAATCTGCTGAGGGAAAAAACCTCTATAATTTTATTATCAGTTAGTTGTGCACATTTAGACTGGATGGCTTGCCTACATGAACAGATATTGGGACATTTTGGACTTTTAAAAATCAGATCCTGCATAAACGCCCAGTTGGGAGCTGTTACTGCAGCAACACAGTCTTTATTTTGTGCAATACACTGTACTTTGTCCTACTTCTTATTGTGGTTTTGATTGTTGGCACCAGGCGACGGTAAAGAGCAATTCCACGAATACGTTTTATTGCTGAAACCATCAAACTGGGAATAATGATTCAGGCCCAATAAATCATATGTATCCTATCAAGAACATTGTAATATTATTATTAATAATGACCAAGGAACAGAGATGGTTGTTCTAGCAGTTGTTGTATACCTACGTTCAGTTCGCCGGCACTGTCAGCTTTGATTGGAATGCCCAGACTGTTGCACGTCTTGATCTGTGAACATGACAGGCAGACAACAATTACACACACATGTTTGGCTACTGTCTGAATGCTTACAATAATTATTATGCATCTATGTTTTAATAATTTGGTACGGATTCAGCCAAGCATGGAAAGATAAGCATTCAGAGGGATAGTTATCACTAATGCAACAGTAGAGCCAAGATTCTGGTCCCTCCTTGTGAGTCTCTGCACAACTGTCGAGATAGAGGGATGGGCCATGTGTGTAACTAATGCAATGGTGCAGTGGCTACAGCTTCAGACTCTCGACTAAGAGAACCTGGGTTTGAATCCTGTCCTGTCATGTCAAATCTTGAGAAGTTTTTTCACTCTACATCCCCCCCATTCACTCAGCTGCATACATGAGTACCCAGCTATAGACAGAGGTGGATATATGTGAACAGTCTTCGAGCATTAATTGCAGCATGGCTGGATGCTTTCCAAAGAAGTCAAGATGGTGTTCGATTGAACAGGGCAGCCAGAGAGTAAAGTGTAAAGCGCTTTGAGCAATCCTGTGGGTTAGGATAATGTGCTACATAAGAATTTACCTTATTTTCAACTACCAGAATCCTGTGACCCTGTGACCGTGTATTGCATATGTCACTCACCAGCCAAATATGAGTTTCTCCTGTGGAGGTGGGTGTCATCTAATGTCACTGGTGTATTGCATGTGTCACTCACCAGCCCATCGATGAGTTTCTCTTGTGTGGGTGGGTGTCATCTAATGTCACTAGTGTATTGCATGTGTCACTCACCAGCCCATCTATGAGCTTCTCCTGTGGGGGTGGGTGTCATCTAATGTCACTAGTGTATTGCATGTGTCACTCACCAGCCATCTATGAGTTTCTCCTGTGGGGGTGGGTGTCATCTAATGTCACTAGTGTATTGCATACGTCACTCACCAGCCCATCGATGAGTTTCTCCTGTGTGGGTGGGTGTCATCTAATGTCACTAGTGTATTGCATGTGTCACTCACCAGCCCATCGTTGAGTTTCTCCTGTGGAGGTGGGTGTCATCTAATGTAACTGGTATATTGCACGTGTCAGTCACCAGCCCTTCTACGAGTTTCTCCTGTGTGGGTGGGTGTCATCTAATGTAACTAGTGTATTGCATACGTCATTCACCAGCCCATCGATGAGTTTCTCCTGTGGAGGTGGGTGTCATCTAATGTAACTGGTATATTGCATGTGTCACTCACCAGCCCTTCTACGAGTTTCTCCTGTGTGGGTGGGTGTCATCTAATGTAACTAGTGTATTGCATGTGTCACTCACCAGCCCATCTATGAGTTTCTCCTGTGTGGGTGAGTGTCATCTAATGTAACTAGTGTATTGCATGTGTCACTCACCAGCCCATCTATGAGTTTCTCCTGTGGGAGTGGGTGTCATCTAATGTAACTAGTGTATTGCATGTGTCACTCACCAGCCCTTCTACGAGTTTCTCCTGTGTGGGTGGGTGTCATCTAATGTAACTATTGTATTGCATATGTCACTCACCAGCCCATCTACGAGTTTCTCCTGTGTGGGTGGGTATCATCTAATGTAACTAGTGTATTGCATGTGTCACTCACCAGCCCATCTATGAGTTTCTCCTGTGTGGGTGAGTGTCATCTAATGTAACTAATGTATTTCATATGTCACTCACCAGCCCATCGATGAGTTTCTCCTGTGGGGGTGGGTGTCATCTAATGTAACTAGTGCATTGCATATGTCACTCCCCAGCCATCTATGAGTTTCCCCTGTGTGGGTGGGTGTCATCTAATGTCACTAATGCATTGCATGTGTCACTCACCAGCCCATCTATGAGTTTCTCTTGTGGGTGTCATCTAATGTAACTAGTGCTTTGCATATGTCACTCCCCAGCCATCTATGAGTTTCTCCTGTGTGGGTGGGTGTCATCTAATGTAACTAATGTATTTCATATGTCACTCACCAGCCCATCGATGAGTTTCTCCTGTGGGGGTGGGTGTCATCTAATGTAACTAGTGCATTGCATATGTCACTCCCCAGCCATCTATGAGTTTCTCCTGTGTGGGTGGGTGTCATCTAATGTCACTAATGCATTGCATGTGTTACTCACCAGCCCATCGATGAGTTTCTCCTGTGTGGGTGGGTGTCATCTAATGTCACTAATGCATTGCATGTGTTACTCACCAGCCCATCGATGAGTTTCTCCTGTGTTGGTGGGTTTCATCTAATGTCACTAATGCATTGCATGTGTCACTCACCAGCCCATCGATGAGTTTCTCCTGTGGGGGTGGGTGTCGTCTCAGCACTGCGAGGGCGGGGAAGCTCTTGTAGATGCGATGGGCCACCGCCATGTTGGCCATCAGCATGAACTCCTCGATCAGCCTGCGCCCAGCAAACATTACATCACATGCACTGTCGGATCTTGCTATGTCGACTCCTGACGGCACAACTTTAAAACGCAACTGCAGCCTACACTTTACAGGAATGTAAGGAGTGTTGTTTACACTGACTAGTATCCTAATGTCTCTAAATAGAAAACCCAAAAATACACAATAATAACGATGAGTTACAGAGAGACACAACATTTTATTCTTGTTAACCTGAAGGTCACTTATCATCTGGAATCTATTCTCTGGGATAGTTTTTATCTTACCATGGCGCCTGCATACTCACTCAAACACATAATAAATGTATATAAATAAAATATCAAGGTGCATTTCTAGTGTTGTATTTCCACGACCCTGCCATGTGCAGTTCGATTATGCACTACACATGACCTGAGTGACAGCACAAAGGCAGGCAAATATGGAGACATCATGGATATGAGCAACCAATACACATATGGAACGCTCTACCTAATAACATTAAGACGTCTGCCTGTTCAGCCACCTTCAAGGCACGCCTAAAGACACATTTCTTCTGAGTGTTCTCGCGGCTTAGTTTAATGTTTGTGTACTTTTATTGATATTTTATTTACCCTATTTATATATTTATTATACATGGTATCATATTTATATTGATTTTTTTTATAATTGTTTATATATGTCAATACTATATTTATGTGTTTTTCTTCTGGTGTGTATTTGTATTTTGGGATTTTAATGTATGTAAAGCGTCATGAACAATTTGAAATTGGATGTGGCGCTATATCAAATAAACTACATTATAATTATTGTTATTATAACAGTGAGCAGGTGGCACTGACATGTTGCTTTCACGCTGCTCATAGACGTTGTATCCAGATGGAAGTCCCGTCTCACCATCCAGTGTGAACTGGATCTTCACCTGGTCCAGTCTCAGGGCGCCCGTGTCAAAGCGCTTCTTCCGGATATTCACAGCCATCTACCAAAAGGCCAGAACAGAAGCACATTTACACATGCCATGTGGCAAGTTTAATTTTTTTTAAAGTAAGTAGAACATCTTCGCCTAACACAATCCATCACTTCACACACATAAATATAAGATGATAATATTAACAATAATATAATAGTTCTTATATAGTGCTCCATCCAAATAATTGTCTGCGGTGCTTTACAATGGTTATTCCAACTGAATTAAAATAATATCAAACATATACTTATACAATACTATTTTGATGAAATATGCAAACATTCCTGCTAATAAAAACAATTATGATTCCATAAAATGCATACATAAATAAGCACAACTATACAGTGTATTAAAATAATAACAATATATTAAATAAAATAATAAATAAATGGGTGAATAGTTAACTAATTAACTCTAATTACTGAATGTCAAAATAATCTGTAAAAAGATGCGTCTTGATTGCAACTTTAAACCGATCAACACTCGTACATTGGTGCACTGTAAGAGGTAGTTGGTTCCATGCTATTGGAAATCACACAAAACTTACTTGCAATCAGTAACTAACATTGCGATTACCTTATTCAAGTTGAGGACTCTGTCCCTGATGTCATTGGAGGTGAATGGAGCAGATATCGGAGGCAACTCCTCTCTGCTCCACTCCTTCGCTGGCTCATCTATGAAGCCCTGTCAAGTAGACACATTGACAGTGCGGTCATGGCAACCATACCTTCTCACACTTCTCTGTGTAATCACGAAACGATAAGTCAAATACAGCCATGAAATTCGGAATGAGAGTACCAAAATGTGCCAAATCGTGGATGAAACGTTGGGTTATTATTTGATGATATCTTTTGACAAATTCACAGCAAAATGCAAAGTTTGCCTACACACACCAGTACATACCATTAGACTTAGACAAGAACTTTACTAATCTTGTGAAACAGTATGGCAGTAAGTATAAAGTACTGCAGACAGTTCATTTGAAGCTACATTGCCAATTCACAGCATACAATCAAATGCCCTTACTTCATGCATGATATTCTACCCACAACTTCGATGTGACTGCTATATTAGCTGTGCAAACTCTTGTTCCTACCAGGTGATCTGTCAACCATGGGATGGTGCAGTGTTTAGGCTTTTGTGCTGAACCAACACAGGCTCCAATCTTGATTACCTTGAGCTCACCCAGTCAGATTAACAATGCAAATGTGGGGATAAATGTAAGATTATTAATTCCTAATTTATCTTCAATCACAGTAATGACTGTATACTGAATCTATGGCTTCGATGCAAGACAGTTCACTAAAGTCACAGTGAGTTTGTTTACTTACTTGGGCATGGTTATAGCTGAGTTTGGCACAAGACCTGATGACTGATCGACCAAACCACTCATCCAGAATCTGTGTAAGAAAACATGTGAATTGTCTTGAGTGATCGCAATGTCACAAATATATTCAGAACAAAAGGTCTCTAAGTACCATGTTTGAAAGTCTTTCAATGCCCTTTTAATTATACATCACCAGTGATTTTGACAGGTAATTCGTGAGAATGAAATCACACCCTGATCTTGCACCTAGTTCATAAGGAGATGGCTTTATGCTGAAGAAAGAACCTGTGCAAGAAGGGCACATGAAGGGAAACAAGTGCATTCACACACATCAGTCGTGCTTTGTTAACAACTCTGTGGACACGTTTTGAAAGATACATGTTCTTGAACAGCCGGGCAACGAACATGTCAGGGCACAGTAATGCCTCGGAACACATGAAACAACCATGATTACAAATTACAAAGCCTACGTGGTTTTTCCCATCCTTTATACATTCTGTCCACCCCCATGCATTAACATGGTTCCCCACTCACCTCCCCCTTCTCTGTCATCTTCCACATGACGGAGAATGTCAGCCGGTCGACGTCGGGGTTCAAACTACACAATTCCTCGCACAGCAGACGCGGCAACATTGGCACCACCTGGTGGGCAGAGCAAGCAACACAGGTATATGTGGACGGCACATGCTTCGATTGAATCATGTTTGACCCTCAATCATGAGACCTCACTGTATCAACAACATTGATATTATCTACAATTATGCAAAATGTTTTATACTCAATATTAATCAACACAAAAATCCTTATGCATTTGAAGCAAGATTTTTCAGAATGGCTTTTCTCTAGGTATCAAATTTAATATGACATAACTTTGCCAGCATCTAAGGTGGTTTATTGTTCATTATCATTAGAATATATTTTTACTCCTTTTTCACATGGTACCAATAACTAGAAAACGATGCATCTAATGTTAATGGATCACATATAGGTATAAACATTTCTTCAGCGTGGCCACTCTGGATAATGTGGCATCGACAACTCAATGGCTATATTCTGTTTCTGTGCCTCCGTTATACCAGCGGACGTTGGGTATTACAAAGTACTAATTCTCACAGATGATAACAACAAACTAGAACAAACTACGGTACCCAATGACTCTGTTAATGCAAGCAAAAATCCAACAGATATGTGTCTTGTCTTAAATGCAGGCCTCAATAAAACAAAGACCTCCTAACAGTAATCTTTTGAAAACGTTGAATGGAATCGAGTGGAACCTACTTTCTGTACGAGGTAGACGCTGGTGGCTCGGGAGCCGGCCACTGCATCCAGGCACGTCCCAGCATTGAGGAAGTAGGTCACATCAGCGATGTGCACCCCTACTTCATACTCGCCTGAAACAACCTTGACACTATCAGTTCACAAGGTCCAAAACCATCACAATGTAATTGTTGGCTGAACTCAATACAACCAGTGAAAGGCCTACATGAACACATTCATAACACTGATACATCTGGCAGTTGGGGTCACTGAGTGGTACAGCACACAAAATGTCTTTCAGCAATTCAAAATGGTATCCAAAACCACAGCCAGTGGCCACTCGATTCAATTGGTGTGACGTCTTAGTCAAGACACAAATCAACGGAGCTGTCCATTTCTGATGTCCACTACAGCATGAATCAAGATGTGTATTAACACAGTTCCACTGCACTGATTTATTTTCACCACGATTTACTGTGTCAACCAAACTTCCACTAAGCTATATGTTATGTTGTCTAAGGGACTTTGAAAATGTATACCTCCCAAGATAAATTCATGAGATTGAATTACCATACATTAGCATGCTCACTGTACAAATATCTCAGCTGCTGTCATGTTTTATAAAGAAGATAACCAATTCTTGTTAAAGGATACAAGAAAACTGTCTTGGTAAGTAACCAAACAGGAATTTATGCAAACTTGCGATGCTAAGTAATTGCATAACTGAAAACTACGCCTCATGAAAATGTCCCCAGATGTGGAAATGGAACACAGACATAGCTAAATTATCAGAGTAATAAAATCACCCACTAAAAGTTGCATTTATACGAGAGACAACTGACACTCCACACTGACCGTCATTTATAAACATAAAACTGGGTCTGCTATTTCAGACTTCTAGCTTCCCAAATATATTAATGTAGATACAACTACAAAAACTAAACACGACTTGACACATGAGCTTGTTCCCACTCCATACCGTTGCCGATAGATTCACAGGAAACAGCGTCGTCAAGGTCACGAGCAGTGGCAGGGTCAATCGTGAATATGCATTTGGAACGAAGGTCACGCCGACTAGCGAATTCATCTGCTGGAATTTTCCATGGAAGATCTTTCGGCAGATCATTCAAGGCCTAAAACATATTCACTGAATGTTATGGTGTATGCGAGAGAAGAAGTTTCAGAACAAGTTATTGAGACACAAACTGAATATGAAAGAATGACACCAGAAGGTTCTGACGAAAGTATATTTGGTATGCAATGTCAACAAAACACTGGATGCCACCATTATAATACAACATCATTCGGTAATATTGAAACTGCATGAGCATGATTTATGCTTCTCACCTGAAGCTTGTCTAGTGCAATGCATATCTTGGCCACCTAAGTCACAAAATGCGTAAGTACATACATTTTATCTGGTTATATGAAAAATTAATAAACTTTCTAGGTTTGAAAAAACATCTATTTATGCACCAGTATAATGCTACCAATGAGGTGAGAAATGTTACCTCTGGTGGAAAATCTCCATAGTCAATGCCGTTCTCAATGAGAATCCCTTCTGTCTCTGGCTCAATCTCTCCTGCCTCTCCCAAACTTCTTGCCAGCGTGCTGTGGAAGACAACAAAGTTCACACAATAAACACAATCAAACTAAAATCACAGAATTTATAAAGCGCTTTTTCAACAATCACTGTTCATGGCACCATACGAAATATTCTAAAAAAGATGAGTTTTATGCTTTCCCTTAAAGCAGCATTCATCATTGTTATTGATGTCAGATGCTATGTCAGCAAGCATATGTGACTCCATAAAGCACAGAATATGGATCAGGCAGATTGCTTTTTTTCAAATATTAAGTACAAGTGAAAATGTTAATACATAAGTATTTTTCTCAATTTAGAATCATAGAAGAAACATGATACAGGACACCATCGATGCTAGAACGGAGTACTTTATACAGCATCGATAAATATTCTTTCACATAGAGAACAGAACAAATTATTTTTTACTATGTAAATAGAAGTAGCATGTGTGAAAAACAACAACATTGGTAAAACCCTCATGAGGGTGGGATACATGTAAATACATAAACGTAGGACTTAAGATATCTGAATGTTCCTCTGGATGGCAAATTTGTTAATTCTTGTTAACATTCTGTATGACTTGACAGGTATAATATGAATGGCAGTTATAAGGAATGCTTAATTCATGGTATACAAAAAAGTAATTGCGTATCTTATATAGACATATTCTACACACTGAGCAACCAGGAAAAGCACACAGAAATGTTGAAGAAATGTACTTTACCCTTTAGCGTAGCTGGTATTATCCCATTCTGTGATACGGGCGATATAGAGCGTGTTCTTGAAGTCATTGGCCCGTTGCAGAAATCCTGCCCATTGTAATAAAACATGCTGTTTTACAATATACTATTTATTGGTAAACATGGACAAAAGCAATGAGAAACAAAAGAAACATTATCTGTAACAGTCATTCAATTACCAAATTGTTATCTGAACCGACTGATAGAAAAGGAGAACATCTTTGTAAGTTCTTCAACATGATGACAATAATTTTTTTTCTATAAATAATACACTTTCAATACCTCCCACGTGCTTAATCCAATATACATACAAAGGTTAACTGGCACCATACCATCAACTGAGAACATGGACATTAGATTCCATAGGTAACTATTTCAGAATATGGGGAATTGCATTAACCACGAAGGACATGAGTGAAGCAACTCAGGTCTCAGGTTATTTACTCCAAACAGCCCAATCTTGGGCTAACGCAGGAGTCACTGAGGATGGTCACTGCCAGGGTGCTTGTCGTCCTCAGTGGTTCTTTTACGTCCCAAATTGAGACGGAACCGACATTAACGTGATTCTCCGATTCACGAGGGATACACAGTCCCCAATGTTGAGAGCCAGATTTTTATATCACAACTGCCGGTACCGAGGATCGAACCCGTGCCGCCGGCGTGGCAGGCGGATGTGGTAACCACTACACCACCCGCGCTCTCTTAACAACAAGACCTACCCTCAGGACACTCCGCTATGGGCACCTGGATGCGGGGCACACGATGGTCTAGGGGGGAGAAGAGGGCTATATTGGGGTTGTTGTCCGCCATCGGCTTAATGTGTCCCGTACAGGCTCGACTGTGCACCCTCTCAATTATGTAGACCACCTGCAAACGTGTAAAAAAGGTACTTAAGCTGGGAAGCATCCAGCCACGCCGCAATTAATGCATGAAGGTTGTTCATACAAAAATCCACCACTGTCTTTAGCAAGTTACTCGTTCATACAGCTGAGTGAACTGGATTCGAACCCGGGTTCTCTTAGTCAAGAGTCCGAAGCTCTACCCCTGAGCCACTACGCTCTACATGTAGAATAGCTTCTCCTTTTTAGTTTTTGGGCTAAATTAGTTTTTTCATTCTGACAGATTCCAGCTGTCCTCAGCTAATTCAGTTAAATGTTGACATGGTAGTCAGAGGTGTATTAATATGACTATCCTCAGGTATCCTGGCAGCTGCCCGAGTGGTTCTTCGGGCTAATAAATATTACATGCCATCTAGTGAAGTCAGAGTCAGTCTGATTAAGACAGGTGAAAGCCATCAAAATGTCACCAACGAAAACAGGTAAAACCTACTGTTTAAATCATAAAATGGAGACCAATGAAAGCCATCCATGTATATATAGAAAAATTACTATATTTATATATATATATATTTTTAATTAACGATTATTTCTGATTTAAACAATTATACTGTTTCATTAAACCAACTGTACACATAACTACTCCGACACACAGGCACGAGTATCAACAACATTTGAGACAAGTAAAACAGGATTTTTAACAGACACAAATGTGATAAAATGTATCCGATTTGTTCACACGTCACCTACCCGCCCTGTCCTCAAGAGGCACTTGTCTGGAATGGCGGCCATCTTTTGTGTGACATCACTGGCGTCATGGTTACCAAAGAGGCGCCGTGCCACAGGACTGACGTCAGAATTAGCTGCGTCTGACTGTAGGAAGTCTTTCACAGATGGGTTATGTTTCCTCGGGGTCCCGTGTGGCTTCTTCTGACTTGAACCGGTCACATTTTGTCTCTCAACTGGTTTCGGAGTTGCCACTGCAGTGGCATCGCTGGCACAGCCGGTACTGTCAGGGGTTGAACCAGTGCCTGACGTTGGCGTGTCTTCTACTGACATTGCCTTTGTACTGTCGGTAATGTCATCAATCTGTTTGTTGTCATCTGTGTCGGCCCGGGGCAAGTCGTCCATCAGAACCTGGTTGACAGTTTGACAAATCAATCACAGTTGACTAAAGCAGAAAAACAACAACACATACATTTTGGTGCTTCAAAGGTAGCATAAAAATATATTTAAATAAAGTTATATAGACAGAAACAAATTCACCACACAGTAGAGTTAACTCACAAGTGATTTATAACACCCAACTGTACTTACCAAATAACAAATATATTTAAGCACACTAACACATATCTAGCAATATAATTAATCACCTGAGTGTTTACTTTATACAAAGGCAGGTGGCTACCACTTTTAGTTTTTAAGAAAGCCTATGTAGACATAAATACTATTTACTACATTTAAGTGGGACACTGCTCCTGTTGATATGGTGGACTAATGACTCAGAATCATGGCTAGTTTGCTGTAAATGACAAGGCAGATGTTAGTATTAAGCCAACTTTGTAAATAATCTATATACATACATACATATAGACAATAGAATACATACAAAACGAGCCTTAGCCTATAGAATTGTAATTTGTTGTATTTTTAATCAGACAAAGTTGCTTTCCGCACACGCACGCACGCACACCACAGATTCTTTAATCCGACAAGATCACTATATAATCTTTGTGAAGTGCCGACCAGCCTGGCCTTACCTTCCACTCCTCCCGGGGCAGTATCTCCACCGCCACCACGTCCGCATTGAGGGCTCGGTTACGCACCAGAGTCCCCGCAATGTAAACATCTGACTTCATATCCTGAAACACATCATCAGGTGTTGAAACCGCAATCATGGTTAAACCAATCTTGTGAGTTGCTCGTTTTTGTATCACATTCTCAGTACTAGAGTATCTAGGTTGATGGTATAGTTTTGATAAATATGCCTGAAACATGATTAGAAAATGCTGTGTCCATGTAACAGTTACAAATTATTTGAACTGTAAACATTGCTGTAGTAGAGTAGGCGGGCTTAAATAGTTAGGAACAATCAAATCATGAAAACATACTTAGGTTTACGTATCCATATGTATGGTAGGGTTCTTCTGATACTTATGCATTATAACCATGACACTGTCATAGCACATGAAATTCACAGATAAATGAAAACCCTGGAGAAAACAATGGTTTTCTATTTCTATTAAAGAGATGTTACAGGAACACTCACAGGGTGAGGAAGGTACGCATCTTCATAGTTCTTCGGGTTAATTCTCAGCGTTCCCTAAACAACAGAATTATTGTAGCATCAATTCAAACCATAATCTTATTTGTCCAGCCAATCAGAAGATGTGACAGAATAACTTATTCAACATATAAACACCCTGTTACACCAACAGATTTACACGTACGCAGCCTAAGTAATGTTGTTTTCATAAACATGAGAAAATCTGAAAATGACACTTCTTAAGCAACATCAGTATTCTTCCTTTCCGTAACACATATATTAACAAAAATGAAACTACAAAAAATATGTGATGTCCACGATACAAAATATGTGTTAAAGGTATGTTATCATGTGCATACAGTATCTAGCCTGTATGACTGCTCAGGGCCATCTACCTGTCACATAGACCAATTCATTCCAAAGTCAACTTCTTGCGTTCAGCCAGATTAAGGATACAGACTCCTCATGAAATGGATATATATCATATCTCAACAACTACTCATTGTATCTTGGCCAAATTTGCATGGTATTACGTTTGTATAAAAAGAAGGTTACAAAACCGTTACATACAATTTGCATAAAAGTAACCAGAAAATCTTTCAATTTTGGATAGGTGTCATTTTTTGGGAAGTCCCATGAAAAAATACTGTATGTCTCATTTTATTATTTATTCTAATAAGTAATATGCCAAGTTGTGCAGTGAAGTAGTTTGAAGTGTTCTTGTTCAATCAAATTTGTTTATATTTATTGTTATATTATTCATCAAGAAAACCTCGTGGGTAACCTTCTTTTTATACAAACATAATGATAATACCATGGAAATTTTGCCAAGATACAATGTGTACATATATATACCCATTTCACGAGGAGCCTGTATCCTTAACTGCAGTTACTGAGCAGAAACCAACACATTGACAACTGTGTGTAATCCAGTTTCTATATCTAATTATAACTGTTTGAGCTGAAACAACATGGAACAGACAAAACTACTGTAGCTTCGAGATGGCAGCTGGTTTGGGTTCCCTCGATTGAGGTTATGATGTTCTCACCATTGTGCCACAGCACTTTCCACAGTCATCACGTGATCATTTGACTTACCTCAATGAGGGTGCCTTGTTTCAGGCCCCGCTGAACTTCCTCCTTGCTCCAGTAGTCATCAAAGGTCTGAGAAAACAAACACATCTCATATGTTTACTTGATCTAAGAACACTACACAACACTGTCATTGCTAGTTTTTAAACCATTGCATTTCAGAGAGAAAAAAACACAAATTATTGTAATCTAACACAAGGGTGGCATCTGTACATTCACCGACTGAGAGGACACACATTCACACGGTCAGGGAGATTGCTACAAGGACTTAATATGATAGCTATCACTGCAACCACCATAATGACACATCTGACACTAGAGACATTTGCACCCTTTATATGAGTTTTTAGCCTGTAGAAAGTAAACAAACATTCCACGTTTGAGCAACCACTTTGACCTTGTACTGGATGCCACCGTTTAAACCACTGCTTGTTGATATCTGGAGCACTCACAACATTGAGACTAGCAGCTCAGCACTCATATAGCTCTGATAACAACTGCCACCAGGGTTGAGTGAGGGCAGACAGCCAACTATAACATTTCCTTTACCTTCTTCTTGTTCTTCTGTTGCTTCTTCGACTTTGCTCCAGAATTTGGAGTACCTGATAAAGAAAACACAAACCCACTTGGTCATTAAGAATAAAACGACAGATCAGCATTTTAAATTCTACTGACTGGTTACATCATGTGTCTGTCTGTTCCTTGTTCTATATTATAATAATCTTTAAAAAAAATTAACTATGTCGACGGTATATTGCCTGCCAAATCACATCTAGTTAACCTGAAACACTACTATGTAACTGAATCATGTGATCCATTCAATATTTCAGAGCCTAAGAAGTGTCGTGCCTTGCTAACCTGAAGCATTCTGTCTGCTGACGTTGCCACCATGCCCGCTGGAACCTGCAGAGGCTGGGCCCTTTGGAGGGGGCGTAGAACTGGCCGGGGAGTCCTTCACCCTGAAGGCAGTCAACGATGATCATGAGTTTATGATGTGGAAGAAGTCCAGGCATTCAATCCAGTTTTTAATTTGCCTAATACCCATTTACAAATGTATAAGCATGGCAACCATAGCCAGGGGTACAAATAACTCCAACATTTCTGATAGTCAGCAGGACTGCTTAGTTGGGGAATCTGGTAGTCCTCAGATATATGTGGTAGTCATATGGCCCAGATTTAAGCAAAATAACATGACAAACACAAACTTATAAAAAAATATTCCCAGATGTTGTGGTAGTCCATGGGACTACTGCTGTCATCATCTTTGGTAGTCCAACCAATTTTCTGGTAATCCTCGGACTACCGGACTACCACTATTTCGACTCCTGGTAGCTCTATCTCTCTAGAGACCCATCCACATATATAACATATTTCTCTGATCTGATCAGAAGACCGAATCAGTTTATTATCTAACTAATAACATAATACACAGTACTACGCACAGTTCTGCAACTGAGTTCAATGGTAAACATATTTTTCATCACCTTGTGACTGTGGCGTATAAAAATTACATGGACAGAGCTAACAGTTTACACAGTCAAACAGACGTACATGTTCTTTGGTTTGTGTCGATTCTGTGAAGTCTTGCCAGTGTGCCCTGTTTCATTGGAGGAACCGGTTCGAGAAATTGAGCCCAAGAATGCAGAGGCGCCATCTGGTGCGTCCCGCTGGAATATTGTAATCACCGACATTGTTGAAAATGCATCTAAAAGTAGCACTAGTCACAAACTATTTTTCTTGCATTGCTGTATGTAAAAATAAAAAAGTCTAGCTATAATTATGTTAAAAGTTCTATATGCAGTGAAACCAATTTTTTTGTAAGAATGCAAAACTAAGTAATCTGTTGAGCCTCAAAGCTTAGTGTATTCAGTTTGGTTAGCAAACTACATCATACAAGCAAAAACGTGGTTTTTATTAAGCAAACTGTGATATACTGGATACATGAGTTACCATCATGATGCCACTCACAACATTCACTGATATTCAATAGCCAATAAGCTTGAAGCTGCCATTTTGAACAACCCATTTCTTGCACTTTCAAACCTACCGGTATGTCAGGTAGCGCTTTGATTTAAATACAAAAATGCTGTTTTTCAAACGCTCAAATTTTGTGTTTTTATAAGAGAGTGTGTTTGCGAGTGCGCTTGCATGTGTGTGTGTGTGTGTGTGTGTGTGTGTGTGTGTGTGCACGTGTATATGTGTTTCTTACATCACGGTGTGGGAAACATCTATATAATTATACATGCCTGCTACAAATACCTCGTTGGTGCCGTCATTGCTATCAGTGTTAGATGAATGTCTGTTTTTGTTCTTTTTCCGGTTACGCGGCCTTTTACGCTGCCCTGCAGCAGACTCTTCCACCTGAACTTCTCCAGCAGCCGACATGGCACCGATAGAGGGAAATCTACAACAGCCAAAACAATAGCCCTCACTGACAGCATACACGCAGAACAGGCATTTCTTTCTGCGGGACAATGCCAATGTACATATATACTCCTAAACCCAAATCATTTGCAATGGTGCATCATTAAGTCATCAACAAATATTATGCCCTGTGCTTTATACCTGTGACTGTGCCATGACGTAACAGATTAAAAAACATTGTAAACTGATTAATAAATATGTTATTATGCAAGAAAACAACAGCATGTGCATGCACTCAAAGAGTAATTCCATTCTGATTATATGTGAAAAATCTTTATAAAAAATATGTCTTAGATATAAATTACCTGGTAGGCACAACAAATAATTACTTGGTTCAATTCTATGTCACAACAGACAAATGCACACACTGAAATTACTGAATTGACTAAATTGTATGTATTCAAAACAATTACTATCTCCTGTTATAATAATAATCATAAATAATGTTCTGTTTTACACATCGCCACATCTAATATTGTTTGTGGTGCATCACAACATATTGAAATACATAAAATGGTAGAATTGCAATAAATAATAATTTAACAAAATATGAATATATATATCATTTAATATACTAGTAGCAATAAGAATAAAATAATACATACTGAATTATGTAGAATGTCCAAATAGAGTACAATTAATAATAATCATAAATAATTTGACTAACTAAAACATTTACTACAAAATATGATATATACATGAATGATGATGGATGAATTGTAAATCATGAATATTCAGTGAACATTCTTCTAGAATGAGACTGATGCAAAAGAAATTTGTCTTCAGACGAGAATTGAAACTGACGAGAGTGTCACAAGGTTTAACAACATTTAGTAAAGTGTTTCATAGGGACGCAGCAGCGACAGTGGATGAACTGTCCCCAGCCTTGATACAAGTGCGCTTTACTTCAAACCTGGCATTACTACACCCAGCACTACTGGCTTACTGATCACAGAGCGCAGTACTCTCGCTAGTTAATAATCATTGTCCATGGCTTTGAATGTACATACGTACGTATGTACATGAACAAGTAACTTGAATTCAACTCTGTGCTATGCCTATGGGTAGCCATTGAAGTTCATATAGCTTGCAGCTGTCACTACGTGAAAGACGCAGAATCAGTCTGGCCATCAAATTGTGCATTTATTGTAGACATGCACTGTTTACTGCAGACATAGCATACAAGAGTGCTTTGCAATAATCTAACCATGATGTAACCATTGCATTCACACAGTGCACTGGTTTCGACTGTGGTAATGGCAGATTTTGCCTATCTTACGTACAAAAAGCCTTAAAGGCAATGAACACATACTAATGGTACGAGAAACCTTGGACAATATCCCAAAAGCATTACTGACTGCATATGCATGCATGCTAACTACTACTCATGAAATAATAGTTAAACATTTTACATTACCTCGAGCTGCGCGCATTTCCTTATTTCAAGACACAACATAGTCGGCATCACTCACCAGATAAACAATTATTGCTCCGTACGTTTTCCTCCGTTCACTACGCTTTGCTTTGAAGCTTGAACCTAGCCCTGGCCTAAAATTAAAACAGACATCAGCTTCAAGTAGCAGTAGTAGTATTGAACCCAATTCATCGATTGTAGTGCCTCGGCTCAGCCTCGGCTCTGGACTGGGGCAGTCTCAGAGTCTGGCAGGTCGTTTGAAAGTATGGGTCTTTAAATTAGGACGTACACCCCGAGTTTCGGCGAACTTTAGTTTCAACCGCTGTGACTTGCGTGCAAAACGCGGTCAGCAATCTAACAAAACAGTCTGACATTAAGCGATAAGCAGTTATGATACTACACTTACAGCTTATTGTGCAATCAACAACGTTCGAAGTCGGCTCTAAACGAACTCGTCAAACCCTGACATCTACAGGTTAATATATGAACTACGTTTCACGTTTAAATTATTTCTTTTTGCAGAAGATCGAACTGTAACAAATAGTTTAAATATTCAATGAAAAGAATCTGTCTCAGAAAATAACGCTTCATTTACATTAATTTCAAACTTACTAAAATCTATTTTAACACAAATTTGTAGAACTGTTAAAACTAGCAAGTCATGAAGTGCCGCTACCTGCCGGATTTGAAACGAATAACGCTGCTGACATCGAAAGGCGATTCGAAGGAAATCACCACGTGACAATGGGAATTCCCCTGCTTTTGACAGGGTTTCATTTTCGACAATTATAGTTTCACAATGAGATAAATACGGAATTAAGGAAAATAGAAACTGTTTTACGATGCCATCGCATTTCTGAATACAACTGGGCTGCGGCTGAGGTGATATACATGTTTGCATATATAAATCATTGTATACTTTTAACACTAAAAGTTACTTTAAAAACGTATTTCCGGCATAATGTATTTTATTTGAGACAGTGCTCCTGCTGATATTGTGGATTTAATTACTCGGAATCGTGGCTAGTTTGCTGTAAATGACAAGGCAGATGTTTGTTTGTAACAGAGCTTTGTATTAAGCCAACATTGTAAATAACATACAGTTGTATATACATAATATATAATATAATAATGTTTTCCCCCATGGCATGAAATCATATTGCATTTAACAAGATTTAACAAGATTGCCACCTAGAGAATCAACTCTAGATGGCAGGTGGACAAGGAAGCCGTTTGGCTTATCGAGAGTCCAACCTATCTATCTAAGTATACCCTGCCCGTCTTAGGTATATGTCAATTTTATTTTTAAACATATTAACACTTCTAGCACCTACACAATCAGCTGATAATTTGTTCCATTCGTTTACTATTCTTTGGGAAAATGAAAATTTTCTAATATCTAGTCTACACTGCTTCTTTGCTAATGCAACTCCATGTCCTCTAGTCCTTCTCTCTTCCTTGACCGTGAAAAAAATATTTCTGTCAATATTTTCATACCCATTCAATATTTTAAAAACCTCAATCTGATCTCCTCTCAATCTTCTGGTTTCTAGTGTTGTTAGACCACATTCTTTTAGACGCATTTCATAACTAATATTCCTGAGTTTTGGTATCATTTTTGTTGCTCTCCTTTGTACTCTTTCTAGCATATCAATATCCTTCTTGCGATATGGCCTCCATGCTTGTATACAATATTCTAAATGAGGCCTAACTATTGTTTTATAAAGCGGTATTATTAGTTCTTTTTCTTTGTATACTATATTTCGCCTAATTAATCCAAGAATTTGGTTTGCCTTCGCTGCTGCAATTCCACACTGCTCTGATACCTTCATGTCAGCACTAATGGTTAAACCTAAGTCCTTTTCCTTTACAGTAGTATTTAGTACAGTACCACCCATTGTATATTGTGCATTTTCATTCCCATGTCCTGTGTGGAGGCACTTACACTTTCCAAAGTTAAACAGCATTTGCCATTTCTCAGACCATTCTATCAACTTATTTAGATCATCTTGTAAATGCTGTCTATCTGCATCACTTTTTATTTTCCTAAACACTTTTGTGTCGTCCGCAAACTTCAACACCTTGCTTGTTACGTCATCATCCAAATCATTGATATATATTAAGAATAAAATAGGTCCCAATACTGATCCTTGCGGTACTCCACTCAAAACAGATTTCCAATTTGAAACCTCCCCATCAACTACTACTCTTTGTCTTCTATCAATAAGCCATTTTTCTATCCAGTTAATCATACTATTTCCTATGCCATGGGCCTTTAGTTTAAGTAGTAATCTTTGGTGTGGCACTTTGTCAAAGGCTTTTTTAAAATCTAAGTAGATTATATCTACTGGTGATCCCTCATCTACCCACTTTGTGACATCTTCCAAAAAACATAACATATTTGTTAAGCATGACCTCGCTTTTAAAAACCCATGTTGAGATGTGTTTATCAATTTATTTTTAACAAGAAAATCAACCAAGTGATCTTTAATTAGTCTTTCTAATAGTTTACAAATCACCGATGTTAAACTCACTGGTCTATAGTTCTCTGACTTGCTTCTTGATCCTTTTTTAAATAATGGTATGATGTTTGCTTCTTTCCATTCTACCGGAACCACTCCTTCCTCTAATGCCAAATTGAACACTGTTGCAAGTGGTATGCTAATTTGTTCTACAATTTCCAGTAGTAATTTGGGAGGAATCCCATCCACTCCTGGTGATTTATTATCCTTCATATCTCTTATTTTCATAGCTACCATTTTTTGGGTTACAGTTAGTTGTCCTAAATAGTCACACTCTCTCCCTTCGAACTTAGTCTCTAGTACTGGTAATGTACTAATATCTTCCCTGGTAAACACCGAACTAAAGTATTCATTTAGGTTTTCTGCCATTAAGAATCCCTCCGTTATTATGTTTCCATCACTACCTTCTAGTGGCCCGACCTTATCTTGAACTTTCTGTTTACTTCGAACATACGCATAAAAACTCTTGCTGTCATGTTTTATGTTGAAAGCTATTTTTTGTTCATAGCTTCTCTTCGAATTTCTAATTTCAGCTGTAGCTTGATTAAGTGCTTCTTTATAAATGGCATAGTCTTCTTCACTTCCAGTATGTCTATATGTCTTCCACATCATTTGCTTGTACTTGATTTTTCTAATGGCTTCCTTCGATAAGTGTTTCTTCTTTGACCTTTTCCCTTGTTTTTTCAAGGGGACAAATTTGTCAACGACGCAGTCAATTTCCCTCTTTAAGATATTCCAGCATTCAGTTGCTGTCTTATTCTTCAGTGTGTTATTCCAGTCTATCTTCGCTAAATATTCCCTCATGTCCTTATATCTTCCTTTGTGAAAATTTTTCCTGTACCGTATTTTTCTGTTCCGTTCTCCTTTTACTTTGATGATAAAATGTATCTGGTTATGATCACTACATCCCAGTGGCTCACATATATTGACATTATCAACAAATTCCTTCTGTGAGCTCAAAACTATGTCCAACACGTTCTTGTCCCTGGTTGGTTCTAACACATGTTGAAAAAGGAAACTATCTTGTACTAAATTTAAAAACTCTTGATCCTCTCTCCCAGGACTCTGTAGAGATGTCCACTTTATATGCCCATGGTTAAAATCCCCCATAATAATACAGTCCCGTTTACTCACTTCTTTTATAGCGTTGTGCATTTTTTCATTCTCTTCTATGCTTATGTTTGGACTACGATAAACTAACCCAACAGTTAATGTTGAGTTTCCTGTAACTATGTTACACCAGACAGCTTCACATTCTGCTTCTTTTTCTAATTTTATTTCATAAGCCTGGATGGATTCTTTAATATATAAAATAACTCCGCCTCCCCTTCTTCCTAATCTATCTTTCCTAAACATTACATATCCTGTCATTCCTAATTCGGCATCTGATATATCGGGGGTGGCCCAAGATTCAGTTATACCTATTATGTGAGGGTCAATATCTTCTACCATAATGTTTAGTTCATTTCTTTTGTTTACTATGCTCCTTGCATTTAAACAAACACATTTATAACCAAATTTCGTAGGGCTTTCCAGGCTGTTTTTTGCTGATTTCTTTTTGCTGTCTTTAGCTATGCCTCTAGTATTTGGCTTCTCTGTGTATCCCCCCTGCGAAACTAGTTTAAAAAATTGCAACCTGTTCCTCTGTCCATAGATTGAAGCAGGTTCTCGGAGAACACTGCTGCGCCCTTTCCGCTTAGATGGAGGCCATCTCTCACGTACATATCTTCCTTCCCAACAAAGTATCCCCACAAATCTACAAATCCAACTCCTTCTCCTTCACACATCTGCTCCACCAGAGCATTGATTGCCATCCTCTTACAGTTTCTATAGGTTGCTCCCCTTCCTCCGATTACTGGCAAGATTCCTGAGATAATGATCTGTTCAACTCTTGTCTTCTTCAGTTTCCCTACCAACTGTCTGTATCTTTGCACTATTCTAGTTGTCCCCTCCCTGTCTGCATTGTTCGTCCCTACATGTACTAATATCGATCCTCCCTGGCCATGCCCCAACACGTTCTCTACCCTATCTGTCACATGCTCAATCCGAGCGCCCGGAAGACAAACAACAACATCTTCTCCTTTGTTTAACGTCTTGTCCGTCTTTCGCAAAATTGAGTCGCCCATAAAAACCCTTTCTGTTCTCAATGCACCCTCGATCACTGCTTCAGAGTAGCTCCTCCGTTTTGCATCTCCCTGGTTGCTGACTTTCCCCCCTGCCGCTTTCTCTGTTCCTTTCTTTCCTGTCTCTTTTCTTCCTGACATCTTCCTTGTTATTGACTTCCGTTTGGTCATATCTACTCTCAGTTCCTTTCTTCCCTTCGTCTTTCCTCCTGTCGCATCTACTTCTATCATCTCCTGTCCCCTTGTCCCTCCCTCCTTCTCTACTACTCCGCATTCCACACTATATGGCATAATAGCCTTGCCCTTGGTGTAGGGCACTCCCCTTTCTCAATCCAACATTTCAGATTTGTTTCTGAAATTCCCCCACTGTCCTACTTTCACACAGTAGTTTAGAAAATTTCTTCTAAGTCCAGTGGCATATATTTGGAACATACACATCAGTGGAATGTCAACGCAGGAAAATGTTTCACAATACAGCAACCCAGGAAATTGTTTTAATGGAACAACTCTGGAAAATGTCTTTCATTGGAGACATTTTATGCAAAATGATACAAATTTTAAAGCCATCATGTTTGCTGAAAATAATAAATTTATAATGTTTTGTTAAATGTAGCCTACTGTTGCTGGTGTTACAACAACAATGCTTGTACAACAAATAATGTGTTTTAAATTGTGATGTTTACAAGTGTCCATGTAGTACAGGATCAAGCATAAAACTATGTAAAAGGGTTAACAGGTTTGATAAAAACGCAAAAGTCAATTAATGCAAACATTATTGTCGTTGTTTATAAAATATATAATTACATTGTGATCGAGGCAAACTGCCATGTGATGTCAGGAGCTACCTGTAGATAGTTATCAGACAATTACGTAGGCAGAGCACAGATCAAAGGCTGAAACCTTCATTTCTGCAATTACTTCATGGAACAATTTATTTTTACTCTTGCAAAGAATTTTTGTTAAAAAAATATCTGAATTTTTTTTTATGTTCCGATAGATGTAGTATATCCACGCTTCCACCAGATGAATCCTTGAACAGGTCAATACATTTTTATGTACTTTTCAGCTATAAACATTTCTTTCTTACAGGCTGATTCATAAATTGAACCTGTTATGGCGACACAGAAGTCAAACCGTTCGAGAAACACAAGAGAGGAACCAGCTACTCATTTTCCTGATGAAGAATTTTATTCAGGTTTGTTAAATTTTTATTGTTATAAATCAAGCTATTTATATTATGATTTGGTTGTGTGCATGTGTATGTGAATGCATGCATGCATGCGAGCGAGCGTGTATGTGCGTGTTTGTGAAAGTACACATGGATGTACAGAGGAATTCTGTTTAGTTTTTGAGTTATTCTTGTTTGAACACAGTGATTGCTCAACTTTGCATTATGCCTACCCCTGCATATTTATTGCAGAATAAAGGGGTTCTTTTTGTGTAGACTTGGACATTCTTGACTTGATACATAACTTACCAGTTTGTGACTTTTCTAAAATATTGCCTACATGTCACATCTGTAAATAGTATCGTCATTACAAGTCATGATGTGCATATTTAAAAACTAAGATAACGTGATTTATGACATGTTATTATTGACATTATTATAACAGATAGACAATTCCATTTTGATAGGTCTGCCAGTCTTCAGTTATTTTGGCGAGGGGCATCAGACTCGACCAAACAGTGGTCAGATCTCGATGGTATGTATAATTTCAAAATCATTAACACATAATTTAAATATTGTTTTCTTTATCATGGTTTATTGACCAAGATATATCAGTAGTTACTGATAACATTAAATAAGAATTCACTTTGTTTATATTGATTGATTATTATTACATAATTATTCTGGTTAAATAAAATGATTAACATGTAATGATTAAAGGTTATATGATGTGTTGTTTGGTAAACGTTCTTTGCATATGTTCAACTTGAACAGCTAAGGTGAATAAAAATTGAAAGAAAAAATTGCAATACAGGGGTGTGTGGCTATATACACAGGTATTATGCCATGTTTTAATTGTGTTTTTGCCAGGTCATTGTAGCATAACAATTGATGTGCATGCAAGATATATAATGTTTATTTTATATGTTATCTGCTGTTTTATTGCATTTAAAAAAAAATATAATGCAGTCAGGGGCGTAGCTGGGCTTATATACACGTGGAAGCACCAAGTAATATATCAATCTAAATTCTATCATGAGGGTCTGGTGTTCCTGAATGTTGTGTAGCATGTGTTATGACCCAATCAGTTGAAATGTAGTGCATTTTAAGTCACACTATAACATAGGTAAATAGAACACGTAAAGGAGTAAAAAAAAGTATTCTTAGTACAGCATTGTGCGTGAAACATGTTGAAAAGGCAGAGGACTTGAACGGTTTATATACCATATTATACATAGCATATGTTTCAATGTGCTACATAATAGACTGATTTTAATTACTAATGTATCTGAACTCTATGTATAATTTCGTGTATGCATCCAATTATTTTACAATAATCATATTAATGTGACTAATGAACTATAGGGTTGTAAACTAATTATGTTTATATTGTTTAGTTTTCTTTCTTATTCGTGTAAGCATTTAGGATGTGTGCAATATTTACATATCTAATGATTTCTTATATTATGGTTATGACTACAAATATAATTCAGGGCTGCCTACCATTACGGATATTCCGTAATCATTACGGAAATTGACATCAGATTATGGTAGTATGGAAACTGCTCTTGTATTACGGAGATAAGAACTGCTGAAACTTAAATTAATGTCTTGGCAAGTCGTGGTCGTGCCTAAGAAAATGAAAAAATGCACTACTTGCCGGTGGCTGGTGTAGTGGTTGGGCAAGGGGCAAACCCAGACTAGGGACAGAAACAATAATATTATTCATCAACGTTTTAATGACTTGGGATTTAGTTACAGCCAGGAATGGGCTGCCACTGAGAAAGGCTTGATTAATTACTGTGGGGTGGAGTTGATAGATAAGAAGGGGTGGCACTGCCTGTAGTAGTAATAGTAGATGTGCTGACTGGTTACTTATCAGTATATTTCGGTATATATTGGCAACTATTCATGACATTTTTGTATGGGCAATTTAGCCACAAAACTCAAGAGGATCGCTCAATGACCTACTTCTAGTTCCACCAGATTTAACAAGTTTGCCACCCAGAGAATCAACGCTAGATGACAGATGGACAAGGACACCTTATATAGAGTCCAATCTATCTATCTGTGTATTCCGCTATCTGAGATATATGTCGATTTTAAACATATTAACACTACTAGCACCTACACAATCAGCTAATAATCTGTTCCATTCATTTACAGTTCTTTGTGAAAATGAGAATTTTTTCTTTCTTCCTTAACCGAGAAGTATAAATATTTCTGTCAATATTCTCATACCCATTCAATATTTTAAACACTTCTATCTAATTTCCTCTCAATCTCTTGGTTTCTTAAGTTGTTAAACCACATTCTTTCAGAAGCATTTCATAAATGATATCCCTGGGTTTCGGTATCATTTTGCGATATGGCCTAACTATCGTTTTGTACAGTGGTATTATAAGTAATTTTTCCTTATACACTATATTTCACATAATTAATCCAATAATTTGGTTTCCCGATGCTGCAACTCCATTCCGCTCTGATATCTTCAGGTCAGCACTACCTGACCAGCAACACATGAACATAGATAAATTGTTTCTGGTGAATTGTCAGGATACCCTACAGGCAGCGCCAGCTGTTTGTTCCATGCACAAGCGTCTGGAAACTGAATACAGTGTTGTCGAAATGTTGACAAATGTTTCCAAGTGAATGATGACGTTTACGTTGCCAAAGGCTATGAACATATCTGGGCATCCTCTGGCCACCGTTTGAACATTTGAACTGGGTATTTGGTGGTTTTCTTACTGATGTGGAAGCACGTGCGTACGTGCGTACGACTAGCTACGCCCCTGGCAGTCATATCTGCTCTACCCAGGACAATCTTCTCAGAGCTCTGAAGCAATAATCTTGTTGTAATACAGAATGAAAACATACACCCCATGAACAATATATTCCGTATATACCCCGTAGTTATAATGACACAAAATAACTCACACTTGAAGCTTGCTTTATAGTTAGAGCTAATCCATCCAAGCTGGGGCTCTTAAACACACAGCGCCCTCACACGGATGGCAGAAAAACTTAAAACAGATACCCTACTAAATGACGAGATATGTCCGAGATTGAGTGCGCATTTTGTTCTACAGGGGGGGGGGAGTGCCCCAGCTCCTATATCTAATAGCTCTGTCTATACAGTGGCCATCTTTTATATGGTCACCTCTAAAATGCGGTCACATAGGAAATATGGTCTCCTCTGTAATATGATAATAGCTGTAATGTGGCCCCCCCCTGCAACATGGTCACATCTATAAGGTTGTGGTCACCTCTGAAATGTGGTCACCTATATAAAGTGGTCACCTCTGTAATGTGGTCACCTGTAATGGTGTCACCTCGCAAATTAGGACAATCACAAATAGTGGTAACATAGTAGCAAAATGTACATAGTAAAAATATAGGGAGTTATTATGGCTAATATGGTCAGCTTTTATGATGTCTGACTTTGATATCTCTGAACTGCTAACAAACAGCTTCCTTCTCATTGAACATCAATGTTTCTGTGTCTTCCAAATACTAAGAGTTCTTATAGTTATATAATTAAAAATTTCTGTTATATTGTTAAAAACAATTCGTTTGATAGTGTCAAGAAAAATAGACACGTTCCCGGTGTAAAACAAAATATTAATAACATAACATGTTTGTGTGTTATCAGGGACCCCGACAGAGAAGCTGCACATCTCCTTCTGTGAGGATGCCTGACATTTGCCCTTCCTACAACGCAAAAGGTGGATGTAATATACCGCGGGGTAGATGTATGCAACTACACATCTGTCAGCACTTCATCAACGGGGCGTGTAGGTTTGGTGAGCAGTGCTTCAAGTCACACAATATCTTTGATGCTCAGCCAAAGTCTGTGCTTCAGAAGTGTGGCGTCAATGTCATGAGAAGCCCCAAGGAAGTTCTGACAGAACTGCGCCGCTCCCATGCGATTGAGCCCAGTGGCAAAACTTCAGAGAAGATGCCAGACGTCTGTCATTTCTACAACATTAAATCCGGATGCACTAAAGGGAATAGTTGCACCCGACTGCATATCTGCCAGCACTACATCAGCGGCGGATGCAAATTTGGTGAGAAATGCAAGCGATCACACAATATCTTTGACACCCAGCCGAAGGAAGCTCTCAGAAAGTGGGGGGTAAATGTGGCGAGAAGCCCCAAAATTGTACTGGATGAACTACGAAGTTCAGCACCAGCTCCGACTGAAGATGTTCCACAGGCCAGCGGAGGTGTGGATACACCAGTCATGCCACAGAGCAAAGAGGGCGAGGAGATCTGTATCTACCACCTGCGAGGGCAGTGCCAGTATAACAAGAGCTGTCGGAACCATCACTGCAGTCTCCCGTACCAGTGGCAGATGCAGCAGACAGACGGCACGTGGACCGACCTCAGCCTGTCGAGCAACATCACATGTGAGCTGACGTTCTGTGACCCAAAAGAGGACACTTGCTGTCTGGTTATGCCAAGGTGGGTTTCTTTCTTTTTCAGTTGATGTCCTGGTGAATGTTTGCCAGAATCTGCAGCAAACTCTCCATGTATCAGTCTAAGTTGAAGAAAGATTATTCAAAATTGCATTTCAACCTTAAACACCTCATGGTCCCTCAATCTGTTGAAGACCTTTGCATGACCATCTTCATGATAAAATGTATAATCATTGGGACTTGTTGCATTTTTAAACTATAAAAGCTTATCTTGAGTATTATAATTACTTTTGCAGTCCAGCATGGGCGACTTTAAAACAAATCAATAATTTTCAAAGCAATCCTATGAACTTTTCTCAGCCGTTGGCAAATGTGATGTATTCCAAAATTGTAACTGCACTTTTTGGCATATATATATATATATATATATATATATATATATATATATATATATATATATATATATATATATATATATATAAATATATATATATATATATAGTGAAATCTGAAAATAATGTCACTTAAAAAAAAACCTAATGAAAACATTCCTTAGATAACGGCAGTAATGCAGTCATTGATGTTGCTTTGTGACCACAGATTAGTTCTGTGCTAAAATATTCATTATCAAAAGCATTGTTTGTTGCAGCGGGACCATCTACAAAGTGGACTATGACAAGTTTACAATTACTGAGGGTGCAAACGAATCTCCCATGAGACGGTTGTCGACCACATCTTCCATGGATCGCAACACCAGCTACCACACATTTGCCACCAGGTGGAGCTGGTATTGGCAGAACAACGATGACAAATGGGAACCATTCCTCAAACAGGTATCTATGTCTTGCCTGATGATATTAGGTATCACAGAACAATGATGATAAATGGGAACCATTTCTCAAACAGGTATCAATATCTTGCCTGAGGATATTAGGTATCATAAGAACAATGATGACAAATGGGAACCATTCCTAAAACAGGTATCAATATCTTGCCTGAGGATATTAGGTATCACAGAACAATAATGACAAATGGGAACCATTCCTCAAACAGGTATCTGTATCTTGCCTGAGGTATCACAATATTTTTAATATCAAATGTTAACTTAGAACATCAGCAGCAGTTTGTCTTTGTGGAGTATGATGACAAAGTTCACTGTTAAGTCAGGTAATAGATATTAATTACAGAAAACAAAAGGGAAATGTCTGGGTTTGCACTCCTAAAAAGTTACTACAATCCCACATTTTACAATAAACAGTATTATACCTGTGGCTTACCCAGAATAAATTTTTATAGCAGGAGATTCCTGTGAAATTTTACAGTTACCGACAACTTACATATTACGAAACAGCCCCGGTACATGACCAATGTGCCGAGAGCATGTCTGACAATGATACCATGGTGACGAGTGAAATGCTCTTGTTTCCGTGACTGATGTATGAATGTGCCTGGTCATATGCAAACACAAGACTTTTCAGCAATTGTGTAATTAGAACAGATTTGTATAACATTATCAATTTGGTGACTGGCAAATTGGGAAGAGTTCAGTTTCATGTTTTTGAGTGAACTGGAGGCACACAGAATGAACAAATGTGCCTAATATTCAATATCACCCCACACAATTCGAACTAAGTTTCTTGTATTCAAGAGTTCCAATCTCTAGTGCTACTGCTACCCGGGGTAATTACAGAATAAAATAATTTAATGTGTGTAATGTGTTTATGTTCAGGGCAACTACTAATTATGAAACAAAGCTATTGTTAGTGCTTGTCTGTATTTACTGGGAAATTGTGTAATTTTTTTCTTCTAATTTTATCCTATGTACAAGGGCATATTAATCATAAGATTTATCTTCAGTATACTCTTTTTCCTAACACAATACGACTTTTATGTACTAAAACATTATCAATATCAGTTATTGTTGTGTTGGGAAAAATAAAAATTATTATTATTGTTAATATGTTTATGTTCAGGGCAATCTCCATCTCCCCCAAACCTCAGTAACTTCTGAGGATTTTGAAAACATGTACAGAGAGTCTCTGAAGGGCAGCATGCAATTCAACACCAATGAATGGAAGTACAAGGCAGACTTTGCAAAGATGTGTCAGTACAACATGACTACAGGAAGAGCAAGACAGCTCAGGCGAAGACCTGAATTTGTTTCTCAGGAAGCGTTTGAGAAGCTAAAATCAACGTACGTATAATGTATCCATTTATAGTTCAATTTGGTAAATATTAGTACTTAGTATAGTTGTGAGAGGGCAGGAGAGAGAGAGAGAGAGAGAGTGTGTGTGTGTGTGTGTGTGTGTGTGTGTGTGTGTGTGTGTGTGTGTGTGTGTGTGTGTGTGTGTGTGTGTGTGTGTGTGTGTGTGTGTGTGTGTGAGAGAGGGCAGGAGAGAGACAGAGAAAAAGAGAGATGGAATGAAAGGGCAAGAGACAGAGAGAAAGACAGGGTAAGAGGGCAATAAAAAGAGCGTAAGAGAAAGTGAGAGAGAGAGAGAGAGAGAGAGAGAGAGAGAGAGAGAGAGAGAGAGAGAGAGAGAAAAGACAGAGATAAAGAAACAGACAAATAAAAAGAGAGACAAAGAGCATGGGAGAGCAGTGACGTTGCGCACAATTTTAATTTATAAAGAATTGTTGTTGTATTTGCCAACAGACCTGCCAAGCGTAGTGTGTCCCGGAGTGATTCTCTCACCAGCCTACCCCCGCACTGGGACCTGACTGACATGGACGGGGACTTCCAACTGATCAAAGTGAGAAATACGGTTAATTTTGCCATATGAACACTGCTTGTGGATTCCTTCTAATATAGAGTCTTCTCATCTATGTTCTACAACAAAGACTATCATTTCTGTTAGGTTGCAATAGTTTCATACTAAGCATAGTCAAGCAGTTGTAAAACACAGGGGTTCAGGGGTAGAGCTTTAGGTTTGAATCCTATGCTGCCATGTGAAACATTAGGCAAGTTTTATTCACTAGACATTTCTCCAGTTCACTCAACTATATCAATGAGTTCCTGGCTATAGACAGTGGTGGATATTTGTATGAGCACCCTTTGCACATTAATTGTAGCATGGCTGGATGCTTCCCAGAGAAGTTGAGATGATGTGTGATTAATCAGGTCTGCCATGGAAGTAAAGGGTGAAGCGCTTTGGGCAGTCCTGAGGACAGGATACTGCACTATTATAAGAACTTACCTTTACTTAAATTTTTTTTATAGAATCACCAATATTATGCAGAATCCCATGGTATGAAATATTCTCCCTTACTGTTACAATAAGCCATGGATGATCAGGAGAGGTGTAGAAACTACAGATTGTGTAAATAAGTTACTATTGTTACAGTTGGCCAGGCAGAGTCACCCTGATGAATGGGGCACTATCGAGAAACGTTTCCAGGAGACCATGCCAAGGATACAGATTAAGGCTGTGCATCGAATCCAGAACATGGAGCTGTGGGACAACTATTCCAGGTGCGTGGGAGCAGTCATTAGTTCTCTCATTCTGCTTCTACAACACAACTACTCCAGGTGCGTGGGAGCAGTCATTAGTTCTCTCATTCTGCTTCTACAACACAACTATTCCAGGTGCGTGGGAGCAGTCATTAGTTCTCTCATTCTGCTTCTACAACACTACTCCAGGTGCGTGGGAGCAGTCATTAGTTCTCTCATTCTGCTTCTACAACACAACTACTCCAGGTGCGTGGGAGCAGTCATTAGTTCTCTCGTTCTGCTTCTACAACACAACTATTCCAGGTGCGTGGGAGCAGTCATTAGTTCTCTCATTCTGCTTCTACAACACTACTCCAGGTGCGTGGGAGCAGTCATTAATTCTCTCATTCTGCTTCTACAACACAACTACTCCAAGTGCGTGGGAGCAGTCATTAGTTCTCTCATTCTGTTTCTACAACACTACTCCAGGTGCGTGGGAGCAGTCATTAGTTCTCTCATTCTGCTTCTACAACACAACTACTCCAGGTGTGTGGGAGCAGTCATTAGTTCTCTCATTCTGCTTCTACAACACAACTACTCCAGGTGCATGGGAGCAGTCATTAGTTCTCTCATTCTACTTCTACAACACTACTCCAGGTGCGTGGGAGCAGTCATTAGTTCTCTCATTCTGCTTCTACAACACTACTCCAGGTGCGTTGGAGCAGTCATTAGTTCTCTCATTCTGCTTCTACAACACTACTCCAGGTGCGTGGGAGCAGTCATTAGTTCTCACATTCTACTTCTACAACACTACTCCAGGTGCGTGGGAGCAGTCATTAGTTCTCTCATTCTGCTTCTACAACACTACTCCAGGTGCGTTGGAGCAGTCATTAGTTCTCTCATTCTGCTTCTACAACACTACTCCAGGTGCGTGGGAGCAGTCATTAGTTCTCACATTCTGCTTCTACAACACTACTCCAGGTGAGTGGGAGCAGTCATTAGTTCTCTCATTCTGCTTCTACAACACTACTCCAGGTGCGTGGGAGCAGTCATTAGTTCTCTCATTCTGCTTCTACAACACTACTCCAGGTGCGTGGGAGCAGTCATTAGTTCTCTCATTCTGCTTCTACAACACTACTCCAGGTGAGTGGGAGCAGTCATTAGTTCTCTCATTCTGCTTCTACAACACAACTACTCCAGGTGCGTGGGAGGAGTCATTAGTTCTCTCATTCTGCTTCTACAACACTACTCCAGGTGCGTGGGAGCAGTCATTAGTTCTCTCATTCTGCTTCTACAACACAACTACTCCAGGTGCGTGGGAGCAGTCATTAGTTCTCTCATTCTGCTTCTACAACACAACTACTCCAGGTGCGTGGGAGCAGTCATTAGTTCTCTCATTCTGCTTCTACAACACTACTCCAGGTGCGTGGGAGCAGTCATTAGTTCTCTCATTCTGCTTCTACAACACTACTCCAGGTGCGTGGGAGCAGTCATTAGTTCTCTCATTCTGCTTCTACAACACTACTCCAGGTGCGTGGGAGCAGTCATTAGTTCTCTCATTCTGCTTCTACAACACTACTCCAGGTGCGTGGGAGCAGTCAATAGGTCTCTCATTCTGCTTCTTCAACACTACTCCAAGTGCATGGGAGCAGTCATTAGTTCTCTCATTCTGCTTCTACAACACTACTCCAGGTGAGTGGGAGCAGTCATTAGTTCTCTCATTCTGCTTCTACAACACAACTACTCCAGGTGCGTGGGAGCAGTCATTAGTTCTCTCATTCTGCTTCTACAACACTACTCCAGGTGCGTGGGAGCAGTCATTAGTTCTCTCATTCTGCTTCTACAACACAACTACTCCAGGTGTGTGGGAGCAGTCATTAGTTCTCTCATTCTGCTTCTACAACACAACTACTCCAGGTGCGTGGGAGCAGTCATTAGTTCTCTCATTCTGCTTCTACAACACTACTCCAGGTGCGTGGGAGCAGTCATTAGTTCTCTCATTCTGCTTCTACAACACAACTATTCCAGGTGCGTGGGAGCAGTCATTAGTTCTCTCATTCTGCTTCTACAACACTACTCCAGGTGCGTGGGAGCAGTCATTAGTTCTCTCATTCTGCTTCTACAACACAACTACTCCAGGTGCGTGGGAGCAGTCGTTAGTTCTCTCATTCTGCTTCTACAACACAACTACTCCAGGTGCGTGGGAGCAGTCGTTAGTTCTCTCATTCTGCTTCTACAACACAACTACTCCAGGTGCGTGGGAGCAGTCATTAGTTCTCTCATTCTGCTTCTACAACACTACTCCAGGTGCGTGGGAGCAGTCATTAGTTCTCTCATTCTGCTTCTACAACACTACTCCAGGTGCGTGGGAGCAGTCATTAGTTCTCTCATTCTGCTTCTACAACACTACTCCAGGTGAGTGGGAGCAGTCAGTAATTCTCTCATTCTGCTTCTACAACATAACTACTCCAGGTGAGTGGGAGCAGTCATTAGTTCTGTCATTCTGCTTATACAACACAACTACTCCAGGTGCGTGGGAGCAGTCATTAGTTCTCTCATTCTGCTTCTACAACACAACTACTCCAGGTGCGTGGGAGCAGTCATTAGTTCTCTCATTCTGCTTCTACAACACTACTCCAGGTGAGTGGGAGCAGTCATTAATTCTCTCATTCTGCTTCTACAACACAACTACTCCAGGTGAGTGGGAGCAGTCATTAGTTCTCTCAGTCTGCTTCTACAACACAACTACTCCAGGTGCGTGGGAGCAGTCATTAGTTCTCTCATTCTGCTTCTACAACACTACTCCAGGTGCGTGGGAGCAGTCATTAGTTCTCTCATTCTGCTTCTACAACACAACTACTCCAGGTGCGTGGGAGCAGTCATTAGTTCTCTCATTCTGCTTCTACAACACTACTCCAGGTGCGTGGGAGCAGTCATTAGTTCTCTCATTCTGCTTCTACAACACTACTCCAGGTGCGTGGGAGCAGTCATTAGTTCTCTCATTCTGCTTCTACAACACTACTCCAGGTGAGTGGGAGCAGTCATTAGTTCTCTCATTCTGCTTCTACAACACTACTCCAGGTGCGTGGGAGCAGTCATTAGTTCTCTCATTCTGCTTCTACAACACTACTCCAGGTGCGTGGGAGCAGTCATTAGTTCTCTCATTCTGCTTCTACAACACTACTCCAGGTGAGTGGGAGCAGTCATTAGTTCTCTCATTCTGCTTCTACAACACAACTACTCCAGGTGCGTGGGAGGAGTCATTAGTTCTCTCATTCTGCTTCTACAACACTACTCCAGGTGCGTGGGAGCAGTCATTAGTTCTCTCATTCTGCTTCTACAACACAACTACTCCAGGTGCGTGGGAGCAGTCATTAGTTCTCTCATTCTGCTTCTACAACACAACTACTCCAGGTGCGTGGGAGCAGTCATTAGTTCTCTCATTCTGCTTCTACAACACTACTCCAGGTGCGTGGGAGCAGTCATTAGTTCTCTCATTCTGCTTCTACAACACTACTCCAGGTGCGTGGGAGCAGTCATTAGTTCTCTCATTCTGCTTCTACAACACTACTCCAGGTGCGTGGGAGCAGTCATTAGTTCTCTCATTCTGCTTCTACAACACTACTCCAGGTGCGTGGGAGCAGTCATTAGTTCTCTCATTCTGCTTCTACAACACTACTCCAGGTGCATGGGAGCAGTCATTAGTTCTCTCATTCTGCTTCTACAACACTACTCCAGGTGAGTGGGAGCAGTCATTAGTTCTCTCATTCTGCTTCTACAACACAACTACTCCAGGTGCGTGGGAGCAGTCATTAGTTCTCTCATTCTGCTTCTACAACACTACTCCAGGTGCGTGGGAGCAGTCATTAGTTCTCTCATTCTGCTTCTACAACACAACTACTCCAGGTGAGTGGGAGCAGTCATCAGTTCTCTCAGTCTGCTTCCTATAACACAATGGTTTTGTGATAATAAATAGAATATTGGCTCATATCCGTTGATGGAATCAACACACCAAGCAACAAAACAAGCAACACACCAAAGTAACCAGTGGCATAGCCAGATGGAGGCCATGGCCCACAATCCCAGAAAAAATTAGGATGGTGGGGAATGGACAACCAATAACTGGCTGTCTGATTCATAAAGTCACAAAGTACAGTGGGTTTCAGGATGCATGTGTAAGATTTTTCTTCCCACTCCTATAATTTCCCAAACAAATTGTCATAATTCAAATACGTTTAAGTTAGGAGTTCTCCACTTCTGTTGCTGGCTGGAGCATAACAGTTGACAGAGCAATGCAACTGTCATATTCTCAATGTGCATGATGGCTAATGGCTATTAAGGACTCAAAATAATAGTTGCCCAGATACTAGACTATGAAGCATTTCGAAACATACCAAGCATCACATCAAAGTAGCACACCAAGCAACGCATGAAGCAATACTTGAAGCCTCTGGGCGATTTATGGACAGTGGATCAACAACAGCTATGTACACATAGTATTGTAATAATTTCAAATAACTACTACAGATGTTAGTAGTAGTTATTTGAAGTTACGGTACTATTTTAAAGCATTATCATTTGGTAGTACGCATGTAATATTACAACAAAGTGAATAAAACTAGAGCCAAATAACACTGACACATAGCAAGAATCACTGCCATGCTGCCCCCATACTTAACATATTTATATGTAGATGTAACACTAAGTTCTAAAATACGGTGAAGTAGATTAAATTCCCAGGGCAGTCCAGCACCGATTTAAACAAGAGATATCAGGTAGAGTTGAAATAGATTAAATTCGCAGGGCAGTTTACCGACTTAAGACATATTAAAGTAGAAAACATTGTCTTGTGCTGTATTTGCAGAAAGAAGCATCGCATGACAAAGAGGAGTGGTGCAAACGTGAGGGAGCGGCTCTTATTTCATGGCACGGCTGGCCAGTACGTGGACCCCATTTGTCAGCAGGGTTTCGACTGGAGAATCAGCGGACTCTCTGTCGGCACACTCTACGGCAAAGGCAGCTATTTTGCCAAGAATGCTCGCTATTCACGTGATTACACAGATGACCGCCGCTTGCTCATTGTTCAGGTCCTGGTTGGCGAGTTCTGTGCTGGTCAAAGCACATATGTTCGGCCACCACCGAAGGACTATGCCGAACCGTTTGGAGCGACGTATGATTCATGTGTCGACAAAGTGGACAATCCAGAAATCTTTGTGATCTTCTCCAGTGACCAAGCTTATCCAGCCTACCTGATTGAGTATTAGCCAATGACTATGTAATGACATGTTCACAGCTAATTTGTGTTCACAGGCGAATGGCAACTGCTGGTGAACATTCTGCTGGAGATATTACGCTTGCTGCACCTTCTTGTTTGCTCCAGAACATTGGCCAATGCTCTCTTTATCTCAGCTTTAAATAGAAATAACAGCTTTTTGTGTGATTACATTTCTACTAATGTACCAGAGGTATTAGGAATGGATGAGGCAAGAAAATATATAATTTATGAATGTTACTACGAAATCCATGATGCTTTCCAGCTACTAGCAAATCATTATTTCTGTTTCATTTGTTTCCATTTCAGAAATAAGAGTTGGGAATAGTCAGGAGCATGATTTGGTTGATATTCCACAGTTGTTTTGTTTTCCAAGTTTATTTTGTTATGTTGTTGAGGTTTTCTGTGAGTTACTTACTGAGCTACTTCATCTTAGTCAAGATTAATTATGCCTTTACAGCTTATATAAAATTAATATTGTTAATATGATATAATAAACAGAAGTATTTCATATACAGCTTTGCTCATTTTGCACAATGTCTCGAATTTACAGGGCAGAACAATACAATACAATACAATACAATTCAACTTTATTGTCCTGGAATGAAAAATTCATTTGCAGCATTCACAAAAACATGAGTAAAAAAGAGTATAAAAAGACATAAATACATTATTAAACAGTATGTAAACCTTAATCGTGATAAAATAAAAACCTAATCTATAATATAATTGTAATTACAGTTATAATTGTGGTCGTGTTTCACACCGCTTGTCATTGAAAAGTCGTACAGACATTGGAATTAATTGATCCACGCTTCTGATTTGTTTTGGATGTGATAGTTGTAAACCTTCTGGACGAGGGGAGAAGTACTTGTTATGTAGAATATGTGTATTATCATTAATGATTGTTGTGCCTTTCTGCAGTACCTACTTTTCATACAAAGCAGTGAGAGTGGATTGTTTCCTTTATACTGCTGATGTTTACAATGCGCTGCAAGTTATTCTTGTCTTTCTGGTTGATGTTCCCAAACCAAAAGATAAAAGAAAATGTTAAGACATTCTGGATGCAAGACTTATAAAACATGGACAAAATGGTGCTATCAAAATAACAGCTCACACTACATGCCCACGTTATATTTCATAATGTATTATATATCAGCTTTACAGAGCACACAAATGCAACTGAAGTATAAGAATATGCTACAGCTATACAGATTATTGTAAAAAAAATAAGAAGATATGTGATGTGTGACATAGTTGATCATAGATTGAAAAGAGAAAACTACTCTTTGGCTCATTGCATATAGGTTGCGGTGGTTTGTTTGAAGAATGTCAGATTACTTGAAGTTGCTGTTTGACTTGAAGATGACGCTGTAATGTATGTCATCTGTTGAAAGCATCACCAGATTGTTTAAGTAAACACATGCCAATTAAGCAGTAGTTGAATATGAGAATACACTATGTGACAGAGCAAACGAGTCTCACACATTTGGTGTGACACACGCATTTAGTGACCATCTCATGCATCAAACTGTGAACGGTGCCATTTCAAAATATACTTTGTAATATGAACATGTTTATTTTCATGCATATGTTGACAATATATATATATATATATATATATATATATATATATATATATGTATATATATATATATATATATATATATATATATATATATGCACCTTTACTTATAACATTTTCAAGAATAACATTTCCTAGACATCATTGACAATGAAAAGAATAACCTCGCGGAATCTACGTACTTTATGCTATATGCAGACACATAATATATATAGACATATATATATATATATATATATATATATATATATATATATATATATATATATATATATACATATATTTATACATATATATATGTGCCTTTTTACTGCTTAAAGATATTTAAATTCTGTAAACGGTATCTTGTTACCTATTATACATACAATCGACATGCACCATCATAAACGTGGTAAATGTATTTTGAATTTTTTGGCCGGTCCCTAACATGTAATAGCAAGGCCAACAACAGGTGGCTGCTGGCATCATGTTTGGACCCAAACCACTATTCCAAAATGGGGGTGTGGGTGTGAGTTTGGGCTAGGGTTTTGGATTTTGATTAGGGTTAAGGCAATGATCTATTATATAGAGATCAGTGGTAATATGTTTTATACAAGTAAATTCTGGCTCGATCCCCAAAGTCGGGTTTCCATTGTTACTGCCACGCAGCGGTGACAACCTCGCACCCCAATTTGGAACAGTGGTTTGGTCCAAATCCTGCTGCACCTCTCTTCACTTTAATAAAATAATAATACATTTGTAGCGTAACTGATTTGATTCTAAACATCATATTTGCCATTATGAATAATTAATAGTACCATAAAAAATGTTAGACACAAATAATACTATTCATATAATCCGATTAAGTTAACTGCGCCGTATGTTGATATATAATTTGGGTTTATAGTCAGGTCAAAATACAGTTTAACCCCCAAAAATTGCTACAAAAGGTTTCTCAACTGATTCTGGTAGGTTTTAGTGTACTTTTTAACATAATAAAAGTTTACCAAAGTAGGACCCCCGGAAAAGTGTTTTCTTCAAGATGGCGTCCAAGATGGCCGCCGAAATCTCTTAATGATTATAACTATGTAACTATCAACTCAAATTTGATGATCTTGGTGTCTATCCCTTGGTTTTTGGGGGCAAAGAACACATTAAGATCATAACAAATTATGTTGGCTATATATGTAACAAAAAAATCCAATATGGCGTCACAAATGGCCGCCAACACCTCCAAATGACCGCAAGTTCATAACTATTGACTCAAATTTGATAATCTTGATGTCTATCCCCAGGTTTTGGGGGGCAAGGAACACATTAAGACAACTTTGGATACCACTGAGCTGTTTAATCGTTATGAAATTGAATGCATGGCCTTCAGCTGTCCACTATCACCTAATGCACAAACACCTTTGTTCATAGAATAAATTTCAGAGCGTTCAGTTTTGAGTGTCTTCCTCCTCCTCAGTATCGAGCTCTTGAGTGTTGTTTGGATTGTCTCAATGTTCAGGTTGGCAAGGCAGTTTTGCAGCTGCATCGACATGATTTGCATCCCCCGAACAGGTGCAATGGATAATGTTCAAGAGTTCGTCAGGCGCAGCATTATTTTGGGTCATAATTGGAATTAACTGATCAATTTCCTGTTTCCATCCCCATTCAGTTGGGTTCATTTCATTTGCCATCCATCCCCATCCATACCATAATTTGAAAGTACACACGTTGGCTATGGAATCTTGTTGCAGGTGATATTGGGGGAAGCCGTTCAGGAGTAACAAATGCTTGAACAGTTGCCAATTTCTTGATCAAAATGATATGGCGCAGTGATGATAGCGTATCATTAGACTTGCCACCAAAGAGATCAACCATCAGGTCTTTGCCAAGATCTGATATGTCCTCTTTAGATTTATTTTGAAGGATGAACGCACTAGCACAGGACTTCATGACGGGATCAGATTTCACTAATTTTCGGAAGGCTGACTTCTTTCCGATGCCGTAAATCCTTGAAGTTGAATCACAGCCTGAGTAGGCATGTACAAAGAGCAATTCATTGCACACATCGTCTCCTAAAGTTTCTTTCAACAGGTTAATGTTATACACTCTGTGTTCTTTTGACTGCTTGTTTGCGTCAGAACGGAAGTAGATGATCTCATTGTCTGTTCTGGAGTAATGAAGGAGCAAGATCAGCAAATCTGTATCCTCACCGACCAACGTTGTGGTGCAATGACGGGATCGTTCAACGGTTGCCTTAACGATATCAACGTCTGCATCCACTGGTGACTGAATGACATGACATCCCCTTTTAGTTAGTGCTGTGCTGATGAGAGCAATCATGTCTGCCTTGTTTTTGTCACGACACAAAAAGTCCTCCTTTTTGCCTGAAAACTCTGTTTCTGCAGTGAAACTAACAATAGGGTGCAGGTGTTTTCCTCGTCTCTGATGTGTGTTGTCTTTTTATGGAGGGACCTTCGCCATAGCCATCGAACACCACTGTCGCTTGTCCGTAATGTCTCACAGTGAAGTCTGCATAAGATTCGGCTATTGCATTATATGAGTCGCCTTTCTTCCACGGTAAACGATGGAGCAAAGAGCCACCATCAAGCACGTAACAATCTGTTTTGGGAATAGAGTTCACCACAGCCTCACTTAATAAGTCGGCAGTATGGTCTCGAATTGCCTGAGCAAGCTGAGGTTTGTCTGCTTTTCGAAGAATGTTCCTGGTCTCAAAGAGGGCTGGAGGGTTGGAGCTTAGTTCATATGTCAAAACCTTTTCAAGGGAAAGATCTCCTGACCCTGACACCACAAGGAAACGTTGGAACAGAAGGGCAGGATCAGTGGTACGATCAGGAGCAATCTTCACAGCAGAGATATTCCCAAGGGTTTTGGCTCTGTCTTTCCGCTTGAATTTGTAAGTAAATGCCTATTTTCTGATGATATCTTCAGTGATCTTGTTCCCAACCGATTCAAAGTCATGTACATTAACATCTGGCCCAGCCACTATCCCGTTGGCAATGTTTCTCAGAGTAGGATCAGATGTGAAGGGTGACCAGGCTGCAAGCTTTATCCGAATTTTCTCGAGATCAGATGCATCTCTTTTGATGCGCGCCTCAGTTGAGTCTTTGTGTTGTGGACTTGTAGTATATGTTAGGTTTGTGAAATCCTGCATCGCAATGTTGTACTCGGATGTTACAGGTGCAGATAAGGTCCAAAGATTTCGCATGTCCTCGGTCATCCCTCTGCCACGAGTTAGACCACCTGTGCTCTTTAGAGACCTCATCAATGTTTGTTCAATGACACGGTCACTACAAAGCCCTGCCCAGCACTGATTCCTCCTACGAACAACGTGAAAACCATCAAGGAACGTTCGGTAAACGTCTAGGTGCTTTTCCTCCCGGTTGCTCATTTGTTGCAGGTAGTAATGAGCAGATCGCAGGTAATTGAAGTGTCCAGGTGCAGTAAAGACAGTTAGGCAATTGGACACTACCTGCAAATGCATCAACCAAGACCTAGTACGATCCGCCTTGATCAACATTCTTGCCATGCCAACCATACGCTGATAATTCAGTCACAACTGGCTGGTCTTTGAGGTCTGAGCAAGTTCAGATTTCTTCTTCTCCGTTACTGTCTCGAGTTGGATCAAAACCTCAGAACAAGCAGCATCTCCTAGCGTCGTCTCTCCGCTAAGATGTGAGGAGTACAATTCCTCGGCTTGATCCAGCAGTGTCTGAATCTCGGGATCGTCTTTGGCAATTTCCCTTATAAGCTGGCTACGTAGGCATTTGTCAACAAGAAGATGGCCCCGCAAAGCCCTCTGGACAGCTTTTCCTGTCATCGTGTGCACAACTGCATTTTTTCCATTCCATAGACAGTCTCAAGTATGTTTTTGAGACCGGTCCCTTCCATGAGAGTTCCTATGGCCCCTAGCAAGTTCATAAGTGTATGGAAACACCCCAACATCAAAACAATGCCTTTCAGGTGACTCCTTTGTGGAGCATCAATGATGATTTCTGCAGCCTTCCAATACAAGGGCTGGTCAAAAGTTACAATGGTGGGAAGGTTGTGCTTCATGGCAAGGTTGCAAACAAAGTCTAATGTAGACACAATGCACGATTTGTCTCCATAGTACATATTGATCATAGCCAAGAATTTGACTGACGACTGCCCACGGTGCTGGCTCCCCTGATGCAAGATATGCATCATCTCCTGGCAATTCGGTGTTGCCTCTTTGAAGCCGAGGGAGACTTCCCACAGAATATCGATCCTCTTGTCACAGTCAAGAAATGTCGGCATGTCCTCGAAGACTACCTCATGAGAAGCATGCCTTGCAAACCTGTACTCCAAGATAGGAATTTATGTCTTGTTTTCAGTTTTCAGTTCTGAGATCTGTCTTCGCGGGATGAGATGGTTCGTCCGTTTTCTAGGGGTGACAGAGGCAATGACAGTGGACAGCTGCCCCTAAAACCCTGGGGATAGACATCAAGATCATCAAATTTGAGTCAATAGTTATGAACTTGCAGTTATTTGGAGGTGTTGGCGGCCATTTTTGACGCCATATTGGATTTTGTTGTTACATATATAGCTAACATAATTGTT